>JADLZN010001566.1:0-737834 GCA_018155175.1 Sinocyclocheilus anophthalmus | reverse complement strand
ATGTTTTTACTGTCTCTTTTGATCAACTTAATAAAAGTTAATAAAACTGCTGAATAAAATATTGATTTCTTTGAAAAAATATCTTACTGACTCCAAACTTTTCAACGTTTTAGTGGAAGTAGAAATAAAGAATCATTTTTCATTCTAATGCATATAAAACAATAGTTGTTATGGCATATAATATTTTCCACAGTGATATAAAGATATTTTACGCAAGTACTTTTAATAAACATGTCACACGTTAGAGAATCCCCTCACATCTGCAGAAATATCCCACTATGAGCTCGTGTGTTTAGGGGATGAGCAATCCAATAAGTGATAGAAATAGAAGAAGAAAGAGAAAAGAGCAGTTGAAACTGAAACACAAAGCCCACTAGAGATATATTGATGCGACCCTTAGCAGAGACATGCTGAGACATGCTTTTTCTCTGGCTGCTGTAGTGGGATTCCACAGGCAGAGATGAATGGCCAAAGGCAGTGGCAGTGCTTTGTTGCTGTGAATAACAGAAATGATTTGACAAAGACATTATATCAAAAACCAGATCTGGAGCACAAGCACAGTATTGTGGGCTCATCATCCCACAGTCCTGTTTGACTGTTCCTGCATCAGACTGGAAAAGCTCTGGTTTTGTAGCATTACGTAAAAAGCCTGAAATAGAGGAAAGCATCAGCAGATATGACTAATGGCATCTGAGTGGGATAAGGGAGTTACCTGCTGTTTTCTCGGAGGGCGTCGTTGCCTTTGCGCCAGGAGATCGTGCCTCGAGGAGACATCTTGGGTTTGCATTCAATGAGAACATCGCCGCCTTCTTTGACTAAAGTGTGGCTCTTCAGCTGGGTTTGGGAGAAATCAGGAGCGACAGCTGAAACGAAAGACAAGTTTTAGATTTTATTAAGACCATACGTCAACAGAAAGCACAGAAAAAAATAACAGCTGAAACTCTGTCTCATGCAACTATTTTTAATTACATACAAATAAAGGAATGTTTTGGGATCAAAACAAGTAAAATTACATGTAAAGCGGCATAACAAAATTCCCTTTTAGGAGATATAAACATTTAAAATGTAGTCTTTATCTTAAAAAAATTTAATGAAACATTTGAAAAAAAAATCTGACCATAACTTTCTTTCAAAAGGAAACCTATGGAAGGTTATTTCTGCTATAGAAAAAACAAAACAAACCATAAAAACTAAAACAACAAAAAAACATGAAAAGGTATATTGAATTATCTCACGATTCTGACTTTTTTTCTCATAATTGTGTTTATATCTCATAATTCTGACTTTTTTCAGATATAAACTCACAATTCTGAGTCTCACATTTATTACCTTTTTTCAGAGATATAAACTTGCAATTCTAACCTTTTGCTCGCAATACTGAGTTTAAATCTCAATTCTGACCTTTTTCAGAGATATGAGCTCACAATTCTGACTTTTCTCAGAATTACGAGTTTAAATCTCTTGAAAAAAAAAAACACGAAGTTGATTGTTTTAGAATCTTTAAACCCTACACAGACCTGTTAAGAAAAGTCAGAATAGAGCGATATAAACTCAAAATTGAAAAAAGTCAGAATTGTGATATGAAAATTGCCAATTTTTTTTAAATCTATCCCGTAAATAAGCTTCCATAGAAACCAGCACTGATTGATTGTCATGAATCAGTGTCACAGAAAAATGTAAATGGTGCTTGTAATTACGTCAATCTGAGTTAAATTTAAAAACAATTTGATAACTATTGATGTTGCTCTGCAAATAGTATAGGCTGAAAACATCAGAGTTGTGGCATAGTGGTTTGCTTTGTGGTGCTCATCCAGCTTGAATCCGGTTTGTGATTTTTTCATTTCCCCACTCTTATCCCCATTATTTTCCGTCCTATATCTTATTGTACTGATAAATAAAGGACACACAAAGAACTGTTGAAATATTTAACAACAATAGTATTTAACAACCGAAGACCATCGTGCATCAGGCCAATTTATTCCTTCATATTTGACCATGATTACAGGTACGCAGACACGAGGATTAAGGACTATTTAGAGCACATCCACTCTAATCACTGCACTTCAAAGGAAGACATGTGTACGCGGGTACGAATGATGTAGAAACAGAGATGGCAGAGCAGAGGCTCAGCGTATGTGGCACACTTTAATTATCATACGCTCCTTATCTCTGCCAAGAAAAACAAAGGGAAAATGTCATGTCCTTTCCTCTTTTTTTCCACGTTTCCCACTCAAATGAGTTTTTATTATGATAATTTCTCCGGCTTTACAATCTTCACACTCTGTCTTTTAAAAGGCACTTCAATTATTTTATCTGTGTAAGGGACTGACAATTATTCTCCTGTGAGTTCAGTTTCTTGGCCACTTTGGCGGTTGAATTTTAATGGCAAAACAATAAACAAAGAAAGTCGTGGGTGAATAGAATGTGGATGTAGACGGCAAGTTAACACAGCTCTGCAGTGTAATGTTACTGGCCATGACAATCGCAATCCCAATTTAACGTGCAGAAACCTTTTGCAGTAAGACATTTGTAGGTTGACTTCCTGAGTAAATGCAAACACTGCAGAGCTTCCAAAGCATTTCTGTGTTTGAGAAGCCCAACATGTCAGCTCCTGGCTCAAACAATAGCATGAGCTGGTAGAGGTTCAACGATTATTTTTTAGTACTTTTAAGGAATATATATTTGGAAACAGAAAATGTAATTATTACACTGCCTACTGATATTTCAATAATGAATACATTAAAATAAAGCTTTGAAAATGTGTTTACACAGACTTTCGACGTTGCAGCATAAATGCAATCCAATAACTAGACAACAATACTAAAATAACAAAAACATGTAATAACATCTTACATTTATTTTTATAAAATACCACTGATAAAATGTATTATGGGTATCTTTATTTACACTGTCATATGAACAACCAATCAGCAGCTGTTGGTAAGCTGATTGATTCACTAATTCGTTTGGAAATCATACTATACTGGTTGAGCTGTGTGTTTTTGATTCACTTAAAAAAGTATTATCTCATATGAATCACTCATTCAGGAATCAGACTACACTGACTCGTAAGAGCAACTCATCCAGTAATCATGTTACACTGACTGTTTTGGTGTTGGTCATAAAATAAGTAGTGAAGGATATTCTGTTAAAGTATTTTATTTTGGTATTCTGTTTGTGACAGGAGAAGAATATCATTTGTCCAACCTGGCAACTTGGCTTAACCAATGGTGTGAGTATGGGGCGGGGCTTTTAGTTTATCTGACCAATGGTAGATGGGGGAGTTTCGAAAGCCTGTTTGGACCAATCATTAAATTTTAAGCAACAAAAATCTCCTTGACAGAAATTCGCCTCCAAATAAGAACAAAATGCCTATGTGTGCATGTCATGAACAATATTACACATCTAATTACATTATATGACTCATAAGTGGCTATTATCAGGAGCATGCAGTTGAGATAAAGAGTGTAAGCTACAGTATATAAATGCGGTCATTATTTTGTGCTTTGCAAATTTACAAACCACACTAATATTTCAGTCAAACGCAATTAATCAGGTTTCACTTACCGATAACTCTGAGTTCAGCATTGGAGTACACTTCTCCATACTTGTTTCCAGCCACGCACTGGTACATTCCAATATCGGAGAGCGCCAGGCGAGTGATGGACAGGGCGCCATTAATGACCTGCACCCTCTCCTGTGGAAAACAGGATATCTCCGTTAAGAGTCTTTTACTGAGATTGCTAATCTGCATAAAAGCACAACGTGTCTGGGAAGGTAAATTATGTCTGGAGGTTGATGGAAACGATCATAAATCTGAGTGTTCATTACTAATGGGAGACACTGCATTGGGAGGCTGCTCAAAAACGACGGCAATAAATCTGTATGTTTATGAGATGGAAATAAAGCCCTGGCTTGTTTACTTCTTAACAGGGGCTCAAGCCTCTGTATTCCGCGGACAAGCCGTTGGGAGGCTGGATGATGTTTGCCATTATAAACAAGCTGGGTTAATATTTTAAAGCTGACAGCTTTATACTATTTCTAATATGTGATCCAATGTAGTTTGCATGTCTTCTGATGTTAACCAAACTTATTTGATGAATATTGTGTATAAAACAACATAAAATAGGGAAACAGATTTTAAAATGCCAAAGACATCTTAAAACACCAGGACGCTACAATCAAAGGTGTATATATACTGTATTTATAAATACATATATAAACCTTCAGCCTCAGTAACCTTGAGAGCATTT
Source organism: Sinocyclocheilus anophthalmus (assembly GCA_018155175.1). NCBI lineage: Eukaryota > Metazoa > Chordata > Actinopteri > Cypriniformes > Cyprinidae > Sinocyclocheilus > Sinocyclocheilus anophthalmus. Next base: position 733,581 of record JADLZN010001566.1, on the reverse strand, counting down.
AGTTTCCACCTAATGTTTCCTTCCAGCACGCATAAACAACATTTTAAAGGCTCATAAAAAGACAGGTTCATATTAAAAATTGGCATGAAAAGTGCTAGAACACTCTAAAGTTTATTCTGTCCTTTCCTATTCACATTTGCCCTTTAACTTTATCTTCGTATGCAAGGATAGTTTCACACAAAACGGTAAAAAAAAACCCGTCATCACACCATGGTTGCCATGCAAGCAACCGCACCATTATGAATGTGGTATTTCTTTAATAGAATAGCTCCATAAACAAGTTAATATTGAGTAACTTGTTGTATGTTTTTGCTCTGCCAATGAAAACAACTCCAAATAATGAAGCCAAAGAGAAATCCACAGTTGGTCATGCCCAAACAAAACGCAGTAGTTGCATTCCTAAATTAATCAATGTTTTTGAATAAACTGGTTGAGTGAAAGATTCAATGACTAATTCATTAAGACAGTCATGCGTTTTGTTTCTGAATGATTCAGGTTTTTGAACAAATTGCTGAGTGAAAGATTCCAGACTCATAAAGTCAGTCATGTTTTTAGTTCCTGAAATAATCTGGTTTTTGAATGAACCGGTTGAACGAATGATTTAATGTCTAGCAAATATTTATTATGACGGAAATTAATTTTGAAGTCAGAAGAGTTCAGCAATGCCTAAAACCAATATTTGTAAAATGTGTTCATATATGTAAATGTTTTGGTTTATTTTTGTTTTGATGTCATTTTTTTTCTGTTTATCCTAATGAACCTAGTGGTTCCCAACCCTGGTCCTGGAGACACCCCAACAATGCACGCTTTTGCATGTCTCCTTAATCAAACACAACTGATTCAACTCATCAGCTCATTAGAAAAGACTCCAAGACATCAAATGTGTGTGTCAGAGAAAGGAGACAATGCAAATGTGCAGTGTTGGGGTGCCGCAGACCGGGTGGGACCCTGCCCTAATGTACCTCCTTGTACACAACTTGGCACAACTTTCATTTTTAAAGGGAGCTAATTTTTTAAGTAATATTTTTTTTATATCCTATAACGTCAATAAAGTCTTTACTGTAGTCACGGCATATACAACAGCAGACGGTCATCAGGATAATCTGCGCTTGAATGAGATTTGTGTCGGTGTACATTAAAATGGAAAGGAGAAGAAAGGGACGAATGCACAATATGGGACAAAAAAGCCTGCACAAAAAATCACAGTGGCATATAGCAGTTCGGAGTGAGGCGATGCTTCACTTTACTACTGTACTAATTAACCGTGACGTTCCTCTTAAATCAGCAGTTTTGCACGTGGCGGGACCTGAGGGAGGGGACCATCTGCACGCCTGCGCTAAAATGCCGTGATTGGCAATGTCACTGCTTGAAATCCGTCGGGGTCAGGACATAAAACGCAATGCATGACTACAGTTGCGGCAAATCTCATCCTGATATGAAGTGTGTGTGCATGGCTGCATGGACATTTTCATTTCCTAAGTCTTGATTTAAATCTGTGCCTTTGAAAAGACGATAATGTCTCCTTTCGTTCAAAACACCGTACATGTTAGGCCTCATTACCAGTTTGTAGCTGTTGTAAACACTCCGTTTTATATTATGTGGTACATTTTAAATCAAACTACTACAAATATAAGCTATGTTCGGCATAAGCAGTACGAGCTGGTATCAAACAAGCACAATGATACGGGTGAACAAGATCATTGACACGTTTATTACTAGATTAGCCAAGACACGGTGTGTGCCTTACATCATATCCCTTTTTCTCAGCGACTGTAGCGTCACAGTGATTTACAAAGAAGCGGTTTTTAGCTGGTCACCTTAGCAATGCTGCGTTCCAATAAGGCAGAAAGAACACGAAAGGTCCCCCATTGATTAAGCACAGTGAAAATAACAAATGGTATAAGTCAACAACCCATGCTTTTGCTACATCAATGACCTTTAGTTATACAATTGATTAAAGCTCTGATGTTGACGGTGACATTTGGAGATTGTAATAATTCTGAACTGATTAATTCATTTAACCGGGATACATTGAAAATCAACATTTCAGAATCAAAATGTAAGCTAGGGCTATGATTCAATCAAGAGATTGTTGTGCCCTTGAGACATTAGTCTGTCATAACACAAACCGTGTGGTATTTGTTCAATGCTCAAAGAGACGTGCTTCCAGAAAGGTGCAAGATCTTTCAAATCATTTTTACAACCATAAATGCAAAATAAAGAGATTTCATTGCATTTAAAATTCAAGTGTACCTTTCGGCAATTACCTTGGCACACAAACATACCTGTAAAACATTGATCATTATGCAAATTCGGTATTTCAAATACAAATTCACTCAACGAACGTGGAGCCTATAAACAGCAAAATCTGCATTAGCAATTATTTCCTGAGGTCCAAAGCATATAAATTAACTTTTTTTTTTGATTGTGGTGTATTCTATTGGAACCGTTCTCTAATAAAGTGCAAAACAATAAAATGGACAGACTGCTAATTATGCAGCGCTGATAGATATTCTCATCCGATGGTGTGAAAGATGAAAAAGAATGAGTGACAGATGAAGAAAGACAAGTGGCCATGTCTCTGAACACATAAACAGTCTCTAAATGGATCAATATCTTTTGTTTTGTTTGCACCCGCATCGCATAGCAAGGCTAATTTACATGAAGCTTACTGATTTGTTTATTCACCACACCATAGTTGCGCTGAAAAGCTACTAATCTCTAAAAATAACTTCATGCGCTTAGAGTTTGGAATTCTGGGTGAAATGCTCTCAGTGGAGACAGGTTGTATATTAAATAGAGTGTCGAGACATATAAATGTTTATCACCTCTTTCACTATAGTTTAAATGGATTTCAGAGAAAGACAAAACAATAAGAGCCTGTCTGGTACACAGTAAAGGTTTATAAGCCTTCTCCTAATGGCCTTCAAGGAAACTTCAAATTCTGCTGTTTTAAATCTGAGGATTTAATGGGAGATTGCTAAGTGTCTTGCATCTTGTGTCCACGGCTATGAATGTATTAAATCAAGCCTTAATGTTCATTAAATGTATTTTACTTTATTTAAGGACTTTTTAAATGTCCTTCATATTCTGAGCTTGTGTTGTTTGGTGATGTTTGTAGGTGGTAAACCAGTAATTATGTTTATGTAATGATGAGCAGTAATGATGATTAGAAGAGCTGTAATTAGCATGCTCCTCTCTGCACCTTATTTAAAGCCGACATGAAATCAAAACTGTCCTGTTTACTTACTTAATGCACTTTACTGGTCTTATTGTGCATAATTCATAACAGCATGTTATTCCAAAGAAAAAAATGGCTGCGTTTCATCAAAATGTCTTGTCTTGCTCCACATCAAATGACTTTTCATTTGTCCTCACAAAGGCTGCTGAAGTTTTGTGCAGTCAGTGTTTCAGGAGAGGTGTAGCCCTCAAAAACTCAACCGCAAAGTCCTGAAGTGCCAATTTTCGATATTCCAATAAATTCCTGATGGATAAAAATCAAGCTCTTTTTTCCACATTAAACATCCTGAAAAGTCACACAATGGAAGTAAACTGAGCTGCAAAAATCACATCTAAAGAATAACTTTGACAAAGTCACAAAAAAGGAAGAGGTATGAAATGAAAATGTGTTGGTTCAATCTTTAAAATGTGTTGTTAGAGAGTATTGGTAGTGCTTTCTGCTAGCTATTGCCATCTTGAGTTTATTGCATTTTTGGGGAACTATTAGAGAGTCCGCAGAATGACATATCAGGTACTCCAGTGGATTCACTCTGATTTAGACGGTTATAGAAAAGCCATTAAGGAATACGCTCTCAAGCAGTGGTCTCACAAGGTAAATAAAGATGGCTGGCAGATCTACTGTGATGACTGCAACTAAATTACTGATATAACCTAAAAACCAGACAATAAATAACAAGTTTCTTAACTTTCTTCAGATATAATCCGTATATTTTTTTTTACTAAACCTATATTTTGAAATACAATATTTAAAAGGATAATTCATGCAAAAATGTAGGTTTACCATTTACTCCAAACCTTTATGATTTTATTTTTTCTGTAGAACAAAAAAGAATATGATATGTTTCAACTGTTTTTGGCCATACAATGAAGGTCAGTGGGGTCCAAATAAACATACATGACAAAGATCCTTTTAAGATCTATTTTTGTGTGTTCCACAGAAGAAAGCAAGTCAAATGGTGACTGAATTTGCATTTTTGGGTGAACTGTAATTTTTTATATTTTTACTTTTATTACAAAAGTCTGTTGACCGTCCTCAAACCTTAGAGGTGAACTGACCTCAGTGGGCTCCAGGTTCTCTCCATTCTTCATCCACCTGTAAGAGGGTTTAGGTTTTCCTGTGGCCTTGCATTCCCACAACAGAGAGTCATCGATGGCCTTCTGCACATCCTGGGGCTTCTCAATTAGCTGGGGGGAGGCTGAAACAACCAACAACAGAGGTAATGACTACACAGAATTACTTTAACCTTGATTATTACCTGTTATGTGTCCTTCAAAGCGGACTTGCATTATTAGAGCCATGAACTGTGGGAAATGGTGTGATGTAATCACAATAATGGCACATAAGAAAACAGCAGTCAGGTCCAACTGACTCGCACGTCCCCTTAGATGGGTACAGAAAGGAAATCACATCTAATATATTAGTATTGTCTAAAAGCTAGTACCATAAACTACCTTAACCGATACCATTAGGGTAAATGATGGCTTAATTATAAACAAACTGTATTGATCTTTATCTTTTAAATGCATGTAACTCAAACCTAGTAAATAATTGACTAAGAGCACATTTAGAATGAAAGAATCATATATGAGCATTTTCCCTAAAAGGACACTAAAAGAGAGATAAGAATGGGTGGAATGCATACAAACAAACAAACAATAAAATATATAAAAACAAGTGTAAAGTTTATCTGATGACTGTTTTCCATTGGAAATGGAAATGGGAAGTAGTGATGTTCTTCTTTTGAGTCAAATCTAACCAATGAATCATTTGTTCGCAAAAACAATTTAAATGATTCATTCACGAGCTGAGCTTATGTGGTTCACAAGTTACTCAACAGGATGATTATCGTTAAACAGCTTACAGTTTAGTCTCTTTATTGCTATTAAAACCATTGTGTGAAGATTTGGAATACATCTTAAGCAGCCTCCACTGACACTTTAACATTTGGTCCCACCAAATCATGAACATTTGGTTACAATACTGCTTTTATGGTGCTTTTGCATCATTTTGAAGCTTGAAAAGCCTCAATCCTTTAGGCACTAATTGTATTGTAAAGAGTGACAACAAAACAATTGTTGTTTTGAGGTTTGAGTCACATTTAAGTCACAAACTGTCAACCATCCAATAGTGCTGCCTGGATCCCTTAGACACTGCCACTCAGTCTATCTCGCACTCACTGGAAGAGTATTGACTTTTAAACCCCACTGTTTAAATGAGAGTATGCAGTCAGGGCCTGACTTAGCCTTGCCCGCAGGGCACACAGTCACTCTCAACATTTCACGCCCCCAAGTCAAACTTGAGAGGAATGAGAGGTAGAGAGGTCAAAATGAGCTCTCAGCATCCTTAATACCAACTGAACGCTTATTCAGTGGCATACTGTGATTATGATCGATTTTCTGTGTCCCTAGCAATCATAATGTATGGAAGAACATCTGTTTTTCTGTGTAGGGAAACTCTGGATGTAAGAACCATTTTGGGAAATACTACATTCAAACCATTTGTTATGTCTCTTTAAAATGTTCATATCATGAAAAACCAAACTTTCCTTACATTTTCTAGTCCGGTAAGACTTTATGTCATTTTTGCACTTGACAGACTCATTCCCCTTTCAGTATATGGCTAGGATATTCTTCCCAAATCCACCTTTTGTTTGGTTTTTGAATTTTTATGTTAGGTGAACAATTTCTTTAAATGTACAGCAGCACAATCAATTAATTTTAAGGATTAGCTATGGGGTGAAAAATGGTCAAGCAAAATTAAATGACTGTTGTGATGCATAAAAACACAGACTAACAAAATACGTGGGAAAAACAAATGCTAAAATTTATGAAGTGACCCCTTGAATGATTAATACACACAAAACATCTCTTTATATGTGTACCTGTTAGAGGTACACAATCTTCTTAGCCTAGCAAAGAATAGGACTAATGAAGGCAACAAAAACATTTGAGGGCAATTGCTAATCAAGCCAACGCAAGCAGAAAGAATGAAAGGCTTTGAGTGTCTCCTCCTGCTTTGCTGCTGCCAGTGGAAGTGATAAACATGAGATACACTTATTGATCGCCTCATTCCCCCGCTCTGCTGACAAATGTCTCGTAGGCCTAAATCCATGGGACTTCAAAATAAGATTACAGATTTTTATCACCTGGCTGGCAAAGGGAAAAACTTTGGGGAAGAGAATGAGACACAGAGACAGAAATAGAGGGGAAGGGAGCGAGAGATCTGAGTGGTAAATCAAGAGGTCTGTCCGTAGGCTAATCCTGCCATTGAAGGATCCCAGAGCTGCAAAAAGGATAAACGTCAACCCGTCGCTGCTTTTTTACAGGCCTGCTGTGGCTTTAAGGTGTGTTGTAAATAATTACAAATAGCTTAAAGCATAGAATAAGTGATAACTGGTGGATGAATGTGGCCAAAGTCAGCTCATTTTTAGGCAAGTCAGTTCACTTGTGGAAATTTTAGCTGATATCTCATGTAGTTAATAGGCATGCAGTCCTATTGACTTGAATGGGGAAAGACCACAGTCTCAGAAACGTTCAATTACATCTGTCAAACCATCAACACAATTTCTTTGGCTTCAAATCACACTGAAACCTTAATTTCAATTTGAGAGTCATGGTTTTTGTTTTTTAATAAAAATATCCATTAAATTGTCAATACTTTGCCATGTCATATTTTTTTCTAAAATTATATTTTTGAAAGAATACTCAAAATCTACATTTATTTGATCAAAAATACACTAAAAAGAGTGAATATGTGAAATATTTTTTCAATTTAAAAAAAATTATTTTCTATTTGAACATATACAATTTACACTATCCTTCAGAAATCACAATTACAATATGCTGAAATGGTGCTCAAGTAATATTTCTCATCTCATTAATCATTTCTAGCAATGTTAAAATTGTTTAACTGTTTGTGGAAACAGTTATGTGTTTTTTTCAGAATTCTTTAATGAATATCAAATTCAAATTGATTGATTTTATTAGATTTTTTTTTTGCAACAATCTAAAAGTCTTTCCTGTACTTTTGATTTATTTAATGCATCCTTGCTGAATAAACATATATATTTCTTTAAAAACAATCTTACTGACCCCAAATTTTTGAACAGTACTGTATGTTATTTTTAAAATGTATCAATATTAACAAAAACTGTCCATGTTCTTCTCTATCAAGCAATTGTTAGTGCATTGTTAATATCCTGCGATGCTCTATTTTCAACACTTAATTAAAATAATTTAATGATCACATTAAAATAATTTAAAAATTACCTTTTTATTATGCACATTTTGTCTTTGTTATCATTGACAAAATCAAAAATCTTTTCATAAACCATTTTCATCAATGATTTTGTTGATGAGATCAATGCCAGTTTAGTGTGAGTTTTTTCTCTGCATAAACCTTTGTCTTATTCAATAACCACGGGCAATCCAGCTTAACCAGATGCTAAAGGTCTGTCTCCTTCTCCTTATACTGCAGTTGACTTATACACAGGAGGAGAGGTGAGACGGGGGTAGAAACGATTGAAGAACAGCAGAAGCGAAGCGAAAACCGAGACGAATTATCATAAATATCAAGTCTCTCCTAAACAGAATGGAGCAAAAGCATTAGTGAAACAACCACGCCTACGACGAATCCCCTCCTTAGCTGGATTACATTAGCTTTTACAATATGCCCAAGCTATTTATCTAATTAATACATTTATAAATCACCGCTACGTTGCGCATCTGGGAAGCCCATTAGGAGAACTTCCCTTTTCTAAGAACCTGTCCCCCATATTCCACATTGTTTGGAATATAAACAATGAGACAACAGGGCTAATAAAACATTCAGCGAGCTCCTTGCAGACTATTCCTGTAAATGGGCCACTGGGCATGCGGGTACAGCATTAGAGCCAGTGCAAGATCCCATAAGGGGAGGATAAATCCCACTGCTCTCTAGCCTACAGGTACTTACTTAATAGGTAGCTGTCTTGTATGAACAATGCCGCGGAGCAAACATGGCGGTGAAGGGAAAAGGTTATGAACCCTTCATTTTAAAGTCCATATTTAATATGCTATTCTTCATAAGCCTCTGAGTCACAATACACTTGCTAGAGACCCAGGCCTAGCCATTGGGGTCTGATTTTTACAATTCATGCCAATTTGCACTGGTAAACAGATGTATGCACATGATAAGGTGCACATGCAATTAATAGAATATAAATGGGATTTCCATGTTTTAATCTTCAATGTCTTTTTAGCAAGTTTTTTTTCTCCCACTGATTGGAAGAATACATAGCTGTGACAGGTATATTATTTTACTATTTTACCTAACAGACTTCCATCAGGACAGAATAACTTGATTTATTCTATATACATTACTGTTCAAAAATTTGTGGTCAGTAAGATTTTTTTTTAAAGAAATTCAAATTTTTATTCAGTAAGGATGCTTTAACTTGATTACAAGTGACAGTAAATACATATACAGTACAATGTTACAAAAAAAATTGTGACTCCAAACTTTTGAACAGTAAACAACATGTTAATATATATACATTAAAATATGTAAATATATAAAAATCTTGTTAAAAGTTATGGCATATTTCCCATACTATTTTTCACTAAATGAACACAAGAAGAATAGTATTTCATTTGTATTTTGTTAATACGATTTTTGAAAAATTATTGAGCCAAAAATTTGAACAGGACAACAGACAATTAAATTAAATTAAATGTTGAACTCATTCACAGAAAATATTTTATATTACTAACTCTAACACTGCTTTTGCTATGAACTGTTTTGAATGACCTTACAAGTTGCTAGGCTAGTTAGTTGCTTAGGTCCAAAGAGCCTTGAATCCTGTCGTTAATGCAAGCCTATGGCATTTATCATGCGTCAGGTGAAAACTATAAATCCTATTCCTTAGCTTCTCCTAATAAGCCTTACTATTTCAAGTATCATTCATGACCATAACACAAACAAGCAATCTCCACTAAGCCTTTATTTCTGAACATCTTCAGTTGGGTCCAAAGTCTCCAAATATGCTTTAAAATCAACAAATATTTTTTGATAAAGACAAAAAAATCAGAAGTCATCACAGATCCATATGCTGCTCTGCTGAGTGTTTTCCTGGCATATGTGTAGTATACTCTAAGTAAAGTAAATTTAACAGCTTTGATCTGGAGTCAAATTGAATCCCATCACAGTGCATCTGGTAGAACGGAACACACACATACACAAACAGAAGGTCAGGCTCAAGGTCACCCTCTCATCTTTTTAATCTGGATAAAAATATTAGAGACATCACGACTGGGTGGCTTGAATCATTTTGATGCACTGTTAAAGTTGATTTTCTGCTGGTCAGGGTTGACGACTGGAAAGGCAGAGTCCTGCATCATGTCCTTCACTTCAATGGACGTGACATGTGGCCTTCGCTGTTCAAATATTCATGCATCTCAAGATAACTTACCAAAGAAAGACAGCTTTCCCTGCACAGAGTTTCTTCCTTTGGTGTTCTCCGCCACACATTCATACGTGCCCGCGTCTTCTTGCTGGAAGTAAGGGATTTCCATCACACCGCTGGTTTTCCTTACATCCACTTTACGGGCGAATGGGACTCCGTCCACGCGATGCCAACTTATGGACGGTACTGGACTAAGTTGCAAACACAAATACAAAACGTAATTCAAAGACTGATTACATTCTCTTTCTACTGAGGACATCTTCGTAATACTTACTTCCCCAGTGCAAAACACTCCAGGCGCACGGTTGAACCTTTGGCCACTTGAACAATCTCTGGAAACTGCACTTCAATCTTTGGCTCATATTCTCCCATTACACCTATAAAAAAAAGAAACACTCAATCGACAAGCAAAAAGGTATCAATTACTCCATCTGAAACTGCAATTGCAAAAGCAGCCAATCTTTTATTTTCCCTTTCATTATTATTGCATGATTTATTTTGTAGCTTCTGAAAGGCTTTTGGGACAGCAGGGAGCCCTGATATCTCCCTCTGTGTTTTTGTGAGGTGTGCTATCGGACTAGCGACTAAGCTGTCTGAGGGACTCAAAGAGATGCTTATCTGTAATGTCTAACGCTGGCCGTTTATGTCAGCGCTGCCAAATGGGAAGGGTTGGAGAGAGGCAATCATCTCCTTCTGTAGCATCCCAGGTAGAGAGACATGTACAATGGGGTTTGAAATTGTGCCTGGAGATCACACTGTGACAGTCTCTGGAGGTTGTTTGGTCCTGGCGATGCAAGCTTTGGCAGTTCTTCTGATAGAGTTTAAGTGCAAGACTTTCAGGCTTCGAGATCTCTGCATTCCGATAGCTTCACAGAGTGTTTGAGTTCTGGATGACTGATCGCTTGATGGTGCAACTTGTGAGCGCAAGTTGGAGCGCGATTTACACAAAGGCGAAAGGGCGAAAGGCGATTTAATCCGTTTTGCATTGGGTTTTTGATCCACTGCATAAGTCCGTCCCCCAGATCGTTGTTCCAATCAGACATTACTTGCAAGGCTTAGCCACGCCCCGCACTGTTCCCTTTTTAGGCATGGGTCACATGTTTCCCGTGGGGAGTATTTCTGCAAGCTTTAATAACTTATTATAAACAATATTATCACCAGAAAATGATGTCGGATACCAATTTTTCATTCACGCCAATGTTCGGCGAATAAGCTTTCATTCAAACTCAAATATCGTGTAGTTTGCATACACATTAATACTTTTATCTACTAAAAGGGGTTATAAAACATTGACTAAACATCATAGGTTACAAAAACACATCAAACAGAAAGCATATTATTTGTGGATATAGTTGCCCTTTTATACTTAAATGATTGTCTTTTGAAATTGTCTGTTGTAAGTTTTATGTCCCTTTGTCTGACCGAAGGAGATCCCTTTTGGAATGCAGGGAGAAAAGGGGAGATGTCCTGAGGTCATGACACTGTCATGGGTGGAGATCTGCCATTCTTCTAGCTCGGACCTGGAGCTATTAATCTGTCGCTTTCTGTTTATCAGACTATCAATTTATGCGTTAAACAGTCATGGAGTCCAGGAGTGTCTGTCGCTGGAACATTTCCAGATACAACATTCTTTGTTCTGTTGTTTATTAGATTGTTTATTTATGCTGAAGCCAGTCACGAGACAACACTGACGTTCTGTTGCTTAAATGAGTCCAGATGCAAAGGTTCAGTTATTGCTGTCTTAGTGCTTGCCGACCAAGGAGGTGGTTGTGTAAATCACTCTCCTTGTATTTCTGGTAAAGATAAGCTGAGCGGGACAGAAAATTATTTGAGACAATTGGCGCCTGGGCTGACCATGGTTCAGTTTTTTTTACAACTCTCACCTGGATGATAGGAAACCTTAGTTTTTTCCGGTGGAATGCAGAGTTCAATCATTCATTTGTGCTGTTCACAGAGGCCCCACACGGATGTTGTTCTGGGTTCTTTTATGATCTCCTGGATGAGTGGTCGTTGCGCTCTTGACGTACTTTGGTTAGGCCTCCCACTCTGAAGTTTCACCACTGTGCAAGTTTCTCCATTGTGGATAATGCTCTGACCGTGGTTCGCTGGATTCCCAAAGCTTTAGAAATGGCTTTATAATCCTTTCCAGATTGATACATGTCAACTATTTTGTTTCTTACTTGTTCTTGAATTTCTTTAGATCGTGTCATGATGTGTTGCTCTTTAAGCATGCTTCTATTTTCTATTTAAGTGATTTCTTGATTCAAGAGGTCTGGCAGTAATCAGGCCTGGTTTTTGTTAGTGAAATTTAACTCAGCTTTCTAAAGTTATGTGGTTAATCACAGTTCTTTCATGATTAAACCGGAGGAGGCAATTAATTTTTCACGTAGAGCCACGTAGGTTTGGACAGCTTTTTTTTCCCTTAATAAATGAAATCATCATTTAAAAACTGCATTTTACTTGCATTATCTTTGTGCAATATTAAAATGTGTTTGATGATCTGAATCTTTAAGTGTGACAAATATGCAAAAAATTTACAAAACAGAAAGGTGTTATAAACTCAACTTCTCTCGATAATGATCAACAGTTTTTCGAATGACAAAAGATTTAATGATAATTATTTTATTTTATTTTATTTTTATATTTAGTTTTATGTTGTATTTTTTACTTACATTTCCTCTCACTCTTACACTTACACTCTGAAACTTGAATTTTGGGCTTGGGGTTGTGCTGGTTATGTAATTTATAATGAAATATTTTGTGTTATACTATACAAAACACAAAATAAAAGCATTTTTAATGAATGGTCACAGACCATTCTACAGAGAAAATATGTTGTGTTATGGTCCATCTTATATTATTTGGGCACAGCAAAAGTAGAGATGCCTACAAGCAAACCCTCAAAAATGCACACCCTCACACTGTCTCTTCTACTCTCATGATGTCTCCTGCGGTTTTGGCAGAGGGCCGGTGTGTGTTGGCCATGTGTGGGTTAAGCAGGAAGAGTCAGGGGCTGAGAGCACTTCGGCTGAATCCTGTCTACTTGTGTTCCCCGGCAGGGCTGCCGAGCTCGGTGTATAGAATCAGTGCACTTGACTGTATCCAAGCAACCATTCATTAATGCGGCCGACCCTGCATGGGGCTTTGTGAGTCTCAGTTCAGAGATGTGTGCTAGTCACCGTACAGGGTAGTTAAGAACCAGTGATTACCGAAAACATGTCCCCACAGGAGCTGTGAAGAAAGGCTGGCATGGTGGCATTGAGCACAGATTTCACAGAATCAGGGTCTTTCAAAGTATTTGCTCTAGCAAAAATATGATTTTTTTTTTCAAATTAGGATACAAGGAGCAATGTGAGGCAGTAGTGTTTTTCATGTTTTGTCAATATACTGCATTTTCTAAAAATATTTGAACAGCTGCGAGGTGTTGATTTTAACAGTTCATTAAGCTGTAAAACTGGTTGTGTAATTATTGCTCCATCAGAAAATTGCTGGTGGCTGTTGGATTTTTCTGTGAGAAACTCTGTATTACATTTTGAAGAAAAACAAAACAGATAAAAAAAACAAAAACTAAACCCGATCCAGACATTTCCATGTTTAGGACAACAGGGCTGGCTCACACAGGTGTGCCGAATCCCTAGGTGGCCTGATTGAAATAGCAACCAGAAAGACTCTCCTTGTTCCAGCAGTCAACCTTTACGCTGAGTTGAAAACATTTGAAGTCTTCTTGAATTATTAATGATTGCCCTTGGCCATATTCCCAAGATAGAGTGGACAAAGGAAACTGCATTTGGGAAGGACTGGAAAACCAGAACACAGGCTGGCAGAACATGCTTTGCGTAGAGAAGTTTAGGAAAGAGATGTGAGAAGAAAAGATATGGAAAATAAAAATATGCAGGGTGGAAGATGAGACTTGCTGGGTATTTGTGTATATCAAAAGATCAAAAAAATTCCACTGCTACGTAGAACTGAAATTTAGTAAATACAAAAAGTTTACTGAAGACATGAGTCAGAGTCTGAGAATAAATAAAATTATGGAAATAGGCAGTAAGCAATAAGGGATATGTAAAAAGTAAGAGGTTAGAAACCTCTAGAACTTTTCCAAAAGTCGAACTCTTCTTTGAATGTATGGTATCATGAATTGTAACCATCTGGGATTCCCTCTAGAGTGACAAATGGGGATCTCTAGCTCTGAACTGTGTTTTATGCTTTTATTTTGAAGTTCTCTGGCTCATGGACTTTGTTGATTGTTTCTTGTTCCCTCTGTGTTAGTCTTGTTTACTTACTAGTTCAGGTGTTTAAATACCCTCTCGTTCCTTTAGTGTGTTGTCAGATCTACTTTTTAATATGCTGTACATGTTATAGGTGAATCTTGGTTTCTTACTTTTTGTGGTTTTTGTACCTTGCTTTGGGAATAAAGATGTACTGGGGTTCAAACTTCTATTCATCTGAGATCCTTTGTGTCATAGACTAAATAAATAACTAATGGGGGTTGTCCTTTAAATTGACTTTAACATCTTCACATCTTGAGTCGTTGTTTGGCTTCAGATTCCATCCGCAGTCGCATAGTCTACCTAGACATAAACAGTCACAGTGAGCATAGAGATAGTAAGGAAAAAAACAATCTACTGTAAATATCTTGCATCCACCATCCCAAGGAGGTAATCCTGTCTTCTCAGAAATTAGTTTACTAGAGGTGACAAAGCATTCGAGTGCAGTTATTAAAAATTGGTGACAGTTGGAAAAAGTTTGTGTGAGTCTACAGTATATGCAGTTTCTTCAGATTTTATACTGTACGTTTGTTCCAGTGTTTTATGCATGTAACAACTCTTCAACGAGCACAGCACAATGTTCGATTCAGAGCAAGCGACTCTTATGAACTGATTATTTTTAATGAGGCAATCAAAATAATTCTCGACAGAGCTTTGTAATCACTTGTGAGTTGTGACCAGTTTGAATCGGACTCACTTAGTGAATCATTCAGAACAGTTACTGACTGATTCCCTCACTGAACTGCAAGTAATTTTTCGAGTTTAATTTGGGTTCACTAGACTTACATGTCGGCCTGTTTACTGATTGGTTGTTAATATGGCAATGTGATCAAAGATTCAAAGTTTTGTTATAATAAATAAATGGTATTCCTAAAAAATATTGAAAAAATTACCAAAAATGTTATTGTCTAATAACGAGGTCCTATTGTAAAGTTGAACTGACTGTAGGGAAACTTTGTTTGAGTGACATGTTAGAACCATCATGAACAAAACAGTGTCTTGTTTTGTTTGCTTGGTTGTTTTATACATCAGAAATATTATTTTGAAACAGTCTCATATTTGAGTTACTGTACCGCAACTTTACAGCTCCTAAAGGTTTCATTTTAGGAGCCAATGGCTTCGTAGGTTTTTTTTTTTTTTTATTGCATCTCAACATACAAATATGAAGATGTCACAGATAACACTAAGCATAATTTAATAATACAGTATATAAAAATATCATTAGGTGGGGGTTTATTCAGAAACTTGTAGTCATCGCCCACTCATTTTTATTTTATTACCATTTAAATAGTGAAGCAATTAGACTATTCTTGAGGGACATGCATTTAATATTTTAATTCGATGTATATTTTAATTAGACGCTAAAAAAGCCATGCATTAATTATTCTTACAGGTTTTCTTTTAAGCATCCCTCCTATACTATACTCAGGTAGACATTTACATGACGATATGAATGCATGTTTATAAATTATAACCACAAAAAGTCAACCTAATGTAGTGCATCATGATTTAATAATAGTTTGATTGATGGCATTGATATGCGCCCCTGTGGTGTTTTGAGCTGTGCTGATGAATGCCCTTTTGTTTCCTCATGCTGACAGTTTCTACTGTCTTCCATAAAATGTGAATAAGCAGAAGTCAGTGTCAACAATTAGCTTGATGACTTGTCATTTAGAGAATGCTGTTCATTCAGAATGCCTTTCAAGTATATTAATTGCAGGTGCAGTTCAGTGAAGCAACCTAGGGTTAAGATGTGCACAATGGTGATATAGTAGTGACTCTACAGTTTATTAAAAAAAAAAGCTCTTTGAGCTTAATAATGCTTTACCAAGCCAAGAAAACAGAGAAACTGAGAAAATCCAGCTAAAGTTGGAAGCTGTGTTTTGGAACATGGTATTGTATACCATCTTAGATTTGCAAAAAACAGCTTAAAGGGGTCATATAATGTTGCTAAAAATAACATTATTTGGTGTATTTGGTGTAATGAAATGTGTTTATGCGGTTTAAGGTTAAAAAAACATTATTTTCCACATACTGTACATTATTGTTTCTCCTCTATGCCCCACCTTTCTGAAACGCGTCGATTTTTACAAAGCTCATCGGTCTGAAAAGCGAGGTGTGCTGTGATTGGCCAGCTATCCGGTGCGTTATGATTGGCCGAATACCTCAAGCGTGTGAAGGAAATGTTACGCCCCTACCATACTGTGATGATGCCCTGTCCGGCCGGAGCGATGATTCAAAAACATGAACACCCATTATAAAAGAGGCATTCGTTGCATCAAGTGGGGACATAATTACAGATTATAAATTACTTATACTGTCTTTTTACGCATCGCGCCTAAACATAAAACCATGTCTGCATTTTTGATCGGAGAAATGACAAACAACAAGTGCTACTCTACACTGCCCAAACTGCCTTTGAGTCGAGTCAGTGCAGATTCTTTAAATATAAAAACTGTCAGAACATCCGACATTGGTAGTCTACCGTACCAGGATCAGGTAACGTCCTCCATTAAAATGTTGCGCACACATCTGAAGGATTTGGGTTGAGTTTGTCTGGAACAGGTTGTAATACACTTAACCTACTGATTTCAGTCGTGTGCCTCTTTTGGAAGTCCCTAACAAAGTGTTTTCGCTCTTCCAACTAATCACACCGCGCATTCACGACATGGTGGCGGCGTCTTGCCGAACAATATTTCTACAGCGAGAATAAAAGTTACGCCTTTCTTTGCTGAACATTTGGGCGGCATCATGCAAATATTTCCACATACTGACGTAGACATGTGGGGGCGTGTTAAAAAAGCGTTTAGTTAGGCGTGGCTGGACTCTTAATATTTTATAAAGAACTTATCTCTTTGAATGTGAGACTTCTTAGTTCTTTGCAACTTTTTACTGCCCTATATTCTTCTTTCAATTGCTGCCTCTTCTAGAGCCTTGTTACCACATCTTCCAAAGAAGGGTTCTACTAAAATCCCTGTCCAAATCTCAACGTCTTTGTGTTCCTGCACTAGGACCCCTTTAAGGTGGTCAAACTTGCTTTGGTGGCTTGACATACAGTAAATGCAGCAAGTTTAGTATTATTGTTTAGACTGTCATCTCTAAGCTGTGGATTTACATATACCTGGTGTGCTTGGATTAATTAGTGTTTCCTGAGATTTCGGTCTGTTTGAGACATCTTTGCTTGAGGCAAAGATATACATTAAAGCACACACAGGTTAACCCTCCAGTCATGTTTCCTTTGTGTATTGGTAAGGTATTACTATAGGCAAGTACGGTGTTTCAGTGCTGTAGTTGCTGTTTGGGGAGCTTATTTTGGTTTTCAGTTAAGGGAGAGCATGATGACTCTTTTCCCGCTAAAGTGGCTGGTTGGGCCAGCGTTTGCATACGTTAGGTTTGCTAGTCATTCCAAATTTACCTGTCCATCTCTCTGGTCGCCTACACCCAACTGAACATAGTCATATATCTTCCCATCACTAACCCAGAGTTAGTGGATAACCAGTCCATGCCTGCACAGGTACAGGTGGGGCAAACTAAGTATTTTATTACACTGGCTTGATTTTTCAAGTTTTCCACTCTACAAAGAATGGAGATATGCTGTAATTTCATCTAGGTACACTCAACTGTTAGAGGCAGATTCATAAAAAATCTCCCGCAAACTTCACATGTAACTGAATTTTTAAATACTTAATTGCCATTTTATTTGCATGAAATAATATTTTGATCACCTATCGATGCACCAGCAGCCAGATCTAGCTTCTTCAATCATGACGTCTTAGTTTGTCTTAAGAAGCCCCTCTCTTAGCCTCCCCTCATTACCTGTATTCCAATCACCTTTTTGAACATTTTTATACCCTGTATTAAAAACACGTCCGGCTCCACTACACCTATCAATCAGACTCCAACCTCTCCTCTCCAGAGTTCAAGACCAAAGATACGGCTTCCCTACAGGACACCAAGGTACAAATTTGTAGAGCCTTCACAAGGCTGGTGATAGGCTATCCGGAAAATAGGGCTAAACAGCGTGGTCGAGTAAGCAACACGATGTTGGCGCATTATTGAAAATTGGAAGAAATTCAAGATGACTGTTCCAATCCATGCCGCTTCGGACCTGTGCTCCATGCAATATCTCTGTGCCTCGTGGAGTATCAATGATCTGAGTAACATGTGAGGGATCAGCCTAGAATACACGAGGAACTTGTCAAGTGACCGGAAAGAGAGCTGGACCAAGTCCCAATGTTACTCATTGTAGACACACTATACCTCTTGATTAAGAAAATCCTGGCTATCGTGGCAAGGTCCCCCGCTCAAGCCACACCTTCCAGCCCGTCTGATTTGCCAATGACATCTGATATCCGAGGAGCAATGGGAGTAAGTCATGGGTCCGTAGGATTTACCATAATATAATTTATTTTGGTTTCCTAAT
Organism: Sinocyclocheilus anophthalmus; assembly: GCA_018155175.1. Classification (NCBI taxonomy): domain Eukaryota; kingdom Metazoa; phylum Chordata; class Actinopteri; order Cypriniformes; family Cyprinidae; genus Sinocyclocheilus; species Sinocyclocheilus anophthalmus. The sequence continues at coordinate 715,207 of JADLZN010001566.1, read as the reverse complement.
ACGTTCCACTTCTGATTCGTGCGTCTATTTTAGGATAGAGAATTAATGAGTAAATCCCCAGAACCCATCTCATTTTTGCCACACCTGTGAAGCATGGGGGTGGAAACATCGTGCTTTGGGGGTGCTTTTCTGCAAAGGTGACAGGACGACTGCACCGTATTGAGGAGAGGATGGATGGGGCCATGTATCGTGAGATTTGGCAACAAGCCCTCCTTGCCTCAGTTACAGATCATTGAATCAGGAGTTCTGTAGGCTGGTTGCTTTCCAGCATCGACAATACCCCAAGCCACAGGCCAGGCAACTAGGAGCGGCTTTCCTTAAGATCTATTTGCAAGGTCCTGATGTGGCCTGCCATCCCTCATGATTGCTACTGAACTGCAATAGAAAATCTATGGAGTGAGCTGAAACTCATGTTGCCCAGCGCGCCCCAAAACCTAAAGATCGGAGAACACCTGTATGAGGACGTGGGTGCCAACATCCGCTGCTTCCAGTGTCCTGCAACCTGGTCAAGAACGAACAGGAATCGCGGACCTCTGTTTGTTAAACAAAGGTTTTCTCTCCAAATATTAAGTTCTATTTTTCTATTGTATCAAATACTTATTTCATTCAATAAAATGGAAATTAATTATTAAAAAAAAATCATACAATGTGATTTTCTGTATTTTTTTCCCTCATTTTGTCTCTCAAAGTTGAGGTATACCTATGATGAAAATAAAGATCTCTTCCATTTCTTTGTAAGTCTGGCAAAACTGGAAAATCGCATATCAAATACTTATTTGCCCCACTGTATAAGCCAGAAAAAGAAGAGGGATGAAAGGGAAAGATGAAAGAATGCAAGGTGTCTGCACTATACTGCTCTCTTTTCATGCTGATTTATTACTGAAGTCACCAATGAAATTCTTTGGCACATGTAATTTTACATTGGTAAGAAAAATGGCAAATAAACAATCTATTTTTCTTAGACAGCTTGAAGTTTCCTGCTTATTTTAAATAAACCTTTGTTGTTTTTCAGTTTTCATTTTAATGTGTTTCAGCATTTTTTTGTGTTCTTGTCATTGTTATTACTTTTTCTATTAGGCTTTAATTAAGTGTTATTTCCATTTTATTTGGGTTTTAGTAATTTTTGCATTTTATTTCTACAACTGATCTAATTTTTTAGTTTAAGTTTTCATCTGTTATTTATATTTTATTTTATTTTAGCTTCATTTCAAATAATGAAAACGATTTTAATAGTTTTAATTTAAGTTTTAGTTACAATAATGACACTGTCTCTTAAGACCAAATTATTTGGGTTTTTCTGTCATTTTTTGTCTCATTTGTTTGTGGTTTATTTCTCCTAATGAAGTTTTATTTGTTCTGCAGAAACTTGTTAATGACGCAAGAGCTTAATTGCATTTATCAAACAGAAACTCCTATTATAATTCCTCCTTTATCATTTGAATATATATAACGTTGGTTCATTGATCTCTCAATAGTAGTTGTCGTGGACAGACCCAACTGGTCACTATAGTTCCAGTCTTAATCTACATCCTAAATCTCTTTCACCATCTGATTAAAGCGTAATAAGAAAAATTATTAACACAAATATTGGAGAGCGTGGCTGGAATGTGTCCATAGTTTGGATACCCCTAAGGTACCTAATTATCGCATTTGGTTCAAACCTGTAATTGCAGGGGATGAGATGCTAGATGCCTAAATGGCTCAATTACAACTTGCGTTTAGCTGCTTAGTCGTCTCTGATACACAGCCAATAGATTGACAACACACTCGCCCTTTTTACCAACGCCGCGGACGCTGGTTGGCACAGAGAAGTCACACAGGAACGACAAATTGCAGCTCGATAACTGGACAGCGGGGCTCGATAGATTGCCAAAGTAACCACTAACCGAGTTTTGGGCTCTTGCTTAAGATCATCAGAGGACAGATAAAAGTGAGCGCCTTTCGTATGCCGTACCTGAGGTTCTTGTGCACTGGTGCATTAAGACCCTTCATTGATACCATAAAGCACATTCTGGAGCGCTTTAATCTCGGTGGGTTAGTGTGCAACATCCAGTTTTCACAGGCGGCCAATTACACTGAACCCACCGTCACATACACACACACACACACAAATTCAAACCCCTTTGATACTTCCGTTCTTGTCTAATCAAGTTCTGCCTGGACCACAGCAGTGAAGCTCTGTTCTCTAATTAAAGGCACCCATTCAATATTAATACACTTAAGCATGGTCCTGTATCTCATGAGCGCTTTGTGTTGTGTGTGTGTGTGGTGTGTGGTGTGTGTGTGGTGTGGTGTGTGTGTGTGTCAGTGGTTGGTCTCTCTGATGAGGAACTGACCAGCGCTAAGCGCATTACACAGTTTCCGAGTACCCTGAATAAGCTTTGTGTCTCGCTCGCTGTCCTTCACTTTATTTTTACACTCACGTTCGCGTTTAATCATTCACATTCTGTAAATCCCGTTCCTTGTGGTTAAACATGGAACAATGTTATCTTTGTAAGTGAATTCTGCAGAGGAAAACCAGAGTAGGCTCATCATTTAGTAAGAAGCTCTTTTGTAAAAGTTTGTCTTTTGTTTGGTGACACAAGTCCCCCCCCCCCCCCCCCCATTTCAAGGCTGCTCTCGGTTTAAAATGGATGAGTTATGCTCCATATACTGGGGCGTGTATTTCACTTTGTACAAGCGTAGTGTTGGCTGTAAGGGTTAGCTGACCTGAAATTACTTTGAGCGTTTGACATGTCCGTGGTGTAAAAATGCTGTACCCATCTAAATTGCTTAACCCCTATTTTGATATGCATGCAGCTTTTATGAGCATGAAGTATTTGTACTCCTGAATGGAATTTGCATTCATGCAGCTCAAATGTCAAGCAGTGTTGTGCAAATGCAAAGGTCATGGTTTGCTTGGCTGCAGAAGTTATATACTAATTATGAATCGTGAATGTCCTGTACGAAATGTCATGTACCACTATATTTCAGAATTATATGACTTGGTGAGCTTTGGATCCCGCCTAATTGATCACTTCCACATAACATAAAGCAGCACAACTGTGTTCATCATTGAGGAGAAGAAAGTGTCACACTCGATTTTTAAGTCCTTCTCACCATTAACGGCGACGTGTACCTCATAACTCCTAGTGTTGCTGCTTCTATTAAATGTTATGTAAGGTAGTTGTTACTTTTAGGTATGGGCGTAGAATAGGCATGCAGAATACTGCTTTATACTCTGATAACAGCTAGTTAATAGTGAGAATTGTGGAATTAGTGAGCATTGGGTGAGAATTGTCCCTAACTCAAGTGTTACCCAGAAATGTTTCTTGAGCACCAATCACCTTTAGAAATGTTTCTGCGGTATCGGTGACATTGAACATCTGAAAAGTCAGGCCGTCATCACATGAAAAAAATACATTAAAAAATATATTTAAATACAAAACAGTCATATTAGATTGTTAGTTAATTACTGTTTTACAGTAATTTTGATCCAATGACTACAGTAACCCGGAGAGCATTACGAGACTTTTTTCAACAAACACCCCCCCATTAAAAATATTTTTTTTTAACCAACTGGCCAAAACTGGGGTTTTTCAAAAGGTAAGCATACAACATAAGTAAATATTACAAACCCAATTCCAAAGAAGTTGGGACACTGTACAAATTGTGATTAAAAACAGAATGCAATGATGTGGAATTTTCTAATTTCAATATTTTATTCAGAATACATCATAGATGACATATCAAATGTTTAAAGTGAGAAAATGTGTCATTTTTAGGGAAAAATAAGTTGATTTTAAATTCATGGCATCAACACATCTCAAAAAAAAGTTGAGACAAGGCCATGTTTACCACTGTTTGGCATCCCCTCGGTTCCCCTTTTTCCCCAGACCCCTTTTCCCCTTACCCCCCCCTTTTTCCCCCCCTAACAGGTCCAACCCCCACCACCGCCCCTGCAAACGTCTGGGGACTGAGTAGACAAGTTGCTCAAGTTTAGGAATATGAATGTTGTCCCATTCTTGTCTAATACAGGTTTCTAGTTGCTCAACTGTCTTAGGTCTTTTTTGTCACATCTTCCTCTTTATGATGTTCCAAATGTTTTCTATGGGTGAAAGATTTGGACTGTAGGCTGGCCATTTCAGTACCCGGATCATTCTATGCAGCCATGATGTTGTAATTGATGCATTATGTGGTCTGGCATTGTCATGTTGGAAAAATGCAAGATCTTCCCTGAAAGAGACAACGTCTGGACGGGAGCATATGTTGTTCTAGAACTTGAATAAACCTTTCAGCATTGATGGTGCCTTTCCAAATGTGTAAGCTGCCCATGCCACACGGACTCATGCAACCCCATACCATCAGAGATGCAGGTTTCTGAACTGAGCGTTGATAACAACTTGGGTTGTCCTTGTACTCTTTAGTCCGGATGAAATGGTGTCCCAGTTTTCCAAAAAGAACTTAAAATTTTGATTAGTCTGACCACAGAACAGTTTTCCACTTGCCACAGTCCATTTTAAATGAGCCATGTCCCAGAGAAAACGCCTGCGCTTCTGGAACATGTTTAGATATGGCTTCTTTTTTGAACTATAGAGTTTTAGCCGGCAACGGCGATGCACGTGGATTGGTGTTCACCGCATGTTTTCTGGAATATTCCTGTCCATTTGTGATTTCCATTACATCACATTCTTGTATGTGAGCAGTGCCGTCTTAAGTGCCCGAAATCAACGGCATCCAGTAGGGTTTTTCCCGGCGCCTTGACCCATTACGCATCATAGATTCGTATCCAATTCTCTTAATCTTTGGATATATTAGCACTGTAGTATGATGATGAACTTCAGAGCTTTGGGGCAATTTTTCCTTCTGAGAAACTAACGCTTGTCTGATAATTGCTCCACGATGGTTCGACACGCGACATTGGGGGAATGGTGACTCCTCCCATCTTGACTTCTGGAGCACCTGCACTCCTGAAGGCGCAACTAGATACTCATACGACCCACGGTGCCAATTGACCTATTAAGTTGCAAATTGGTCCTCCAGCTGGTCCTTATATGTACATTTAACTTTTCCGGCCTTTTATTGCTACCTGTCCCAACTTTTTTTTGGAATGTGTAGCTCTCATGAAAGCCAAAATGAGCCAATATTTGGCATGACATTTCAAATGTCACTTTCAACATTTGATATGTTATCTTTATTCTATTGTGAATAAAATGTAAGTTTATGAGATTTGTAAATTATTCCATTCCTCTTTTACTCACAATTTGTACAGTGTCCCAACTTTTTTGGAATTGGGTTTGAAATTATTTCTATTGTTGTTGTTGTTACCATGAGTGTTGAAGTGGATGAAACACCTATGTGATGTTTCTGTTTATCTCTCAGAGGAAGAAGACAGAAGAGAGTGGTGGATGGATGAGGAGATGAGATCAGGTGTGTAATGTATGTTTCTGGTAACACACTTGCAAGGATGAGTACTGAGATACTGTTGTTTATTTATAGAAACTGAAAAATGTCATCATAAATAATGAGAGTGGCATTCAAGAACCAATCGGACAGGAGAAAGAACTGAAACTTGAACTTTAAATAATGCAGAACTTCCCATAAAATCTCAACCTATACTCCTCCTCATTCATTTCCAAATTTCCTCTGCCTCACTCCTGTCATGGATACCTGCGCTTTGGAATTATGTGCGCACATACAATCCTCCCCATTCCATTATTCATGATGTATCCCTTCCTATTTCTCTCTCCTCCCTGCTATATTTGTCTCCTAGTTTCTATATTGTGTCTGCTGTTGTTTTCAGCAGAAACTAGTATGACCACATCATCTTCCTGCTTTCTGCATTGTTCTGTTTAATGAAGAGATAGAGTATATATACAGTACTACTTGAATTGAGAAGGTGTCACAGATCTGCTATGGTTTGCAGTAATTTCACCCATTGTGAGTCTGAATAATCAGTGTGTCTCTAAACCTGAAGAAATGAAATGCCAAAGCAGAAACAGAAGGAAAGATATCGGCATGAATAGTGAAGGAAATGGGAGAAATACAGTACAGTATGTCAGTTTTTATTAGTCCTTTTTTATTATTAGCCCAGAGCCCAAAGCGACTTAAAGTGCATTTAAGGTATATCTTTTATCGGTTCATGCATTCCTTGCAAATTGAATCCATGACCTTGGCATTGTTAGCGGTACACTATTTCAATCCGTTTTTCAATCCGTAGGACATTTTGATGAAGAATGTCTGTGGAAGTTTTAAAGGGATCAATGTTTCATTTAACATGCTTTTATGAATGCTGTCTGACAACAAACCTTGTACAGTTCATACTTGCTTTTTCTCGCTTTTCAGTGAAAGTTTTTAAATATTCATATCAGTATAAAAAGAAACATTCCAGACTGTGACCTTCTAATCGAACAAAGTCTGAAAGTCTGATCTGAACATTATTTTTAAAATTAATTCTACAGAAAGACAAAAGGAACTGCCACATTTTCATATTTTTGTAAGAAAATGTTCCACAGTTTAGTTTGAATCTCATTATTTTCTTAAGAAGAATGCGTTTGCTGTCTGACATCTCTCCACACAGAAGTGAAATTAAATGGCTACTGTGGTCTCTGCTTGCTTAAAATAATTTTTAATTTGATAGCACTTCCACGCTTTCATGCATTTCCTTTGTTCTTTTATTCAGAGAAAACGTGAGGATCCAGTAATGACTCCTCAGCTCTTAATGCTGGTTTGCACCTCATGCAATTTAAGTGATGCATTGATTTAGTTGTCAGACTGACATGTTTTAAGGCCAATGGCTGTGAACTCTTCAGCTGAAACCAGTCTAAGCTTGTTTGCTGTGCTTAGTTGGTCTCCCAGCCTGGCCAGATTGGCCTGGATTACTGATTTTAGAGATGAGAGGTTCCGGGCACCTGTCAACAGCTGAACAGACTGGGAGACCAGCATAAACCACCAAGCACCAACAAACCACATGAAGTTTTTTTGTTCTTCAGCATGAGATGAGTTTGTGATGTTTCTCATGGTTTTGGTCTCTATGTTGAAGAACAGAGGCATGGACAGCGGAGCTCCTGAGGGGTCCTGCAGTCTTTGCATTGACTTTGAGAAAATCAATTATGACAATTTGTCGCTCTGTGAAAAGATCGTTAACTTAATGAGCAGTGGGAAATTGGCGGGAAAATGTCTGATTAGGACATCTCACTGTGTGATGGTCCTGCTCTCTGATTAGATTACTGCACTAATAGGCTAACAAGAGCATTAACTGCAGTCGACATGATGAATTTGATCGACTGGTTGGGGTAATTGGGGCAGCCAGTAAGAAACACGAGGGGTGAATTAACAGAACTAGTTGCTGTTGGTCCAGCATGCCGTCTGATGCAGGGTGTGCTTGTGTTTTTTCATGCGTGATCTCGACTGGCATAACACAAAAACACCTATCTAGCTGTGTGTCTGTCTAGCTGTCTTTCAGACTGTCTCTATCTATCTATCTATCTATCTATCTATCTATCTACTTCATCTTCTACTAATATCCGATCAAAATAAATAAATAAAAAGAAAAAAAATATTATTAAAAAGGATCAAAACAATAAAGAAAACATAACATAAACTAAAAACATGTAACAATTAGAATGTGTGCCTTTGATAGCTATCGTCTGTCTTCAAACTATATCTACGTCCTGTCCATCTACCTCTCTTCTAACTCTTTATCAAACATCTTTTGTCATCTCTCATATCACCTATCTATCTGTCCTGCTTTTAACTGCTCTTTTTTCTGGTCTTTACGTCTCTACGTCTGGCTCATCATCAATCAGCCAATCAGTCTCATCAATCAATCAATCAATCAATGTCAAAATATATATCTTTCAAACTGTCTATCAAACTGTCTACTTATCTGTCTAAATGTTTATCAAACTATATATCCATTTGTGTCAAACTAACTATCTGTCACCTGTCTCTCTGTCAATCTATCAAACTTTCAATTTATCTGCTTTCTTCTAAATTTTTGCCAGATATTTATTTTGGGTTAGGGGGGGGGGGGGGGGGGGGGGGGGGGGGGGGGGGGGGGGGGGGGGGGGGGGGGGGGGGGGGGGGGGGGGGGGGGGGGGGGGGGGGGAAGGGGGGGGGGGGGGGGGGGGGGGGGGGGGGGGGGTGGGGGGGGGGGGGAGGGGGGGGGGGGGGGGGGAAAAAGGAAATAGGGAAAAAAATCATTAAACAGGTTTATTCAATAATTTGAATCCAATTTTCAGTGTTGACTGTACATGTGAGTCGTGTTTTGTTAGCGAGTGTGTACGATGGGTAAGCGTATGTGTGTTGGTGTGTGAATTAAGGTTGATGCTGATTGGCTGATGCGGGGTTCAGCAGTAAAACATGGCAGTGGCAGCGTGCCGGACAAACAGAAACAGATCACAGTCTACACCCTCTCCATTATTCATGCCGCTCTGACACCTCCCTCTCCCATGCTCTCTTCCTCTCTCTCTCTCTCTCCACAACACGGCCATGTTGACAGGCAGCGCAAGGGTGTCGGACCATTTATTAATACAGGTGAACAGCCTTAGTGCAAGAGAGAGAGATGGAGAGATAGAGGGAGAAGGACGAAAGGAATGACAGAGAGAGAAAGAGAGGAATAAGAGCGGTATGAATAATGGAGAGGTTGTTGTTTTGTTACACCTTCTCAAAACCCATCCAAACTCAGGTCACAGATCTCATATAAATTCACAGAAACCAGTCGGCTGTAAGCTGAGCTTTCAGTATGCTGACAACATGTACCTCAGTCGCCATTTATACGGTTAACACATATGACATCTTGTTACATATGTTACACATCTTGTTACAAAGAACATTAGCACATTTGCTCAGCTTTGCTCAGATGATCCATGAACAGCCCTGAACTCTAAAGCCTGGAACACAGTTACCAAATTACATTTTGATTTACTTCTACAATGATGAGTTTGAGGCCATAATGTTGCGTTTCTGTGTCCTAAAAGACCTTTAAATCACGGCTAATTGTGTAGTACAGTGACGGGGTCATTACATTCAACTATACTTAGTGTCCGGGGAGACGGCCAATGTGAATGGTCGGTCCAGTCTAGATGTTGTAGTTTTATGTTTCTTGCAGCTGTACTTTATATTAACGCGGCAGTCGCTGTGAGGGACAGTTGCCCAGATGAATTGTGAAGGGATTGGATATTTGAGGTGTTTGACTAACTCCACATCTACTGGTAAAATGATAGGCTTACCTTTCAAATTGAGCCGGTGTGAGCGACTGCTGCCTATACGCAGGGTTTAGCATCTGCTGTGACAGGGGAATGTGGAACAGGAAGGCGACTCTTGTCCTTGCTGTCTAAATGGATCTTCTAAAGTGTCAGCCAGGCGCAGGTGAACTCATTTACAGGCGAATGAGGTGCGTTTGTGACTTCAACAGCTGTTTATAGCGGAAATCGCTCTCTACGACTCATTCCTCTTTTTCATCAGTGAGGGGATACAGGAGATTAAAGTTGCTGTGTGCAATCTTTTCAGTGTTACTGTAAAATGCTTTCTACCACAGCAGTTTAATGTGCAGAGACAACTATAAGTAAGCCATTCGTGGATTGTTTTAGCCGAAAATTATCAATCTACAGCGTTTTAACATTGAGGGTTAATGGAAAAATAAGAGTGTCCAAGGCAAAATGTTTTTAAAAATATAGAGTAAAATGCTTGTTAGCATGCTTTGTATTGCTTTGTATCTATCTATCTATCTATCTATCTATCTATCTATCTATCTATCTATCTATCTATCTATCTGTGAATGGAAACATATTTTTACATATATTTTCAATGTAAAAACTTTTTTTACAGACATGAATTAAGTCATAAATAACATTTATAACAAGTTTTTGGAGGATTGTACCACATGACATTTTACAACCTAAAATTCTTAAAAAAGGTTAAATTATCTAACATTTTCCAATCATTATTGACCCTGACACAGTCTTCAGGGGGTCCTTGCTATGATATCCCTCACTGTTTTATCAGTACAGTTGACTCTCCCTGATGTTTTTGGATTTATGCCCCCAAAAATATTAAAATGATTTTAATTCAGAAATTAAAAACATTCATTATATGTGTATTAAAGTCATTTCACGTTTAAATTCAATTTTTAAATACATATTTTATATATTAATAGAACATTTCATAGAAATAACTACGCTTTGCACATTTAACTGCTTGTTAACTGTGAGATTGCTGTTGAGAAATATTTCACTCACGTTCAATAAGACTCTGTAGCACATTTAAGTGCACCTGGGGTTGTGACCATTGCAATTTATGAATGACTGTTTCTTATTAAGGTATACAACTTTAATGAATCTGGCATGTTCTGAAATAGGGCCATTCAGCTAATTTATGTCTAGAGAGAAACACAGGAGATGAATGCTCAGCTTGAGAGTCCATGTTGATGCTAACTCTGGCATTCAACTCAGGTATACTGTATGTTGTTTCAGTTTCAACTTCAGGATTCAGGATACAGAGTAATTCATCAAATGATGGAACAGTAATTTTTGTATAATGACCACTGTATAATTGACCAGTGTCTCTGGCAACCAATTTTCTCCAGGTCATGCAGGTTTTATCCTCTTGCATATATATAACATATAAGTATGTCCATAACAACAATAATATAACACCGATGTACAGACATTTGATCATTATCGCAAAATAAACTGATTTATGATGATTTATGGTGATTCAAGACCCTTCTGCTTCCCCCATAGCTTTTAGTCATGATTAGGTTTCATATCGCTGCTCATGTTTGCATCATCCTTCTGTTGCGGGTAGATAATTCTGCAGTGTTAATTACTCTGCTGTTAGACTATCATCCCCCAGGCAAAAACTTTCATCCTTGACCACTTGTCATAGTGGAAATCTATCTTTCTCTCTCTTTTCCCTCTCTCTCTCTCAAGCTTCGAATCCTGAGGCAGCAGCCGAGGCTTTAATTTTTGTTTGGATGCCAGTCAAAATATCAAAGGCTGCTGTTGATTTTTATTACTGTTAATGTGTTTGCCCTGTACGCTCTGTGCTGTTCAATAACATGGATGACTGGAGGGAATGTGATGGAAATCATTGGGTAAAAATAATTAGAATGATCTTTACTTGTAATGTGAGACATGACCCAGACATGTTCAGAGGGCTGTGCTGCAGAAATAAGCATTTGAATGTTTTAAGGTTCGATTGTTTCTGTACTGTCGGTTTAGCAGTAGATGTCACAGGCTTGTGAATGGTGCCCAGAGAGCAGTAATGTGAGCATGAGAGATCTCAAAGCATCCCAGAGTTCAATTTTGTTTGCGAACGCTGTTTCCTCTCTCTCAAGGCCGCCTGATGCTTTTTTCTGCTGTGTTTTACCGCACCGTCTTTGAAAGTTTGAGAGAATAGAGGATAGAGAGGCAGAGAGAGTCTAGCTTTTGTGTTCTATGGAGATACATAATCAATAAAAAATAAATGAATATATTAATGTTCAATTATATAATGTTAAAAGCATTAAAATATATATTATAATTTTTCCTTCAAATAATTTGTATCTATTTTTATTTTTATCATTATCAAATAATTTTAGCCCAGTGGGCAGATATTATTATTGCTTTAACTGTTTGTTTTATCAAAAAAATAGGTAGTTTAAAAAAAAAATGTGAATGGTATATATTTATTCCAAGTACTGTTGTTTCTGTTTGGAGTCAATAGGAGCAAAACACATAAAAAATGAAATGAAAATAAACTGACGGGAATGCAAAGAAGATATAGTCTACTGTGTAGATCAATCTATATGTTGCACCAAAAATTGCATTTTGGGTCATTTTTGTATCTTAGGTACCATATGGCTTTATTCAGAACCAACCTTTTTAAATAGAAGACCAAACCGTCGGTTTCAATGATTTCATTGCACTTAAAGTCACACATCTTGATTCCAGCAATGAGGATACAGCACTGCACTACAATGAGTGCAACAGGGCCTGTCCACTTTTTTTTATTGGTCTTGGTTCCGGAAGTATTTTTTCAAAAGGGATTTTTAAAAAGTATTGGTTTAGGAGTTATAAACTGTGAAACCAATCAACCATAGATATTTGATTTATTTTTAAAAAATTTTAAACAGTATGTTTATGTTTATTCCTAAATATGCATAGTATAAAACATTTTAAATACTTAATACATGGTTTACAGTTGTATCGAATGCAGCTCATGGGAATATGATCATTAACCATAACTGAGCTATAATTAAACTATTCTATTTTAGATCTGTAGATATTTAGCTGACCTCTCAGTGTCAACTGTCTTGTCAATTCTAAGAGCGTTAATTTCCTGGTTTAGGGAAATAACTTTCTTACTTTACAATTCTATAAGTTTGTAACGTAATCTGCATGATTATTGACTCCGGTTTTGAGTAAACAATGAACACGTCAAGTGTTATACAAGTAAGGTTTTATTAACTACACAGACATTTAAACTAGTCTAACATACTACATAAACCCATTAAGCTGGTCTAACATACACATACACACCCACACACACACACACACGTTGGTATGGGTCAGGGTTAAATTAAACTCACATAGAAAGAGGCATAAAGAATGATTTTATGAACACTTTGCATTTCCTGTAATTATTCAACAATCCAAGCCTTCAGATACGCACATTCTGAGTTCAAACGACCACAGCCTTTGTAAAAGGTGTAACTGATTACTTAGTATCCTTAATAAGACTAGTTTGAACGTTCGCGAGTCTCGGCGGTCTGAACGATATTCCTTATGCAATCTTAAAGCTTCCCCGTTATCTTTGCTGAATCGGGTCGATGAAACGAACCAGTTGATTCAGAGTCCTTGATGATGGAAGGACTAGGCCGAAGAAGGCCTGGCACAAATGCTTTGGTTATCCGAAGCGTTTTTCCTCACATCTCATCTGCATCTCAACCGACCCACCGACTGTGGGCGGTTCCCTTGAGCCCGGCCTTTTTAATGTCGAGAGAGCCCCGCCTTTCAGATGGCTTTTCCAATGAGCAAAATGGATTTCCCTGAGCGGGTGGCAATTCTTGCGGGTTTACGACCCTTTTTCTCTAAGCATGGTATTTTGCATAGGTAATTCGCTGGAGTGTTGAGGCACAAATTAGTAAAAATTTTTAGAACATCAATATGTTGCATAGGTATCAGCATGTAATAGGCACTCTCAGTTAGATCATCCGAAGAAGAATTCATAGATACTAGACATGAAATAGGTGAGGTTATCTTAACTAGTGGTCTATGATAACATGAAAAAAACAGCATACACTACAACAGACAAAATACAAGACAGTAATGGTATACACAAAGACCAAAGGATATGGGTATTCAATCAAATAAAGGTTTTCCTATGAATTAATTATAGAACAGTCCATTTCTCTGGGCATTACGTGTCTTTCTTATGAGGAAAATGAGGGAGTTCTCTGCCCGCATTCCTTTAGTCCATAAAACCAGTTATATCAGCATTGGTTGCCATGGAACCTGAGGCCTGTTCTGCCTTTCTGAGGTGGTAGGTGCATTTCGGGGGAAGGGTCCACAGACCCTCATATGGCTTGTTAACTGAAGGGTGTTACAAAGTATTTGTTAAATCTAACTAACAAAATATATATTGTGTGTCTGATTGGTCCATGCTACCATTGCTTCATGGGAATGGGCTCCGGTCTATGGCAAAACCAACCTTTTTACACTTTTTAGTGAGACGCGAAATACGTACCAATAAGTAGGCTACATTTCAGTTTCCAAAAGAAATGAACACTAGTGGCAGTTAAACTCTGACACCTTTTAGTCCTTTTCACACAAATTTACAGAATTTCGATTAAAAAGGTTCGACAAAACAGTTCAAACCTGCATACAAGGAAGTTCAAATGGCACGGTTGCATCAACAAATGCTTTTTTTATATCAGTTTTGTATTTGTTAACACTATCGGGTAGGTTTAGGGTTGGGTTTGGTGTAGGGCATATTTCCAAAACGATAAAGCATTAACTTTTAGCGACATTCCCCGGATATTTGAATTCTGAACCTCCGCAATATGTACCTGAAGCAACGTAACTTAATAAAACCCCAGTTACATATCTATCTCCACCATAATAAAAACGTTCTCAGGGTTCACGTATTGACCCTTTTTTTAGCACCACTCAGTGGACATTCTCTTTGAAACTGTGGCGAAACGTGCAGTAAAGTACGTAAAAACTGTGTTGCAGAAAAGTACCCAGAGGTAAGTATTTTTATGAGACCAGGTTGGAATGGGCGGTTCTTTTGGTGCAATTCACGTGTTTTGATTCTCTGATTAGTGGATATTTCTTTAGAAAATTGTGGGTAATGTAGCTTTTCTTTTGGAATTCCACAGTTTAACACAATTAATTAAAAAAATAAGTTGAAATAATGTGGACTGATGGGTTCAACAAAAGCATATATTATTGTTTAATGACCTCGTAGCTCACAGTAGGCTTGTCTTTAAAGGTTTATAGGTTAATTCCCCCTATGGAGAAAATGAAAGGCATTTCTGCTTCCATACAAACAGAGTGAATAGTGAAGTCTGTTTGCTGAGAGAATAACTTGATTTTTTTAGCAATTAAAAAACATAGCTACAGTTCTTGAGTTAATGAGTCAGTTCTTTTAGTGAATCACAAATATAGCCTACTGCGCAACCAGTGAAGTTCTATTCTTGAGTGAAAGATTCTTATGATTTAGTTTGTTTTAGTATTTCAAAAACATACAGCGCACTCTGTGAAGTCCGAGTCAAATTAATAATTTTTTTGGGCTGATTATTTTAGTGAACTACAAATATAATGCTTGTCCATTGAAGTCTGATTGGGTTCTCTGATTCGGATTCTTTTGAGTCATTTAGTGAATCACAAACACTTGACATATGTCAATGTGTTGTTAAAGATACACATTATAGTTTTGTCAGTTGTGTTTTATAAAGATAAAAGAATGAATTGTGTTATCAAGTTGATTTTTAATATAAAACAATCAGATCCTATACGATTAGAAAAAGTAATGAAATAGCATGATTCTTCAATATTTCGTATATATTTTTCAAGTTATTAAAATGGCCTTGGGCTTTCTCAGAAACAGACAAAAATGTGGATTAAAGAGGTAGAAAGAAATCTTGCTTAAAAATATAAAAATGTTTTTCTCTCTTCTCTCTCTTGTCCAACTGGGTCTTTGGAGCACTAAATATATCCAGAACACTTTCAGAACCATCGCCATGAAATGACTGCTGATGTCATCATCCCTGGCTACAGATGATTCAGTGAAGACTTTAAAAAACAAATTCAATTTATGGAAACATCAGAAGGTTCTGCTCAGGGAAAGGTTCATCAATTTTTCTAAATTTAACCATCACATATTCTTGCCCAGAATGAAGCTGATGGATGAAAACCACCTAAGTGTATCTTCTAGCGGATCATTTCCCCAAAGGGAATCAGTTGAGCTGAGAGCTCTGAATATGTCTGTCAGGAGAAATCAATGGGCTTACAAACTTGCCCAGCGATGAATAACAAACAGCACCAACACTACAGCCGACCTCATCTACACTATTTACACAATTTAATTGCATTTCGAAAATGTCGGAGCTCAACAGAAACATGCTGACAGACATTCTAGTATCTATTATGTGAGAGTGAGAGTTTGAACCCTTTTGTAATGTAAGTAAAATAAATGTACAGAATGTACAGTATTTTCCCTTGTATTTTTTTTATTATGTCTCTTGAGTGTGGTGCTTTAATTTTAAGCAGACCAAGTTTGCCTTGACTGACACAAGAATCCCAAAACTGAAAGCCTTTTTAAAAATACACATTGTGACAGTGCACTGTTTCGTTTCTCACAGACAGAGGTGATGAAGGTTTTCAATCTCTCACTGTCTACACAACAGACCTTTAAAACCGAGACAAAAACACCCTGACTCACACTCTCGGCTGTCAATGCTCACCCCAAAAAGAAAAAAACACTGAAACCCTGGCAGCCACCAATCTGTCTCCTCCCACAAACACTCACTGCTTCAATAACCTGACATTTACAATTAAGATTTTTAATTGCTGTTGTCTCGTTATTGAGGGCTTCGCACAGATTGGAGAGCTAATACAATTCTCGTTAACTTGAAGGTTGTGTCTGCCTAAATTAATTTCACATTTTCTTTTAATTTTCCGATGAAATTTATGACATTTTTTCACTGAACCTATTATTAAGCATGTCACTGCAGTTTACAATAAAATTACAACAAAACAAATCAGAATTTATAAAAGATTCCCAGTATAGCTGGTCACCAGCAAATGTTGATGTGTGTGCCATAAGACTTCTTAGCTTAAACACACTGCAAAAATAACCACACTGTAACAACCTGTCAGTTGTGCGATGGTGTTCTGAAATGTGGATTTTTTTTTTTTCGAATCAAATGTAAATTTGGTTTGTCCCAGTCACATTTTCTTGGTTAAATAAACATTACTTACACTATCAGAAAAATAATCTATTTTAATCTAGAAAAAAATCTATTTTATAGTTTTACATTAACAATGTAATCAATATTCTATTTATTAAAGCCAAGTTTTTAAGCATGATACATCATTTTTTTTCAAAATAATAACTCGAGGTAGTAACAATTAAAAATATATATTTTATTTGTTAACTTCTGTTCAGCTATTCTTTTTAATAGTTAACTTTTAACTATTTTTGAATTTTTCGGGTCATCAGTCATCAAAGCTTAGCCGATATTGGTCACAGACATGGAGATTTGCTGATTACTCACTAAAAAACTTCCACAGATCATGTTTTCATGGCATTTCAAGTCTTATTTTGACATCACAAAATGGTTATATCTAAGTGTGTTCATTGTTTACTTATTTTTTTTAATTAGTCTTCCCATTAATGCCATTATACTATTCATTCAGACTGATTCGTGAATACAGAACAGGCACAAACACAAGAGGCAGGATTTATCACATTAACCAATCACAGCCGAACACAACCAGTCATATCCAGTCATATCGCGATGGAGGCATGTGACATTCCCCCATTCATTCTCAACTACCCCCCACCAACTCCCCGCACAACTTTAGGTCTGGTAAACTCAATGGCCATGGAGGCCGACAGATGCAGACTCCTGCTGTAACTTTACCTGCTGGTGTCGCTGTTGGACAGATTTACTTTAGAAAAACAAGCTTTTTAAAGTCATATTTTGTCATATTTTTGCGTTATTTTATTTTTGTTATATATTTTCTCGACTAGTTTTTTTGAGGAGACACTGCCTCCCTTGCCTTCTCGGAGGAAATGCCCCATATACATATATAACCTAACTACATTACATACAATTTTTTAAGGTCTTTACAAAAACAACAGACAATTGTTTTTCCTGGTAATGAGCATTAAACTGGCTAGACCAAACCGAAACCAGTATAAGACATTCCGACCCCATGGGGGACCAACAATGAATTGCTGGTCCAGAGCTGGTCTTTTCAGCAGGATGATACTGAGGATTTGGTAGAACATTTAATAAAGCAGCATTAATTCATAATATTAATCTTAAATTAGTCTGAAGTAATTTAAGCTGTTCTAACCCCAGCTTGGCCAAGTCCTCTAACATGAGCAAACCAGATTGGCAAAGCAGCTTAGGCTGTTTTAAATTGTTTTTATTTCAACAGGGACTTAGGAATAGTTTGTTTCCTGTAAAACGGCCATTATTTTCTCACACATTAACTTGACCATTTTGTGGTGCATCTGTTATCGAGGCTCATGTGGCATACATTGTTTTTGCACTTGTGTATGATTCTGTTGTTGTTGGCAGAAGTATCTCTTATGGTCTTACTGAGCCGGTGAAGGAAAATCAATAAGATTCGGGATAATCACTGCCGTCTGTTATCCTGCCAAGCATTTTCTACAAACACAGTTTAAGAGCACCACAATCCATAAAATTACCTGCAACGCACCCCAGAGACGTGCAGCTCTTAGCATACGCTTACAGATCCATAAAGCAGCAGAACATCATACAGACAGGCGCTATGTATGGTGCCTGTGCTATCTGATAGCTGTATGCACTTTATAGAGAAATGGTGTTTGTGTTTACCTGTCCGCGGATGTTAACCTTCACCCTTTTAAGAGGGGATTATCCTTCAGGAGCAATAACTGCTAATACATGGGATCAGATTAATCATTTATCTCAAAGAAGGCAGAGAGCTGCCCTCTGCTTGCCTACATTAGCGCTGAATTAGATGGAGGGGGCTGCTTTGTTATCTACGAATTAGTTCAATATGTTGATGCTCTCTGTTTCCTTTCCTTATCATAAACTGCCGCTGATTTTATTCATATAACTAGGAGATCCATGAGTCAACACTCACTCACATGTACCCTCACGCGGTAAGTACTCTCCCTACGGCCTTTAAATGACTCAAATGTCACTGCAGTGGGTCGCTATGGCAGGTCGTTTCATGGCCAGCCCCTTTCTATTTTACTTTTGTGAAACATGATATGTTGTGAATGTGTAATATGTACATCGTGCAGTGTTTCGAAAAAAAATGTCTAGCATTAGACTAAACTTACTAGCTGTTTTATTCAAATACAATTAGACCAACGAAGTTAAATTTCATATTTTGTATAGTATAGCTGCAGTTTTGTGTGTTCAACCATTTTATTATCATATTCTTGGTCACACCGTATTTGTAAGGTAGTACAATTCTCGCATATTCAGATAACATACTTTATGACCTTTTGCCACAATAAACTCTACATTGCTGCCTTACTATATTATCAGTAAGGTAGTTGTTAAAGTTTTAGGTATTGGGTGGGCTTCGGGATGTAGAATATGGTCATGGCAGATTAGTTGTGATTTATAATCCACATCGCCATATATGTAATACATACCAGCACACAGACTGATACGTTCAACCTGACTGTTGGTTAGTGCTAATAGTAGTACATATGCAGCGAGCAATGATATCTTATTAAGTCGCTTGACCCGATAGTCCAGGCACAGTCTTACAATTCAGTTGAGTGAATAATTTCTGTCGGGAAACGAATCGTTATGGCTAGACTTCCCAGACAGCTGCCATGCTATGAAGTGAGAGCAGGTCAGCGTAGATTGGCTTTAAAAGAGAGACAATTCATCACAAGACTAACTGGTAAATGTCGGTTTTTTGGACCATCGATTTTCGGATCAATCATCACAGTCACAAAATACACGACTCAAACGATGTTGGAAAAATAAGTAAGCACCACAGGAACTAACGCTAGTGACGCTACATTCAGTTACTGAGCCATGTAGGTTAACCTATATGTGCTATATCCTCCCTTTAGCTTATGACGATGATCATCACTTCGAGCGGTATCGACTCCTTGTGGGGTATTTCGTGTTGGTAAGCGTGAGGGCCAAGGGAGATTGCGTTTGGTCTTAGGCAGCATTAGAAATAGCTCCCGCATATTTCTCTTTAACTCTCTGCGGACGGGTGGTATATAATTAGTCCTTGGTTGATTAGAATTTTTAAACTGGACACTCAAATGGTGGGCTCAGGGGTGATGGCCGATTGTTGAGATGTTATGAAGCCAAAAACAGCATCGGAAGCAAATGTGGCCCAGCAACTTCCCTTTGCTATCGTTCACACATTGTCTCATTGGCCTTTTTCAGGCGCATATTGAAGGGCATCGACGCACAAAGTGCAACAAAGCAAAGAGCGTATTCGAATGCCCAAATGGTCTGATTGTGACGGAAAGCGTTACTCGAAAGGACGTACAGTAGTGGATGTCGTTTCCTGCTGGTTTTGTTTGGTGTCTCGCCGGGTTGGGGGTGTGGTTGTGGTCACTGTTGAGTTCGTTTCAGCGGCTCTTTGAGGTGATGATCTGGAAGAGATTCTCATTTACAGCATGAGAGAATAGTGACAGGCTCATAGAAATGTTCCGTTTCCGCTGTTGCGCACAAAACAAATTGATTTCCCTGCGCACAGAGCCAATGACCTGAAGAACAGAGCTAACAGATTGTCTAGTCTTTATTTTCATCTCGAACAGTTAGTCACATCAGCAAACCCAGACAGTGCCCACATGATAATTAAGAAATAATTATGTTCATGTAAGTCACGAAACGATTGCCTTGTGTGTTATTTAAAGAAAAAGCCCTGTGTTCTAATGTGTGCATTGTGTGTTATTTAAAGAAAAAACCCTGTGTTCTATTCTGTGCCTTGTGTGTTATTTAAAGAAAAAGCCCTGTGTTCTATTCTGAGCCAGGCAGAAAAGGCACTTCTACAATGACACTAATAAATCAGAATGCTTTCTATATTTAGAAACTAACATAACATTTGCACCACTGCCTGTAGAGGAACATCAGGCTTTAGCAGTAACTTAGCAACTGGTGCTAGGCAACCTTGTTGGTAAGCATGGATCCGGTGCAGAGGGGGCGTGGTTGAAGATGTCTTTGAGTTTTAATTTAAACAGACAGGACAGCCTGCTACTCATTACCAGTCCTTCAGCACACAAGCATTTCAAAACCTGCTTGTCTGGAAGTCTTTGAGGACGGTGGATAAGCATATTGTAAGAGAGAACTCGGACCCATTTGATCGCCTTAGCAGCCTCAGCTAACCAAACATCCATCACTGCCTCGGCGTCTGACAACGCTACTAATTAACAATTCATTACATTAGCCTGCACGCTAATTACTTTTTTAAAAATTCAATATGAGAAACAGAATAATTTAGCTTCTTTGCTAACACTTGTCATCTGTTCATTACTCTGTCTGTATGCATAGCGGTGAGAGCGCTAGCGTTGTTGGTCTTGAAGGTTTTGATGTATGTCTCAGGCTGGCAGCCTCTCAAGCTCCTCTCTCAAGTCACACACACACACACACACACACACACACACACACACACACACCCACACCCCACGGAGTTAATTGTGAAAAATAAGGGGACACTTCCCAGTAGGCGGTAATGGTTTTTTTATACTGGTACAGACCGTATATTCTAGTGAGACCCTTTACAAACGCTACCCATTACAGGAGACTTTGTGCCTCTTTTCAGTTTCAAACACTCGACACATTCTGTGCATGTTCTACGCGTGTTTGAACAAGTGGAGGGGACATGGGGGAATTCCTGAAAAGAGAGTACACGGCTTCTCGCCTTGTAACTCCCATTGTCTATTAGATCCATTGGTGTCATATTATACAAAAGTTAGTGTCTCATTGTGTCACAGAGGAAAAGCGTATACACAAAGCACACACAGCAACTAACACAACCACCGACAACACGACATCACAGACAAGAAACGAGAAGCAACTGGCCTCGAAAGAAGAATGCTACAATCAGTTCTAGAAGTGGCTGCGGAGTAATCTTTTCCCATTGATAGAAGTTTGGGCCAAGAATTAGCAAGAGTGTTAGCGACTGGGGCGTTGGTCATTACAGTATGATAGGAACTTTATTAATCCTCATGGGCTTTGACTCGATACACAAAGCTGCATAGGTTTTACGATGTATTTCTCCAATTAGTAGAGACAGGCAGGTGGAGAGGGACTACAGTGGCAATCAATGAGACACAGCAGGCGAAGAATAACTATTTTTGCTGTATAAGTAGTGTTAGAGTATTAGTAAGGTGAACCATTTTCCCACAGCACAGATGAAGGATTCACAAGACCATTTACTGCACAGACAGATCTCCTCTGAAATAATCATGATGATTGTGCATGTTCAACCTGAGCCAAATATGAGCTAGCGCCGTATGCCCTGTAGTAGCTCGGGCTATAATATCCACAATGCCAACAATTGACAATAGCAGGACTTTTTCTGATAGGTAAATAATTGCCGGCTCATATGTGTGCAGGATACTATTGCTTCATCGAAGGACGGTCCAGATACTTCACAATCATTGACCTCTCGCATATCACAGACGCACACTGATGGCCCATCGAGCACATGATGTTTCCCGGACTACGCATTTACGCAGCCACGTTCATTGCATTAGTCATGCATTGTCAGAAATTGCACTCAGCACGGATTGCACACAGCCGTTTACACTGATTGCACCCAGCTGTTACATATCACTCCCTCGAACTGTATTAACACTCACTCTGAGTCCCTTCCTCTGCCGAGTACTGGTTTCAGTCATTTATTGAACGGACATCCGAGATGGCGTAGCTACCTTACGGAGCCATTAGCCATTAGCCTTTGCCATTAGCCTTTGCCATTAGCCTTTGCCTTTGCCATTAGCCTTTGCCTTTGCCATTAGCCTTTGCCTTTGCCATTAGCCTTTGCCTTTGCCATTAGCCTTTGCCTTTGCCAGTGCTTTGTGAGGACGTGTTATGCGCTTTGGGACCAGTGAGCCATAGGTTCTCGGTTTGTCTGGTAACTTTTTCACGCTAGGAGTCACCCGGATGTAGCACACTTTCAGGTGCGGGCACGCTTTTTGACTTTGTATGCGCGACAGTCGACCTTGTAGACTTAGCACGTAGGAGCCTGTACAATTGCAGGGGGTGGGTTTTGACCACCAATATATCCTTGTTCTAGTGCGCCATCATTCTGATTTCCCCGATGCATTTTCAGCTGCTGTAGGACATTAGCCATCCAGTCGTCTGTCTTTGACGTTCACAAATTAAACGTCTGCAAATGGGTCTTTCAATACTACATTAGAATGGTATCAACGTTCGTCAAGCCCGTAACGTTGAATATCCGGGGCACACAACAAGGACTTTCGCGGCTTTTGTCACATGGACTCTGGCTATGGTATGGACCAAGTCAAGAGCTGATTCGTACGTCGGCGTCCAAGGAGTCTTTCAGGCCTGTAAAGGTAGTATGTTCACCGGTTATGTAGAAATATCTATACAGGCACCACGATATGACGAAATTTTTTAAAGGACTCTTGTATCTCAGTTTTGGACTCCCCACCCAAGAACCCACAAAATGATTGGATTGCCACAAAAGTTAAACATTTAACGTTGTTTTAGGGGTGTGTGCTTTTGTTCTAAATGGGTTGGGGGGGGGTGCGGGGCTATTGAGCATAAATTTCTTCCATATGGATCTGAGCAGAGACACGGTCGCTGGAATGCTGTTGTTTCCAGATGTTCACGGTCGGCCTGGGTGTCGAGAGGAACGGAAGACGACACCATGTCGTGACTGACCAGTGTTATGGCTGTATCAGAACATGTCTTCACACTAATGGCGGATTCAAAACGCGATCCGTCAAAGTCCTTTACCCCCCAAACGTTGCATTTGATTCTTCACGACCCGTTCAGGTAAAGTACAGTTCATGTTGTCATGAGTTCTAGTCATAGTCACAGCTAGATGGTTATGGGTAGTCGTATCGATCCACAATGCCGGCTACGCACCTAATTTAATTTGGATGTTAACAGAAGCAACCATTGAATGCGAATTTGACGGTTAACAATGTCACAGTCCCCTCACTTTCAACTTAAATACTGGATTGCAGGATGTCCTGTGTACACACAAGGTGCTATGGTCACCATGACAAACTAATCATGACTATCACTGCGTTTATGACCAACATTACAGGAATGCTGAGAAGGATTAGCCAACGCTTTGTCCAAGGAAAAGCAGAGTAGAAACGCGGAACTGATGTTTCTAGTAAATTCATATGAAAAACTGTTATTTGAATGAACCACACATTTTTCTTCAGCCGCCAGTGAGTTATTATTATTGTCATTGTGTATTGTGTTCTTGATATATAAGACTATGTTAGTATGCTTGTGATTGGGAACACATCCTGATCATGCCCTTTTAATTTATGAAATTTACTTGTTTATGTATCTATAGGGAATTGTCGCCCTCGTTGATCGACCATTTTGAGTCGTACCCTATTAATGGTTTTGGTACATAGGCCATTTTTCTATATAGGGCTACACCTGAATGAACGTTTAATATTTCGATTTAATTGTCCATTTGCAAAGTATTTCATGCTTAGTAGATTCACAAATTGGTGTGTACGTAAACCCGACACATTAGCAATTGCCATTACTACCCCGCTCGGATCCCCCTTAATTCCATTGCCCCCTCAGGGGACAAGGCCCATCTTGAAAGGCTTGTGAGACTCTTCTCCGACTAAAGCCCTGGTACAGGGACCCGACCCCAGTCTGGTGGTCGCGGTCTTACGATAAGATTAGATTGTGAAAAAAAACGCTTCAGGCATATAAACGATTGGGACAGCGCCAGTTTCGGGCCTAGTCCTTCTACCACTCTCATTCAAGTGACACTCTGACCTCAAAATGGTCCAACCCCTTTCAATCCAACAACCACTTAAGAACAGATCTTGGTTTCGGCCCGTGAAGATAGCTCAGGAACGTTGTTGAATACATGTGACGTGCAAAGTATAAAAATTAGTCTGATTCATTTTGAGGCATTATAGTGTATCAGTTCTAACCTTTACAAAGGTGTGTTTGAACTCATAATCTGACGTATCCCTGAAGGCTTTGGTCTGTTGAATATACATGCAAAGTGTTCCCTAAAATCCATTCTTTATGCCTCTTTCAATGCTGAGTTAAACTTTAACCCTTTCCTATACCAAATGTAGGTGTGTGTTTGTGTGTGTGTTTTTGTTTGTGTGTTTGTGTGTGTGTGTTAGACCAGTTTATGTTTTTATGTAGTCTGTTAGACTAGTTTAAGTGTTAATGTAGTTAATAAAAACTTTACTTGTATCACACTTGATGTGTTCATTGTTTACTCATAACCGGAATCAATAATCATGCAGATTTACGTTACAAAATTATAGAATTGTACAGTAAGAAAGTAATTCCCCTTAACCAGGAAATTAACGTTCTTAAAATTGACAAGACGGTTGACCCTGAGTGGTCAGCTAAATCTCTACAGTGGATCTAAAATATGAATAGTTAATTTTAACTAGTTATGGTTAATTATTCATAATTCCCATGAGCTTGCTCCGCTAATTTATGAGTGAGTCAAGCTCACACGTTGCGATGTATTGAGTCGAGTCAAGTTACAAGTTCATTATCATGAGGCCATTAATCTTATCCACGTATGATCTTAGGAGTCAGTGTCAAGTCGCTTGCAGTGTATTCATGAGTAAAGTCAAGTCTGATAGCTGATCTCTTCATGAGTTTCAAGTCAAAGTCGAAGTGATCTTCAGATTTTTGTCAGTCAAGTCCGCAGGTGATCTTAAGGAGTCAAGAAACTTTGACCTTCCTTTTTTGTTTTTTGTCGCAGATGATTCTTCATGAGTCCTAGTACAGTCCCAGCTGTTCGTTCACCAGAGCCTCGGTCACGTCTCAGCTGTCAGTCCAGCAGCCGTGTCCAGTACTCAGCCAATCCTTGGTCCGTCACAGAACAGGCCCTTCCGTCCATCAGCTGTTCGTCCAGGCCAGGAGCGCTGCTCAGCGTTCTACAGCCGTTTCATACAGAGGAGCTTCTCATAGTTTCTCCAGCTCATTCAATTTACAGATCACGTCGCACAAGCAAGGTGGAATATCCAGGAGTCACGTCAGCGTCCTGCTGGTTCATCCAGATTGTCGCGCGGAGTCGGTCCGGCGGGCCTATCCCGTTGGTGTTCCAAGTGTGACGTGATTTTTTGCGCCAACATGCTGTGTACTTGCACTTTACGCAGCAGCGTGGTATCACCAAACCCACACTTTACCCTCGAGATGTTCACTGAATCATTCCCCCTGAATGCAGACAACAAGGACTATAGTTGGGTGAGGTTGCTTTATGGTGTATTTACTCGTGGAGCCGCGGGTTACTAGCATCCGTCCGATTTGTAGCAGGCTAGCCGGCAAAAACGAGCCACTTACAACAACCTTCAGAGCCGGTGCGCGGCTTACGCGGCAGAAGATCTCCGCCGAAAGGTTACGCAAGTGTGAGCGCGTGATGTCAATAGCACCGTGCTCCTTTTCACGAGGCGCGCACAGACGGTGTGTGAACCAGCTGAAGTCTACGCTTCAGAATGGCGGCGGTCGCCAGGCTGAGAACTTAACAGAACACGTTGATGGCACGACATTATCCCTGTATCAGATTCCTCGCCTCTCGTGGTTGGGTGGCGACCAGCACACCCGTAATCGTCCTGCATGTCTGTTCGGGCCTAAGGAATGGCCGGTCTTTATGAACTTCCTGCTGTCGTTGCCGGCCAAAGAGGTTTTCCGTTTTCTTATGCCAACTTTCACTTGCTATCCCCGTCCGGCCATAGGAGGCGCTGCTCTGGAAATTGCTGACTGTCCCGTTTTCCCTTGGGCCCCAGAGCGGGGTAGATGTAGGCAGGTATATGAGAAATCTTCCTGCCGGGTCCCGTTCCTGGCCAGAAGCTAGGCGGTTCTGTGAGAATTATCCAGGCACTGTACTCTGACGGTTATCGGACCAAAGGATTTTTGGCCCCGCCTCTGATCTTCCTGCCTGTCCCGTCTAGGCAATATTTAGGAGGCCCATTCTCTGAACTTCCTGCTTTGTCTGTCCGGAAACTTAGGTAGCGGCCCAGCTTCTATGCTCTTTCCTGGACTGCTTTGGTGCCGGCCAAGGATGGTTTTCAGCCCTTATGAACTCTTGTCTATACGGTCTTACCCGATATACTAGAGGCCGCGTTTTGGAACTCCCTGTCGTCCTGTCACAGCTCTATTCGAGCGCGTCTCTTGCGAGCTCATCCCCCTCTCCCTCGTGACTGTCACATTGCTCACTAGCAGCGACGTTTGAGAGCTCCCTGCTCGGTAACTGTCACAGATATAGAGGCCTTTTGCCCGAGCTCCTTTTCGCCCGAGCCGTCCTGTTCAACACGCTATTAGACGGCGTTTGCCGAGCTCCTTTATGCTCGTCCTGTCACAGCTATATGAGGCCGTTTGCCCGACTCCCTGCTCGTCCTGTCACAGTATAGAGGACCGTTTGCAGATGCTCCATGCCTCTCGCTTCCTTTGTCTTCAGAGATTGTCTATTTTTAGTAGTTTGCCGTCTTGTCAATCCGAGATAATTTGATAATAATGTCCAGCTTATTGATGGCCGTCGGGAGGTCCTCATCTGTCCTGTCGGGCTATGGAGGACGTTTGTGAAGGCTTTTCCCTGGTCTGCCAGGGAGGTGCCCCTGACCTTTATGATGGTAAGTCCTTTCTAGCCAACCCAATTTTCTGTCTGTGTGGTTTTTGTCTGTCTCTGTTCTCTCGTTGTTACAGTCTCCGCCATAGCCTCCTGATCGGTGTGGTTCAACAGGAGGGTTCCTGTCCTTATTGCTACGCCGTCGGTGTCCTCCGCTACGCCGTTGGGGCTCTACTATCTGGCTTATGGGCGGTCCTATGCTCCGCCGTGGTGGTATTGTATGGATCTGGTGGATCTCTTCGATCCGCCGTGGTGGTATACTTGTTTGGTGTGGGGTGGTTTCTGCTCCGACGTGGTTGGTTCGTAATGCTCACAACGTGGTGGTTCCTGCACCTGATTGCTGGTTTTGTGTATATCGTCTGAGACCATGTGGCCGGACTTTCGCCGTGGTTTCTGGCCTCGCCTTCTGTGTCCGGGCAAATTCTTCGGGTACCGTGTTTGCTTTGGAAGCTGAGTGTGAGTGGTCACCTCAGCTATGAATCATGTCATAGTCTTTCTCTGTACTTGGAACTGGCCTCCGCCTACCCCTCCCCCTCTGTTCCGCCTCCCACTCCACGACCTAGGTAATCGTCTAAAGGGGTTTTTAGCGTTGGACCAGTTCGATATCTGTGGGGGGCGGGCGGCCTCTGTTCCGAACCAGTCCTCATTCGAACTTCAATGCATGATATTCTCAGCACTAACACAACGGGTGGACACACACCCCGGAACTACCATTTTCCCGATAATGCAATTGCACTGACTTGAATCACAGCCCACGCATTCACAACATCAATGGTTACATGATTGCATCTCAACTGTTTCAGATCACTCCTCACTATTTAAACATTCTCACTCTGATCCCTTACATCTGCCCCCTAGACTTGTTTTTCAGCATTTATCACTCACCCTAGCAGACAGCGAACTTAAGGGCAGCCATTAGCCATGAGCTTAGCCATTAGCCTTTGCCTTTGACCATTAGAATTTGCCATTAGCCGTTGACATTAGCATTACATTATGCTTTGCCTTTGCCATGAGCCTTGCCTTTGCATTTGCAATTGCCTCTAGCTGTCCGGTTTCTGATATTTGCTGCATCAATTTTGGTTCATCTGGGATTATCCCCTTTGTAGTTTGCCAATTGTGTATTTGTCTGCCGATCAGCTGACTGTGCTAGCTAGGCTTTATCTTCCGTGTTTTTTGTCCCCACCATATACCTGTGCTGCCATTCAATCTGTACCCAGGCCTGCGGTAGGGATCCAAAGTCTCTGTCTTGCACAAATAAATGCCTCATGGCAAAATCGATCCGCAAGTCTCACGTCTCGTCACGCCCGCGTCATTCAGATATGCTAATGGAGCTGTACAATAATCAAAATAGACTACTTTGCTACTTAAGTTTTTTTTTTCTTGATGGTGATGCCTGAATAAATTTATTTTTGACACTGATTCATGGTTAGTTTTTTTGTTTTCTAGTTAAGACGAAAATAAATTTTAAAAAAATAAAAGGTATTGACAATAAAATATTAAAAAACCCTCTTTATGTTCCCCTAGTTCTCAAGAAATATACTCATTTAATCTTAGGTAAATTGATGTATGTGGATAATAACTAAAATTTAGAATAATATAAAAATCAACTGTCTTTTTAGGGTAGCCCTTATTACAGTTACGGTTAACTAATGTAGATACTATATACTTATAATAATTACAATAACTAGCTAATAACTAGATATTAACGCTGAACCTACACCATTTTAATTAACGATTGTTAGTACCGTGATGTATTACCAGCTAGTTAGTTATTACCATTATAAGTCAACTGTAGTTGCAAGCCACTGTAAAATAAAGTGCAACCAAAAAATCTATATACATATGTATAAAAAACTAAAAATGAGAAAAAAAATAATAGAATTACTAAAACTTGGGGTAAAATTAAAAAGATTTCAAATGGGAAAAAATACAAAACAAATACAACAGGGAAAATGAGTTTCTCATGGTCAGAAAACTGAATGTAAATAAATAAAAAAAAGTTTAAAACAATTAAAACGATTAAAACAATTGATTGCATTTTTGTCCAAGGCCAACTGGCACATTTTTTCCAAAATAAACAGAACGCTTTTAAACCGTTTTCAGTTATAAATTTGCATGAGATTTTGGGATTGACTTTGTTTATTGGCAATGGCAGAATACATTTACAATATGATCTCTGGGTGCCGCTTGCAAAAAGAACATTCAATATCTATTTAAAATGTATTTTAAGTCATTATTTACAGGGTAAAATCGATGGACCTCATGAAAAAAAAAAATGTTTTTTCAGTTCTCTCATTTTTTAGTAACCAACTGAGGAACAGCCAAACCTTCATCCAGTCAGATGATTTTGTCTTCTCAGAGACAAATGCATGCTAATAAACTAATATTTGGAAAGGCTGACACTACTAGTCGGCAGTCTCATAAAGTACTATGCTCACAATCTGCATCTCTTGAACATCTAGTTATGCATATAAAATACATTCAGTAATAAACCTCATAATTAATCTCTAAAATAAATCTAATTTTCCCATTACTTTGCAAATTCTGCTTGCATCCACAAGACCAGATGATAAAATGTGATGATAGCTAAGAGCGGACATTACCAAACTTTCCTCTGGACCGTGCTGAGAACATCAAAGAAAAAGTAAGTCGCTTTCAGCTCAGCTTGACCCAAATGAGTGCTGCCCTGCCCACCCCAGCAGATGCTCCACTGAGGTTTCATTTAAAGCTGTGAATCTCAGCCAAAAGCCGTCAAAAACCCCTGCTATGTCTTTCCCCATATCTCCTTTTGCTATTCATCTTTTTTTGATGAATAAAGGATGACCTTTGCTGTGCAGGTGAACAGTGGGGCTCTCTGAAGTACAGCCTAATTCTCGCACACACACATACACATGCAGAGAAAACAGCCGTAAGCCAAAAGGAGATCAGTGTGGTCGCTGTTTGAGTGACGGATATAATGAGGAACTGTTGAGCAGGTGTGTACAGTGGATGCTGGAGATGTATGCAGGTGATGAGCATGTTAATGAGGGCAGCAGTGGTGGTGTTTATGAAGGACATGCCTCTAAAAACATTCACATTTCCATCATTCAAACTTCAGGGCAGATCTGTGTTTGTTTGATGAACCATGCAGGTTTAGTAAGCATGAGCAACAGAGGTAAAGTGCTCTGTGACCAAAAAAAACATTGGAAACCTAGGATGGTGCTGTAAATTCTCTCAGTGTACATAAGGACAGACATTAGGCAAAAGTGAATGTGTTTGTGGTAAAATTGAATTTGCTTTAAATATTCAAGTGACTAATTCTGGATGGCCTGAAGGAAAAAAAGGATGGGAATAAAAGAAAGAATCTTTTAAAAACATTCCATGGAGACATTGAGAGAGGAAATTAGAAAGCTATCCAATCTTTCCGAGGGAAATGTTTTCTTTTTTGTTTTGTTTTGTTTTTCAACTGTATCCACGTAACTTATCCACGTTTATCTCACAGGTTTTAAGAAGTGTGAACAAAAACACAGACAAGATGGTTTCCAAAAAACTTCATGAACAACTATAAAACTAGTCCATTTGACTTGTGTGGCAAATTCAGAGTCTTCTAAAACCATAACATCATTCAAATTTAAACTAAACCGTTTAGTTTTTTCCCTATCAAGCTAATATGTACTGTAAGTCATATGGATTACTTTTATGGATTACTGTTATGTTTTTGTTTTACTCCACATCACAACGGAAATAAATAAATAAACCACACACAACTGAAAAGTTTAAATAATAAACTAAAGGTGTGATGCCGTCTAGCGGATGGGAGTTAAATCAGGCCTTCTTCCACTATGGCTTTTCCCCAAAAAGCTCTGAATGTCAGTTCTGTGAGATTTTGTCTCATTTGTTGTTATAAGGATCAGTAGAGGTTACTTCTGTCTTGCAGCAGGCAATCACAGAGGATTGGAAAAACTCCCATAATTCAGTAGGAATCCAGACGGTTGGTGACGGTTATGAGCTTTTATGAGAAAATTATCCAAAGAGGTCAACATCACTTCAGTGTTCAATTTGAAAGGGAGCAAACTGTTTCACCAGATAGAGTCTGATATCTACAAGCAGTCATGCCTCTGTCTGAAGAGAGGAGAAAAGGCAGGTCTTTATTCTAGTATTATTAGTGTTACACATAAAGTCACTCTTGTGAAAAAGAAGTGTACTTACTTGTATTGAATGTACACTTATAGCGTACTTCAAGTATATATTTGTAAAAAAAAAACTGTTCTTGCAGATGATGTAATATTACTGATCGAAAAGGCCATCTAAGTGTAGGCTACTTAAAGGGTGTACACTTTCATGACTGTTTCTTAACACACTTAAGTACACTTTTAAAAAGTTAAAATTGTAATAATGTCAAATTACATTAAATTATAAGATGGATTTGTGACTGTTCTATATAGTTACAAACTAGGTTTGCGAACTTTCTTATGGTGCCATTAGCCAGTCTTGTCCTAATGTCATTTTCTACAGCTCAACAGTGATTATTCACATGGCCAACCTGCTATTGAATTAAATGCTAATGCTAACAGATAGAGGTCTCCAGGCATATAGACTTCCTGGTTTGAATATTTTGTGTATTTAGCACTCCCAACAGCTTGGCAGCTGTATAACTGTATTCTGCAGCTGTATAACAACAGCCAAAGTCACTTCCTTTAGATGGAAGGGGAGACAAACGAATTAAAGTCTAAATCAAATAACAAGTGTTGAAGCGTGCGGTGTGTTCAGAATGATTTGTCTGGTCAGTCTTTTATCACCATGGCCAATGCATTTGTTTGACTGAAGAGAAACAGAACAACATCACAGAATATGATGCAAGAGACTGAAACTGAAAATATAGGCCCCTGTTTTACTTAACCTGTTGGTGTCTGAGTGTGTGTGGGAATCTGTGTTTAATAGATCAAGTGGGTGTGTTTTTTCTCTTACTTCATTCTTTGAAATGATTTGAGTGATATCTGACAGCCCAGGAAGCAGATTGGTGTTTTTTAGCTAAAGGGAGTGCTTTGGTCCAGATTTTATGTAAGTTTTTCCAATATTGACAATTAGAAATAGGCCGGTACATTCTGTGGCTGCACAACAATGTGTGCATGTGGTGTGTGTCTCTTTTTAAGGTCACTTCATTGAGCTGAGCATTTCTCCACAGACTGGTTGCTGTTCCTCGAACCGCTGTCAGGCAGGACAGCCTTTATTACTTCAACGGCCTTGTTAGGACTGTTCAATTTTATGAAAAATTCATACTGTATGTAGGCAAGGTCATTAGCAAGGGCATCAGTGCCGTTGACTGTTGGGAACAGTACTGCAGATTTATTAATAAATAAGATGAATATTCTCCGGATGACAACACCTGACCTTAAAAATTTGCTAATTTCATCCAGAACAAGAGTTAAAAGTTTAAAATTGAAGCAATCAGCTAACCTTGAACATGTGTTTGGGTGGGAACCTTTGGAGTTCTCAGAAATCCGAATTCGTGAGATGGCTGAAATGATCCTGACATTTTCCTAAAGTTTAACAAGCTGACCTTCAGGTTCAGAAACTCCAGGAAAAACAAGCACAGGTTGATTTGAATGGATGTTTTTAAAATTTTCAACTGAAAGTGCGACGATGTGAAAAAATTCCAGCCTCTGGAGACACAGAGGGCGAGACATGCTATCAATAATAACCGGACATCTGATGTCAGAGGTGATCGGTCAGTGTCTGAGCGAGCATATTTTAGAGCGAGCGTCTCTGAGGAAGTCATGTGACCTGTACAGTAAGAGATGGAGAGGCATGTAGTATGTCCAGTAGGCTGAGTGTTTCCCCTGTGCTTTTATAGCATGTAGTTGTCAGGATGATTCTCATTGCATCCTTTCAGCTTGTGACCTTGAGATCTTTCATGTTACTTTCATTTGGTATCAGTGATTCTGTGTTTTAGCAGTCACACTAGTCTGCTACTCTGAATAAAGGGTATTGGTTGATTAAATGTTATGAACACTTTCGAACCTGTGGACATTAAAAAAGAAAAAAATCTTATAAATCTCTCTGTTCTGATTCCATCTAGTTTATGGATAGTTTATTGTTTGAAAAAATAAAAAAAAAAAAGATAATTGTCAACAAATAAATACTGAATATTAAAATAGTTCGATTATTTCACTCTTTCTTTAGATTGTCATTGGTCATAATTTATGATTGGGGGTCTCGGTCTGGGACAAGAGTAAAAGGTCAAATCTATAAAAAGCATTTGAAAATTCATCAAAATAATTAATAAACGCAGGTTTACAAGACAGTGATAAAGGGATAGTTCACCCAAAAATGAAAATTCTGTAATTAATTACTCACCCATATGTAGCATCATGACCCTGTTTGTCGATGTGCTTGCCCCGGTTTCTTGATTCTGTTTCACTCTATTTGGTCATGCGTCTGTCCTCGTTTTGTATTGATGGTTCATATATGATTTCACCTTGTGTCTGGTTATTACCTCGTTTCGTGTTATGTATTTAAAGTATAGCCTGCCCCTTGTTTCCTTGTTGGAGCTTAAACGTCATTGTGCTACGTGTGTCTGCTGGCTACCCTGTGTTTCCTCCTGTGGATAATTAAAGACTGTTCTGTGGAAATCACGCTCTTCCCAACCGCTTCCTCGTCCTCACACGTAGGCAAATGTGAAACCAGTTCATGTCGTTCCCAAACCTGTATGACCTTTGTTCATCTTCAGAACACAACTTAAGATATTTTTGATGAAATCCGAGAACTCTCTGACCCTGCATAGACAGCATATGGAAGACAGCAAGGCCCAGAAAGGTAGTAAGGACATTGTGTGTCATCAGTCCATGTGACATCAGCTACGAGAATAGAATAAATTGTTGAATAAAGTCATTACTTTTGTTTTCTTTGTGCACAAAATGTATTCCTGTAGCTTCATAAAATTAAGGTTGAACCACTGATGTCACATGGACTATTTTATCAATGTCCTTACTACATTTCTGGGCCTTGAACGTGGTAGTTGCATTGCTGTCTATGAAGGCTCAGAAAGCTCTTGGATTTCATAAAAAAAATTTAATTTGTGTTCCGAAGATGAACGAAAATCTTACAGGTTTGGAACAACATAGGGGTGAGTAAATGATGACAGAATTTAAATTTTTGGGTTAACTAGCCTTTTAATATGACCTTCATACAACAAAAAAGAAAAAGCCTGAAAAAGTTGAAAATCAAATCCTGAGATACAAAAAAAAGTTGAAGAAACTCTTTTATATGGTTGTAGTTTAATAGTGAAAGATCTCGGTTGATAACCCCATTGGTCATTGGTTTATTGATACTGGTGGATAAAGCTGCAGTCTAACTTTTTTTGGTTAAAAAATGATCCAAAATCAATATTTGAGCAAGTACATAACCACCCAGTGTTCAAAACTATCACTTTACTTTAGCCCGATTCACAACGGTTAACTTATAATAATGTTTTCTAACTTGAGTGGTACTGGTAGGAATTCAGCGTATGCTGCTGCGTCATTATGTCACTTCTGTAAACATAAAGAAGTTGTCCCGGCTAGTAGGCTATCGCACATGAGGATCCTGCAGGTGGCAGATGATTTATAGCCTTTTCTCACAGCAGCTAGAATAATGAAATTTATAATTTTGATGGCCGATTGTAATCCAGAAAGGACTATGTGTTTATGAAACACATGTGAATGAAATTAAATTATATTACAGTTTTAAATGTGCTTCTGATTACAGAGTACACAAGATTTGTATTTTAAAGACAACCATTTCAAAGTGAGCATAATTTGCTTTTTGGGTTAAAGAATTTCTTAATATGAAATTCGAATGGTATGACGAGATTAGACTGTACAGAAATTGAAATCTACACGCTATACACACTATAGGCAATGCTGATGTTGTTAACATTAATAATTTGAGAATAAAGTATAACAATAATAATTTGCATGGTTTGATGTGATATGAGCTAACCAAACTTTAGATCAAATCACCATTGGTAGCTCGATTTATTGTAATGCTTTTTTCCTCAGTTGGTCAGAACAAACATGGCAGACTTGTTACTTACTTGTTCAGATGACAATATCCGGTGAAAATTCTTATTTGGGTCATATATTCCAAGAAGTAGCTGCTAGGGGGGGGGGGGGGGGGGGGGGGAACACTTTCTTTGTGATTGCGAAGTACAGTAAATATCCACACCGGTGCGGTGACTGACTGCCACACATACTCCTCAAAACATTGGATTAATCTGCGCCGGAGCCGTGCCGGCTCACAACCCATGCAAGGAAGATAATTCCGCAAACAGCTGCAATTGCAGGTTTTAAAACAGAGATGGCGACAAAGAGGCAAAACTTATGGACTGCAGCTTTAACTTAACAGGTTGCACCCATGAGATTCCCTGTAGTTAGTATACTGTGCATGTATTTTTTATAATGCAGTGTCTGCCAAAATGGTTGGACTGAGTGATTCTCCTCTCATTTAACATTTAGAATGAGTTAGAGTTTTGGACAGCTGATCATGTCTCTCCAAACACTGACATATTTATTGCATATGAGATTAGCTACGTTGAGGGAGATATCTGATATTTTATGAATGAGATAATGGAGGACACTTTCATTGAACTCCCCTGCAGCATGTGTGGGTATATCCATCCATCTGTAAATCATTGAGTTTACCTAACACACAGCTGTGAAAGCCCCCCTTGCACACCAACAGACAAACCGCAAAGAAGTACCTAATGAGGAATGCAAACATGTGTGCCACTAACCTAGATTTATTGTTTTTTTCCATGCTATATTTTATCTTCCTTTCTCTCTCTCACTCTGTAGGATCTCTAAGGATCTTGTTCAGGCTGCAGCCCTGTTCTTTGATGTGTTTGGCTGGGGACAGACAGAGTGTGTGTGTGTTAGAGAGATAATTATGGCGGTCATGTTAAGTAGGTCTGGAGCACAGTACAGCTGAAGTAGGTCACAAATAAAGTCTGACAGCTCGCTTAAGAGTCTTCATCTACATCCATCGAAGAGAAGAGAAGAGAAGAGAAGAGAAGAGAAGAGAAGAGAAGAGAAGAGAAGAGAAAAGAAAAGAGTTAGAAGATTAGGATTGATAGGAAAGATTTCACTATGATAAGAAAGGTTATAATTAGTTACAGAAATAATTATTTCCAAAAAAAGTGATAAACCAAAATGAGAAGTTTGTCTCTTGCATGTGGATGAGCTTAGGTATCAGTATCAAATACAATATGCCAAGATCTGTTTACCAGTGTGGAAATCAAAACACTGGGCAAATTGCTCCCATGGGGAAAAATACATATTTGCATAATTCCAAAAAGTATGCTCAAATGATTAAACTGTATTAAGGATGTTAAACTGTATTAAGGACAGCAGGATCCTCCCATAGAGACTACATTATTTTTAGCCATACTGTAAACTGCAATAGAAGAAGTTTGAGATACCCATTAAAACCTTTTAATCCACCTTGCTCTTATTACAGACATTTAGTGCTGTGCAAAGAAACAATTAAGAGCGCTGAATCAATTTGAGACTTTGTTACAGAATCTTGTCCAACTTATTGGATTGAGTGCATGTGTAAGATAATCAGACAATTTTGAAGTTTTCTACATAAATTTAACTCCCCATTTGCCCAAGTGACATTTGTGGACCTTATGATGTTATACGTTATACAGTAGGTCTGTTAACCCAACCATTCTGTATACCACTCATAATGTTTTGTTGATGGTTTAAGCATTCACTATTAGAAGAGTTTCATTGTCAAGAGCAGGTGGTGCCACAAGCATGTCGGGTATGGAGAGACCAGGAGCAGGTTGGGTGTGTAGGGATGGGGTCAGGAACAGGTAAGGCATGTAGGGGCAGTGCAGGGGTGTTGCCTGGACCAGGTAGAGCATGAAGAGGCAGTGCCTTAACAGGTAAGGCATGTAAGGGTGGTGTCTGGACCAGGTACACTCTTAAAAATAAAGGTGCTTCACGATGCCATAGAAGAACATTTTTGTCTAAATGGTTCCATAAAGAACCTTTAACATCTGAAGAACCTTTATTTCTAAGAGTGTAGGGCATGAAGAGGCAGTGCCTGGACCAGGTGATGCATGTAGGGGTGTTGCCTGGACAAGGAAGGGCAAGAAGAGGCAGGGCCTGAACCAGGTGAGGCATGTAGGGGTGGTGTCTGGACCAGGTAGGGCATGAAGAGGCAGTGCTTGGACCAGGTGAGGCATGTAGGCTTGTTGCCTGGAAAAGGAAGGGCAAGAAGAGGCAGTGCCTGAACCAGGTGAGACGTGTAAGGGTGGTGTCTGGAACAGGTAAGGTGTGTAGGTGCAATGCCTGAATTGTGTAGAGCAGATGAGAAGTGAGATGAGAAGACCCCTGATGTAGAGCATCTAGAAGTAGTTCCTAGACAAGGTACGGCATGTAGGGTTGTTGACTGGACCAGGTATGGCATGTAGAGGTGGTATCTGGACCAGGTATGGCATGTAGGGACGTGACTGGATCAGTTAAAGCCCAAAACACACTGCACGATTTTAGCAATCCTATAAGATCACTGCATGTCGCACTGTGCGACATGGATCTAATAAACTTGGCTACAACATGTGTGTAGACTGTCCTATTGACTCTTACGCTATGACGCACATTACTATAAAATAATAAAACGTCATAAGCATACGCTAGTGGTAAACTAAAAGAGCATGATAAAAGGTTGTGTTTTTTATGTGTGCTGAAAAAAGTGGAAGTAGCAAAAGAGGAAGGGATAAGAGCTTGAGGTAAGCAGTTTTATGTTTTAGTGCCATGCCGCATTTATTTCATGTCGCATTTTTATTGGTTGGTCAGTGAACATGGATCGTACTAGCAAACACACTGTGCGATGATCAGACTGTATCGTAGGCTATCTTTGGTCGCAAGACTGTGACAACGGCCGCCTTTGAACTTCTCTCACTGTACGACACAGGACCACTGGTTAGGAGCCACGATCACAGAAATTGCCACGATTGTTTCACGATGCCAATATTTCGTCTGGGACAGCTGAAAATCGTGCAGTGTGTTTAGGGCTTAAGGTGTGTAGGTACGGTGCCTGGATGGTGTAGGGCATTTGGGGGTGGTTCCTAGACCACGTACTGCATGTAGAGGCAGTGTCTGGCCCAGGTAGGGTTTTGAACTTAATTGTGTTTATTACATTTGTACACTTTCAGTAAGTACTTAATGATGTGTCTTGATTTGCTGGTCTGCCAGCTGGTTGATTAGCTCGATATTTATTGTTACTTAAAATTACTTCAACCCACATTTGATGCTTCTAGTATAAAATGTTTATTTTAAAAAACAGATGCCGACAACCAGCTCAGAGGTTGGAGTAGTAAATCACCTGCAGGTTAAATTGAGCAGAAAGTCCTGAAGTTATTTGACTCTACACCACATTCATATTTTATAAGCACCAAGGAATGACCCGTTCTGAAGTGTATGAGTGCATATGTGGCCATGATGAAATAATAAGTGTTGCAGTGCTATGAAATAGTTAAAAAAAATGTTTATACCAATTTTGGGGATTACTGTAACAAAAATTTGAGAAAATGTTAATGTCCCTTAGATAACATTTTTCAAAAAAAAATAAATAAATAAAAATTCCCCCAAAGATGTTGCCAGATCAAAATAGTTAATGGTGTCTTTTCTGCAGTTTTTATTAGCATGCAAATTCTTCTACCACTCTGTTCAACGCTATGAAATGGCTTTTGAATAAATGCTCTGGCAGCAAACAGATAATGTAGTCCACCTCCACTGCAGTACATGTCCCCTCTATCTGACCTGGGATCAGAGGCCTCACTCACACAGACTTTTATGCTAATTACATTTGTTAAAGGTCGCAGTCTCCTACCACACACAACTTTGAAATTACAGAAATTACCATCCCTCTGAATTCACACATGCTCAGATTTATGGAGAGTCAGAGGCAGCCTGAAGTGAAGGGGTTCTGTGACATTAAACGGGATGCATAGGATTGGGTTTATTGTTACTGGTACCATTTGAGCTCACAGCTGGTGTGCGTGTATTAGCTCACTATAAATTGAATCCACTCAGGCCACAGTTTTACAGTTGTGTCACTGTGGTTTTCCTCAGGATGGCAGTAACCAAATTTGACTCATTAGATAAACATGCAACCCGTCATTTAAGTGTTTCTCTGTCTGTAATTCGTTCTGGTGGATTCTGTTTATATCTGCCCACACAATCAGTGTCAAACTTGAAATATTAGGCATGAATAATATAAAAGTTTTGAGATCTAGAGTTATATCAATAATACAGTGATTTTAGGAAACTTATGTGTATGTGGCCACATCCAAAATCATGCAGAGGACATCCAGAAATTGAAAATAGACTTTTTGAATGTTTTGAATATGCCGTTTTTGTTCCTAGTCCTCTCTGCAGTGTAGTCCATAAGGAAATGTTCTGCAGAGAAAGTTCTGCAGGTGAATGTGCAGATGTAGAAAGAATCTACAGACTTTTTAAATTCTGATGCTGATTTTTGGTGAAAGTCTGTGAAATGCTGTGTAATGGATTTAAAGATAAAGATTGAACCCATGCAACCAATATGCTCTTTATTGGATGTAATACGTCAACATAGTTAATAATGAGAATTGGTTCTTAAACTAAAGTGTTGCCATAAGTGATATACAGTATATTGTATGTATATATCCTACTGACCCACACTCCTTTTATTATAAGATTTTGCCAAATTATATATGAGACTGTGCTGGTCTAGCTATTTTTCTGTGTAAATGGCCCCTTACTCACCTCTGATCTGTCAGAACCATTTCAAAACTGTCACATTTTCACAATTTAAATAAGCAATGTTGGAAAACTCTGAATTCCGGAGCTCATATTCTGAAGCGGGGAGATGTGCTGATAGCTGCCACAGTTTCTCTTGTGTAATTTGTCCAAAGCAATTCAACCATTACAGGAAAACAGATTCAGTGATGCCAGTTTCCATCAACAATTATTAAATATTTAAGAGCTACCCAATCAGAGAGAGTGTGCGAAAGAGAGAGAGAGGGGAGGCACTGTGAGTGTTTAGGGGGAAAAAGGAAAATTAAAAAGGAGACAGCAGAGTAATCGTAGTCATTCATTACATCAGGGTTGGGAAAACTTTGTCTTTGTCTTTGTGTTAGATCCATGTAATGTTTCAGGTCAGTGATTCGGGTCCAGACATTTCGCCGGTTTCCTGCAGCGCTGAATGAAGGTGCACAACTGATCTGTGATCAGATTAATGGATCCAATAAATTAATAAATGAACATTGAATGAATGTGGCACCATTCATTCTCCGTATCATTGTTTCCACGTCTGTAATTCTCTTTGGCGGTAATATGATGCTGTCTGAATCCTGTTCACATGAACAGCTAGGCTCTTTTTTCCAGACCCCCACCAGGGTAATAAAGACGTCAGCTAAGCGAGACCCTCAGGTTATTGTATACTGAGAGAGAGAAAGACAGAGAGATATATAAGGACATGATGAAACTCAATCTGTCAAAACTCAGTAACTGGCACGGTGCCCTGCAGTCATATGAGTCCGTTCTGTTAGCTGTGCAATAACTAGACTGTAAGCAGAGCTCAGACCACAGGCGGCTATAGATCAGGACTGGCGGTGCTTTTCAAGATTGGGGAAGCACAGATATCACTGTGCATTGATCTATTTTTTATTTTTGTGTCTGCAGTGTTGCTTCGAAAAACTGCTTTTCAAACTAATACTGAACAGTGAAAATAACTGAGCAAACTCAGAGCTGTATTTTTGTATACATATAAAAGACTATATGCAGCAATCAAAAGTATTAAAGGGGTCATATGATGCGATTTTCAATTTTTTTCCTTATTCTCTCTTTGAGTGTACACTCTTGGTGCATAAAGAAGATCTGTATAGTTGCAAAGACTAAAGTCTCAAATCCAAAGAGATATTCGGTAACACTTTCCTTTAGGGTGGCCAATAAGACTGCATGTACACCTTCATAGATCATGACATGACACATTTCATGATACGAAGGAGGTGGTGTATGCATGTTTTATGACAACTTCAGTAAGTGTCAAGATGAGTGCGCGTCAGAAGGATTATGTCATTTTTTTACTGTAGGAAGAGTATGCCTAATTTGACCTATAGCGCGCGGTGGCAGCTAACGCGTGCCGACAGCCTACGGAGAGAGGAAACCACCTCACCGCTTAGCCCCTACCATAGCCCATAACAAAACAGACAGCAGGAAGGAGGTCCTCAAACAATGTACATTGGTGCAATTCAAAGACCATTATACAGAGCAGGTGCGCGAATCGACACTGAATGAAGACGGGACGGGAGTGTGCCTTGGGACAAGAAGCACGCTGACATAAAAAACCTTCAGGGGTACACTTCGTTGACCAATTCCTGTCATATCATGATTATGTAGGTGTCATGTCATGTTTATGAAGGTGTCATGTCATGATTATGCGCACCCCTTCAAGTAAAGTGTAACCAATATTCTTTATACCAAAGTTAAGAGTCAACCACGCCTACCTAAACGGCTCGTTCTAACATGCCCCCACATGTCTATGTCACTATGTGGGAAGATTTGCATAAAGTCGCCCAAATATTCATGCAAAGAAAGAAGGCGTCATTTTTATTTTCGCTGTAGTATTGTTGTTGTTGCCGTCGCCATGTCGTGAAGGTGCTGTGTGTTTCGTTGTGAAAGCGAAACTACTTTGTTTGGCCTTCCAAAGGAAGTGACATGTGACGTGGCCAAGTATGGTGACCCCATACTCGGAATTAGTGCTCTGCATTTACCCATTCTAAGTGCACACACACACAGCAGTGAGTGAGTAGTGAACACACACCTGGAGCAGTGGGTAGCCATTTTTTGCTGCGGCGCCTGGGGAGCAGTTGGGGTTTCGTTGCCTTGCTCAAGGGCACCTCAGTCGTGGTATTTGAAGGTGGGAGAGAGCGCTGTACAATCACTCCCCCCACCCAGAATCCCTGCCGGTAATATACTCTCTGACCCAAAAGAGGACACGACTAGAAATCATTGGTTAAGTTGCCCAGAACAGTTCAACCCAAATATTCAGATGTGTGCAGCGCATTTTATGGAGGACTGTTTCCTGATCCTGGTAGAGTAGACTACAATGCGGCTGTTCTGACTCACAGACTGTAAGTACGTTTTTTTTATTTAAAGAATTTGCCACTGATGATCAAACGCGAGTTTTGAGCAGTTTAGAGTAGCACTTGTTGTTTGTCATTTCTCTCTTCTGGTTTCTCCGATCACCAATGCAGACATGGTTTTATGCTTACGCGGCGCTGCAACGCAACGCGTAAAAAGACAGTATAAGTCATTATAATCCGTAATTATGTCCCCACTGGATGCAACAAATGCCTCGTTTGTAATGGGTTTTCATGTTTTTGAATCGTCGCTCCGGCCGGACAGGGCATCACAGTATGGTAAGGGCGTAACATTTCCGTCACACGCTTGAGGTATTTGGCCAATAACAACGCACTGGATAGCTGGCCAATCAGAACACACCTCGCTTTTCAGACCGATGAGCTTTGTAAAAATCGACGCGTTTCAGAAAAGTGGGGCTTAGAGGAGAAACAATAATGTACAGTATGTGGAAAATGTGTTTTTTTAACCTTAAACTGCATAAACACATTTCATTACACCAAATACACAAAATAATGTTCTTTTTAGCAACATCATATGACCCCTTTAAGTGTTTTACTATGGGCTTTAATTGTGTATCTATCTCCTAGCACATTGCATATGCTGGAGTTTTTAACTTTTTAACAGTCAATAATTTACAGTCAAACCAAAATTTATTCAGACACCTTCAACATTTCTCACCTTATCACAGTTTATTCGCTATAGTTTAGAAAATGGTAATAAAATATGATAAGAACTTAATTAATTAAAGAGTTAATCTTTGTCATCTTGATAATGCCATCCTTCTGTTAAACTGTCTCACAAATGAATTAGGTTGAATAGCTGTCAGCTGTTAAATTTAAGTACACAATTAGATAATACCAATTTAGGTATCAATGCTTAATTTTGGTCAGTCTGTGGTGTAAAAAGGTCACATTAGCAATTACTGTAAAGAAATTGTTTTTTTTTGGTTTGACTGTATATCACAGTGCAAAAACCCTGCTCATTTGAGAGCTTGTCCAATCAGCATATCAGTGTTATTTTAGTTATTTTGTAGTATTTATTTATATTTTGAGAATTATTTTTATTTTTATATTTTACATTTTAATTTTATTTAAAAGTTTTTCGTAATTTTGTTATTTTTTTTTAGTTTTTATTTGTTTTGATTTTTAAATGTCTATTTAGCTTTTGTTCATTGTTATTTTAATTTGAGTAATTCTAGATCAGTTATGACAACTCTCGGGATAGATTGTAAAATCTTTATTAGTGTAAATAGAATGTGCATGGTTTGGTCTTGGCAGACTAGATCTGCTATGCTTCTGCTGCTGCAGAACAAGTAGACTTGCTTCTGCTAATGCCTCAAAACTACACACAAGGGCAAATTACAAGGACACATGCCTGCCTGCTGCTAGAGAGAGAGCGAACTGTCCCCATAAACAGATCAGACAGTTGGTGTTGGGGATGGCTGTGGGCTAATAAGTACACCTATGTGTGCGATTAGCATTCACCGAATACATCCTGGTTATAGGTAACTGCTAATGAGTATGTGAATCTGATTGTCTGGAAACATTCAACTGAAGGAACCGATTAGAAAGCAAGAAGAGATTCATGGCTTCAACTGTTCATTACTTCATCTTAGAAATGTTGCTATGTTAGCTACCTGAAATGAAGTACAGTAAGTTTAAGTTTTTTATTTTTATTTTATTTCTTTTTAAGGAATATTTAAATGAAAAATTTAAATTAGCTAATAATTTACTCACCCTCAGGCCATCCAACATGTAGGACTGAGTTTTGTTTCTTCATCAGAACAGATTTGGGAGAATTTAGCATTACATCACATGCACACCAATGGATCTTCTGCAGTGCTTCCCCTTCAGGAACGTCGAGCTTCGTCGAGATCGCTTTGGAACGCCCTTGCGGACCTTCGTTCTGAGCACGTTGTCCACATCCTTCCGATGGAGCAGCGAGACGTCACGAGCAGGGTGATGTAAGCACCAGAAAGCATAAAAGTGCATCTGGCTGGGCGCAAACCAGCTTCTGCTCTTCAGTAGGTCTCTTTGTATGTGTCTGTCTATTTACTGTTGTTTGTCCGCACAAGCACTCATATATATAAAGCAATGAGAAAGTCTATGGCGAGCGAATGGCATTACAAACGTTGTGTTTCTCCCTGCCCATGATATCTGGCGGCGGGGGATACACACGATTTTGTGTTTCGTTTGTTTAGGAGCGGAGCATGCACGGTCATCTTTCGAGCATGCCTGTGTGTCCATC
Organism: Sinocyclocheilus anophthalmus; assembly: GCA_018155175.1. Classification (NCBI taxonomy): domain Eukaryota; kingdom Metazoa; phylum Chordata; class Actinopteri; order Cypriniformes; family Cyprinidae; genus Sinocyclocheilus; species Sinocyclocheilus anophthalmus. Next base: position 670,809 of record JADLZN010001566.1, on the reverse strand, counting down.
ACGCTCACTGCGAGCTCTCGCTGTGTTGCTCCGCTCTCCGCCTGGCTGTGTTTGATGAGTACAGCGGGGCCAGCTCAACGATCCCAGCTGGCGCGGTCCCGCTGTTGCCGGGCATCAGTGGCAGACTGTTTTCCGTGTGGATTTTGCGGGTGGATTTTAGCGGAGGATCCGAGACGCGGGTCGTCCTTTCCTCCTTATCCTCACCCGCTAGATCCGCGGCTCTCTCTCACGGTCGGACCCGCGCATGGAGCGTTTATCTTCCCCCCCCAGAAGACTCTTCATCTATCTTGCTCCGAGGAGGTGGATGTGAATGAACAGAGGATATTGTTGACTCTCCACCACAGTCCCTCGCGTAGATGTTGTGATTCATGATGTATGGGGTGTGTTTCGTGCATTATTCGCTCACCTAATAGCGTTTGGCCACCTAGAACAGATGCGCGTGAAACTTCACAGACGGGGGCCTCCGTTTTCTCTTTCCTTTCTTCCCGCCATCTCAATGCGTTAGGGTTCAAGATCCTTGGGAGAAACCTACTCAGACCCGATGTATGGTAGTGAAGAAGCTAGCGGCCCACAAGGTCCTCTGAATAGAATATTCAAAAGGAACATCGGGGGCTGACCGATAAGGTATATGGGGCGATGCCCGTTGGTGGAGAAGGACCTCAAAAAAAGTTGCGCCTATTCTCTCCCCCATCCTCAGCAATCGTCCCTGAAAGAACCCCGAGCTCTGTCCGCACCAGGGGGCCCGTTAGTCTTACAACGAGTCTGGGTGGGAAAGCTTTTAACGGCGGTAGGAGGGGAAGATCAGGCTGGCGCTGTTTGGCACACCATGGGGCGTTGTTACAAGCATAGCAAGGTAGCCAGGCTGACCTGCCTCAGGGGGGGGCTGCGTGAGCTGGCAGAGCGGGAACCCAGGGCAGCCATCCACATTCCTCATATCGCCAATCTCAAAAACAGAGCGTTGCAACCCGCACCCCTCCACAGAAAGATCGGGGGTCGGGGCGATGCTCTCAGTTGGGGTCTTCTAGACCGAAAATGGATCTGCTGACCGTTATTTGTCTAAGAGGACCTCGGCGAAATGGTCCTACCATTGTCAGGGCCCTGAGGGCAGCCCACCTGGAGAGGAAAGGATAACACTTTAGTATACATTGCCCAATCCTCCTCAGTGCCCTTACTGAGGCGTATTATAGGTCCCCCTGCCACCTTGGACGGTGCTTTCAGGGCTCAGGAGCTCTAGATGACGAATTTCCCATCTGCCACGCCCTGCAACTGTACGGCAGTGGAGCTCTCGCTCCCTCAAGTTATTGTCGACAGCAGTCAGTTGGTCTGCTCACCTGCCGGTCATATTTCCGCTTTCAGGCACTGAACTGGCTCTCTAATAATACCACCCCTCGGTGGTGGATCTTCATTTGGAGGGAATTTGGCCAGGCAGAAGTGGATCTGTTTGCGTCGCAGGAATCGACACACTGTCCGCTCTGGTTCTCCCTCAAGCATCCAGCTCCACTCGGGCTGGATGCCATGGTACAGACGTGACCAAGGCTTCGTCTGTATGCTTTTCCCCCGATTGCTCTGCTCCCTGGAGTTCTGGAGAGAGTACGCCGGGACGGGGTCCGTCTTTTGCTAGTAGCCCTGTTCTGGCCAGCCCGAGTATGGTTCTCGGACCTGGTGTCCCTCCTCGACGGCTCTCCGCTGGAGATTCCGATCAGGAGGGACCTCCTCCCTCCTCTCTCAGGGGGCACCATTCTTCAACCCCGCCCGGAGTTATGGAAGCTGTGAGCATGGCCCCTGAGGGGGCACAGCTCCTAGCATCTGGTCTCTCAACTGAGGTTGTTGAGACTATACTCCAGTCCAGAGCTCCCGCCACTAGGAAACAGTACGCCTTGAAGTGGAAACTTTTTGCTTCATGGTGCGGACAGTGACTGCAGGACCCAGTCAACTGCCCAATTGGTACAGTTCTGGAGTTTCTGCAGGAGCGATTCTCCACAGGGTTATCTCCCTCCACTCTGAAGGTATACGTGGCGGCCTTAGCTGCTTACCACGCCCTTCTGGGTGGTCAATCATTGGGAAGACACCCACTTGTCACTCGTTTCCTCCGTGGCACCCTGAGGCTGAGGCCGGTACAGCGCACCAAGGTGCCCTCATGGGACCTGGCTGTGGTTCTGGAGGGCTTATGCAATGCCCCCTTTGAACCCATAGAAGAAGTTGCTCAGGCTCAAGACCATCTTTCTCCTCGCTATTTCTTCACTAAAAAGGATCGGGGATCTTCATGCACTTTCTGTTTCATGCCTGGAATTTGCTCCAGGCATGGTTAGGGCATTCCTTTACCCGAGGGTCGGGTATGTCCCTAAGGTGCCCACTTCTTCACCAGGGCCCATAGTACTTCAGGCATTCTGTCCTCCTCCGTTCCAGGAAGTAGGCCAAGAAAGGCTTAATCTGCTCTGTCCAGTTCGAGCACTGGACGCTTACGCACACAGAGCTGTCCCGTGGCGTAAGGCAGATCAGCTTTTTGTTTATTTTGGTCCGCCAAAGAAGGGATTTCCGGCGACCAAGCAGACTAAGAGTATGGGTGGTCGAGGCCATCTCACTAGCCTACGAGTCCTCTGGCCTCCCGTCACCTATGGGGGTCAGAGCGCACTCGACCAGGAGTATGGCGGCCTCCAAGGCTTTCAGCTTGGGTGTGGCCTTGCAGGACATTTGTGCTGCGGCGGGCTGGTCCTCTCCGCACACTTTTGTCCGCTTTTACAACCTAGACCTGGCATCTACCCCAGGTTCCCAAGTTCTCGTGATGTGCTCATCTGATACACACACACAGGCAGGGACTTGGTAGTATGTTGCAGTGGGTATTCTCGTTCCCAAAGCGTTTCGACGCAGCTCGAGTTCCTGAAGGGGAACGTCTCTAGGTTACGTATGTAACCATGGTTCCCCGAGGGAACGAGACGCTGCGTCTCTTTGCCATACTTCCTGCATCCCTGCAGGCGCTACTTCATCGAGGCTGGTTTGCGCCCGGCCGGATGCGCATTTATGCTTTCTGGTGCTTACGTCACAATGCTCGTGACGTCTCGCTGCTCCATCGGAAGGATTTGACACATGCTTCAGAACGCGGTAACGCAAGGGCATTCCCAAAGCGAATCTCAAAGCAGCGTCTCATTCCCTCGGGGAACCATGGTTACATACGTAACCTAGAGAGTTAGCATGCCGTCAAAAGAGTGTTTCCCAACCGCTCATAAAACATCCCAAACCTCGTACAGCATAATAATCCTGTATTCCGCAATAAACTAATTAATCACGAAGAGGTTTTAACTTCCAAACATTGGTTCCAGATAAAATATGAGTCTTCTATCCATGTTTCTTTCAAAAGTCTTATCTGAATCAGGAGAGAAATATGCACAGATCAAGTACTGTTTACAAGCAAAAATAGTGATGGTTATGTTGATTACTTGTGGATTATTGTGACATTTTCATCAGCTGTTTGAACACAAATTCTGACGGCACCCATTCACTGCAGAGGATCCCTTGTTGAGCAAATCTTGTTGTTTGGAGAGAAAGAACAAATTCATCTACTAATTCGTCTTGGATGGCTTGATGGTGAGTAAATTTTCAGCAATTTTTTATTTTTGGGTGACTGTTCCGTTAACATTTATTTTATTTGAATAAATATAAAAAATACATACAAATTATATATTTAGTTGACAATAACAGCATCATAGAGACATCGAGTTTCCAGGCAGGACAAAATGCAGTGATTGAAATCTCCAAGTCCAATAAAGAGTCAGACACTTTTTCTAAAGCAAATAGTGTTCATGCTGATTTTATAGACTACCGGTGAAGAACTGCATCTGGCGGGACCCAAAATGACATGTTTAGAGCCTCTTGTTCAATAAGGATTGATCTTTTCTCCATTAAAATCAATGGTACAGGTATCTGCAATAGACAAAGCTCCTCCGCCAGGGAAAGTCTTCAAGGTTAGCTTAAAAAGGTGCAACGACTAACAGGCTAACCAGAGGCTGTTTTGTTTGAATGGAAGTCAGTGGAGGCAATAGGCTCAATACGCTGAATAAACTGCTCATCACTTAAAATGACAGCTTGCTGCAAGACATTTTCATTGTGGAGGGAGCTATATTTGGACTTTGCGACTTTTTACAAGGGGAGTCATTTCATGACAGTCAATCATTCATTTATGGCACTTCCCTCTCATTTCTATGGTTACAGACTGCCATACAAATTTTGAAAGCATTTCAATGAGATCACAGAAATTACACAATGTTCATGATCCAAATTTGAGAGTTCTTGACCGTTACACTTTTGTAATTAGGCCTTGTATCTACTTCCTGTTGATCATCAACCCACAGGTGATTTTGAGACCTCTAGATGAGACCTGATGGACGTCATCCTGATGCTTTAATTTCTGCTTGTTCTTCTGAACAGGTTTTTATTGAAAGAAAACATGGTTTTAATGCAGTGACTGAGCAGAATGAAATGAGAACAATCAGTCTGGATGACTGCTGTGACTCTCAGCAGCTGTACGATCATTTGATGGATTGAGACACTGAGGCATCAATGTCAGAATGAAGAGACATAATCTGTCAGAGTTAATCATATAAATAATTTATCATTCTTGTGAAGACACTGAGTGATCCGAGGGTCCTCTGCTCAAGAGGGGAGATGATTTAAAGTGGATACAAAAGAGAAAAACAAGGTTTAAAGCGACAATCACAGTAAAGCATCCTCCTCTTAATCACTGACTAAGTATACATGCAAAGGAATATTCTGATATTAATCAGAATTTGGTCATATTTTTTTATGTAAACGTCATTTAAAAGTATTTAGTTTAATATAATCAAATTAGGCCAATACTTTTTGGTATCATTAAGATATTATAGTGCTTATTAACATCTGAATTCATTTTTATTGTATGTTGTCCATTTTAATGAATTATGTAACATTTTTGTAATTTCATTGTTTTTTATTTTTGTTTTTTATTACATTAAGTTAAACTAAACTGAGAAATAAATTTATTTCAGTTATGTTTATTTTACTTTAATTTACTATGTTTTTTTAAATGATTTTAGTTAACTGTAATAACCTTGATAAAAAAAAAATCTGCCAATGGGGTAAGACAAATAATCAAAGCGAAAACAAGATTATTCTTCACCCCATTTGGCTAATTGGTTAAAATCACATTGGTTAATATCCTATTAATTTTTAATTAATATGTTAATTTCCCTTGAGTTTAATGTAACAAGGTTGCTAGATATACTGGAAAACAAGACAACATGCAGAGTAAGAAAATCGTATAAGTTCAGGCTAGAGAGACAAGCACCCATAAGTATGAGCAATATGGACTGATAAGGGTCGAAGCCATAGGGCTGGGAGGTCGTCACGTAATTATACCTTATTCAGAATATCCACTAGAAATGATCGTTTACTGTATATCTGTTCATGTCCAAATAAATGTAATTAGAGAAAGAAAGAGATAGAAAGTTACTGAATGCTCTTAGTTTATTTGGATTATAATGATTAAAGGTATACAAGAATATTCCAATAGATGCTCTTCAGAATAAAGACTTAACCAGAAAATATTGTTGCTCTTTCTATCACTGACCCATGTCCATTGTTTTTACTGATGGAGCACTGCTGGAATTGTGGGATACGGCGCACCTGGTGCCAATTGTGCCTCATCGACACTACTATAAATTCTTGTCACCGGCACCTTGTAATATGAACCCAATTTCGAGGCCAGAGGTAGCAGCTAAATCATTACGCCACAACCAAAATGATCACTGCCAGGTCTCACGCCTAGAAATAAATGGTCTGTTCTGCCATTCCCTTTTCCCTTCGAAGACACAATGTGTCTTTTGTTATCACAACTTTCACTTCCTAAAATACTCTCTTTATCTTTAGTTTATTCTGGGGATTAAAAGGAGGGAAGAGTCCTGCTAATTTATTCCTAATCGAACAAGTGCATTTCACAGTGATGTCTTTTGAACTTCATCCCTTTTTAGCATGTACAGCACACAACTCTGTCACTGATTTATGCAGCAAAAGGATCATAGAGGAACTTAAATAAAACGCTTTTGCACTCCCAGTTGTATCAAGAGAGGTGAGGAGAGGAGGGCTGGAGAGAGAAGAGGGTGTGAAAAGAGAGGTGAAGATAAGAGGGTGAAGGAGGAGGTGAAGATGAAGAGCTCTTTCAGCTGTTGAAGACAGAGTGATATAATTATGTGAGATTATATACAAGAGATTTGATTATTCAATATTATTCTGAAGCAATCTAGAAAAAAACCTGTGGCCAATGAGAAAAAGAATGTAATGAAGGAAAGTGAACTGTTAAATAGGAGGCAAACAGCTTTCCAAATGACTTTTTGGATCCCAGTGCAGCGGTTCATTATTGTGTAGGACAACCTCTCTTAAAGCTAATTTCTACCGAACAAAAACAGCCATAATTATAACACAGCAGAACTCGGTTCTCATTTACTTTTAACTCAGGAAGTAAAGTGTGTTTTTCCCAAGCGGTTTATTTCAGACCTGACTGCTATATTAAACTTGGTAGTCGCACAGATCGTAGTTTACACTGAATGACAATGATTTCGCATGCTGACTTCATTTGGACACTTTCTAAGATTATTCATCTTCCACATTTCATTGTAGACGACCAAGATATCGTCAGTACAAAACGTGCATACTTAATATAAAAATGTTTTGTTCCTAGAAATAAAACACACTTGTCATTTCCTTTGAAAGATTACAGAAGACAGCTAAAAGCAAAAGACTGAAGACAAACCTAAAATATTTCTAGTTCTTCAAAACCAGAGTAACATTTAATGTAGAAAAAAATTGGATATCTCTCAAAAGACTAAATCTCCCTTAATCTTCTTTTGGATAAAAGAAGGGTAAGGACATACTCTAATAAGATTTCCAGTCATGCTGGGCCTCAGATTTACTTTAAGAAGACAGGCAACACAATTAAAGCGAAGTCATTATTTTCTTAATTAAAATGAAGAAATTCATCCTTTTCTTAATTAAATTCCCCCAAGCAGAATCAAAATCTTTAGAATCAAAGAAGAGAAGAGAAGAGAAGAGAAGAGAAGAGAAGAAAGAGGGGAAAATGTTCATCATACAATGTTTTTATTCCTGCCATTGATCCAGTTCTATATTCACATAATGTTCCATCTCTGTAATGTAAAACACTCTTGTATGCCATTTACTGTAATCATGTTGGGCTCATTTACAGTACAATAGTTCCATATCCTCTGCCTCGCTTCCTCTGATGCCCAAGTCTTTTACCTCTCTGATGGGCCTCTTGTGGAGAGAGAGTTGCTTGGAAAAGTTGTGTCACCCACAGATCTGGTTTCATCTGAAAAACAGAAGAATGTTAAAAGGTTTCTATCGCTGTAAGATTCAAGCTACAACATACAGCACCTCTGGTAGTGATAAATTAGTGCATTCCCACTATAATGGCTGTCTGTAACTAATGCCAGTGTGCAAAATGGAGTCCACTATACAATTTCACGCAATTACTTGATACCGCTGTTGAGTTCGAGCTCAACTTGTCCAGGGTTGCCACGTTTTCACAAGAAAACCCGCACAATCACTGCTCAAAACTAGCCCAAACTATCTGCATTTCGAGGGGGTCCCCCGGTGAAAATCGCGTTCTGGGGGCTAAAATACAAGTTTTTTGGCGGTGTTCCCCTGCTAAAATTCGCATTCCAGGGGATAAATATCATGTTATTGGAGTCGCTTCAACCCGCAGACATGAAAAACAACTCGTGGCAACCGTGTTAAAATAGCCCAATTTAGTGATGGGTCGTTCCTGAACGAATCTTTAAGGTGACTCGGGAAGAACGAGTCGTCTCGGGGAGTGATTCGTTCAGTCGCGCATGCGCAACATCCTATAGGTTCTGTACTAGAATTAGTCAAGTAGTTCACCTGTTTCAAGTCTTCAATCGCTGACTGTGTCTCAAATCGCGATAACCCTGCTCATTAGACATTCAGTGAGCTATTTTTAGAGTGAGCATGCCATACGTTCCTGCTCGGCCCTGCTCCTCCGTGGCGATGACGGCGTGCAGTTAAAAAAAAATCATAACAGATGAATTTGAAAGTGGGGGGGACACAAACGGAATTTTGAAAATTGGAGGGGGGACATGTCCCCCCGTCCCCAGTGGAAATTACACTCCTGGATTAACCTATGCAGTCTGAGCCGGAAAGAGACTTAATAATAATAACCAACCCTTTGTTACCTTTGTTACAACATTCAGTGTTATGGAAAATAAACATCATGACAGAAATTCACACATTTATAAACTTTAAGAAGTAAAAAGCTACAATTTGAGACCAGAAATGCATCACGTAACTGTAAGAGTAAATAATAATGATAATAATGATAATACTAATACTACTACTAATAATAACTATGCACCCGTTTGTAAGGAAGCTTGTAAATTAACTAATTTCTCTATCCAACGCTGTCACATCACGTGACAAAAGAACAAACTATTCGAAAGACTCGAGAGATGAACTAATCAATTCTCTTTCCGGCTAAGACTGCATTGGTTAAGTTTAAGGGGCTGTCACGTGATGAACGAACGACTCAAATCTGAAGACTTGTCAGATAAGAGGTGAGGTGAGCTAATCATAGACTGAAGACCCAGGTAAACAATGAATTAATCTTTTCTGTTTCTTATACCATTATAGTTTTGTATTGTTTGTAGTGTGATCAACGTTTGCGTAAGTAGTAGACTGTTAGGGAAGTAACACGTAACATTTTATTTATATTTTGCTAAAATGAACTAAATGACTTGAAAAAAGATTCGTTCATTTTGCTGAACGAGACTCAAAGGTCCGAGTTGGTAAAATGATCCGAACTTCCCATCACTAGCCCAATTCCATGGGAAAACCGCTGACTTGGCAACACTGAACTTGTACGTTCAAGCTGTCCACTGCAAGAGTTAATTAAAAGGTTCCATTATAATCAAAGATCGCTTGCAGTGTGGATGGGTACTAAACTATGGCCATTGCATATATAATCAATTACCATTGCAATTAAAAAGTGGTCGCATAAAAGAAAGGGAAGAAAAAGCTCTCAAAAAAAAAGAAGAAGAAAATGATGCCCCAGGCTGTTATAAAATCATTCTCAATCATTCTACAGAACTGCTCAAGAGAACTTTTTGTTGTTACCATTAGAAGATGAATCACCCAGAAATGAATTCGGAGGGTTTTCCATTTCTCTAGTCAACAGTTTCACATCTAAGCATGATCATTATACAACATTCACAAAGAACATCAGCGGCTGACAGCACAGTTAGCAACTTAACTATGCTGCACTTCTGAAGCAGATGACTAGTTAAGAGATGCCTTAACTCACAAGAGCTACATTGCCTTCAGAAAGGTACGTAGCATAAACTCATCCATCACACATATTCATCCCTTAGCAACAGCCCTGGGAATCACTCTGATTGTAGCCCCTGTCACTCTTCACCACACTAGAATTAAAATACAAAAACAGGAGATATGAGTTATGGAATATTAATAACCCTCATTTCCAGCACTCTGCTCTTTCAGATGCTAATTACAGATTAGCAACTGAACACAGGGTTTAGATATGACTCAGTGTAATATCACCCTGCTTGGCAGACGCATATAGACTCACCTCTGCTGGATCTGTTCTGTGTTTTAATCTATATTAGTATTATGAGCTTGATCCATTAGTCATTCTCATATAAACTACTAATCCCTGATGGATTAGCATAGATAAAAATGATTAAAAATGCTTTTGACATAAAACTAAATGTATATAATGGTTGTGTAAGCATAGAATGGTTAGCTAGTTAGAACTGATTGAATTCTGGTTATAAGGTGGCTCAGGATTGTTATAAAACTAGTTTGTCGCATTTCCTTAAAAACATTACCACAGTAAAAGATGCAATAGGTATTAGAAGTGAAAAATATACCAGAATATATTGCATACAGTTGTATGTGGATAACAAAAACACAAAACAGCATTTGCATCTTCATGGAATGTGGTCAGAATCCATCCAGACCACCTCCAAATGTGGATGAGAGATCACAATTAAATTCACATGGGTAATATGATTCTGGGTCTGGATGCTCTCTGTTGTTTAAAATGAAGAAACTTTTTGAGAGTTTAAAGTCTCTCACTGGAGAAAATGAAACATCTGAATGTGTGGGAATTCTCCCATAAAATGTATCGGTTAGTTAATTCTTATTCATACAAGCTGACAACAGCTGACTATCAGACATCACACATCTGTTACAAACAAAATCACAGAATCGCAACCTTCTACTGAGAAGAGGACTGTGTGGGATATAGGTTTAATGGGGCCCAAGTGAGATCATGACAATGGCCTCCACCAGTGTAAAAAATGTGTGAGATGATGAGTGGTTTGTTTTTGTTATGGTAAAGAACTGATAAATTAAACAAGGTTATATTTTATGTATTTTAGGTGCTGCAACTTGTCAACCTATTTTTATCACCTTTATTTAACTTCAATTGTCCTGCAGTGTGACAAATTAACTACTAGATGTCTTTCTTAATATCAAGTTTTCAACTAGTAAGCATTTTCATAATTTATTTTCTGTTGAACTTGAGTGTTTTTGAGGAACATGTAGATAATAATATACTGATGTCCGTGGTGATAGACGCATTACTCGGGTTCACTGCAATGTACTGTGTGAATAAATTATGCAAATGACTGTTTATTGTTGTACTGTTTGCTTTTATGTATGCTACGGTTGTTGTATTTGCGGTCACTTTGTTATTTATCATGTGGTGATTATTTAGAGCTTTTACTTAATATGTTTTCTTCTAGTTTATCATTGTTATTGTGGTTTGTGCATGTCAATGTGTTGAGGCTGATGCACGTTTGCATGTCCATGTTTGGTGGAAGTGTTCACCCACATTGAAAGTATTCGGTGCATTGTGATGTGATGAAATTAGATCTGACACATTTGTTGAATGAAGCAAGACCTAGATCTAATTTTATTGGCGCCGCATCATGCTACTTGCTTCCAGTGTAGAGTGGATAAGAAGCATCCTCATATTTGAAGTTATTATGTACCCATTTATTGCGGGCCACCTCATGAAGCCCCCTGGGATGTTAGGGCCCTAGGCGACTGCCTATATACAGTATAACTTATGGACCAACCCTAGTTGGAGATGGCCGGTTCTTTGCAACGTTGAGTGGTTTTGTTCCCAAGGGTAGAGCTTTATGCAACTCCTTATATCTAACCCAATCCCTACTTAGATCTGTCATGTTGACAATATATACACCAGAATCACTTAATTTGCTATATATGTACTTAACGGTCTATTTAAACAAAGAAACACTTGTATGTATCATTAATGTACCAAATTTGACTTATTTTTAAACCTTTTCCTCACACACAGCTGTCATATGACTTGAAATGTTGTGCATGACTCCCATCCATATTTTTGTGCTTTTGAAGTTTGATAGTTACAATAATCTTCTCTCATCCTTAATCCATTTCCCTTTGTGTTCCACAGATAATAAATATATTTGATATGGATTTGGGTTTTAAAATACCTGAGGCTGAATAAATAGTCGTTTTCATTAAACTAATCTTTTACAAATGCTCTTGCAAAGCAGCATTGCTTTTTATTTATTCATTTTATTCATTTATTTAGAATTTTAAAAGCTGTTTCCGACAATTAAAATGTTTGTAGGCCTTTTTTAAAAAATTATAATACTTTATTTATTTTTTAACTATTATTTAACAGGGAAAAAGAAAAGTGTATGCATGTTAAAAGTGCAGTTTTTCACAGCGGTTTTCATAGAACTTCACTGTTATTCTTGGCGCCTTTATCTTAAATTGCTTATTTCCCCTCATTTTTATGTTACAAAAGTATCTGCAAAATGAAAGAATTCTATTTCATTATTCATCATTATGCAAACGTTTGGCAGCTATACTGATCAATCAGATTATGGTGGTCGTGGTTGGAGGGGAAAGCGCAAAAGTTTGTCTAGGTTCAAAGAGGGGCATAACAAAAAAAATTTGAGAACTACTGCACTACACGTCTTTGAACCTGTCACATTGTGAGTTCGGAGACATTTTGCAGATTCAGCTTTCCTGATGAAGCGTTGTGGCTCCGAGCAGGGTTGCATGATAGAGCTGCTGTTCTGCATGCAAATGTATAATAACTGACTGTTATACATTATAGTTTGTGGCGATGAATATACTATGCATCACTGGCTCCTGGTTGATAATAATTCACTGTAAGTTTATGGGTATTTATTTATTGTAAAGGAATGAACTTGACACATACTTCTCTCTCCTCCTCATTTACACTCCTAAGACGTCTACTTTGTGTTTTCCTACGACTGTATTTCACATTTCTACAGTCCGTGTTTTTCTTAGAGAGATGCGTGGAGTTGCGAGTTACTGGTGTGAATATTTAATACTAGCTTGGAGGGGAGAGAGGCCCATAAACAACCGAATGCTGGATCTGTTCGAGCTGTAACTCTTCTGGCCCGAGCTGTAACCTACCTCTCTAAATGCCTTCATTCATTTTAAATTACATCTCATTCAGTTCTCCAACTGCCCGCAATGCTTGAATGCTGCTCTTTATGATCTTTAGTCCTGAAGTATATGTGTATCACCATGATGACCCTTATGTGGCACATATTTTCTTTCCTAGCTATGAAAATTATGTTTACAGCTTTTGCAATTTCCTTGAAGAATACATACACACAGTGAATATGATCAATTATGTTATACAACACTTTACAACATTTCCTGTCTTTGAATACTCTTGGCTGAGCAGTATTCCAAGAGCACGGATATACAGTCCAACAGTATACTTTTCACTGCTTGTCTGTGTTTGCATAGTTTTTAAAGTATTTTTTTACTTGACACAGTTTCACAAAATGAGGCGCTCATGCGAGAGAAACTGAAAATGCTACAAGAAGTGGCGCAAGATGTCCATCACAATCTGTGTAAATCAGTGTCCACTTCTCAGCCTGTGTATAGCCTGCTATCACATTTCCCTGTGATTCTTTCTAGAAGTTACATTGATAGTAAGTGGCAACAAGAGAATGTGTGTATAAATCATTGAATCATTCATTCAGCTGATTTGTTCAAAAACACTGATTCATTCAGGAACAAGTGACTGAGTTTATGAGTGAATCATTGAATCATTCGTTTAACTGAGTCATTCAAAACCGATTCATTCCAGACTACTGTGACCTGCTCTTGCTTTGTTTGGAAATATATTCATTGGTGGATCAAAACTAGACAAAATAACTGGTAATATTGTCTCTAAAATGTACAGTAAATCACACAACGTTCTTGTTTATTGAACTGTTGGAAGTGAAATGTTGGAGCAAATGTACCTGAGGAGTTTGAAAAGTGGAAGTTCAACACAAAGGTTATAATATAGTGCGTAAAACAAGTTCGCTAACATACCGTTAAAAATGAATGTGTGTATGTTATTAAAGACAGATATCTTTGAATTCGACATGTCCTCCTTCTTTCATTCTTTTTGTGCTTTAAAAGACCTATGAAGTGTATTTACAGTTCTCCACAAATGACCTCTATCATGCTGAACACTTTGGATGAATATTTCTCCTGGACATCGCTTCTCCTTGCATCATCAATAATAAATCAAGATCAAATCATAACGTACGTATCAGGTCTGAATAAAACATTAGTCTTAATCCTGAAAGGAAATGGAGCCAGTTTCCAAAGGTATATTGTGACATGGAAATGTATTAGTAAAATGAGCTAGTAAATCAGGTTGGAGAAATCTCAGAGTAAAACATAAAATATGCAAACGCAGGAGTATATTATTAGATCTACGCTAATACATTCATTTAGAGTGCTGCTTAGTGTGTGATGGAATATTGAGATCTGAATCACTCCAATGCTACAGAGATTTCTTCACACAAATGCTGCGCTCTCGCTTCCATCAACAATCTCTTTACATTCTGTCACTCATGGATTGTGTGAATTGAGTCTTTCTCTTATAGATTGGTGGAAAGTGAGTTTAGTGAAACATAATGTAATAGGCAAGCTCAAGATTACATCTTTCAGTCCCTATCTCTCCCAAAGTTATTTGTCTTGCACCTCATTGTCTTTCTCTCTTTTTACATATTTGTTAATCATTATGACAGCCTCGAGCATACAGTTGTCACTGAAGCATGTCAGTGAGTGAGAGAAACCTCTTTTTCAGTGTCTTTTATAGCAGGTTGACAGCTCAGTTTGATGATTTTACAGAGTGTGTTTGGTTTAGATTTTGTCTCAAGCGGTTTCTTCAACAGTGAGGTTGAATTGTAACAGCTAGGGCTGTTAAAGATCTCACAGCAGTATTGTTTATCTGTATTTTGGCAGTGAGGTGATCCATTTGTGAACCTGTGAAAGAGTCCAGAAACTCAAAGTCCACAGCTCTCACTAAATTACTATGTCTAAGTTGTTGTAGCTGCATACCAGGCATTGCGATCTGGCTTGTGTCAAATACGTATAAACGCATAGGATCTGAAGGTGCTGTTTGTTAAAGTGAGAGTGTAAAGGCCTAAGCAGATGTAACAACATCTGTTGGCAACTATCTGCACTGTAAAAAAATTCCATAAAATTTACGGTAAAAATCCGGCAGCTGTGGTTGCCGGAATTTTACCGTAAAAAATACGGTTTTAACTTAAATTTACAGTTAAACACCATAATTTCATTAACTGATATAATGTTACTATACCAACCTATTGAAGTACTGAAATCTGTTTTGTACTTTTGTGATACACTGATAATCACCAAAAGCAGGTGGTGATGAGAAAGTCACATGATGAACCAAAGCCCATCACAAGCAGCTTTTAAATAATAACATACATAGAAGGTGCACAGTCTCATTCACACAAACACTAAACACCATCATGGTAACACACATGAAACTGAAATAATGCAATAAACATTAATTTAACAACATTAGGTGTAATATACAACCCTAATATACAAAACTGATAAGAAAAAACTAAGAAGAAACAGTTATTTCACCAGAAAAACATCAAATTTGAAATGTAATGCAGGGAATTCTGGGAAAGTCAATTTACGGTCTTTTTCACTTCCAAAAACGGTATACTACCATAAAATTACATGTAATGTCCAATACAGTTTTTCACTGTATATAGTAGGGGAATTTACCGTTAACCATTTAACAGGTTTTTACTGTAGCATTTTTACAGTCTTTTACCATTAAATTCACAGTCATTTTTTACAGTGTGCATGCTAAAGCTTGACATGAGGTATTCTGCAGTGTTTAAATACATAAGTGTTTACACTTATGCTATTTGGCCATCATTTACATCCAAAAAATTGTTAATGTGCATGGAAATAGAACCTAAATGCCAAAAACCACATTAGGCATTTTTTTTACCAAGAGACCAAAATTCTGCAGTTGCTTTATAAAAGCCTATATTGCAAATATAAACCTATTTAGCACAAACAATTGTGCTCAGTGCATATATAGTGTATTCTCAACTGTTTTCTATTTATTTTCAAATAGACTCAGCAAAATTGCACTTCTAGCTGCGCCTTTGCTACGCTCATGCAATGCAGCACTGCTCTGCAATATACTTTTACCTGTTAATACGGCCATGGAAATAAATATGCACTGCTTATGCTCGCAATAGAAAACAGGCCTTGGATTTTCCCATGACACCAAATTTACTGTAACATTTGTCTTTTGATACATTTCTCTGTCATATTTGGTCTCATTTTGGTGAGTACAGATAAAAACAGCAAACTAAATGGAGCCATTTTGCTAAAATATAGTTTATTAATAACTATTTAAACAGGGATTTTGTGGAAATGCTAATGCACTTCCACATGAAAAAATATTAGTTAATTTTGTATGTGAGACAATTATACACCACCTCTCTCCTACATCAGAGTAAACTTCCAGTGACCCAGTTAAACCCAGCCTCTCTCAATCTGACGAGACAGTCACTAACCTAACCTGTCTGGGGCGACAATGGCACATAATCATTCACAGCTAGGTTGTAGCCGATTTCTCCAACATACTTGTGCATAAGACCTGTTTTGATTATGTATGTTGTATATATTATATTTATGGTAATTTAATCAGCTCAGAGACGTTAGAAGCAAGAGCAAAAAAGTGGAAAAGATGGAGCTAAATGAAGTTTCAAACTCTCATTAGCATCAGAGATGAGTCAATAAATACATTAATGTTTTTTTTCTCTGTCCCTCTCATTGTCTCTCTCTTTCTCTCTTTTATATCAGGAGAAGTGTCTCTTTGGTGCTTTAAGGCTTTGAGGGAGATTATGACAATCAACCAGAGCTTTTGAAAGCCCTTTAGAAATAATTACCTCTCTCACACGCTCTTTCTCTCTTTCTCCTTCTTATTTATTGATTTATTAGTGGTGTTATAGAACAAGGGAACAAATATGAGTTCCGGAACACATTCAAAATGTTACAACTTTCTTTTACAGTGCCTCTTAATGACCACTAACAGCCTTGTAGCATTACAGAATGAAGTGTGCAGGCAGACCAGCACGCTCTCAGAAGAAAACATCACTCTGTTGAGTTTCATCTGTCACTCTGGTACCGTTATTAACTCATTTAGAACATTTCCTCTAGTGCCATTATCATCTTCATTTCTGTGGTTTCCCAAAGGGTTTGCTCATCCAAAAATGTAAATTCTGTCATCATTTACTCAAAACCCATGTGATTTTTTTGTTTACCAAAATGGAACACAAAATGTTCCTTATGGCTGAGCAGGGCCTTGATCATCTATTATTGAAGCATACGGGTATTCATTTAGTGGCAAAATACATTACACAAATTTTAGTTCCAGTTCTCTGAGCATTATTCAAAAATAGATGAATAGCTCAGTAATGTAAACTTGGCTGTGATGTTGCCACAGTTACATTATTAGACGTCTAATGACACCCCCCTTAACACCACTGTGCTCTGCCAAGATCCTCAAAATACTTTCCACAAAGTACTGATATTAATTCACTGAGAGAAAACAAGTTTTCATATAGATATATACTTTATTAATCCTTCACAGGAAATTAGATAGTCACTAATATACAGTGGGTACAGAAAGTATTCAGCCCCCCTTAAATTTTTCACTCTTTGTTATATTGCAGCCATGTGCTAAAATCATTTAAGTTAATTTTTTTTTCCTCATTAATGTACACACAGCACACTATATTGACAGAAAAACACAGAATTGTATTGTTTACATTTTTGCAGATTTATTAAAAAAGAAAAACTGAAATATCACATGGTCCTAAGTAATTCAGACCCTTTGCTGTGACACTCATATATTTAACTCAGGTGCTGTCCATTTCTTCTGATCATTCTTGAGATGGTTCTACTCCTTCATTTGAGTCCAGTTGTGTTTGATTATACTGATTTGACTTGATTAGTAAAGCCACACACCTGTCTATATAAGATTTTACAGCTCACAGTGCATGTCAGAGCAAATGAGAATCATGAGGTCAAAGGAACTGCCTGAAGAGCTCAGAGACAGAATTGTGGCAAGGCACAGATCTGGCCAAGGTTACAAAAAAAATTCTGCTGCACTTAAGGTTCCTAAGAGCACAGTGGCCTCCATAATCCTTAAATGGAAGACGTTTGGGATGACCAGAACCCTTCCTAGAGCTGGCCGTCCGCCAAACTGAGCTATCGGGGGAGAAGAGCCTTGGTGAGAGAGGTGAAGAACCCAAAGATCACTGTGGCTGGGCTCCAGAGATGCAGTCGGGGGATGGGAGAAAGTTGGTGAAAGTCAACCATCACTGCAGCCCTCCACCAGTCGGGGCTTTATGGCAGAGTGGCCCGACGGAAGCCTCTCCTCAGTGCAAGACACATGAAAGCCCACATGGAGTTTGCTAAAAAACACATGAAGGACTCCAAGATGGTGAGAAATAAGATTCTCTGGTCTGATGAGACCAAGACTTTTTGGCCTTAATTCTAAGCGGTATGTGTGGAGAAAACCAGGCACTGCTCATCACCTGTACAATATAGTCCCAACAGTGAAGCATGGTGGTGCAGCATCATGCTGTGGGGGTGTTTTTTCAGCTGCAGGGACAGGACGACTGTTGCAATCGAGGGAAAGATGAATGCGGCCAAGTACAGGGATATCCTGGACGAAAACCTTCTCCAGAGTGCTCAGGACCTCAGACTGGGCCGAAGGTTTACCTTCCAACAAGACAATGACCCTAAGCACACAGCTAAAATAACGTGGCTTCACAACAACTCTGTGCCTGTTCTTGAATGGCCCAGCCAGAGCCCTGACTTAAACCCAATTGAGCATCTCTGGAGAGACCTAAAAATGGCTGTCTACCAATGTTTACCATCCAACCTGACAGAACTGTAGAGGATCTGCAAGGCGGAATGGCAGAGGATCCCCAAATCCAGGTGTGAAAAACTTGTTGCATCTTTCCCAAAAAGACTCATGGCTGTATTAGATCAAAAGGGTGCTTCTACTAAATACTGAGCAAAGGGTCTGAATACTTAGGTGATATTTCAGTTTTTCTTTTTTAATAAATCTGCAAAAATGTCAACAATTCTGTGTTTTTCTGTCAATATGGGGTGCTGTGTGTACATTAATGAGGAAAAAAATTTACTTAAATGATTTTAGCAAATGGCTGCAATATAACAAAGAGTGAAAAATTTAAGGGGGTCTGAATACTTTCCGTACCCACTGTATATCATGTGTCATACCATTGGACTTTAGAATATTTTGTATATAGAACAGAGCACACTGCGTAATAACACATCACATAGAAACTACAAACCCAGTTCCAAAAAAGTTGGGACACTGTACAAATTGTGAGTAAAAGAGGAATGGAATAATTTACAAATCTCATAAACTTATATTTTATTCACAATAGAATATAGATAACATTTCAAATGTTGAAAGTGAGACATTTTGAAATGTCATGCCAAATATTGGCTCATTTGGATTTCATGAGAGCTACACATTCCAAAAAAGTTGGGACAGGTATCAATAAGAGGCCGGAAAAGTTAAATGTACATTTAAGGAACAGCTGGAGGACCAATTTGCGTCTTATTAGGTCAATTGGCAACATGATAGGTATATAAAGACCCTCTCAGAGTGGCAGTGTCTCTCAGAAGTCAAGATGGGCAGAGGATCACCAATTCCCCCAATGCTGCGGCGAAAAATAGTGGAGCAATATCAGAAAGGAGTTTCTCAGAGAAAATTGCAAAGAGTTTGAAGTTATCATCATCTACAGTTCATAATATCATCCAAAGATTCAGAGAATTTGGAACAATCTCTGTGCGTAAGGGTCTAGGCCGGAAAACCATACTGGATGCCCTTGATCTTCGGGCCCTTAGACGGCACTGTATCACATACAGGAATTTTACTGTAATGGAAATCACAACATGGGCTCAGGAATACTTCCCGAAAACATTGTCAATGAACACAATCCACCGTGCCATTCGCCATTGCCGGCTAAAACGCTATAGGTCAAAATAAGCCATTTCTAAACATGATCCAGAAGCGCAGGCGTTTTTTCTCTGGGCCAAGGCTCATTTAAAAATGGACTGTGGCAAAGTGGAAAACTGTTCTGTGGTCAGACGAATCAAAATTTGAAGTTCTTTTTGGAAAACTGGGACGCCATGTCATCCGGACTAAAGAGGACAAGGACAACCCAAGTTGTTATCAGCGCTCAGTTCAGAGCCTGCATCTCTGATGGTATGGGGTTGCAATGAGTGCTTGTGGCACGGGCAGCTTACACATCTGGAAAGGCACCATCAATGCTGAAAGGTATATCCAAGTTCTAGAACAACATATGCTCCCATCCAGACGTCGTCTCTTTCAGGGAAAGACCTTGCATTGTCCAACGACAATGCCAGATCACATCTGCAGTCAATTACAACATCAGGGCTGCGTGGAGGGGGGTGGGGGGAGATAAGGATCCTGGTACTGAAATGGCCAGCCTGCAGTCCAGATCTTTCACCCATAGAAAACATTTGGCGCATCATAAAGAGGAAGATGCGACAAAGAAGACCTAAGACAGTTGAGCAACTAGAAGCCTGTATTAGACAAGAATGGGACAACATTCCTATTCCTAAACTTGAGCAACTTGTCTCCTCAGTCCCCAGACGTTTGCAGACTGTTATAAAAAGAAGAGGGGATGCCACACAGTGGTAAACATGGCCTTGTCCCAACTTTTTTGAGATGTGTTGGTGCCATGAAATTTAAAATCAACTTATTTTTCCCTTAAAATGATACATTTTCTCAGTTTAAACATTTGATATGTCATCTATGTTGTATTCTGAATAAAATATTGAAATTTGAAACTTCCACATCATTGCATTCTGTTTTTATTCACAATTTGTACAGTGTCCCAACTTTTTTGGAATCGGGTTTGTATATTAAATACACCAGAGTAAATGGTTTGTAAACCCAGTGTCTAGTCACTGTAACATTCTGTTTAGAGACTAATGACGGTGTTTGTTTATCTTTGACAAAGAAGCCACTGATTTTTGAATATGAATATTTAAACAGAATTTTAATCATTTCAGGGGGAAAAAAGCATCAACTGAACATTCTCAGATTCTCACCGAACAGAGTTTACAGGATCTGGGGTTTCACACCATTCCGACAGCACAGACATACCCCCATGCTGTTTTAGCAAGAATAGCAGCATACTTCTTTATTTGTAAGTTGCTCAATGTGTTTATGTGTGTGCAGACTTTGCTTTGAGAGCAGATGGATATCAGGTGGCTTTAAAGGGATGGTTTTGCCCAAAAATGAAAATTCTGCCGTCATTTACGCATCTTCATGTTGTTCCAAATATGTATGAGTTTCTTTTTTCTGTTAAACACAAAACAAGAAATTTTAAGGAATGTTGGTAACCAAACAGTTATCGGTAGCCACTGATTTATATAGTATATTTTTTTAAGTCAGTGACTACCAGTAACTGTGTGGTTAAATATAAACATCACAAATAAACATTCAGTAAGTACAAACACATGTTTTTTTTTGGGACCAAGCAGTCAGTTTATGGCCATGTAAACACTTAAAAGGGATAGTTTACCCAAAAATGATTTACTCACACTCAAGCCTTCCTGCAGTAGGTGTATATGACTTTCTTCTCTGAGTTATATTAATAAATGTCCTGGCTCATCCAAGCATTATAATGTCAGTGAATGGGCGTTGAGATTTTGAAGTCCAATAAAGTGCATCCATCCATCATAAAAAGTACTCCACACAGCTCCAGGGGGTGAATAAAGGCCTTCTGAAGTTAATTGATGCATTTGTGTGAGAAAATATCCATATTTAAAACTTTAAACCGTAATCATATCTTCTGCTAACTGTCATTTGCGCATTCACGAGAGCGGCGTTCCAGTTTATGATGTAGGACGTAGGCATAGAGAGATAGACAGACAGACTGAACTGGATAGAAGTGTCTGACAAACATGTAATGAAATACTTATTTTATAATAAAATGTAGAATTTCATGTCTTAGTATTTGGATTGAAAGCAGCACTGAAGCTGCATGAACCACAAGTTTGTGCAAAACCTGATGATCCTGATATCCAGCAAGACACTTAATGCTTTCAAGATAAAGAAGGGTTAAACTTAGATTTTGAATTCCAGTCCAGACTATTTCAATATAGGCAACTTTATTGAAATATATTGTACTACAGAAAAGAAAAATATCACACATTATAATCAGCCATAAAACAAAACCTAGATAGATGGAAAGAGAGAGAGAGAAGCGGTTTAAAAATAGAACTCTGATAGGACCATGGGGACCAACACATGTTCATGAATATTAATGAACCTCACACATGTTCCAGCATTCTGAACAGACACAAATCGTTTTCCCTTTATCTGTCCCTTTCCCTACTCCACAATGATAAATTAATTACAGATTGAATTATTGGGCAAGAATCTGTGCTCTATAGCTTGTATTTAATCTTCATACCTAACGTGTGTTTCTTTTAGCTCTGTCATCTCACAGAGAAGGTATAGAGAAAATAACTGTTTTCAAGGTTTAACGTTTTCTGAACTGAGGTAAATATACTCCACAGTAATCACGCCCCTTCCGGTGCTTATTTATGTGTTTCAGTTACACATGCTGAGGTGAGAACTAGAGGTTATGGAGTAAATGAATTAATAATGAGCGACCCCTCCCCTTTCCCCTCCCCACTGCTTACATTCCTCAGGGATTCCTCCCTCATTAATAATTCATCCCCTGTCAACTCCAATATTCCTGCCCTCAACGATGTGACAGTTCACACTGGGATTACGCATGTGGGCCTGTGTGTGTGTCTAACATGGATGGTTCTATCCCTGTCTACTTATATACACTCCTATACACTGATGTGTGTGTGCATCTAGATGTGCGTGTTACCTTCCATCCACTCCATCTGAGATAGACCATGCCATTATTTAGGTCATTCTAGGTGTCAAGGTCATTATCTAGGTCATAATGGTTATTTGGAAGGTAATGAATCTTTTTTTTTTCTTTTCCTGTGTTTTAGACAAACACCTGCTGTTGCACACTTGGCCAGTCCGAGATGAAGTGCCACGCCGGGGGGTAAAAACTTCAAGAGTGCCACACCAGAGCCTGTTTTCTTCTGTGATTGAAATGGACACACACTCACACACACACACTTCAAGGCTGTGTCTGTTTTGTGTGTTGGTGCACTGAGGGTAAACAAAAATGACTAATTTAAATAAGCCAGTGCAAACTATGTTAAAAGCCAAGTGAGGATCTGGCTCCTCTGGCTCCAGTGACACATAAACAATCGTGCAGTCGGTGTGTTTCTGCAGCTGCTGTGGTTGAATTTGGCATTTGTAAGATACTCCACTCATTCTGTTTATGTAGCAGCATTGAAGACAAATGCCATTAAACTCTCATTCTCTCTGCATATGATTGACCCGTGTCTACTCTATGAAAGGACACCGGGTGTTTGAATGGCTGTGCTAATAGGCAATATGTGATTATCAGGCAATATGTGTTTCTGCTCTACAGTTCTCAAAGGAAGAGCCTTGGAGATTCAGAGTGGCATCTGTAGAAAGCTGTACAGATCCTTTTATAGAGCTTAACCTTCTGTAAAACCTGCATTAAGGCCTGCCTCAAGGTTTCTTGTACCTTTAGAACTTATTTGCCTTGAGGCAGTCTTTCTGGCTTTCAGTATCGTTCAGTTGGAGGTAGTTGTCTTGTTTTGTGGGTGTGAAAACAATTTTCACTCAAATTACTAGCAAAACTACTTTTCAAATGAAAAGCAACTGACACATTGAATTAAATTTGAAATGTTGAAGTAGAAAGACTGAAATGATATTTTCTTGTAAATTATACTATAATAATCTTTGATTTATTTACAACTGTAAAAAGTATTTTTTTACAGTGCTCTTGCCAAGGATGTTCACATATCCAGGTCTAGAAACTTTTCCAGCCTCATCAGAACAGCAGAATCACAAATAACATTTGTAGATTAAAATATATTTATTATTTCCAATCTTTTCCATATTATGAATGGAGACTTGAGCTATCAAACTGCAGAAAAAAAGAAATTAAAAAATTAAAATATCATAAAAATGGTTCATATAAAAAGTGTATTACTGCACTCTAAAAAAAATTGCGCTAAATAGCACTAAAAGTGGTTTGTTGACTTGTCAAATGGTGCTGTGTAGAACCATAAGAGGAACCCCACTCTCCTCCTTAGATTTTAGATATGTTACTCCACTCTCATATGTTTGCAATGAATAGGAATTTACAACAATTGCAAAAGCCGTTTTGAATCACTTTTATGCTTTTCTGAGGTCAAAAAGTCTGTGTGTGGGCCCTGGAATATTTCCTTATTGGGGGGCCTTGGGGGCAAAAAGGTTCAGAACCACATTATCTTCAGGAAATGCTCTGTATTTTAATGTTGTTTTTGAATCCTTCCCCCTACTAAACTAAGAGATTAAGAGAGAGTTTGAGAATATTTACAGAAATATACAGGGCTTAATGGGTTCTTTGTAAGGCAGTGGTACAATATAGTACCTTAACCACCCCAAAGAACCACTGAAGATCCATACTGGTCCCGTAACACCGGATCTTTATGTACGGGTAAGCGAGTGTTATAGCACCTCAACCACTCCAATGAATCGCTGAAGAACAATTTTTGTGTGTGTATGTGTGTGTGTGTGTTTCAAGTCTTCTGAAGTCATACAACAGAAAAAAATATTTTTTTTTCAAATTTTTGTTGTTGGTGGTGGTTTTTTTCTGTTTTGGACCCCATTGATTTTTATTGTACAAAAGGCTTCAAAATGGAAGTAACTTGTATGACTTTCTTTTATCTGTGGAACACAAAAGAAGTTATTTTGAGAATTGTTGTTGTTGTTGTTGAACTGTTTGGTTACCAACATTCCTCAGTATATCTTCTGTTATGCTATAAAGAAATTAAATCATGTTTGGAGCGAAATGAGGGAGAGTAAATGATGATCAAATTTTCATTATTGGGTGAACTATCTTCACGTCGTTACTCACTGAAAATATTCCTCACTTAGTCTCTAATCAAATATGCCCATTTCCCTCTAAAAATGTGGTAAAAATAGGATCAGTGTACTGTTATTATGAAGGAATTTTCCTTATTGATTTTTCACAGATGTTTTACCCATATTTTGAATTACACTTTGTATTGTGATGTGATGTAGAGTTAAAGGAAATGTCCTGATATATGTATATATACACATACATACAAACTTTCTTGCAGTGCTTTCTTGTTTTTCTTGTTCTTGCAATTGTCTTTGAATAACATGTAAATGTAAAAGTCAAGTCTAAACGGGTGTTTGCTGACATGACAGACTATGGCAGATGCTGTGTTTGGCATGATAACTTACATGACAAAAGGTTTGAAGCACATGGGTTTTTAATGTCATTTTTATCACTTACTGGGCTTACTGAGTTCACGCTGATATTTTATGTCAGAGGTTTTATGAGTAATCATGTTTCCCTGAGGGTTTGCCTCTAATTTTCCACCCTCTGCTCTATTGATTCTCAATTAAAAAACAACTATCGCCTGAAAACAAGATCATGTCAGAACATTTCACCATTCTCATAGATCAGCTCTCATCATGTAAAGCCTAAGGAGCAGTTATGAGATTCCTTTCAGTTGAAACCATTCTTTTTCTGGTGTAATCAGCAACAAGGTGCACTTATTTTAATGTTTATAGCATTCAATATTAGAGCTGTTTAAGTATCATAAATTACTTTCTTCTGACAGGATCCTTTTTAACAGTGTAGTTCGCCCAAAAATTTAATTTTGCTGAAAATGTAGCTTTATTTAACCTAAAACCATCACTTCTGGCCAAAATCAAAAATAACGCTTCCACTAGTTAAAAAGTCCACCTCTTATTGTTCTCTAACATCAAAATCCACCAACAGTTTTGTTTAGAACTGAGTGTTTACCCTTTTAAACGGTACCTGCTCTGTGCATATTTCTCTCCTGATTCAAATGAGTCAATTCTTTCAATAGAGAAAGAAATATTATGCATAGGACTTATATTTTAGCTGGAAGCAACCATTTGAAGTTAAAAACGTCTTGATGAATTTATTACAAACACACAGCTTTTCACTTCAGTGGAGTCGTGTTGATTACTTGTGGATTATTGTGATATTTTTATGCGCTGTTTTGACTCTCATTCTGATGGCACCCATTCACTGCAGAGGATCCATTGGTGAGCAAGTGATATTCTGCTAAAAAAATCTGTTCTGATGAAGAAACAAACTCATCTACATCTTGGATGGCCTGAGGGTGAGTACATTTTCAGCAATTGTTCAGTTTTGGGTGAAATATTCCTTTAATTTAGTCTTCTTCTGTCTCTAAACCAGTTGAAACAGAAGGTAAATTAAATTTCAGTCAGTTTTTAATCAGAATAAAATGGCAATAATTTTAGTTGGAAATAACATTTTCACATATTAAAGTTTAAGTTTACTTGTGTATTTCCATTTTGTGCAAATTCAGTTGTTTTATTTTATAATGTTGCTGCTAATGTATTTAAATAATCTAATTTAAGATGCATTTGGAAAAGCACATTTTCATCTTACCACCAATATCACTAACAAAATTTAAAAAACCTTGTTCGTCAGTAATTTCTCAGCATGATATTAACATTGCATGTCTTTCACCTATGAGATCTGGCCTTGACCAATCAGTTGCCAGCTCTGTCAGTGAGGTCCAGCGTGCACCCCACACGCAGGTCTTCATTCTTTCTGACAGCACTGGAGCAGCTCAGGGCCTCAGCAGTCATTATGTCTTAAACTCACAGGGGTGCAGACACACTCCTCCTGACCCACAACCGGTTTATGAAGCTTTTTAGCAATCTAGCAAGACCTATCCAGGACCAGCAGCGAAGATCTGCCCTTCACTCATACCTGACAGATTAGACTGTCACATTCTTCCTCTCTCTACTGGATGAATGAATGGAAAGGACATCCCTAATGGAGAAAGTGTGTTCTCTCTCTCACGCAGGCTTTCACTTCCTCACACCACTGTCCATAGAGGACACCCTCTCAAAATGGAGAAATTTTTCTGCCCCAGAGAGAGCACTAAAAAGTGAGAGAAAGGGTTACTCTCGCCTCTCCTTCCTCTGTTTTCTCTGCTTAAATGCTTTGAATATGGCACTTAACATATAGTGCATGGTAATTGCTGTAAAATCTCATTGGTCTTTCTATCCCATATGAAATATGGTGAAGATGAGCACAATGGTTCTGGAAGTGCTTGGACTGATTAATATTTTATGATTTTTCTCTCTTGATTTGTGAATAAGTGAACAGATGAGCTTCAGCATTGAGAGAAAAGCTCAGCCCAGGCAAAACCCAATCTGCCATCTTACATATTCAAGATCATTAGTTACCTGCAGAGGCCTGAAGCCATTAAAACTGGTCAACATTTGTAGATCTAATAACTCTGATAACTAATTATGTTGTACACTATCGTTCAAAGGTTTTCTTTTTTTCTTATGCCACAGATGTCACATGGACTGTTTTACCCCGATGTCCTTACTACGTTTCTGGACCTGGGAACATTTCAGTTGCGTTGCTGTCTATGGAGGGTCAGAGAGCTCTCCGATTTCATCAAAAATATCTTAATTTGTGTTCCAAAGATGAACGAAGATCTTACGGGTTTGAAACGACATGAGGGTGAGTAACTAATGACAGAACTTTCATTTTTGGATGAACTATCCCTTTAATATATGCAATCCAACATATTTCTGAGTGCAATAGGATATATCATTAAAAAAAAAAAGTAGGACAAGGTTGGATTGTGAAAAGTGGGTGTTAACAAGAGGTTGAAAAAGTAAGAGGCATTCATGACATCAGCCAAAATGGAAAGTCATTTCAGAGGCAAAGGTATTTCATTTTGATAAAAGATTTCAACAGATTACATTTGTTCTTATTTGGAGTAACATGCACCTATTAATCATGCACAATGAGATCTGGAACATGCATTAAGAAAGTAAATAGGGCCAATTCTGATTTCAGTTGACTTGAATGTTAATAATAACCTTGAATTCTTGTGTTGTTGTAATGCATCTTCTTCATCCTGCAACATTATAGAACCATTTTTTCAGGATGGTAATAACAGTGCCATGCACAGTTATAGAAAGCTTAAATTATTGTTGAGAAATAAAAGCTTTAATAATGCGGTGCAGTCATTGTCAGACTGTGCACTTTGATGTAGTTTACTTTCAGAGAATTATGAATATTTCAGAGCTTTTGATTTCACGGGCACAAATGTTTATGTCAAAGTTCTAGTCACATGCTTTATTTAGGATAAATCTCTCTGTTCCTGCATCAATTAGTTTAATACATCGAAGCCCAACAAAACTCCTCTGAATGCCAAGTTGAATGCACATCTTTTAGAATGTGTATGTGTTCATTTTTAAAGCAAAGCATTAAAGAGAAATCAAGTTTTTATTTGTGCTGAGAATACTGCTTCATTCTCCTCAACAACTGCCATCCGGGAGAAAAGCACCTCTGGCTATCCATAAATGTATAAAAGTAATGCTATTCAAGAATTCAAGAACACTAATTATGGAAATTAGATTGTGTTCTTTTTCACAGTGCAGAGTCATGCTCATAGTGTAGGAACTGAAGATAAATCTCCTTTTTGCATTGTTACAGATGCATTCAGCGCTGAAACGTGTCATTAATGCATTAAAAATAAATGAACATGAGACGATTTATGGACCTTGACAGATTGTTGTTGAGATGGTGTGAGTGCCACAATTGTTCTGTTGTAAACTTGATCACTGTGGGCTATTTTCTCAATGATTTTGGTATTTTAACAGTGTGTGTGTGTGTGTGTGTTAGAAAGAAATTGTGCTGATACTTGTCCCCATTCAAGAGTGGAATGGGTCTTAATGGGCCACTGTTCCAGTTTAGCCATGACATTATGTAAGGTGAGTTCTTTTGTGAATATACATAATCATAATGAGCTAAATTTCAAAGACTGTTACTTGGTCAGTAGAAACCCACTGCCTTTTCCATATCACATTAGTATCTCCTTCTCCTACATAACTAGCCCTACATAACCAGAGATTTGACTAAACAGCATATAGGTCTAGATTAATTCACATTCAGATTTTTCTGAGCCAAGATCCGGCCACTTAGACCTAAAAGGCCCTGTAAATGGACCACAATGTTAAGTGTTGTTTTCCTTGTATGGGTTTTCAAATGGGTTCAAGTTCACAAGACGGCCTCTTAAAATTCTGTTAAACAAAAGGATATATATTATTTTTTATCAAATTAACATTAAAAATTGTTATTTAAAATGTTATTTATTACCTATTTTCAACTCATTTTATTTAATAATTGGTAACAAAGAAAAAGTACACAAAGCCTTGTTGCTGCCTAATTTCACATTACATTATGTAGTTATTTTTAATAATCGTTTATTTTATTTTTATTTTTATTTATTTATTTATATATATCTATATCACACACTACCACCAACGGTTGTGGTCCATTGAGGCGTTAGGATTTCCTAACCTTTTGATTATTTTCAATTGTTAATAATCTTTCACAGTATTAAATTTATGAGTGATAATATGATATATATTGTAATATGTATATATATAGGCCTATATACAAATATAATTTTTGTTTTTTAATTAGAAACTGATTGAAAGACTGTGTTGGTGCATAGGTGTGCTATCTGGAGCTCTGACCATCTCCGACTCTGCAGTGCTCGGCCCACTAGTCCTCCTGAAGCCAGCGGTGGACTCACCCGGAGTCAGCTGAGCATCAGCAAAGCACTCTGGGGTGGAATGGTTTGCTCACTTTGCTAAGTTTTGTTGAACTCTCAGCTCAGCAGGCTGGCAGGACCTCAGTCAAAGATTATTGGTAGACTTTCCTCCCTTCAGTAGGTTCTTGAGCTTGTATTTATTTCAGAGCTTCAGAGAAGGTTTAACTCTGACCCACATCTCACCATTACTGCACTGATCTCTATGCCAAGACACCAGGGATTAAATTAAATTCGACTAAATTACTCACACAAGCACATACTGCCTGGGTACAGGGAATAGAGCCAACACTGAGCTGAAGATGTTACACGCATTCCTCGCCACTGCCTTGTGCCCAATACAAGACATTTAGTGCCTCAATGAACAAGTAGATCACCTTGTCCAACTTAAAGGACATACAAATTATATGTTATATAGCACACACAATTTCTTAGCCTTGCTCTCATGCCCTCACTCCCACTGGTATCAGTCTATGCACTTATGGAAGTATGAGGCAGAAAAGCAGGACAGAACCGAGACAGAATGAGTTCCACTATATTGGTGTCATTATATTTTGATACTCACTGATTGGAGATCTTTTTGTTTTACTGGTTAAAGACTAAAGACTCACTGGCTGGCTGCAGGTTTTTGTTGTGTAAAACCCACTGGCTAAGGATTTTTTTTTTGTGAAACTTCATTTGCTGAAGGGGTTTGTTTTGTGAAACAAGACTTACTGGCTGAAGGTTCTTGTTTTGTAAAACCTCAATGGCTGAAGGTTTTTGTTTTGTGAAACGAGACTTACTGACTGAAGGTTTTTGTTTTGTAAATAGCCTACTGGCTGGTGATCTTTCACACAAACACCACAGAAAGCAAAGCTTAAATATTTTTTCAAAGAAAAGAAAGAATACAGTTCTGGTTTATTCAAGCTCAGCTCTAGTTTAGGTCATACAATACTAAAATACATTAGGTATTTTGTAATGCTTGCTAAATTGGATTCCAAAGATGCCGTAAATGGTCTCTTGATCTCTCAAACAGGTTGATTGTCATAGCTGACAGTTATGTGCTGCCCTCTGCTGGTCATCACTGAATGCGACGTTTGCGTGATGTATGCCTGCTTGTTTATGCTGTACATCAATTTGCATATTCATAAGGATAGGGTAAAGTAGGTCCCCCCAAGGACTGTTTTTTTTCTTCTTCTGTGAAACTAAAGTGAAATGTGTCCACAATTGAATAGTCACAATGACATAAATTATAAACCAAGTATGAAAATTGTCCAGAGTTTTCATGTAATTAGATTTTTAACAAAAATTACATATGTAGCAAGGGGGTGTTTTGCCCCACATGTGGGGTAAAATGCCCCCAGTCTGACAAAGCAAATTGCTTTATACATTTACAGCAAAATCAGAGTACAGTAATTAAAATTAAAAAACTTACAATATTATGACTACAAAAGTATAATAGCATATTTGAAAAATATTGTTAGCGGTAACAGTATATAATATTTTAATACTGGCAAGCTAACTAGCTACCTGATGCTAACTTATGGTAATTTTAAATATAATTCCAAATACTTTATATTCCCCACTTTAGAATACATTTGTTGTAAAAACAGAGGGATTGATGTTCAGCAGTACTTAAGCCATGCCTACTGGGGGCATTTTACCCCCACAGACTACGTGTCTGTCGGAGCCTGCTTGAATGGGCGTTTGGTCTCGTACTGTATCGCGTACCTTGTCGTGTCGTGCTCTTTGCTTGGCCATTTTTTGTTCTGATAACGAAATGTGTCGCTGAATCCCTTCGAGTTTTGTAAAACGACTTAAACAAGAAGCTTCGTTTACCGGCGGAGACTGTCGTGTGAGCCGAGATGTAAACGCCCATCGCTCTACGTGCGCTCACCGCAGACACCGCAAAGGACACAAGATCACATATATATATATTATATATATATATATATATATAATATATTATATTTATATATTATATATATAATACTGTATTATATATATGTATTGTATGGCTGTAATCACATATGTATTTTTTTAGGGGTTTGGCATTGTTATGTTAGATCATTATTAGACTCACCTTGGGTTCTTTAATATTTGTGGGGAAGGGGGTTGAGCTTTTATTGTTTTGTTTTCTTTAAAGGTTTAGGTTTTGAAGTTCGTTGTATGCATTTGTAATTTTATTTACATTTATTTTATTTTCTTAAAAGCTTTTAGCTTTTAATTACTTTTTCTTATTTGTGTAAGTTTGAATTGTTTTTAGCTTTATTTTTTTTTCATTTAAATGTTAAGTTTTGAAATTTTGTATTCATTTGCTTTTAGTTAATTTTTTATTTTTATATGTGTTGTGTGTGTTGTGTGTGTTGTGTGTGTGTGTGTGTGTGTTGGTTGTTTGTGTGTGTGTGTGTGTATAATTTAATGTATTTTATAGAGTTTTACTTATTTAATTACTTTCTTATTTGTAGTTCGCTTGGATAAAGCTCTGCTACTTACTACAGTACAAGTTAAAAGTTGTAAACAACTGTAATTCTGAAAAGAATTATATTTCTCTTAGATAACATAGGCCTATCCCTAGCTAGCCGTACTATGCTCTATCATATATACCTGATATATGATATAATACACAACAAGCTTTAAAACACTTTTTTCTACCCCACATGAAAAATACTATAGTAATGATAAAATACTATTTTTGACCAAACTATATAACGCCTTGATTAATTTGTTGTGTATCTATAGTTTGATGTGTAAAATATAACAACATATATATGATAACAATTAATTTTCTACCACTATAGAGTATATTACCTAAAACACTACGTTATGTAGTAAACTAAGTCTACTACATTGTTTATTACGTTGAGTTAATACGACGTGGCGGTAGCATTCAGTACACGTGTTGTAAATACTATAATATATATAGTATAATTCACTTTACTATAGTATGGTTTCAAACCTAACCATGGATTACTTTGCAAATTTATGTAGAATTTAAATTAAAACAATTTTCACTCAGAAATTGCTTGTGAATTTCACAAATAAATACAGAGAACCAGCAGACACACCGACACATGAAATTTTGAAGTAGAAAGAATGAAATAGTATTTCAAATCATTTTTATTACAGTGATTATTGCTTATTTCATACATTTAAACATTATTTAACTTCATAATTTATTCATCCGTGTGTCTTCCTACCTATGAAGTAGTGTTTATAGCAGCTTGCATGATTTCCATACAATTCAATAGTGGTCATGGCTGTCAAGCAATGTTTAAGACAATTAATTTTCAGTGAAGAACAACATGCTTTTCAGTGTGTTCTTCACACAAATCTATCATATGGCCACAGAAAAAATATACTGGATATAGACAAATCCTTTTCAGAGCCAATGTTCTTCATCCTCTTTCTTTGAATGTAAGTGAGCAGTGTGAACAATATCAGCTGCAAAAAACACACAAGGGCACATTTTAAAAACACTATAATAGCTTATTTTCAATGTACTATGATTTGGGATGCATGAATCAGGATAGATGGTGTTTAAATTGGGATGCAGCAGTAGCAAGTGCCTGTATGTGTTTGGAGTGAGTGTGTCTGTCTGGATGCTTGTGAGCTTCTATTTTCACTTCATGCTGCAAAGTGTGACTCAAAGGGAAATCAGTCCTACAGACATCTCTCACATCATATACAGTGGGGGAAAAAAGTATTTAGTCAGCCACCAATTGTGCAAGTTCTCCCACTTAAAAAGATGAGAGAGGCCTGTAATTTTCATCATAGGTATACCTTAACTATGAGAGACAAAATGAGAAAAAAAATCCAGAAAATCACATTGTAGGATTTTTAAAGAATTTATTTGCAAATTATGGTGGAAAATAAGTATTTGGTCAATAACAAAATTTCATCTCAATACTTTGTTATATACCCTTTGTTGGCAATGACAGAGGTCAAACGTTTTCTGTAAGTCTTCACAAGGTTTTCACACACTGTTGCTGGTATTTTGGCCCATTCCTCCATGCAGATCTCCTCTAGAGCAGTAATGTTTTGGGGCTGTCGCTGGGCAACACGGATTTTCAACTACCTCCAAAGATTTTCTATGGGGTTGAGATCGTCTCGGAGACTGGCTTGGCCCTCCCGGATTTACCGTTGAATGCTTCTTACGAATCCACTCCTTCGTTGCCCGGGCGTTGTGTTTGGGATCATTGTCATGCTGAAGACCCAGCCACGTTTCATCTTCAATGCCCTTGCTGATGTAAGGAGGTTTTCACTCAAAATCTCACTTTACATGGCCCCATTCATTCTTTCGTTGACACGGATCAGTCGTCCTGGTCCCTTTGCAGAAAAACAGCCCCGAAGCATGATGTTTCCACCCCCATGCTTTACAGTAGGTATGGTGTTTTTTGGATGCAACTCAGCATTCTTTCTCCTGCAAAAACGACAAGTTGAGTTTTTACCAAAAGGTTCTATTTTGGTTTCATCTGACCCTATGACATTCTCCCAATCCTCTTCTGGTCATCCAAATGCTCTCTAGCAAACTTAAGACGGGCCTGGACATGTACGGGCTTAAGCAGGGGGATACGTCTGGCACTGCAGGATTTGAGTCCCTTGCGGCGCAGTGTGTTACTGATGGTAGACTTTGTTACTTTGGTCCCAGCTCTCTGCAGGTCATTCACTAAGCCCCCCAACATTAATCTTTCTTTCTCTTCTTTTTTGTGTTCGGATTTTTGCGCACAGTTCTTGGATCATTTTGACCCCACGGGGTGGATCTTGCGTGGAGCCCCAGATCGAGCGAGATTATCAGTGGTCTTGTATGTCTTCCATTTTCTCATAATTGCTCCCACAGTTGATTTCTTCACACCAAGCTGCTTACCTATTTTAGATTCAGTCTTCCCAGCCTGGTGCATGTCTACAATTTAGTTTCTGGTGTCCTATGACAGCTCTTTGGTCTTGGCCATGGAGTTTGGAGTGTGACTGTTTGAACAGGTTGTTGTGGACAGGTGTCTTTTATACTTATAACAAGTTCAAACAGATGCCATTAAAACAGGTAACCAGTGGAGGACAGAGGAACCTCTTAAAGAAGAAGTTACAGGTCTATGAGAGCCAGAAATCTTGCTTGTTTGAAGGCGACCAAATACTTATTTTACCGAGGAAATTAACAATTAATTCTTTAAAAATCCTACAATGTTTTTCTGGATTTTTATTTCTCATATTTGTCTCTCATAGTGATGTACTACGATGATGAAATTACAGGCCCTCTCTTCATCTTTTAATGGGAGAACTTGCAACAATTGTGGCTGACTAATACTTTTTGCCCCATTTAATAGACTTGTGCATTTTTTTCTCTCACACACACATCGTTACTCCACCTCCACTGAACGAGCCGTAGAAGTTAACATTCATCTCGCCTTCCCAAGGAGGCTCAAGTGACTGATGGGCGTTTGAGACACCATCTAACCTACAAATGTGTGCCACTTCCGTCTGCCACACTGACCCTGACTGTATAATGTTTATTTGTGTGTGTGTACCAACCTTTGTCTTTGCTTAGAAGTGTTTTAGTCAAGTCTCCACAACTCTAGAGAATATGATATTTATGATATCTGATGCACTTTAATACAGTTTATGCAATGTCAGTAGTGTTTGAGTCTAGGCCGTGATCATCTGTAATTTCAAGCATCATGTTCTTATGCTGAGAGTGTGTTGCCGATTGAGTTTGGCCTCTTAGTTAGCACTGGGAATGTGTACACCGGGATGCTTTTTCATGTGCGATGGCGAAGTGTTACCGAGGATCCTAGTTGTACTATAAGCTAGTATATTCTCTTGGACTCTGTAACTGTTCAAAAATGAATATGCTTGTGTTGTAATTCAATAAATTATTTCTAGACCTTTAGAAACATGCTCAGCTGAGGCACTAAACAAGTGGTTCTCAACTTTTTGTCCAAGGTGATATTTAAAAGCCCCTTATGTTTCTGGTACTTCTGCTGCCTTTGTTTTTTGCCCAATTTATTTATTTATTTCATTCCATTCCATTCCAACAGAAACTGACAGTGTCAATGTATTAAATAATTAAATATATTAATAATAAATTACAAAAATTATTAAATTATGTATTCATTTTGTTTGTGATTACTGGATAAGATTGTTTTTTGACTTATGTATCTTATAATTCAGTTCTCCGCTAGTTCTACCCCATAACATATTTGACATTACTTAACATGACTACAATTTTTACATGCATTAATGTCCTTAATTGACACCCTTGTTGTCATGCTTCACAGTCAAATCACACTTTTCATTCCATGAGCAAACCCGTGTTGTTATAATGACAGTGTGCAAGTCAACACATACAAAAAGAAACTTACCTTTTTCTCTTTTTTTTACAATTTTAGCACCTTTATAAAGTTTATTTTGCAATCTTTTTTTTGTATTATTTTTAAACTTATATTTTAATTATTATTATTTTATTTACACAAGGCAAGAAATGAGCAGATGCAATACAATGTGTCAAGTCTGAATTGATCAATTGCTAAATCATCTTTTGATAATTGATGACAAACCAGGATGGAGTGATAACTGAACTATGAAAATTGATTAAAAAAAATATGTTGAGATAAAATATATGGCAAATATCCAACATCCAACCTCCAAGTATTGCATTATTTAAATTGAATCTGAATTTATTTGTAATAAAATCATTCCGAAGATAAGTTGTTATGAGTTAAATTGTGTAATAAAATAACATCAATTATGAAAATGATGTATGATGTTGATACATAAAATGTGAT
The DNA here is from genome assembly GCA_018155175.1 of Sinocyclocheilus anophthalmus. Taxonomy (NCBI): domain Eukaryota; kingdom Metazoa; phylum Chordata; class Actinopteri; order Cypriniformes; family Cyprinidae; genus Sinocyclocheilus; species Sinocyclocheilus anophthalmus. The sequence continues at coordinate 634,789 of JADLZN010001566.1, read as the reverse complement.
AAGTTATTCCATGAAATTTCAGTTTCTGCTGAAACTGTACATGATGAATATTATGCCGTCTTTTGAGTTGCACAGTTGGCATCATCTCGTGTAATTGTGGTGTGTTGCTGGCACTGCTGTGGAATATGGTGTCATGGGAAGACCGAGTGAAACAAGATTCACCGAGAGAAGAGACTGTAGAGCCGGGGAGAGTTAAACAAAGGCCTAAGATCCTGAGTGGAATCTATTAGTGGGACAAGGCTCTGCGGTATTACAGACCACTGGCCTGGTTTATCAAATATTCCTGGGCAGCAGCATTGTTCTCCTGTCTGTTTTTATTTCTTGTCAAACGAGATCACGACCGAAGAGCTACTCATTTGTTTTATTGATATCTCTCTTCAATCTCTCACTACCATCGCTATCTCAGAGGGAATTAAAACCACCAAACCTAGTACAGAACACATCGGCTAAAGACAAACAAAGGAAAGGAAAATGAGTGAAAAGACACATATATGACATACAGCACACCATCACACGCAATACTTCTTGTTATCGCTGGGAGTGCTTGCAATATTCTCATTACAGTGGCTAAAACCATTATGACAATTCACAGCTCCAAATGCTTATAAAACGCATTGTGATGATATGAACTATTTTTTCTTTCACTACAAGGCCATGGCCAGTGTGTATTAACGCATAACACATCTCTTTGCATCACATATTATCTTTTTATCCTGTCACCCGCGGCTCAATGAAAGCCGATTCAAAAACATTTTCTGCTGAAGAATAGCTCGGTGACCAACGACTAGACATACACCTTAACACAAACCACAAGCACTCATTCAGGCCACTTAAATAATATGAAAACCTTTCCACCATACGTAAAGTGTCCTGGTCACAAAAGCCAAAACCAGTGTGAATCTCAATCAACTCCAAAGTTTAAACACAACACACGAAATTAGACCTATCAGTGCACATATTTAATTTTTGTCAGGAATGAAAATGAGGCTGTGATAGAAATACAGTGCGTTTAATGGATTTCACTGATTATTCAGCTAAAGAAATGTCTTTCAAAACTCCATAAAACAGTTTTTGAAAACAGTTGTTGAGTTGTGAAAGTTACTTAAGACCTTAATACAGTACGTGCCATTGTAAAGACCAGTGCTAGTTAATCAAAAATGTAGTATATACTCATTACTCTTTTCAAAAGCAATATTATTATTACTTTCTGGCAACAGTAATTAGTTACACTACTTGTTACATTACTTTTCCTTCAAGCCCCCCATAATTTGCATGTATCGTCCATAATTCTTCTAAGCAATGTACTTTACACATAATATCTGCCCCATCCTTATGACCAACTCCCATGGAATCCCGCGACAGCAAGTTTTACAAACACAAAATTCAAAAGTGTTGTATTATTCTCATTAATGTCATAGTCTTGTAAGCTACCCTGGTACTAGATTTCTCTGTTATTACACTATACATTATATTTCATTATGTATTTTATCAAAAGAAATCATATAATTTCATAAGAAAATGTTTCATTCTCTAAAAGATTTTGTACCATTTATATCGGGATCAGAGGGATGTGGATGGGCAAGCCATGCTAAGTCCAGCAGTATGCCACAGCTTCACATCATGTCAGATATCTATTCTTCAGGACAAATCAATGTAATTGGAAAATTTCCATCCGCTGAATGTAAGCTTTTTCATATTCCATATGCCTGCTGCGCTGGTGACTTCATGCTTGTGCAAGTTGTGACTAGTAACTAGCTGTTTTATGGATAGTATATGAATATTCCTGGGGTGAAATTAATATCCTGCCAGTCGCTCTTTCCAAAAGGCAGCTTGAAACTGCTTTTCATAACAGTGTCATTTGATGTGTTTTTCTGTTTGTGTCCATGAGGGGGCGCCATGGATGAGGTTAGGAGGAGCTCATTAACACTCACTGAAATTCAAATAAAGGCGCATTTATTAGCTCACCTTTGCAATGACTCATTATTACTAATAGCTAGACAGTATTTAGAAACACATCCGGTGCATTAGAGAGTAATACGTATCGGGTCTGAGAAATGTATACATGTTTTTACATATGAAAATATCATAAATATTTTGTTTGCATAAAAAGTAAGCATGTTTTTGACATTTTAGACATAAAACCCTGCCATTAATGTTTCATGAATGTCTGAAAAACATTTACCTTCACAAAGAAGGAATGTTTCCATAGATATCAATGCAAATTAAAATCAAATGTACCTTAAATAAAGAGACACTGACATTTGAACTGTAATGTGCTCAAATCACTACAATAAACTGCATGTAAAACAAACAACCGCAGACAAAGACACTGAACCATAGACTGCACTCAACCCAAGCTTATTTAGCTCCTCCCCTTACATCTTAACATCCAATCCGAACGGATCCTTCTGGCTAGTGGTCTCCGCCTATTGGCTGAACGATCTGTCAGTGGCAGCGGTCCATATTTTCGGCCGGGACAGTAGCACAGCCCGCAGCAGCGAAAGTGAGAAATAACTCCGTGAACTGGGATAATTCTGACCGCGAGGACTGATGAGCGAACAAAAACACATATGAAGGTAATACAATTAATACTTCATGGAATTATGCCTTATTTTTTGGAAATGATAGAGGGTGTGAATGTGATCTGGAGAGCGTGCTGGAGTGGAAGAGTGAATCTCAGATCCCAGGATAGACTTCCAGTACATGATCTGGCTATTATTATGACATGTGCACATCGGTTTTAAATATGATAAACATTGATTTCTAAGCCACACAGTATTCTTTCATACTCATGCACTTAATACAGCCTTACTAGACTTGTTTTTATGGATTTAGATACACCTAGATACTTAGTTGCATGATCTTTATTGTATGTTCACTAAATGCTATAACACAATGTTACAAACAGTCTTTTGTCCCTGTTTCTGTTTGTACCGGGCTGATGTCAGACATCTGATAGTTGGTTCTTCACATATTTGAGAAGTGCACTGATTGCCTGTTTAGCCACATGTGAAATGTTCCATATGTTCAGGGTGATTCTTTTAAACACTGAAAGGAAAGCTTTGTGTCCAACAGGAAACCTGATATCCGCAGAAGTGCTTTTTGCTGAACAGTGCTTGGATTTATGGCTCTTATTTCTAATCACGCAGCTTATAAAAGATTAACCATGCACTGATTCTTAAAACATGGGACAGATCATCACCTGCTATTATTAGTTCCTAAAACAGCAACATTTTCACTGGAAAAATTAACAAGAGATGGTATATTTGTGTTACAAGGGATTATTTCATTTGTTTTTCTATTTATTTGATCAAAATTATGACATTACTGTACCTGTGTCCTCAGATCACGTGTGAATTAACTTTAAAAAACGGTTAAATGTGTATATTTTAAAGAACTATTACTAATGTAAATGTACTAGATATAAAATATATAGGTTCGTTTATTTAATATATCTTATAAGGCTTATATCTGTGTGTGTACTTTTAGTCAACACCAGATATTTATGAAAAAATTAATGTATAAACTTGCACATACAGTACATAATATCTGTACAAAGTACCAATACTCACCCTCTTCCCATTTTCACTTACTATGAGTTTAACTAGCTCATATAGGTAAAAATATTTGACACATTGTTCTTGTGATAGTGTTTATCCGTGATCCTTAACTTTATTCTGTTTTTGTTTTGTAGCATTTTTTGTGCCAGTGTTTAAGAATCTGCGAACACTTTTTTTTTCCGTAATGAGAAACGCTTTCAAATACGTTTGCCAGAGATTTGGACACATTTGTTAAAATGTTAATCTGAATGTAATCGCTCAGTTGATGTGTTTATTTGAATCAAACAAGCAGTGATTTGTAAAGATCAGACGTGGGAGTGTTTGTCAGTGGTTGAAGATCAAAAATGTGGTCTAGCCTGTATGCAGTGAAATGCTCTGTTTTGACTGGCACGTCAGAATCAGTCACTTGAGAGCTGGGTTGAAGACATTCTCTCGGGTCAGGACGTAATTACACCAAAGAAGAGCTTGCTTCATTTTGCAGATTTTCCTGTATAGGTCTAATGTATCCAGTTAATGGCCAGTTTTCCTTCAGTTTGAGAATGTGGCCCATATAACGTCAAAGATTGAGGATTTTGGTCTTCAGTAGCTGTAAGTAAATCAGTGCTTTGAACAACAAACATTGAGGGCAAATGAGAAAGTGCTGGAATGATCTTTTTAGCAATAATGTCAATGACAGCAGAAGTCTGAAGTCATGGTTTGTCACCTTAGTAACCACTGGGTGGTTTGTTTGAGTCCCATCCTGTACAAATTTACTTCAGAACCGCAAATCTGCAGCAATGAGGAAGCTATGCTCAGTAAAAAACACGGCACTTCAGTCCAGCTTGACTCTTTACCCTGGGGAAAGGGTTGAGTTTAGAGTTTAGGATACAGTATATTGACCTCATTTGAGCTGGGTTAACAGGTTTGGTTTACTATAATGTGCCAAATCACTGCATTCTGCTTTTATGCAAGTGTTATACAATAGCTCCCATTGTGAAATCATTCTGCACGGTGATATTTTGTTGTCTATGATCTGAATACTGCTTCAGAATCTTGAATTTGCAAGTCGTTAATAAGATGTATCAGTGACAGGGAGAAGCAGATGCTGGATCAGCTGTTAATATAGTCAAGATGAATTAGCATGCATTACAGTCTTGTCTGGAGTCTCTTTCTGTTAATATTTGATTAATGTGTGTGTGGGGGGTGTGAATTCCTGGAATTCCTTTCGGTCTGTGTAATCCATATAGTGTTTCTCTTTTTCCCGCTCTCACACTCTCTGTGGCTGTGTGAAGATTGTGTTTTGTTGCCAGATAATGGTTTTATTGGGCTTGTACAGGTTTAATGTGGGGTTACAGCATCAGAGCAGTGCCGTGAACCACACACCCATCTGACACATGTCCCGCTCTCTCATTACTGCTAATGATTCATTAAGCAAGCTGACATTATGCTGTGGTCTGATGTTTCTTTTAAGGATTGCCCTCAGCAGCTGTTGGTTAAGTCTGAGGTTTAGTGAGTTTTCAGTGAGATGAGGGAAGAGAAAAAGGTCTGTTCTTACATAAGCAGATGCTTTAAAGGAGGTTCAAGCTAAATAATAGGCTAGTTGTCATTATTTACTCATAATCATGTCATTCCAAAACTGTATGAATTTTTTTCTTCTTCTGTGGAACACAAAAGGAGGAATTTTATAGATGGGATATAGTCTTCTTTTCTCCATGCGTTTATAAGAGTGCATTTATAAGTTTTCAAGCATTGATAAAGTAAAATCACAGGAAATGAAAATGGTCCATACTTTTAAGTCTGATCTTTCCAGTGAATCAATAGTTTACATATCTGGTCCAAATGATTAGTTTACGAATCAGTCTGATCTTGTTCTTGAGAATAAAGTATAAAGTAATGGCTTAAATATCACTCACACAAATAGCTTTAATATGACATATGCATTGAATTGCATTGATCACTTTGATGACGCTTTTGCTGTAGTTAATGTATCCTTTATGAAACTTTTAAGGTGCTATCACATTAAAGGCTATTGTCCATTGTCAATAGTGTAGAAATGCATGAAGAACAGCTCACACAGAAGTCACTTTCAGACAAAGAAGTTTTGTGTTGGTCAGGGTAGTGAATTCACGGAACCAACTTGAACCCATTCCGAAATCAATGCAGGGGAATTTTACTTGAAATTTCTATTGATGTGAATGGATTTCAAACTTGAAAAAAAAAAAGAAATTTATTGGCTTCAAAAATCTTTGTGTGCATTTGGTTTTGGGAGCAGCAAACTGGCAACAAAGCCAGTAACTCTTTCTCTATAATCTCTCTCTCTCTCACTGTCTCACGCACTCATAGCCTTATTATTGTCTTTATTATATAAAGTAGTGAAATATTATGCTGTTAAATAGCCTTGTTTCTCACTGCAGCTGTTACCGATTTCATCAGGATCGGTGTACTTAATGTGTAACCAATGGCTCATCGTTGTTGTGTGCCAATTTTTTTCAGATTTCGTTAACTCGATGGTCTAAATGATTTGTTCACACATCAGACTGATCTGGTTCTCATAAATAAAGTAATGGCTTAAATTTCAGTCTGTGTTCATTCTCTCAGGTCTTGGCTGCTGTAATGAAGATTCAATGAAATGAGTCCTCTCTCCTATTAGTGTATTCAGTATTCAGTGTACTATAGTTTAAAGTTGTTTCCTTTTTCTGGAATGCAGTTCTTGGTCAAATGTGGTATTTGTGTAATTGTTATTTACAGCCTGGGGTAGGAGGCTTCTTTAGACAAGATTCTTTAGGCAGAAAACTAGATTTTTCCCTTCTGACCTACACATTACAGCCACAGTCAGGGGCGTCATGCTCTTTTTTTTTAATTTTGAGTGGGCACCATTGGGAGTCCTGGCTAGTTGAGATAAGACATAGGCCTAACCAAAGAAAAAACAACAGGCCAAGTCAAGTCACTTTTATTTATGTAGCGATTTAAACAATACAGATTTCAAAGCAGCTTTACAGTGTGAAACAGAAAAACAGTGTGTCAGTAATGCAAGAGGACAATAACAAACAGTCAGTTTTTCAGTTAAAGTCAGTTCATTGTTGATTCAGTGATCATCGTCCAGCTCAGTTCAAATAGTGGCTCTGCAATCAAGCTGACAATTTTGCCAGAAATTAAGTGTCCCCAACTAAGCAAACCAAAGGTGACAGTGGCAAGGAACCAAAACTCCATCAGTGACAGAAATGGAGAAAGAGAAACCAGGTTCAGTCGGGGGGCCAGTTCTCCTCTGGCCAGACGAAACCAGCATGGTGTGAACAAAAAATATGTTAGTCTGGTGATACAGGTTTTGTTTAGCATGCAAGAGGACTCTGGTTCCAATGACCTGATATATAATTGTGTTTAATAAACCAAACAAAAGTCCAACTGATGTGACAGCCAGTGATCTGCAGATTTGGTATTTTGATAAAACATAAAATGATGACAGACAGTATTTCCTAATCCAAATAGTGACAGAACCATATTTTATTTCAAATATTTTCAAGATTCTGTTGTTGGAAGGTTGTTAGCTTCAGTGTGTGTGACTTTTATAGGTCCTCTTGAGAGGAAATGAAGGCAGGAAGGATGCACTTGTGATCTGCATGGATAGTGTTTTTACCGGATGCTGCAGGATGAAGATTCCTACGGGAATAATAATGCAGTCTGTTTCCTATTTAGATTGAGTGGATGTAAATAATGGGTTAACCGACCCTATACACACAAACTGAAAGCATAAGATGTTTCAGGCGGTTTGTGTTTCTGTCTGTGTAAGTGTTTATGTATTCGTTTGCATGCGATGTGGTCACACCATTAATACCAGAGCAATTTATAAAAGCATCAGTCAATGATGTCATAAAAACGAACATACAACTCTTAAGCAAACAGCAGTTTCTGTATCCATGGTTTAACGCAAATATTAAGTGTATAGCCTATCAAATCAGTGTGTAAGCAGACACATACACACAAACACACTCCGGTTGGATCACAGACTCCAGTGGTAATACTGCGTGAGTTATAAAAGTGAATTCCAGTTTTAACACACACATACAGACAGACACACATACTCTGGCTCTACAAACAGCCCCCATCCGCAGTGTGATAGTAATGTCTGGATGACATCATTGCCCTGACATTATATTAAGTCTGGTCAAGCTGTGTAACTTTCTATTCAATAGAAGGAAGAAAATAGCATACTTGTCATCCTAGTAACACACTGCCGTGCAACCAAATTGAATCATATCAGGAAGTGATCTCATTAAATTGTCTAAAGGAATTGTCTAAACACCTAAAGGAACCTTTATGTAAAGGTTTTTGATTCTGGGATGGATTGAAAAAGTTCTTGTGAAAGGTTTTAAAGCTATGTGATAAAAAGTAGATGCGATTTATGCACATCAGTAAACAATCCCTCCTAACATATCATATTCTACATTATTTTATATACAGGTGCATCTCAATAAATTAGAATGTCATGGAAAAGTTCATTTATTTCAATAATTCAACTCAAATTGTGAAACTCGTGTATTAAATAAATTCAAACTGCACACAGACTGAAGTAGTTTAAATATTTGGTTCTTTTAATTGTGATGATATCGGCTCACATTTAACAAAAACCCACCAATCACTATCGCAACAAATAGAATACTTCCTAAGACCATAAATATATAAATTTTTAGGAATTGTTGGCCTTCTGTAGAGTATGTTCTTTACTGTACAATGGGTAGACGTACTCAATACTTGGTAGGGGCTCCTTTTGCTTTAATTGCTGCCTCAGTTTGGCGTGGCATGGAGGTGATCAGTTTGATCAGTTTGTGGCACTGCTGAGGTTTGTATGGAAGCCCAGGTTTCTTTGACATTGGCCTTCAGCTCATCTGCATTTTTTGTCTCTTGTTTCTCATTTTCCTCTTAACAATACCCCATAGATTCTCTATGGGGTTCAGGTCTGGTGAGTTTGCTGGCCAGTCAAGCACACCAACACCTTTTGGCAGTGTGGGCAGGTGCCAAATCCAGCTGGAAATGAAATCAGCATCTTCAAAAAGCTCGTCAGCAGAAGGAAGCATGAAGTGCTCCAAGATTTCTTGGTAAACGGGTGCAGTGATTTTGGTTTTCAAAAAACACAATGGACAACACCAGCAGATGACATTGCACCCCAAATCAATCACAGACTGTGGAAACTTAACACTGGATTTCAAGCAACTTGGGCTATGAGCTTCATCACCCTTCTTCACCCTTACTCTAGGACCTTGGTTTCCAAATGATTTACAAAACTTGCTCTCATCTGAAAAGATAACTTTGGACCACTGGGCAACAGTCCAGTTCTTCTTCTCCCTAGCCCAGGTAAGATGCCTCTGACGTTGTCTGTGGTTCAGGAGTGGCTTAACAAGAGGAATACGACAACTGTAGCCAAATTCCTTGACACGTCTGTGTTTGGTGGCTCTTGATGCCTTGACCCATCCTCAGTCCTGTTCCTTGTGGTGTTTCCTCACGTGCCCCATAGAAATTCTGTGTGACGGTTCAATCTTTTCGTTGTCTTGACCATCCCATAGGCTCTGTGCGGGCTCCTCTTGGATCCGCAATCATGCGTTGGTTCGGTGCCTCCTTGTTTCTGAGTCACAGCCAACTTTTTCTTCTACTCAACTTTCTGTTAACATGTTTGGTTACAGCACTCTGTGAACAGCCAGCTTTCTTTGGCAATGAATGTTTGTGGCTAAACCCTCCTTGTGAAGGGTGTCAATGATTTTCTTCTGGACAACGTCATATCAGCAGTCTTCCTCATGATTGTGTATCCTAGTGAACCAAACTGAGATACCATTTTGAAGGCTCAGGAAACCTTGCAGGTGTTTTGAGTTGATTAGCTGATTGGGATGTCATCATGTTCTATTTTGTTGAGATAGTGAATTGGTGGGTGTTTTGTTAAATGTGAGCCAAATCAGCACAATTACGTCCTGTGTGCAGGGAATTTATTTAATACACGAGTTTCACAATTTGAGTTGAATTACTGAAATAAATGAACTTTTCCACGACATTCCAATTTATTGAGATGCACCTGTAAACTGTCATTTAAAAGTTTGGGGTCAGTAAGGTTTTTTTAAGAAATTAAGAAAAAAATCAGCAATTGATCAAAAGTGACAATAAAGACAATTGTAATGTTATGAAAAAAATATTTTTCAAATAAATGCTATTCTTTTGAAATTTCTATTCATCAAAGAGTCCTGAAAAAAAATTTCCACAAAATTATTAGGCAGCACAACTGTTTTCAACGTTGATAAGAAATGTTTTTTTTTTGAGCAGCAAATCAGCATATTAGAATGATTTCTGAAGGATCATGTGACACTGAAGACTGGAGTAATGATGCTGAAAATTCAGTTTTGCCATTACAGGAATAAATGACATTTTAAAACGTATCAGAATAGAAAACAGTTACTTTAAATTGTATTAACATTTCACAATATCACTGTTTTTGTTGTAATTTTGATCAAATAAATTCAGCCTTGGAGAAACTTAAACATTAAAAAATCATACAAGACCCCAAACCTTTGAATGGTACTCTGTAAGGGATAACTGGTAATGATTCTGAATATTTATGCTAATAAAGCCACAACATTAAGTGTTGATGTTACACCTGAGAGGTGCATTCATTTTCTTTTCGTCATCAATTATACCACAGTTACTACATATGTTTATCACAACACATTTTTGTTTTTTTTTGTACCTAAAATGCTCTGGTGTATAGAACTACTTCCTTATGCAACCAATTAAGTATATTATCCGGAAACAACATGGCAAAATTATATGCAGCTGCAATGTGGTCATCAAACCTGAAACTAACTGTGCAGTTATGAAAATTATTCTACACCCTTAGAGTCATTCAATCGGACAATGTTATTGTGTGAAGTGACTATATGGTCATGATGATGATGTTCAGCTGTGGGTTAAGGGAGTAATTATACAGAATGATCATAATTCGCACAAATATTTTATAAATCAGTGGTCACACAGATTGTGTTTTGGTGTTTGGCATGTTTTCCTCTGTCCTTCTGCTCACACACACTCCAACATAAATGGAAATAAGAACCCAGACACAGCAAGCCAAACCTTAATGGTTAAGGAAACACCGTCCATTACACTGCAGCCCAATCCAGATCTGTCTGTGTCACTTGCAGTAAACAGAGAAATTATTCACAAGAGCATTCAAACACACCGAATGCATGTGTGAGACTGAGGGAATCCGTTACAGTACAGCAGTTGAACTCGTTCACTGGAGACCTCTGTGCTGATATGCTAATAGCTTCCTGCGTTTATGTGGTCTGACGGAGAGCCAGACCACAATGCAGAGACGCCGAACACTGCTGTGCATGTGTTTTAATGTTCATGAATGCCAGACTCACACAAATGTCATTTTAGATCAAGAGTGAAAAGTGTGGAACTTTATTGCATTTCTAGGCCAGAGAAATTGATCTGTGTGTGTATGTGGTATGATCCTGTTACATTGGTCTCAGTACAGTTATACAGTGCATGACCTGCTAAAACATTGACTTATATATTGCCAGACCTGTAAATCAGCGGTTTTGCTTCAGGGCCCAGATACTGAATTCATCTGTTTGTTTGTTACAGGGCAGCAGGATGAATGTGGAGACTCTCAGTAAAGCTGAACTTCTGATGCTGCTCAGCATTCTGGAAGGAGAACTGGAAGCACAAGATGTGGTCATACACACACTCAGGGTAAGAGCACACACACACACATGCATGCATTTATAGCTGAACTGTGTCAAGAATAGATAAAGTAAAGTTTGGCAAGTAGAAAATATGAAAAGTAAATGTTTAAAATGCTTTTAAATGCTTTAAGATCGACGGACAGAAAGTCAAAGTCAGAAAGACCAATGAAAACTTAATGCATGCAATTCTTGCAAATTTACATAACTTCAGACCACATTAGATTTTAGTAGACCCCTAAGAAACCAACAGAGAACAAGTGAAAAAGACTTTAGTAAAAACCTTATACTTTAAAACTTTATACATGCAGTACATGCAATATTACACAACTTCAAACCACATTAGACCTTAGACCCCCACAGTAGACCCATAAGAAAGCATGCACAACAACAGGCAATGTCAGACACTCATCAGACCCTATGAAGCCACATTAAAATCCTGTTAGATGTTAAAGAAACCGCTGAAAGTTCTCTGTTTATTGTTGACCATTATTGGTAACATTATTAACATTGCTGGGTGATGCTAGCATAATGTAAGGCATGTTGTCTTCTAGTTGTCTTATAAACCTGGCATTGCATATTACTATTATTGTTAGCTCTTTGACTAATTACTTTTGTTCCTCTTTTGGATAAAAGTGTCTGTTAAATGCAAAAATGTAAAATATTATTAACATGCTGCTTAGTGTTGTTTTAACTAGAATGTTGATAGCACGTTTTGCATTGTATTAGGTATTGCTAACACATTTTAGCACATTGGTAGCATGTTTTAACTTGTTTCCAGCTTGTTTCAGCATGTTGCCAAAGCTTGTGGCCAAACAAGTTTCCTTAGCACTTACCCTGCCTACAAACCAAAAACTCTGCCCCAAACTCAAGTTAATGTTGCTGCATGGGGCTAGTTGAGAGTGAGTTGTTATAGAACAACTAGTGTTTTGGGAAAACAACCTATAGACTAGTTGTAGACTTACTTGTACAGTAGTTGTGTCTGCATATTAAGCTGGGATAGGAGACAGCATTGCATTGAAAAAATGACATATTTCAGCTTTAATAAATGTGAATTTTGAGCAGTTGTGAGATTTCAGATGTTATATTTTGACACATACTCCTCAGCTTTGTATGTGTATAGATTTGTGTTATGTAACAGGCAGTATGTGATCAGTGTTTGGTGTGGAGTAGTGGTCAGGAACCACAGGAAGTGTGTCGGGGCTACTCAGGAAAGAGGCAGACAGGAGAACAATGGCAGGCAGTGCTATTCCTGTAAAACACACACACACACACACACACACACACACCAACCAAATTCTTCCATAGATGCAATGGTTTTTATACATCTATACTGTATTTTCTATCCGCTTACCCTAAACCAACCCCTTGCACAAAACTTTCTGCTATTTTGGATTTTCAAAACAATCACGGCGACCAGAGCAGACCATGTAAACTACATCAATTAAAAGGAATAGTTCTCCTAAAAAAAATTGCATTTTTGCATGGATATTAATTAGATCATGCAGAAGTTCCCAAAGAATTGAATAAATATTCATGAACTATGCCATAATTTGATTCATTTATTTGCTGTCTGATTAGTGCACACTTCTCAACGTCTTCCTTTCAGCCATTAAGGTCATCATGAAACATAAATAATATTCATGAGCACAGTCTTCATCCTATTAGGATTTATAAATTACTACATGACAACATGTACATTCTACATACAAAAATTTTAGTAGTTATTTCTTATATGTTTTTATATGAGAGCAATGTTCTTATACATTATTGAATGTTTTTAAAGTTATTACAAATATGATAAATATATTTTATTTATAATATATTAACTAAAAAAATTACTGTAAAAATGTTATCTCGAAAAACAGTTATTACTTCTTAACACTTAAACAAGTGTAAGCACAGAGCCCAGCCCTACAGCTTTCGTTATCATTACTCACTTTATTCTCCATATTCCGTTTAATTTTATGCTTTGATAAGCACACAAATTAAATCAGCTGTGCTCAATTGAGTCTTTACTCCACAAAACGAGAACAAATGTAGTTAATTTTTGCGTGTACTCATACTGACACACAACAGAAGCCCACACATTGTCCCTCTGGATCTATATATAGTGTGTGTGTGTGTGTGGTGTGTGTTGTGTGTGTGTGTGTTTTATTAGGCCTGTAATTATTCTGTCTGATGCTGTAGTTAAAGAGTTAACACGGCTTTAATAACAGAGAACAGCAGCTTCACATGAGCTCAGGGGTGTGGGAAAGATGGAAACATGAGACGAGGGCCTCAGCCACTAAAGCTGCGCTGGTGTCTCACTGTGACCTGCTGATCAACTGCTGACTCTTTGCTCTGGACTATGAGATTAGTTTGTGGGACATTGAAAACAACACAGAGAAGCTACATTGATCTGAAAGTGAAAGTTGCATTTGGTTATATATTAGTGTATTCACAATACATAGTTTCTTTTACAGACACATCTGTACTTTTTACAGCGACTTGTTCAGTCAACATCTCATACACGTGAATAGGCTTTGTTCACACTGTGCACAAATCTGATTTGGTTTCCAAATTCAATCTTAAGGTCATTTTGCAAATGATCCGCTTACAGTTCTGTCTGAAACCGTTTAGTCAGACAATAGGCAAGTTAGTGTTTTACGCAAATTTATTCCTGTAATGGCAAAGCTGGATTTCAGTGTCCTTCAGAAATCCTTTTAATATGCTATATATTTCTAATATGATATACAATTGTGCTGCTTTTTTTGTGCGCGCTTTATTTTATTTTTTTTTTGCTTGCAGGAATTTTTTTGATAATAGAACATTCCAAGACACAGCATGTATTACAATAGACATCTTTTGTAACAATGTCAACGGTTTGACTGCCACTTTTGATTAATTGTAAGCATTCTTGATGAATAAAATAATTAATTGATCTCTTTCTGTCTTTTTTTAACAATAGTGTAAATTCACTACTACTTGGAAGGATATTGTCAGCAGTGTCTGGTGCATCTGCCTTATTTATCTGTCCAAAACCACTGACTAATTGATGCATTTACTATTCAATACATAGTGAAAATATCCTGATTATTATCAGATTTCAAATAACACATGGACATGTTTTTTTTTTTTTTTTGCTGTTGTTTGCGGTCTACAGATTTCAGGCAGATTTATGAAATCAGATTTTTGCTCCCTGTCTGAACAAAGCCTTAGTGTATAAGTGTGCCTCTTAAAAAAAAATAAGATATTTATATTTTTAAATATAAAATATTAAATAATTTACAATATTAATTATAAAAAATTAAAAAAAGAACTTTTTAAAAATTTAAAAAAAAAAAATTTTTTTTTAATTTTTTTAAAAAAAAAAAAAAAAAAAAAAAAAAAATATAAATTTAAAAAAAAAAAAAAAAAAAAAGTTATAAAATCTTTATTATTTAAAAAATTTAATTTATTCATAAACAAAATACTTTAAACAAAAAAATATATTAATAATAAAAAATAAAAAATAATAAATTATAAAATTAAAATTTTATTATAAATTTAAGTAAAAAATATAATTGAAATATTTTACTAATAGTTTTTAATTAAAATAAAAAAAAAATAAAAAATAAATTATAAAAAAAAAAAAATTAATAAAAAAAATTTAAAAAAAAAAAAAAAAAAAAAAAAATTATTTAAAAAAAATGAATAAAAAAAATAAAGTAAAATGTAAAAAAAAATATATATATAATAATAAAAAAAAAAATTAAAAATCAACAAATATTAATTATTTAAAAATTTTAAAAAAAAAAAAAAAAAAAAAACCTATAAAAAAAAAAAAAAAAAAAAAAAAAAGTTTAATAAAAAAATACATTAATTTAAAAAATTATAAATAAAAAATAAATATAAAAAAATAATAATTTTTAAAAACTTAAATTAATATTAATAAAAACAAAAAAATAAAAAAAAAAATAAAAACCTATATTAAATAAAACAAAAATTTTAGTATAAAATAAATTATAAATTATAAAATAAAATTATTTAATTATAAAATAATAAAAATATATAAAAATAATAAAAATTTAAATAAAAAAAAATATTTAATTATTTATATTTTAAAAAATTTATGAAAAAAAAAAATAATATAAATAATAATATAATTTAAAAAAATTATAAAAGTATAAATAAAAAAAAAAAAATTTAAAAATTTTAAAAAAAAAAAAAAAAATTTTAAAAAAAAAAAAAAAAAACTTTTATCTAATAATATTAAATAAAAAAAACACCCTTTAATAACAAAAAAAAAAAAAGTTTCTTTAACAATTAAAATCCTTTATTTTATATTTAAATTTAACAATAAACAAAAAAATCATAAAAAACAAAACAAAAATTTTTAAAAATAAATAATATTTCAAAAACAATCTACGTAAAACTCAAATTTCAAACAAACAAATAAATTATAAAATTAAAAAAAATTAAAAAATTTTTCAACTAAAAAAAAGAAATAAAAATATATATCCAATTAAATAAAACTATAAAAATTTAATTATAATAATATTATATAATACTAATTTCAAATTAAACTTATTCAAATAAAATTTAAATTTAAAAAAAATTTATTATAAAAATAAACCAGCAATTTAAAAAATTAAAACAATATATATTAAATAAATAATTTATAATAAACAAAAATAATAAAAAAATTAAAATAAAAAAAAAATAAAAATTTAATATTAATAACTAATAAAATCAAAAAAATAACATCCCTTTATATAAAAAACAACATTTAGTTAATAAAAACAAAATTTTTTGTTAAATATGATAACACTTTTACCAAAAAATATCATCAAAATATTTAAAATTACAAATATTATAATAAAAGAATAAAAAGAACATTTAATAATAAAATAATCAAAAACATTACAACATTAATATAAAAACAAACATTAGCAAAAAATATCAAATAAAATTATTTTAATTAAATAAAAAAAATAACCTCTTTTACTCTTTATTATTTCTATATTTCTTTATATATTAAAAAAATA
This sequence comes from Sinocyclocheilus anophthalmus, assembly GCA_018155175.1. NCBI lineage: Eukaryota > Metazoa > Chordata > Actinopteri > Cypriniformes > Cyprinidae > Sinocyclocheilus > Sinocyclocheilus anophthalmus. The sequence continues at coordinate 618,517 of JADLZN010001566.1, read as the reverse complement.
ATTAAAAATAATCAAAAATTTAATAAAATATAAAAAAAAAAAATAAAAAAAAAAAAAAAAAAAAAAAAAAAAAAAATTTTTAAAAAAAAAAAAAAAAAAATTTAAAAAAAAAATAAATAATTTAAAATAAAAAAAAAATTAAATTTAACACATTAATATAAAACAATTTAAAAAAAATTTAAAAAATTTAATTAAAATATATTAATTCAAAATATTAATCTTTGAAATAAAAATAATAAAATTAAAAAAATAAAAAAAAAAAAAAAAAAAAAAAAAAAAAGAATTTTATATTTAAATTAAAAAAAATATATATATTTAATAAATAAAAAAAAAAAAAAATAAATATAATTAAAAAAAAAAAAATAAAAAAAAAATAATAAATAAAAAAAATAAAAAAATAATAAATAAAAAAAAAAAAAAAAATATAAAAAACATTTAACATAAAAAAAATAAAAAAAATTAATAATAAAAAAAAAACTTTCAAAAAAAATTAAATAATAATTAATATATAAAAAAAATTTAAAAAATAAAAATCAAAATTATAAAAAAAAAAACAAAATAAATAAAAAAAAAAAATTAAATAATAAAATCAAATAAAAACATAAAATAAAATAAAATAAAAAAAAAACTAATAAATTAAATAATTAAAATTATAAAAAAGTATAATCAAAAATTTATAAAAAGAAAAAAAAAATAACTGCTCAGTCCCTTGGCAGGATACTAGTGTGTGTGTGTGTCAGTGTCTTTAAAGACTTCATTTGACTTTCTTCCTGGGCAGTAAGGGCTTTAGTCACAGAGGGAACTTTGAGAGGCCCTTTGGGCTCGAGTCTTTGATCATGAATGTGGCGTTGTGTGCGTGTGTATGTATATGTGTGTGTCACTTCAGTTCCCTCAGAATCTCCTGTATATCCCGGCAGTAGTGAAGCAGTGCATGCTGGGAGAACAGTGCCAATCATATTAGATGTTTTGGAAGCCTCCAGATCAACTGCAGCGCTTTTTGCTCCTCCTTTTGAGTTATTTTCCCATGGCTCATTCTGATGTAATGGAGGAGCCAGTATCCCGAGGGCTGGTGGTTAAAACGGGAAACCAGCCGTTAATATGACTCACTCACTCACTCACTGTTTCATCATCTAAGCCTTATAAAGGAAGATCAGGTCTGTTCACAGGTCTCTGAAAAGGAAATTTCATGAATAGGGAATTCCAAGTTAAAATCACAGTCCAAACAGACTAAACAAGCCGGTTTGTTTGTTTTGTCCTAGGGAGGATGTCTAGCCCGTGTTTTACCTTATAAATGTGACTCATTTCCACACACACACTCACTCACTGAGAAAACCAATGGGGTTCCTCGCTCTTCTGAACTGCCTGGAGTGTGTGTTGGTGGGTTGATTAGAGGGATGTAGGATTCCTTCTGTGTGAACTTCCTTCCAGGAAGTCTCCTGATTCCCCTGTCTCCTACGGTAAGCGCCTCAGATCAGCAAGAGCTTGATTAAAAACAGCAACACACAGAGTAAAATAATATATTTAGTCAATAAAAAAATTACCATAAAAACTACAATAACTGAATCATGCTTCACTGAGATCCCACTGTAGCGTCTGGACCAATCAAAAACACAATTTTTCATTTGATTTAACAAATCAGTTATTCATTAGATGAACAAGTTGTCACAGACCCCTCACCCAATAGCTGGTGCCAGGATGTCTGCGAATGACCACAGGCCACTGGTTACCATGGCAACCACGACACCTTTGCTAGACCAGAGCCATTTACGACCTAATGGAATGTGAGTAGGGAAAATCACTGCCTTTTCCATAGGAAGAGACACAGTGCAACGTAGAAATGGACTCTTTTCTAATTAATCCATAGGAAAACTTTTCTTTGAATGAACACACATATCCTTCAGGTCATTGTGTATGTTGTCTTTGAGATTTTATACTGTTTTATGCAGGCTTATGATGGAAACACTCATTCCTGTCATCTTGCCTTTATGTAATCCTACCATGTTTAGTATCAATGAATTCGCCTTCATATGATCGAAAAAAGCGTGTATATTATATGTTGGTACATAGGCAATATATTAGTGTCCTGAGAATCTTTAGTAATTTCGATTCAAGTTCCATTTGCAAATTACCATGACTCAAACTGGTTCTTTTTCATCAACCAACTTCAGCAAAGATCAGCTTGAACCTTTGGACTGCATCTAGCCTCTCTTTCAGACAGATGAGACGTGCAAGTATTCAAACTTAGTCTTATTAATTGATACATTAGGTATCATTTGCACCTTTTTACAAAGGTGTGTTTGAACTAAGAAAACTAAGAAGCCTTCAGGCTGTAGATCTGCTGAATACGCAAATGGTTCCATAACTTCATATTCTTATTTTCTCTCCTCTTTACTGAGTTAAGCTTTAACCCTTTCCTATACCAACTGTGTGTGTGTGGGTGTGTATGTGTATGTTAGACCAGTTTAAGTGTTTATGTATGTTAGACCAGTTTAAGTGTTTATGTAGTTAATAAAGTCTTACTTGTATCACACCTGACGTTGTTCATTGTTTGCTCATAACTGGAGTCACTTAATCATGCAGATTTATGCTACAAGCTCTGTGTAGAGTTGTACAGTAAGAAAGTTATTTCCTTTAACCAGGAAATTAACGTTCTTAGAATTGACAGACAGTTGACCCTGAGAGGTCAGCTAAGTATCTACAGCGGATCTAAATATTTATAATTAATTATAACTAGTTATGATTAATTATTCATATTTCCCCATGAGCTGATTCGCTACACCACTGTGCAGGAATACCCATAAGCCCCTGCTTGTAAATAATCGAATTAATTATCCTTGAATGAGCAGTGAGACTTAAAGGGATTATATAAATAGTTATTATTTAGAGCTAAAATAGTAAGTTAAATCATTAAAGTTGAATGTCTCATTTGTTTTTTCTACCAATAAACTCTTTTACAAACTGAAGTCATATGTCAGCTTTTGAGGAAGTACTGGCTACTGAGTTGCGATTCTGTTGCAGTTCATCTACAAATGTGCAACAAAAAATTACTGTGCTGACTCAAGTAATCTTTGTGATTGCGGCATTACAGGATGTCTTGAACTGTAATTAACTGCAGAGCTATTATGGGATAGGCTGTTACTGTAAGTATGGCAACTGTGCCAGTAATTTACTGTAAATGCACAGTGAAATCTTTTATAGTGCAGAGAAAGCAGAAAAATGAGTGTTCAAAATAAACATCTTGAGACTGACAGGGCTAAATATAGTAGCTGGATTTCTGGTGGGAAAGGCATTTGCTAGTGTGTGTAGTGCTGTCTGTCCTTGTAGACTGTTATTGTTTGTGTGGGTGTGTGTCTGGTCTGGATGGGAAGAGACAACTGGAAAATATTAATATATTACTAAAGAATTCCAATATTTAATATACAGTGGTGTGAAAAGGTTTTTGCCCCCTTCCTGTTTTTTTTAATTTTTGCATATTTGTCACACTTAAAAGATTCAGATCATCAAACAAATTTTAATATTACACAAAGATATTGCAAGTAAATACAAAATGCATTTTTAAAATGATGATTTATTTTATTAATGGAAAAAAGCTGTCCAAACCTACGTGGCCCTACGTGAAAAATTAATTGCCCCTCCTGTTAAATCATGAAAGAACTGCAATTAACCACATTATTTTAGAAAGCTGAGTTAAATTTCACTAGCCACATCCAGGCCTGATTACTGCCAGACCTGTTGAATCAAGAAATCACTTAAATAGACCCTGTCTGACAAAGTGAAGCATGCTTAAAGAACAACACATCATGATGCAATCTAAAGAAATTCAGGAACAGATGAGAATCAAAACAGTTGAAATGTATCAGTCTGGAAAGGATTATAAAGCCATTTCTAAGTCTTTGGGACTCCAGCAAACCATGGTCAAAGCCATTATCCACAAATTGAGAAAACTTTGAACAATGGGTGAACCTTCCCCAGGAGTTGCCGGCCGACCAAATTTTCTCCAGAGCACAACGACGCGCAGCCCCAAAAGGGGACAAGGGTGGGCATAAAAGGAATCCATTACAACATCTTAAGAACTGCAGGCCTCCCTTGCCTCAATTAAGGTCAATGTTCATGATTCAACAATAAGAAAGAAACGGCATCCATGGGAGAGTTCCAAGGCAAAAGCCACTGCTGACCAAAAAGAACAAAGGCTCGTCTCTCATTTGCCAAAAAATATCTTGATTATCCCCAAGACTTTTGGGCAAATATTCTGTGGACTGATGTGACAAAAGTTTAACTTTTTGGAAGGTTTGTGTCCCATTACGTCTGGCGTAAAATTAACACTGCGTTTCAGAAAAAGAACATCATACCTACAGTAAAATATGGTGGTGGTAGTGTTATGGTCTGGGGCTGCTTTGCAGCTTCCGGACCTGGATGACTTGCCATAATTAAAGGAACCATGAATTCTGCACTCTATCAAAAAAATCCTGAAGGAGAATGTACGGCCATCAGTTTGTGACCTCAAGCTCAAGCGCACTTGGGTTATGTAGCAGGACAATGATCCCAAACACACCAGCAAGTCCACCTCTGAATGGCTCAGGAAAAACAAAATTAAGTTTTTGGAGTGGCCAAGTCAAAGTTTGGACTTAAATCCGATTGAGATGCTTATACAGTCCATTCATGCTCGAAAACCCTGCCATGTGGCTGAATTAAAACAATTCTGCGAAGAGTGGGCCAAAATTCCTCCACAGTGATGTGAAAGACTCATTGCCATTTATCGCAAATGCTTGATTGTAGTTGTTGCTGCAAAGGGTGGCACAAGCAGTTTTTAGATTTAGGGGGCAATTACTTTTTTCACGTAGGGCCAGGCAGGTTTGGACAGGTTTTTTCCCTTAATAAAAGAAATCATCATTTAAAACTGCATTTTGCATTTACTTGCATTATCTCTGTGTAATATTAAAATGTGTTTGATGATCTGAATCTTTTAAGTGTGATAAATATGCAAAAAATTTTAAAAACAGGAAGGGGGCAAAAACCTTTTCACACCACTGTATATAAAATCAAAAATAAGGTACATACCATTCAAAAGTTTAGTGTCGGAAGAAGTTTCTTATGCTCACCAAGGCTGCATTTATTTGATCAAAATACAGTAAAAACAGATTATTATAAAGTATTACTACAATTTAAAATAGCCATTTTCAATTATTTAAAATGTAGTTTATTCCTATGATGACAAAGCTTATTTTCAGCAGTCATTACTACAGTCTTAAGTGCCACATGATCTTTCAGAAATCATTCTGATATGTTTACATTTACATTTATTCATTTAACAGACATATTCATTTGATATACAGATTTGGTGATCAAGAAACACTCTTATTATTACCAGTGGTGAAAGCAGTTATTGTTGTAGATTATTGCTGCTGGTGCAAAGCAAGTACAGGAACTATACAGTGCTGTGAGTATTTAAGACATACTGCTGGGTTTGCCACAGATAACATATAATAACCCATAGCAGATCTATACAGGTGGAGGCGGGGAAGGTTGATGTTTCAGAGGATCTCTGAAAGTGTAGTGTGAACTGCTCTAGTGAATGCTAACCAGACATTTAAATGTAAAGCAGTAAGCTCATTGGCTGCGTATGTAACATGAACCAATCAGCTTGTGCCAAATAGTTTAATGCTGTGAGTATCAATTTGCATTAACGACCCATCAGCCTACGCCTCTAGATATTTCATGTCATAAATGTTGGCATAAATGTTGTATTGCCACTTTTGATCAATTTAATGTATCTTTGTTGAAAAATGTAATAATTTCTTTCATAAAAATAAAATCATTATGACCCTGAACTTTTGGACTGTAGTATATATCAAAATATTGGTTGCTAGGACAGTACTTTGCATTTGGTAAAGTGTTCCAGGTGGTTCTTTACTCTTTTGCCAAAGTGAATCATTCTTCATATCATATTATTTATGTCTGTAGCACAAATTGTGTAGGGTGAGTTACAGCCAAAAATCTAACAATTAGTGTATTCGATCAAATATATAACCTGTAGTATGAACAGTAGTGATAGTGATGTTTGTCTTGCCGCTGTCTCATCTGTTTCCCTCAGTTGTGTCTCTCTCTGATCTCTGGATAAGGTCACTCAGAGGCCGGCAGGGCCACAGATTAAAGCCTCTAGGGCTGGAAATGGACTGTAATTTTCTATAATGATGTTGAGTAGTATGCAACACTGCTTAATGCTGAAGTTAAACAAATAAACTATCCAGCCTGGTGGTCTGAGACACACTTAACACACTCACACTGCTTCATCATAGACATAAGTACAATATGAATTTCTGCTTGATACAGAGAAACAGAAAATGTATGTTAGAGTTAACAGCCTGGATTTAAATGGTTGTTGTGGTTACATCTGCCGCATTGTGCTGATCAATATGCCGATGTTCACACCTAGTACACATCACACCCTCTGTGATTCTCTGTGTTATTAAAAGACTTTGAGTCTTAGACTGAATGATCACAGATAATAACCAGCAAACGGCGGAAGCTGAGGTCTCTTGAAGTCTGGTTGGTTAAATATTACTTTCTTTCTCACATGCATTGTGATCAAGCAGATAAAAGTCTTCGTTTTTGTTTGCGTTGGTGTGTTTAAGGAGGACACAAAGGCGTGCTCATGAAAATTCCAAATGTGTATTCATCGTGTACACGACACGTTAGCCTGATGAGATCACGATTCTTCGCCTGTAATTCACAGTATCATATTAGATATTAGACATTTTTTATTTATCGGAATTCACCAATATGGCATATTAGTTTGTAAATGTGCATTTAATTGTAATTCCATTTATTTTTATATTTAGATGACCTTTGCCTTTATCATATGATGTAAAGTAAAAGCTGGCATTGAATTAATATTCACCCTATCTATTTTCTAAACTTGTTGTTAACTTACTGTGAACAATTCATCTGTGCATATCTTTTTTTTTATTGACCTATGTAATTTTTTATCAAAATAACAACTGGATCTTCCAGTGACATTACAGACTTCTCTCTGATGACGTATGCTGGACTTCACCAATCGTTTAGTCAGCTCAAAGGGATAGTTCACCCAAAAATGAAAATTCTGTTATTAATTACTCACCCTCACGTCGTTCCAAACCCACAAGACCTTCATTCATCTTCAGAACACAAATTAAGATGTTTTTGATGAAATCTGAGAGCTTTCTGACCCTCCATAGACCCTGTTTTCTTTGCGCACAAAGAAACATAAAATTGATGTCACATGGACTATTTTATCTTTGTCCTTACTACCTTTCTGGGCCTTGAATGGTAGTTCCCTTGCTGTCTATGCAGGGTCAGAAAGCTACAATTATTACTTTTTTGATAATCCCTTTTACTCAAATGTATGTCACAATAGAAGAAGATCTACCGCTGCTTCTGTATGTAAATAAAGGTAATTTTAAGCAAGTCTCAATATATATATATATATACACACAATACTTTTACACACAATACTATGGAATTTAAATGTTGACTAATAGTGGTAGTAGTATTAGTAGAACAGCATGAAAAGGTCAGAGGAATACAGCAGGATGCAGCATGTGTGTCACCCAGAACATAAACCACATGTCTATTCCAGTCCTGAATTTAGTGTGTGTGTGTGTGCCTCCCATCTGCTGATCTGTTTAGTAAGACCACCCCATCCCTCCTACATTAGTCACACTGCCCCCCGTTTCATCCCTCACGCAAGCACACACATGCACAATGAGTAGTGAACAACACCTCCTACAGCTGGGCCTTTTGTGGTGTGAGCCCCCCTCTCCATCCCTTCAGCCCATGGGAGGTTTAACACCTGCCCGCAGAGGAGGGGTCGGGGTGGGGGTCAGGGCTGCGATTATGTTTTGTGAAAATAGATCTGATAGTGACCAGCTGTAATTGCATCACGATGTGTTTAGAAATCCTGCTTTCTCTTTATGTCTCTCATAAAAACACATGACCCATATGCAAACATAATGCAAGGTATCAATCAGTCATTCTGTGAACTTGCTGTATAATCACAACAGAAATCAGTTACTTATTCCTATCTTTTCCTATCTATCTTTGACATTTTTTAGGCACAACAGAGAGATGCATTTGTACAAGAGCGATATGGACATTACAACCTCTGTGACCCCTTCATAGCACTGCTGAGAGACAGCGAGCTGTCGCAGGCTCAGGATGATGGAGGGCAGAGTCCCGTGTGTCTGAACCCGCTGGGCGTGTTGAAGCTAGTGATGGCCCACTGCACCAACATGAAGGAGAAAATGATGAAACAGCTCGCTGCTGCAGAGAGGAGACACAGACGGGTGAGAGACAAAGACTGAGATCTGAGCTACCTACCTAGGCTGTATTTTTAGGCTCCTATGTGAAGGCTGCACTTTTAAAAATAAAGGTTCTTTATTGGCACCTGAGGGGGGGGGGGGGGGGGGGGGGGGGGGGGGGGGGGGGGGGGGGGGGGGGGGGGGGGGGAGAGGTGGGAGGGGAGGGGGGGGGGGGGGGTGGTTCCATGAACAACCTTTAAAATCCATGAAATCTTTCTATTCCAAGGTTCTTTATGGTGAAAAATAGATTTTGAAAATATCCTAAACACCAAGAAAATGGTTATTTTAAGAACTGTTCACTAAAATGGTTCTTTGGAGAACCAAAAATGGTTATTCTATGGCTTCGCTATGAAACCTCCATGTTAGTTCTTTTATTTGTGACCCTGGACCACAAAACAAAAAAAATAAGGGTAAATTTTTCGAAATTGAGATTTATACATATGAAAGCTGAATAAATAAGCTTTCCATTGATGTATGGTTTGTTAGGATAGGACAATATTTGGCCGAGATACAACTATTTGAACATATGGAATCTGAGGGTGCAATAAAATCACAGTATTGATAAAATCGATTGATAAACCTTTAAAGTTGTCCAAATGAAGTTCTTAGCAATGCATATTACTAATCAAAAATTAAGTTTTGATATGTTTATGGTAGGCAATTTACAAAATATCTTCATGGTACATGATCTTGACTTAATATCCTAATGATTTTTGGCATAAAAGAAACTGATAATTTTGACCCATACAATGTATTGTTGGCTATGACTGGTTTTGTGGTCCAGGGTCACATTTTTAGGAGTGTGGTAATGCTAAACAGCTGTAAGTGTTTCAACTAGTGAGGAGTACTATTAATGTCACTTTAATCAGTCACTTTGAATGCTGGGTTTGAAGGTAGCTGCCTATATAGACAGTAGACTAGCTCACAAAGTTTTGGAACAGAGCTTGAGTGCATGTATTGAAAATATATATGTATGCTTATGGAACTGGTGCATTCAGTTCTTTGAAAGAAAAAAAAGTTTTTATTTATTTCATAAACATTGTATGAAAGATTAATCCAAAATTAAACACAACTATTCTCTCTGTTATGTACATTGGGTGAGTCTTATTTTGAAAGGGAGCAGATCTCTGAATAACAATGCTTGATCTTCTGACCAAACACTCTTTATTTATTCTTTTGCTTCTATGATAATTATGCTCATAAACATAAGAAAAATAATGTGACTCATTTAATGTGACTCAAACGTCATTAACTCAAATGAAATAATATATGCCCACTGTTTATTAGGTGGTGCAGTTATAATTAGTCATCTTTCTTTACCTGATGTTTGAATGTGTGTATGCCTGTAGGTAATAGCAGATTTAGAAGAAGAGAAACGACGGCGTGCTCAAGACAATGCTGCGGGTGATGACATCACTGCCATGCTGGAGAAGGAACGAGACAGACTTCTGCAACAGGTAACCAGGCAATGCCACCAAAACATATATACACATGCACAAACTGTGGCATTATAAATACAACATAAACTGCAAAATAAAAGCAATCACAGCACCCTGTGCCAGCAGATTTTGTGTGGCTTTGTTGTGTAACTGTTACCGCAGATGTCTTTTCTACAGAGGAAAGTCTGCATTGTTTTTATGGACTGCGGTGCATAAGAGTCCGTCCACCTCTGTGTGTGTACGAAGACATTCCATTGTGTTTTTATGGGATTAGGATAAAGTGATGTTAAGGTCAAAGTACAGACTGCAGTATTATGTAAAAGGCCCTTCCTGCCCTGCCCTGGCCTGAGTTTCACTTACATACATACAGGCACACACACACAGGTTTACATTTGTGAAAAGTGGGGACATCCCATAGGCGTAATGGTTTTTATACTGTACAGACCGTATATTCTATTGCCCTTTACCAACCCTACCCCTAAACCTACCCATTACAGGAGACTTTGTGCTATTTCAGATTTTCAATACACTCCATTCTGTGTGATTTATAAGTGTTTTGAAAAGTGGGGACATGGGGTAATGTCCTGAAAAGTCACCTTCTCCTTGTAATACCTATGTCATACCTTTGTCATTATACAAATTTATGTCCTCATTTGTCACAAAAACGCGCACACACACACTCTCACACACTTATTTTTTTTGGATGCTTGACCATGGCTCTCACACATTCTGTAGCTCATAGGGTTCTGAAGTCTTAAATATATTCATAAGTATTGTTTGAGGCAGGAAGAAGCAAGTAAACAAGATATTTTCAAGAACAGTTGTATAATTCATCTTCGATATTGTCTACACATATTGTTATTCCCTCTGACTTTACTAATATCTTCGAATTTTTGAAGTGACATCTCTTGCTTTTCTTCTTCACAGCTGGAGTTTGAGAGGGCTCAAGTCGAGCGTTTAGAACGTGAGCGGTCAGTTCTGTCGAATCAAGCTGAGGAGGATTTAGCACAGCAGCAACAGTTATCCTCGACACTGGCAAAAGAATGTCAGAAGGCTACAGCACGGGCAGAGGAGGAGAGCCAGCGGGTTGCAGAGCTCAGCCGCCAGCTGGAACAGGAGAGCAGTACCATCAAAACCCTAAAGGGGGAGCTGGAGAGCGAACGCACTCATGCTCGGCAGATAGAGGCGAGAGCTGAGAGAAAGCTGGCCGAATTGGATACAGTGCATGAGCAGATGAGAGGGAAACTACTGAAGGAAGAAAAACGATATCAGGAGCTTTTGGAGAAGTTCAATAGCCTAAAACAAGAGTTGGATGAAATGAAAGAAAGAGAAACGGCAGGACTGGAAAAGGACAATGAAGAAAATGTAAAAACCACAGGGATCATGCCTCCTCTTAGTCAAACAGAAGTCGATGGCAAAGCCATTGCATCTAAATCATCTCCGCAACCCAAGCTAAATGGCCACCACACTCCCAGAGAACCAGAGTCTCCAGCAGACGAGAGGTGCAAGGAAGTGGGATCGGTGGACAATGAGGTAGTACTCCCTGGAGGAAGTGGAGCCTTGCGGTGTCTCTCCCCAAGCAGTCCTGCCTCGTCCTCCCTTAGCTCATCTCCTTGCTCTTCCCCAGTACTGACCAAGCGTCTGGCCTCTATAGGCTGCTCTAGTCCGACCTATCCATCCTCTTACCAGGCCAGCATCAACCAGCGATTCCAAGCAGCACGCCACAAATTTCAGCAGCAAGCTGAATCAGAGCAGCAACACGGAGCATCCGTTGTCCACTCACCTCAAGACCTCTCTCCTACTGCGGCTGCTCCTACTACTCCAGACAATTCTACTGCAAAGCAGATTGCCCGCAACACTGTCACTCAGGTGCTGTCACGGTTCACAAGCCAACAAGCAACAAGTAAACTCCCTCCGTCCAACAGCTCGCCCTTTGGCACTGATTACCGCAACCTGGCCGCAGCCTCCTCGCCGACAGGGAAGAGCCCAGGGGTTCTTTCACCAGGGATCCGCTCACCAATAATTCCTAGGGCAGAGAAGATTCATCCACCCCCTGTTCCTCCTAAAAAGCAGGGGGTCAACCAGTCTCCCGGCTCACCGGTACCTTCTGGCAGGGCCAGCCACTTCCCCGAACTCTCTGGGAGCTGTGGTCTCACCAGGGGTCAGGAAGATGCAAAAGAGCTTGACTTGGTCGTGTCGTCATCTAGTTAACCAGCCTGGAGTTCACGCCTTCTCCACTCCATTCCATTCAGTGGCATCTAAAGCACTCTTGAGAACCTCAAGGTTTCCTTCTTTTATTTTCACCCTTATTGTCATGTCATACTTGTCAATTCTTGTCCTTAAAAGGATAGTTCACCCAAAAATGAATAATTACTCACCCTCATGTCGTTCCAAACCCCTAAGACCTTCATTGATAATCGGAATACAAGTTAAGATATTTTTGATGGAATCTGAGAGCTCTCTGACCCTCCATAGACAGCAATAATATTACCACGATCAACACACAGAAACGTAGCATCGATAAAATAGTACATGTGACATCAGGGGTTCAACCGTAATTTTACGAAGCTACGAGAATACTTTTTGTGTGCAAAGAAAACAATAATAACATAATTTATTCAGCACTCCCCAAGTTACCGTCTTCCGCCATTTTGGAGAGTACCCCAGAACGTAATCAACGTAATGAGCGTTGTTTACGTTCAGCATGCACGTGCTTTCCCTGAACGTAATCAGTGTTGTTTATTTATGTTCTGGGGTACTCTCCAAAATGGTGGAAGACTGTAACTCGGGGAGAAGAATTGCTGAATAAATTATGTTATTATGGTTTTCTTTGCGCACAAAAATTATTCTCGTAGCTTTGTAAAATTAAGGTTGAACCCCTGATGTCACATGGATTATTTATCGATGTCCTTGCTACGTTTCTGTGCATTCATCGTGGTAATATCCTTGCTATCTATGGAGGGTCAGAGAGCTCTCAGATTCCATCAAAAACATCTTAATTTGTGTTTCGAAGATGAACGAAGGTCTTACAGGTTTGGAACGACATGTGGGTGAGTAATTAATGACAGAATTTTAATTTTTGGGTGAACTATCCTTTTATATGGATAGTTCATCCAAAACATGAAAATTCTGTCATTATTTACTCACCCTCATGCCTTTATGATCTTTTTTGGATCTTTTTGCTTTCCTGGAGGGACAGAAAACTCACTGAAAAGCATCTTAATTTGGGTTTTGATGATTACTCAAAGTAATCATCCCATGTTTGGAACAACATGAGGGTGAGTAAATGCAGACAAAATTTCATTCTTGGGAGAACAATCCTTTTAAGTACCTGGTTTTGTAAGTTTCCTTATCTGAAACAGTTCAGGTCTTGGAACCTTTACAAATGAGCTAATGTGGTAAAGAAAGACATCCAGAATGTGCAGTGATACAATACTCCAGGACAGAAAACCACTGGTCTGAAAGGGTAGCCAACCCTTCTTCTGGAGAACTACCTTTCTGCAGAATTTTGCTCTAACTTTAATCAAACAACCCTGAATCAGCTAGCCAAGGTGTTTAGGATTACTTGAAGATTAAAGGCATGTTGTGTTGGAACTGAGCTCTGCATGAAGGTAGCTCTCTAGAAACAGGTGGTTACCTCTGTTCTATAGTACCTTGTTCTTTTTCTCCAAGGTTGTCTAACTCTGATTTTGGAGGGTCACCTACCTGCAGAGGTTAGCTCTAACCCTGATTAAACACTCCTTAACCAGCTAATCAAAGTCTTCAGGATTACTAGAAATGTCCAGGCGGGTGTGTTGGAGCTAAACTCTGTTGAAAGGTGGTCGTCCAGGAGCAGGATCTCAGATGCAGTCACGAATAAGGCTGACCACACACTAGACAATTTTCAAAATCTTAACCAATTTTAAAACCATGGGAGACCACAGACATGAAGACAGTTTTAACCTTATAATCAGTCCATCTCGATCGGGAACAGTTAAATAATCGTAATGACACCACACAATAGAAGATCCCGGGGAGGGGAGAAAATCGGCCTTAAAATCATGTGTGCAGGCGGCTTAAGTGCCCACAGAGGTGATGCCTTACTGAAAACCTTCGGTATCCCAGAACAAACCTTAGCCTGAGCTCAACCAATCCTAACTGTGTGAAAAGTTTGAAAGGAACACACACAGTCAACCATCTTAAATACTACTCCTGTAAGAGCTAATCTATTTAAATACTATTTTAATCTGTCTTTTAATGTTTTATTCTGTTTTTATTTTTTTACAAAAAGTTTTTTATTTATCCTAAAATGTTACTATTAGTCCATTCCTGATGACCTGCACAGATAAAAAATGTTAGTGTATAAAGTAAAAACTATGCTAAGCAAATAGTGATTAACCAAGTCTTCAACCAATCGGTCAGTCTTAGGCTACTAATGCTGTCTTGATCTGTGTCTGGCAAATGTGTGACATTTATATTATGTTTATGGTAAATATATAAAGTATTGGTTTTCTGACAAGCAGTAATATAATATGATGTGCAGTTGCTGTTAATTTCCTTAATCTGTTTAGAAATTAACTACTGGAGATATGAACTAATATATGAAACAGTCATGGAAAACCTCTCGTGTCCTACTGTATTGCACCATGACTACATTATCCTCTAGTGTCAATCTGAAGCGTTGCTCAGGAAGCTGCCACCTGGTGGTTGGGCAGCATTAAGCATTAAACAACAGCCAAACCAGAGTACCTTCTCTGTAAATGAAGATTAAAAATGAAATTCTTCTCATGTGACATGATAGTCAACAATAAAGTCAAAATGTTGTGTTCTGCGAATGTAAGTCTGGGTCTAATAACCATGCCTAGATGTATTACTCCATCACTGATCTTTGTTTATACTGTAGTCTTATCTTTAATTTTTTTATTTTTATTAAATATTAGGTAGAACCTATAGCACCAGTTTACATGATTCACAACCATGGTAAAAGCACAAGTGAGTAAATGTCATCATTTAATGATTACTTTACCCTGGAACTTTGTTTTCTTACCTGTGTCCTTCTTGAAGTCTTTTGACGTTTTAACTTTTTAGTATAAAAATAGAAACGATTTTATGTTTGTGTAAAAATCTTGCTGGCATGAAGGTATTGCTCACATGAATACACTTACGAGAGAACTAAGTATGTCGGGTTTTTGAGTAAATGTGGTGCATGTATCTGTCCTACATAGGTTTCTGCTGCTCTACTGTCATTCAATGTTTCTGTTTTTAAATACCTCACCATTTCTCCTACTGTACTGAAACATTTTTAAGTAGCAGTTTAGATTTTTACTGCTGGAATGTTTTTTTGTGCATCAATAAACCTGAACCGACACTTGGAATTTTAATTTTTCTACCCGAGACTTTTAAACTTTTAGCTAGTTTTAAGAAAATAGTTTGTTAAATTAGTTGCATTTTTCCCAAATGATTTTTACATGTTAACGGTGCTAAATAAATTTATGACCACCTGTATTTTATCCCCTAAGCTAATAAAGGTTATTTTAAGTTTGCTTTTTTCCTATGCATTTGATATTTTGACTGTAGTCCTCACCCTAAAACATCACTAGGAATAAATCTGTATAGATGTCAGGCACAAACACAACAGTTTACACAAAGGATCAGAAGTAACCATTTAGTCATTTTGGTGCCATTTACTGTGAGCAGACGTTACGTTTGCATGATTTAAAATCTGAAAAAATAAAGGTTATGAGACCGAGAATATGCCAGTCTTACAGGATGGGTGTATTTTACAGAGGATCTTTGAAGGAACAGTCAAGACAAACAAGGTTAACGTGAAAGCAGTGTGGCAGAAACATGCAATTGCAACACTGATGGAGCCCTCAGTACTCTGTACACGAGAGAGACTCAGATTTACTGTGTGGGTTGCTTGATTTGTTGCAGACTGTGGATACCCTAAATGCATCACAAGTACCTGTAACAGACAGTCTAAACCTCTATACGTGAAGAAAATACATCTGGTGTATAAATATAAAAATCAAGACTTAATTTGGATGCCTTTGCCACCAACGAGGGTTATCTATGGATTTATTTATTCTGTCTTTTTGGGTTATTAATCCATTTTAGTTTAGCAGACTGTGAGTCATACAAAGATATGGTGAGAGCAGTTAAGACAGATGGCCACTCCAAACCCAGACACAAAGCCCCATTCCCCTCCTCTCCTGATCTCATGCATTCCCTGTTATAGGCCGGAAAGTTGAGGACAGGACAGCAGGAGATCTCATCTCTCCAGGTTGTCAGTAGGCGGAGGAGGAGGAGGAAAGGTGGGATTGTCATCTGATTGGGGTTTGGAGATACAGTGAGTGAGGCATTACTTATCCACCGTTTTAAAACACAAAAACCATTTGCACAAGCATTGCAGCTGCCACAGTTCACAAAAAAAGACAAAAATGAAAACAATACAAACTCTTCGAGTGACTTGCGAGCGGGTAAATGAGAGAAAAGCGACAATTGCCGATAATTTAGATCCACGATTCCCTTCAAGTTCTCATTTGAACCTAATCCACAGCTGAGACCCATCCAAGTCTATTAATGACAGACGTTTGAATGGAATCACATCCTCTTTTAAACAGAAAAAGTTTTTTTGACTTTATTTATTTATTTTTTTTCATTTTTGGGAGACTTCTTCATGCTGAGCGAACGGCATGTGGTGTTCTGAGCGCCGGCTCCGCACTTGAACAGAAGGAAGAGGAACCGGGTCGGTTTCTAAGCGTTTTGCATCTCTTTGCCGATCTTGTAGCTGAGGATCTTGTTCCAGTCGATCTTGGTGCGAGTGACGGGCAGCTGTCTGCGGAGAGCTTTGAAGGTGGTGTCTGACATTGTCTGGTAGTTCTCACTGATGGCCGTCTGGAGGGAAACATTTAAACAGCGCAAATGTTAAACGGAATTCTGATCATTAAAATTAGGGATGCACCAATCATATGAAATATTTAATATTCATCTTAATTAAAATTTAGACGTCAAATTTCTACCTGGTAATCATTTTCAGCATTTTCAATGATTTTTACAAACTCCTTGGCAGTCTGGGTTTCATTCTAGAGAGAAAAGGGCAGGAATTTACTTTGTTGAAATCTTTGCTTTGGTTAATGCTTATGTGAATATATCTCTTTTTTACTCACAGTCACTACAATGGACTCCTCCACCTCTTTATGGCTCACCAGTTGTACATTACCGTCCTCATAATAATGTACCTGTAGGAAACCAAATTATGTAACACTTTACAATCACAATTTGTTTCTCATCTCCACTATGCTAATCTGTTAGGTGAGGTCTCACCTGGATCTTCAATACTCCCACCACCTGAGCTGATGACTGACTAATGGTGAACTTCCACTCTGACCTGCACCGGCCATTCCTGACAAGAGAGAATCATCGGAGAGTCAGCTTACAACCAGATTCAGTCTTACTACAGAATCAGACTCCAAACATTAAATCTGACAATTATAATGTAGACTGTAGAGACTCACACAAAGATTTCAGACTAACCACATCAAAGAACTCATGGCAAAAATGTAGATCTAATTTGATACGCGATGTACAGTCAGCTGATTATGATTGCAAAACAAAACGTGACAAGAGTGAATCAGTTTTTAATCACCTTTAAGGGGTCCAAAAATGACAGATGGCTGTACATAATGCCTGTTATTTAACAAATACATGACCATTTAAAGACTCAGGGTCAGTAAGTTAGATATTTAGAAAAAAAAATGAAAGAAATTAATACTTTTACAGTAAAGACTTTTGTTGTAAAGATTATAAAATAACTTCTATTACACACAAATACTGTTCTTTTGAATTCTAATCAAAGAATCCTGAAAAAAATGACATTTTCATCAAAATATTAAATAGCACTGAAAATATTAAATGTGACACTGAAGACTGAAATAATGGTTGCTGAAAATTCAGATTTGCCATCACAGGAACAATTACATTTAAAAATGTGTTCAAATTCAGTAGAAAACAGTTACAAATATTTGTAATTAAATTGTAATTAATAATTAATTGTAATAATATGTAAAATATTACTGTATTTTGATCAAATAAATGCAGCCTTGGGGAGCATACGAGACTTTTCAAAACATTTAACTTTAAAAAAAAAAAATGTAACATTGTAGGAAATCAGTTGCCTGGGACAAAGGGTCAATTATATAGTTTAGCAACATTATACAAGTATTCCAGAGAGCTGGATATAAGGAGATAAAGCATTACTCACCAAAAGTTTTTGGGCTGGAACTGATGACCCTCAATACAAGCAATAATTGTTTGCTGTCCATCAACAGTCTTCCCATACACCTGCGGCACAAACATCAGTGCACATGACTTCACAAACAATGGCTGCAATCATAAATGTAAATGCAGCAAGTGCTAACAGTAAGAGAAATGTATGAAATTCATATTTTTCTGTTGAGATTCCCATAGGAAAACTGTGTACCGTGCAGACTCCAGTGGGATAGTGCTCTTTCACGTAAGCACTGAGCGCTTCATCACAGGCGTCCCTCCAGGACCGGAGGGCAGTCTCTCCCTCGTAGGGCTGAGGATCGCTCGCTTCCTTTCTCAGGTGATCGAAACGGAATGACACCTGCTTCCGTGGGTCAAAGAACCGTCCCTGACCCAGATCTCCATGCTCAGTGATCAGAACCTGCAGGAACAGGATGTCCCTTCCTCTTTAGGCAAAACTAATCACACACAGATCTGCAGTTCTCCTAACGCAGCAGCAAACACTCACAGTCCAATGCGCACACCTGCCCTAATCACTAACAAAGTACACAAAGATCTACAGAGAGCAGAGTTTACACCCAGCTTAAATAAATAATGTGACAATAGTGTGCTCTCTGTTCAAAACTAACACAGAGTATCATGGCAGCACAGGAACTAAACGTACACGCACATTTTCAAAACCGACTGAAATTACTGCATCTGTGAGACTTAAAAACGTTAACTTACCGACTCCTCACTACCGTCGAGTTTGACAGGAGCGAACTGATCCATGTTATACTGAGCAAAGGCACTGTGAAACAGAAAAGAAGAATGGAACATGAATCCTTAGGAAAACAAACTTTCAACTACATACAGATGCATCTAGACATAACGTGACTAACAGATCTGGAAATAACTTACTGTGCTGCCCCTTCCCGGAGGAGGTTGTCATTGTTGAGGAGAAGTCGCACATCTACAAAAAACATAAAAAATTTAAAATCAGTCACAAACCTAAGCACAGGTCTGGTATAATATCAAATACAAAACTGGTTTGAAATCAGATGTTTTTGATGAGCGAGAGAGCAGCAATGAGGAACCGCCAATTAAACGGCAAGAGAGCTATCCATTGTGAAGCAGGAGCAAAAAATAAACAACATCAGCAACAACAGCTCGTTGTGCCTCCCCAAGCATCGTCTTGTGTATTTTTTCTTTTTTCCCTTTATGTGCAAATCAGTAAAAAATGTATCACAAGCATTTCCTCCATGTTGTTTGATGCTGGTGTCAAGAATCAAATCTCTTCTTGTGACTAGCACAAGTTTGTATATGAATATTTGAGATATTCTGGGACTGCAGCTTCAGTTGGATAGGAGAGTGATGTTGTAATCAACAGAAAACAAGAAACTGTACACATTTTTGGAGCCAGTTCCATTTCAGAAATCTCTTATGCTCACCAAGGCTGAATTTATTTAATCAAAAATACAGTAAAAACTGTAATATTATGAAATATTATTACAATTTTAAGTAACTGTTTTCTAAAAAGAGGGGGAAAACACACAAGGTGGGGGGGGGGGGGAGTGTGACATTTTAAAATGTAATTTATTCCTATGATGGAAATGCTGAATTTTCAGCAGTTATTAATCCAGTCTTTAAGTATTACACGATCCTTCAGAAATCAGACAGTTGTTCTGCTTAATATTTCTGTAGAAATTGTGATTATTTTTTTTCATTTCAAAAGAACACATTATATATTATATAATTATTTGTAGCATTATAAATGTCTTCTCTGTAACATTTGATCAATTTAATGCATCTTTGTTGAAAACAAACATTAATGCATTTGCCCACTGTCATATTCATGTCATTTTCACTGTGTGCTGTATGTAAAAATGAGTGTTACCTTGGCTTTATTTGAAAAAATATGATTCCCAATGCACACTTCCCAGAATACTGAGTGCTCTGTTGGTTACAGTGTTTACTTCCTTTTTTATTATATTTTTATTAAATATTTATTTATTTATTTGTGAAAATACTTTGTTCTTCTAGAGTATTTTAGTTTACACGTTTTTTTTAAATCCAGGCTGGTACTTTAACTTTTTTTCTCACAATCACTGGGCTAGCAGAGGTTGAGGGGCGGGGGAAGTTGTGTTGGTAGCACGGCCAAAAAGTTGTAAGCACAAGGTATGAGGGGCTCGAGGTTTCTGGTTATCATGTGTGCTGGGTTCTCGTTCGAAACAGTAACTGTGGGGGGTTCATCACTTAAACAGGCACTGATGTTCCATGCAGAGCACAAAAAATACAAACCATCACAAAAATTGTTTTTAGACAAAGTTTTCTTAATTTGCTAAAAATGGTAGAGTGCAGAAACATAACACCTCTTACACCTTAACAAAATATAAAATAAAAAAAATGGCAGACATTTAGGGAAAGTGAGCAAAGATACATTATTTTCTCTTTTACGTGTGGGGAGAAAATAAGAACAAAGATATACATTATAAATACACATAATATACAAATAAAACTAATTGTGCTTTATTTTTCAAGTACAGTATTTAGCAGTAGCATTCAAGAAATTAAATGAACACATTAAAATAAAACACTATATACATCAATTATACTTTTTTTTAAAGCAATTGACTGATGATAAGTTCATCAGTCAAGAGCAGTGAGTGATTTTTTTCTGTGTTTTGTTGTTTTATTAACATTAAAAGATCATCTGTCTTTCAATAGTGTTTCATTTTTATACCATCATTTACTCAAGTTGTTTTAAACCTGAATTAGTTTATTTCGTCTATTGAACATACAAGTTATTTTTTGAAGAATGTGGTTAACTAAGCAGTTGCTGGTCCACAGTGACTTCCATGGTATTTTATTCCTACTGTAAAAGTCAGTGTGGACCAGCTACTGCTTGGTTACTCACATTCTTCAAAATATCTTCTTTTGTGTTCAGCACAAGAAAGAAATTAATACAGGTTTGGAACAAAACATTTGTGAGTAAATAATGATGGGCATGCAAAAGTTTTTTTTTGGGTGAACTATCCCTTTAATGACAGGCGGCAGCATGTTTAGTAGCTACTGTCCCGTAAGATCTTCAGCGGCTTTCTCTCTCAACTGTTTACTTTCATTTTAGACATAACCAACTGTGTTTATATGTAATCCTTGTGTGTTTTTGACAGTATTAGATGCTAAATCAATCAGACGCGAAAGACAACTTAGTCCAATAATCAGGAGCTTTTTGACAGGCTCTCAGAAAAAGCGCATGCAGAACAGCACGTTAATTAAATGTTTAACCGGTATTGCTTTAAAGCAGATGGAAATATGTAGTTTTGTGATTGCGCATAAGTGCAGTGTCCCTTGAGAGTGACCCTCTAAAGGCCGGGGGCGCTGAGCTAACACTGATGTGAATGCAATGCATGTGGCGTTGTACATTATATTGAGACGGAGGAGGCGCCAGAACTGATGCCGATAGAATGTGCCCTGTAAAGCCACGATACAACCGATATTTCTTCAAAAGCATATCGTGGAGACATTTCAAGTCGTCCACGATCACAAATGTCATATGCGCAACCACCCCTAACTCCAAAGTATATAAAATCTCATACCCACAAACAGCACAACAAAATCACTTCACACATTAAGCGCTGTGTTAGAACATGCAAAACTGTATCGCAACGGGTTGCTACGTGGTAATTTTATTCATCGCACAAACCATTTTGCATAGCACACGTGCGACTATGTCGCACCTGTACAGCCCGTAATCCATTTTCAAATGATATTCAAATTTCTTAAAATGAATGAAAATAATTTAATTATATCGCCTCTGCGCACCTGCTTTCAAGATATCAAAAACCCATATCGGTCGACCACTACTTGTGAGATTAGTTTGTGCCTTTCGTAGCACGAGATTCGTTTGGTAGCGCGATCGCGCGGCTCGGTCAATTGACCTATCGTAAGCCCCGCCCCCCCTGACAATGTAAAGCGCTTTGAGTGCCTAGAAAAGCGATATATAAATAGCAATGATAATAATAATTATTATTATTATTAATTATATTATCAGTGGGAATTAATTTCAATGGCGCGTATATCAAATATTTTAAAATAAATATGGTGGGTAACTCGAAGCGAGGGTTTACAGATTACAATGCAAGCAGGAGAAGTCTCATATTACGGTCGTCACGATCGCAGATGACAGCATGCAGGATCAACACTGTTCATATACCGCAGAGTAAGATTAAATAAATTTACATTTAACCAGATTAATATGGATAGGCACTAATGTACACCTTCATTTATGTGTTTTTGACCTACACTGTAACTTAGATGACGTGAGAACAGTTTGCGATTTAGGTTTGTACGTTAGCATGGACTCATTAACGTTTTGTCTTCATTGGGATTGGGGTTGAATGCTTAGGGACATTTTGCTCTGTTTTGTTTGGTTTTAGGAAATGGAATAAAATAAATTCTCAGGATACATGGAATCAGTGTTACAAGTACCCAAGACACATCGTTTTTTCCATTTTTGTACCATAAACACCATCAAACCGATGCGAGCTTCGGATCTTCCAATGTTTGGCGCTGAAACCTAAAGATATCCGAGTTCCACTCCCCATGCAACTGATACTCAACTGCCATTGGCTCATCTGCGTTCGAGGGGAGGGGCTTACCGATAGGTCAACTGATCCGTGTCGGTGACAGGTCAGCTTGGCGCGAGCTCTGTTTCGGGCTGTTTCGTCCCACTTTCAGTGCATTTGGCTTCCCAAATGTACGGCTAAACACCGGTTCTCTCGCTCTCAGTCATGTTGCTTCTATCGGCTGTTTTTTGCTGTAGATATGCAATGCAGAGAGACACATACGCGACGCCCTCTTCTTGAGACGGGGCGGGAATATGCAGCTCATTTGCATTTAAAGCGATACACTCCAAAACAGCTCTTTTTTAGACACACCCCAAAAATGACATTTTCAAGCTCTTATAATAAATTATCTGTTGGGTATTTTGGGCTGAAACTTCACAGACACATTCTGGGGACACCCAAGACCAATATTACATCTTGTAAAAAGGGGCATAATAGGTGCCCTTTAAGCATAATGAAAAATGACACTCACCGTTGAACACTTCATTGAATTCTCCAGGGGGAGCGTGGGTCACAAAATTAGCTGCGATGCGGACCTGCACAAATAACACATAATAAATTATGAGTGAGCACATATTTGCCTCAATAAAACACTGTGGCTTCATCACTACTGAATCACAGCCAGTTTCCAGCGGGTGACTCTAGAGCTCAAATTACCCCATATACACACCCTGGCCTGTAACATTTCAAGAACACACACCACTGAGTTCTCAACAATACACACAAGTTACATGTTCATGTTTTAAAACCACATCACCCACACTACTAAACATCCAAAAACATCTCACTCAAATATCCTCTCAACCTTAGTGTAAACGTCCTTATTAATCAGACCAGGACTATTCCACATTAGATCTGCTCTGTGCTGTTAAATTGATAGTTCATCCAAATAAAATATTTTGAAGTGTTTTACTCAAAACTACTTAACTAAGTGTTTGAATTATGTTTGTAGGGCTGCACATTTTGGCCAAAAAATATTTGTGAATATATATTAAGATTATTATATAACAGTATAAGTGATTGGAGGGATTAGATCTCTCGGATGGCCTGGGAACACCTTGGGATCCCCCAGGATGAGCTGGAGGTGGCGGCCAGGGAAAAAGACATGCGTTTCCTTACTCAGCCTGCTGCCACTGCGACCCTGGGGGGAGGGAAAACAAAAAAGAGACACTGCCTGGATCGTGGTGGAAAATGGATGGAATGGATGCATATAACAATTATTATTATTATTATTATTATTAAACAAATATTGAAATTAATTAAAGAAATAAAATATTACTATTTAATATTTCACATGAAAAATAAAAAATTGATTATACATTTAAAACAACACTGGATCCCATTAATTTTCATACAGCTAATGTCTTTCAAACCCACCAAGAGAAGCTGTCGAGTACATATTTTTGAACAAAAAAACACATTTAATAAATGTATAGGGAAAGAGATTAACATAAAGGGAAGCGTCTGGTAATCTGCCTAATGAGCATCTCCTGTGGCCTGGCTGGGGAAGTCAGCTGAGCCTGTAACTCAAAGCTCTGACAGTATGCAGAAAATGATCACATGTAATTAAAGGGGAAGAAAATACGTGGCAGTTAAATACAGCTTTTAGAAAAGGGACAGATGCTGACAGAGACTGAACGAAAGAGCACAAATAAATCAGAATCCACCCGTCTGCTCCGTATAAAACTCGAGACTACTGTCAAAGTGACAGGCCGTGTAAATGACAGTCTTGCCCTTCAGTTTCAAACTACAGAAGGATGCAATTAAAAGCCAACGATAAACGAGACAGTCAACCGCTAACATTCTTCCAAGCATCTCATTTTTGCTTCACTGCAGAAACAACACTGGGGTGTGTAAATGACGACAGAATTCTCAATTTGGCTCAAACTCTCTCTTTAAACCAGCGTAGATTGCAGACTTCCACCTCAAAACACACCCTCTCCTGCGGTCGTAACTTCATCCGGCCGAGGCTTTCGGCTCAGATAGCTGTCGTGTCAGGCGGATCTGGCATCTGCTGTCCCACACATGTGTAATTCTACCGGAGCACGGCCCGTTAAAGCCCGTCGGCTCGGTTCGGAGTGGGTGGATCTGCTGAGATCTATTTCTGAACTCACTCTGACAGCTAACAGCTGATGCTCACAACACTTCCACGCAAAACAACACGGCCATTGCGGATTTAACTGATGACTGCGTGTGTCTTACTAAAACACTGCTTGTTGTTCGGTGTATCGTTGTTATTAAACCAGGTCTCTGTGTTTTACGGCAATGCAAAGCTGCGATTTCACTTCCTCACAGATTAGCACACGGCTAACCGGCTAGGCAATCTCGCGCTCCTTCCGGGAACCAGTTATTCATCCTTCTGCACGCGGAGGGTTTTAATATGAAGACGTACGAGCGTGTGTACTTGGGCGGTTTGTGAAAGTTAATTTAATGTTTTATTTTTACCTTCTCCTCGTCTGAAAGCGGCTCCTCAAAGTCGGTCATCTTGGCTGTGGCGGAGCCTCACGCCGCGGCGCATGCTGGGTAGCGCGCGCTGTCACGCTCGTGACCATAATAGGGCAAAACGGAGTGCGAGCCACCGCCTCGCGCAGCTCCTGCGCTCCTCTCCCGTCTCTGACTGACAGTCAGCGGAGAGGATATACGGGGAGCACGACTTCGAGGCGCACGTTCTAATGGGGATTTTGATTGAAATCGGTGACTCGAAACTTTTGGATCAGTTCATAAAAAGATTAATTCAATGATTCGTGTAGTGGTCCTTTCTGCAAGTTACATTCTTACGCCAGGAGGTGGCGACAGGGGAATGTTTTTGTCACTGAATAATTCACTCAGCAGATTCTTTAAATAACACCAAGTTGATCTAAACACATCTTCTTATCCTTTTTCTTATGAAAATTCAATTCCCAAAAAAGTAACAAAATAATAATACTAAAAAATCTGCATGTCATGCTAAATGCACTACATCTACAGTCTGAAATATAAATTACCTGAGCTCTTTAATATCTGAGGTATCCCATTTTAATTTCCATCCAAGGTTACAAACACACACACACACACACACACAACAAAATGTTTGGTCCCCATAACGTATAGGGAATACCAGGACCATACACACATACACACTAGGTTTCTGTGAATTGTGGGGACTTTCCATAGACTTCTATTACTTTTTATACTGACCAAACAATATTTTCTGTCCCCTAACCCTAAACCTACCCCTTACAGAAAACCTTTTTGCATTGTTAACCTGTTAAAATGTAAAAAATTTCAGGTTTTACTATCCTTGTGCATGGGGACAATATAGCGTAAACAAGAACACATGCACACACACACACATACTTTGCCACTTATCTTTGGGGACACTCCATAGACTTATATTGTTTTTATATACAGCTAATTTATAGGGTGTGTGTGTGTGTGTGTGTGTGTGTGTGTGTGTGTGTGTGTGTGTGTGTGTGTGTACACTATGGTACATAAATACCATAACCTAACCCTAATAACCCACAGCTTAAATCTAACTAAACGCTTTCGGCATTTGAATAATAATAATAAAAAAGGGAAGAAAAAAAAGAAAAGAGGATGTCCTAAAAAGGAGGTTTTGCCAAATTTGTAAATCTTTAAATAGGTACATGTTAAAATAAGGCTCCAGTAATGTTAGCCAAAATAGCAATTACTTTAAAATAAATGTTCAACAAGATAACTGACAAATCCTTTCTGTGATTCTTCTGCTGTCCTACAGAGAGCAGCATTTCTCTAACATTTGAACTGCTGTTGGATGTAAAAAAACGAAAGAAAAAAAGAGGAAAAGAGGAAAAACCTTTATTGAGCAGTAGAGGGCGCGATTACTCTGCCAAGATCTGTGAGAAGCACATCTAAAACCATAGAGGTGAAATCGCTGCAAGGCAAGTCAACAGCATTCACATCTGGGGCCTGTTTTATTCTCAAGAATCTGACACAGAACTTCAAAATTCACTTATTCAAGAGGATATAAATAGAAAATGAGGTCTTTTCTATTAACGTTTCCATTTGCTGAAGTAGTTGCACAATGCATGCACATTTTTGTAAGTGACTTTAATAACAGTCACATGAATGCAATGTAGGCTACATATAAATGCAAGCAGGACATTATGAAAGGAAGAGGATCTCAGGAAGAGGATGATCCATCGAACTTCATTTTAACGTCCTGGAACTAATGCGCTTGCCTGGAGAGAATATATTTCTCTGCAGTATATTTCTGGAGCCCCTATATTTCCCCCTTTCCCTCCTCTTCTCCCATCTCTTCTGTCAGAGCCTGGATCTTTTAGGTTTCTTGCTTATAGCACCATACCTATTAAATATACAATATTTCAACCTAAAGATTAAATATGATTCTTAACCGAGCAGAATTAAACAAAGCAAAGGCAAACATTACGTCCAGACTTGCAAATTCTTTCCACAAACTTTCAAACAGTTTTCAGACATGGACGTATGATGTCTCAACAGAGAAAAAGAGTGAAAGGACACAGAGAGGAATATTTTTTATAGCCTATTGTGTGCTGAGGATATTCTCATAGTTGAACACAGCAAAACGATAACTGGAACAAATGTGTGTGTGAACTCTTGAAAGCCTTATCATCACAACACAGCAAAATAGGGGTAGTGAGGGACGAGAGAAGCAAGAGAGAAAGTCATCCATCGCTAATGTGTCATCTCTTTGATCATAACCAACATTATTGTCTGTTGGTTTATATTTCTTGCATTTGTCTCTGGTATTTACCTCCCTCACACTGAACTTTGCAGTAAAAAAAATCTGTGTGTGTGCGGTGAGGAAGTGAGGTGTGTTCCCACGACCTGTGCGTGTGGTAACCTTACCTCCCTTTGATCCTGCTTTGCCCTGATAAATTCTGTCTCACACACTCACACACATACTTGGGACGGCACTGATGTGATGTGACAGTTGTTAAGGCCTCTCGCTTTGGTGTGGAGGGATATGTGGAGGTATTAGCCCTTCTGTGATCCAATCAAACACACGCGGACCTCTTCCAAACCACACGCATGTGCTGTAACTGAGAAGCTTTTGTTATTTTACAGCAGATTTCGCTGCCTTTTTTTCTCTCTCTGAATAATTTCTGTGTGATTATCAGCAAAATTATGACTGTTTTCAAACAGGTTTCCTCTTTTATACTCCATTGGTTGACCAAACAGGCAGCACGGTCCCAAGCTCACATCATTGGTCGACCAAATAGAAAAATGGAGAAACTATGTGTGTGTGTGTGTGCCCAACTTTTTTTATCCATACAATATTGCCAAAAGCACGCACTACCTACGACCAGCTTGGGCAGAATGATAATAAAATATATAGACACTGCAGATTATACATAAACAACTAGCAAATAATAATGATGTAGCTAATATAATATAATACAAATGTTATAATTTAAAAAAAAATGCATAGAATTCACACACACACACACATATATACAGTATATATATATATATATATTAGATATATACACACACCCACACATACATATTAAATACATTTTCACAATAATAAAAAAAAGATTTTAAGATTTTATTTTGCATTGCCTGATTCTTCAAATGTTTAAGCATATCCCTCACTAAATGTATTATTTTTGCTGGGATTTTTGCATTGTATGATTTATTTGACTTTTTTTCAGCCTGTTCAGTTGTGTTGATGTGAAGCAGAGTATTTCTTTGTCTCACTATCCTTCTCTCTGTCTCATTCTCTCTCTGTTTGTACCTAAAGAGGTTGAGATGGTCCCAGTTGCACCAACAAGATGCTGTTAAGGTCCCTTCTTTGAAAGAAGGCTTTATTTTCTATTTTATTTAAGACAGCCAACCAAGACTGCCAGCTCATGCATTTAAGAAATAAAATCAGAGACAAACAGTCTATGAAGACCTTCAGTTATCCAGATGAAGTGTTCTGCGCTTCAGCGGATCAAGCACAGCTTATAAAAGATTGTCTTGTTGAATGGCAGACATTACTTTGTGGCTTTAAATGTGATGGGAATAATTATTAGTCAAGCTGTTGGTCTCCTGCTGTGCCACAACCAATAAGACTGGACTGCTAGATTCATCTCCACAGAGGAATTCTGGTTACGACTGAACTGAGTCTTCAGCACTCACACACACACACACACAGTGAGGACAGTGAAAAATCCCTCACGCAGGGGCTATCACTCCTCTAAACCCAGACAGCAACACAGAGACAGAGGAGGGGGACAGAAGGTCAGGTTTGTTTGACGGTACAGCATCACAACACCCTGCAGTGTTTGTTTTTGCTGCTGGTGTTTTAGGGGGGAAGAGTACTTTCAGCACGTTCAGGTGTGTGTCGGGATGTTTATGTGTGTGTGTGTGTGTGTGTGTGGTAGGTGGTGATGGTGTTTTGAGTAAACTCCTGGGAAAACTATTGTAAAGATAAAGTCATCTATTAGTGACATTTGACATTTTATGGTTATTTTATGGCACTTTATCTGCATAAAGTACACAAAAACTGACAATCTCAGATAGCAGAGACCCTGATGAGCCATGAAGAATTGCAAATTAGATTAACTGAATGGTAAGAATATTTGCTTTGTATCTAGATCAGTATGAGTAATAGAAGATTCACTTGTTTGTATGAGAGACATATAACAAATAAACTGCATCTTATCAGATCTACGTATACTGCCCTAAATGCATATATGAACACATTTAGTCAAAACTGTTGTGAGTGAAAAGTCGGTTTCTTGAAAGAATAAGAATAATAAGAAGAACTTAGAAGTTTTTTTTACTTATTATTTACATACTATTATCCTTTTACATTGTATATTTATATTTATTATTAGATTTAAATTGTTTTTTTGTGTGTTAGTAATACTTCAACCTAAATGTATTATTTATTATTTATTTAATCTATTTTCAACATTTTTATATTTAATTTTAGCTTTTTTAAGTTTTCATTTGAAGTTTTTCATCTGTGTGTGTGTGTGTGTGTGTGTATTTAATCTTTACTTTGACTACCAAAAAAAATTTTTTAAATCATTTTTTAGTTTTAGTCAATAATAACAACACTGGTCTTCAAAGACTAAATGTGCTGTTCTCTTTCACACACTTTGTCTCTGTCTTATGCAATGTATCTTGTAAATACTGGAAGTGCTGGTTGCTGAATAAGTGGAGTAAAGAAAGAAAAAACAGAAGAGAGGAAATAGGATGAAATCTTTTTCTCCAAGAGCACTGGGAAAGACACAAATTAATGAATCAAAGAGAAAATCAATTCAGAGAAGAAACAAAAATGCTAGACTCTTTTATTGCACAGAGTTCACTCTTTCATAGCTCAAGAGGCTTTACTATGTTCTCAGGTATTTTAAATATCAACTGTGCCTCAAATGTTTCTCTTAGAAGGGAATTAAAGAACAAAAACAAATGAGTCAATTGTTGACTTGGTCTTAGAAGAATTTGGTGGAAAATGTTGGTTCATACTGTGACTTTTAATTTCAGACTTTGGTAATGTGAGACATTGTTGAGATCTGAGATTACAAAAGATTTATCCATTTAATCTCATTGCTCTCTCTGAAAAACTGTGATATTAAAAAGCTGATTGACTTTTCTGTGGGTGTCGAGAGAGAGAGTGAGAATGATTATTGACAGCGATATGTGGTGATGTTGCTGTAATGTGATGTGATGTGCTGTGTTGTTTGCTCTAGCTGAGTGGGATTGTGTTTATTGAAATGTTTACTAAGACTTTCAAACATGCACAAACATCTCTCTCTCTCCGTTTTCTCTCACTCTCTTTTGCTCTCAATATTTAGAGAAAACTCTTACATTGGAAGTACAGACATAAAAGCAGGTCTCCACACCTGTGTCAGAGACGCACAGGTGTTTTAATCTTATTCTCTTGACATCTCCGTCAGTCATCTGCCACACTCTCTCTGTCTCTTTCTCCCCCTCACATGCCATCTCTCTCTAACAGCTGTAGATGGGCAGAATATATGGCTATGTAAACACATTAGGAGTCTGTTTATGGCTGAGTAAACCCCTACAGTTTAAACACTTTTGAGAAATGAGATTCAAGAGCCAAAGAGAAGTGATGTGAGAAGGAGCGCCGTTAAGGTGTCCCTGGCATGCCTGTTTATTTTGGTTGGGGTGTCCTTGCCAGTGGACAACTCTCATCGGGGGTGAGGGGGGTTAAATGATGTCAGCTCTGAGACGAGGATGAGAAAAATGTCAAACAAACCAAGGAGCAAAAGAGAAGAACTCAGCTGTTACAATACTTGTGTGTGTGTGTGTGTGTGTGTGTGTGTGTGTGTGTGTGTGTGTGTGTGTGTGTGTGTGTGTGTGTGTGTGTGTGTGTTTGTGTGTGCGCATGTTTGTTTGTATGCGTGCGTATGTCTACGTGTTTTGTATGCGCATTGGTTTATTAGTAATGCAATGGGAACCGTAGGAATTTAACAATTCTGGTTCTGATTCTACTGAATGATTCATTCCATTCTATTAATTTTGAGAAGGAAAGAATGGATGTTTTATGGTATTTAGGCTACTTCTTTAAACAACCTGTTGTCAAATGGCGAGGTCGTTTCTAACTGTTGTGAGAAATTGTTTATATTAATTTGCTTTAGTTAAAATGGTTCCTCGTTGTTTTAAATAGAAGAAATCATGACCCACCCCAAAATGAATGTTCATTTCATAATGTTTTATCATGTTTGGATCGTACTAATTTTATAAACGATTGTTCAGCTGACAAAATGTTTTTTCAAAGTAGACAAAACCCCATAAAGAAAAACAGTTAATAAAAACAGTTTTGAAAGTTGTAAAACAGTTTTGAAAGTTGTATGTTGTGAATGTGAGCATGCCGTAAAGACAAGTCTATTCCTCATAGTCTCGTTTTCATGTTAAATTGGTGTCTACCTTGACAAAGGTTTGTTTCGGTTCGCAAATCACACTGAATTATTCATTCGTGAATTGGACTGATCTGATTGCGGCTGTTTGCTGTTCAACTCACTGATTCAGATTTCCAGTCGAAGCGACTCTACCGTTACAACACAATGATTCAATGATCCGGAAAGACTGGAGCGTGTCTATATTTTAATATTTTGACCCTGACCCCATAATCCCAGGAGCCAAATTTTGTGAAGTGTGTTCAGAGAGCATCGGTACATTTAAACTCACAGTCACTAAGCAACTTCAAAGGCACCTGAATTATACCCCAGCCCTCTTATCTGCCTGCTCTCTGTCTCACTCTTGCGCACTCATACCTTTCAGAGGACTGGAATCACATGCATTTGACCCAGAGACCCTCAAGCCAGCAGACTCAGCACTCACTCACTCACTCACTCACTCTCTCACTCATACATGTAATCAGATAATCAATATATCATAATAACATAATATACAATATCATAACACAACTTAAAAGCAACGTAAGGTGTTTCACAATTAGTAAAATCACAAGACTACAGTACATCGCGCCGCTTAAACATAAAACCATGTCTGCATTTGTAATTCTTTAAATATGTAAATGTACTTACAGTCTGTGAGTCAGAACAGCCGGCATTGTAGTCTACTCTACAAGGATCAGTAAACAGTCCTCCATAAAATGCGCTGTACACATCTGAATATTTGGGTTGAACAACTGTTCTGAACAGTGTGTAAATACAACTTGACCACTGATTCTAGTCGTGTCCTCTTTTGGAAGATCAAACAAAGTTGTTTCGCTTTCACAAAGAAAAACACAGCGTCACACACGGCGAGCTTGAGTGAGGAACGGCTGGCGGATGAGATGAAGGAGCAGTCGGCGGGCTTGCGGCAACCACATGTAACAACCCCGAGCTGGACTCCGCTTCGTCCACGGTGAAAACCGATCCGGCGATCCACAGAGCAAAGTTGATGTATTTCCTCAGCGACCAGCACGGATCAGCTCCAGGCATGACAAATCGGATATCGTCCTCTCTTGGAAGGCCGAAAAAAGTAGTTTCGCTTTCACAACGAATCACACAGCGCCATCACTACATGGCGGCAGCAACAATACTACAGAGAATAAAAGTTACGCCTTCTTTCTTTGTGTGAACATTTGGGCGGCGTTATGCAAATCTTCCCACATCGTGATGTAGATATGTGGGGGCGTGTTAGAACGAGTCGTTTTAGGCAGGCGAGGTTGACTCTTAACTTTTATAAAGAATATCTCTTTGGTTTTGAGACTTTAGTCTTTGCACCTTTACAGATCTTCTTTATGCACCATGAGTTTGTAAACACTTCAAAGAGAAGGGAAAAATTGAAATCGCATCATATGAACCCCTTTTATTCTCGATCCTACCATGCTCATACATTCAGAGAGTTGTCATGATAGAAATAAACAAAAATACATTTATGTAATTAAATTCAACATAAATAACTGCAGAAAATATACTTGAAAACAGCAATATTTCTATGGGAATCATTCATCAACAATGAAGAAAATGTCTTGTAATCACTGCACACTGTATACTGTAGTTTCCTGCAATTCCTATCATACTCATATGGTCAGTGAGTGCAAAGCTTTCTGTGAACAGATGTAAAGACAGCACACAGTGTATTGGAGTTATTGCCAACGGGGAGGGCAGGGACAGGATAGGATAGAGGGACAGTTTTTTATGTTTTGTAAAAAAAGGGGAGCCAGACACAAGCAGAAGCGAAAACAGAGTCAGTTGAATGCATCCTTTCTTGGTGCGGACTCAGGGGGATTATTTGGGATTTTTATATATATATATATGGTACCATGTAATGGACCCTATGTTCTGTTTTGTGGTCACTCCCTCTGGCCTTCCTCTGCAATCTTATAAACATAGGTAAAACCATAAAGCTGCTCCTCCTACATATACCTCTCTCTCTATCTCTCTATCTCTCTATCACATGCACAACCACACTATGTTCACAACCCCAAACATGTGCAGAGGAACTTATGCATCAGATCTGGCAACTTTACTCACTTTTCCTACAACATTAAAGGAAACTAATGCAATGTTTCTGGGAATATGACTTGATACGAAGCAGTCCTCATACTAACCGGCCCCTCTTCTCCCTTAAACGCACTTACAGTAAATAGAGAGAAAAAGTTAAAATAACCACAACTCAGACAGCTTGAATTATATGGAATAAAATGACTGTCAAAAAATCAATTGTGCATAAATCAAAAACATATGTGTGATTCTAAAAACTCCAAAAACACTTAACGTAATTGTGAGTTTATGAGGGATTCCAAAATCTGTGATCAAAACAGATACAGATATGACATTTGCTTTATTTGTTTGAGTACGACTCCCAAACGTATGACAGGTTTAGTTTACACACACTAAAAGTGTCTTTCCATAAATATTTTTGCATTAGTGTATGTATATGTACACTACTGTGTGTAAAACCTCTGTGATAAAGGTTCCCATGATAATGCATGTGAATTTCTATTGATTTTTCTATCATATCAATACGTAATCACAGTATAATACTACTATAGCAGCATGAATTTTTTGTGACCTGATGAAGAGCTTCACCTGATGTCAGTCTGAGGAGGTGAATAAGGTAGAGAATGATGTATGGAGAAAGGAAGAGAGGAATTGAGTGACATTAAGGTAAAATCTGATGACATGCAGGCACTCAGATGGACAAATGGTGAGTTGGTGTCACTGATAGTGGGGGGTCTGTGATACTGATATCTTTTAGTCTGGGAGCAAGTGTATATGTATGTGCGCTTGCATCTTTAGCACCGTCCTGACTGGAGTTTTGGGTCTCGTTCAGACCCCAGCATGCACTGGAGCAGGACAAGGTGACAGGAGAAGTAATGAAGATGAATGTGTATGTGTGTGTGCTTCTGAGAAGGCTGCTTTTCTGCTCAGATTAAGATCAGGGTTGCTGATAAAAATGCCCGCCAGGCCACTCAGAAACCCAACACTCCTCTCTTCTCTTCTCTTTCCTCACCTCTCTTCATTCCCCCCTTTTCCCATTCCCTTCATCTCTGTCCATTCCTCTTGTATGAGTACAGGAATAAGCTTTTGGTTTCTGTCTTCCTTTATAGTCTTTTCAATAGAAGTTTGCTTAACTGCAAATATTTTCCTCAGGTACAGTATGTTGTATATATTTGTGAGAGAGCACTGTATGGGTCAGGGAGGTTTGAAATAACCATACCACATAAAATTAAACAAAAATAAAGTTATGAGAAAAAAAGAAGAAAAAAACATTTGAAATTTTTGACATCATGACAACAAATGGCCTCTAGCGACAAGCCAGACTGCTGTGTGACAACACAATTACAACCAGTCAGAATATATACTGTTCGTCTGGGGTCAGTAAGGTTTTTTTTTTAAAAGAAATTAAAAATGGACACAATAAACTGATCAAAGTACAGAACATTCCCCAGTTAATGGCTTAGGTAAAAAAGGATTATGACATTCGTTACAAAATTTCTATTTTAAATAAATGCTGTTTTTGAACTTTCTGTTCATCAAAGAAACTTGAAAAATATATTAAATTTTCCACTAAAATATTAAGCAGCACAACTGTTTTCAACATTGATGATAATAATAAATGTTTCTTGAGCACCAAATCAGCATATTAGAACTGAAGCCTGGAGTAATGGTGGCGGCAATTCGCTTTGACCTCCTGGATTCCCTGAATTATGGATTATCCGGGAAATATTCCCTTTTAAATTTAAAAAATAATAGACAGTTATTTTAAACTTTAACAATATTTTTCAGAGTTCTATCTAATGGACGTTAGTCTCAAATTTAGATTGTTATTATCGGTCGTTTCGATTTTATTCTCAAAACATTTCAACTTTATTCTTGTATTTCTACTACTTTATTCTCATAATCTTGAGTTTTTTCCCAAAATATTATGACTTTATTCTCGTAATCTTACATTTATTTATTTATTTATTTATTTTGTGGCATTAAAACGTCATTGTACTATTTTTACTGATCTTAGCGAAATCGATTCAGCCTTGCATAAGAGACTTCTTTCAAAAACAACAACAAAAAAATCTTTCTGACCCCAAACTTTTGACCAATAGTGTATTTGATGTTTGATATACAGTTGTGTGGCCATGCCCACCAAATGTGACATATGTCAGCTACTATTATATTTCACACCAACGTCTTCATCCATCAAGCTAATAAATTTCACCTCATCAGAAACCCTTCTTGTTTATCATTTACATAAAAACCATCTGTCGTGCTTCACTATGTTACTTTATTTTATTAAATCCTAAATTCTCTTCATCTGACAAAATCATTTCTGATGGATGAAGTGAATAATAGAGCGCCATATGAGATAAATCATTTGACCTTTTATTCAGTCTCAAAAAACATCTCTTCTCAGAACTAACCGGTGCACATAGTGCAAACCCAAAATGGGCTTAAGAGTTGTCTGTAGCACAGCTTCTCTGAACCAGGTTTCATAAATCACTGTACAAAACCTGGATCCTAATCAGGGTCATGCACCCTCTCACCCGCCAGCGGAATTACTGCAGACCCAAACAGACCACTCAGAGGGCCCAGATCGGTG
Organism: Sinocyclocheilus anophthalmus; assembly: GCA_018155175.1. Taxonomy (NCBI): domain Eukaryota; kingdom Metazoa; phylum Chordata; class Actinopteri; order Cypriniformes; family Cyprinidae; genus Sinocyclocheilus; species Sinocyclocheilus anophthalmus. Next base: position 582,376 of record JADLZN010001566.1, on the reverse strand, counting down.
GCATTCGTCAGATACCATGCTGCCTATTTATTTGCTGGTGACATATGGCTGCAGGCAACACTGATCTTTCTCTATCCCTCTGTTTCTATATCTCTCTATCAGCGCCCTGATCCTCTAGGGTCATATTAAGTGTGTTTAAGGCCACTGTTAAATGGCCTGAATTATCATACTGTAACGATTAGTTATAATGGCCCACAGCTCATTCAGGGCAATCTGAGAACTGTACCACAGCCTTATTGTGCACATCTGCTTCCCTATGAGATTATACTATACTTAGAAAACACACAATATTTGACAGATTACCATACTTTCACTTTTACCAATATGTTTTCATTTGCAAGTATCATCAAGCTACAGTCTTCACCTATGTGTCAAAGTATACATGACACAATGCGTAATTGGATATTAGAATGATTAAATAGACATTGTGCACTACCTTTTGCAGCAAGTGCACAGTGCAGAGGCCAGTTGTAGTCGGATTGACTTGTATAGATGCTGAATGAAGCTGAGCTACACTCACATTATCTAGATAGTAAAGTGCATGTAAGTGCAAGTAAACTGATTAAAGGTATACATTCTTAGAAATAAAGGAACAAAAGCAGTCACTAGGTTGGAACCTTTTCAAAAGGAACACCTTTGTACCTAAAAGGAGGATATTAGTACCTAAAAGTTACAAATGCGTACCTTTTAAAAAAATGTATCACCCCACTGACAGCTTTTGTACCTTTTTTTCAGAGTTTATGGTCACATTTCTGTGAAACTTCGCTGATAAAAAAGTTTGATGTTTGTTGTTGATAGTGTAGCAGCTTTCGGTTGGTCTGCGTGGGAAAATCGTTTACCTTCGTGTGAAATTCCTAGTTGTGTAGATTCTCATTGAAGTGACTGGATTTCACTACTGAAAATTCACTGAACAATGGTAAATGTGAATGCAGTTTAGCAGCATTTCTGCTGCATAACAGGCTTTATACAGAAAATAAAACTATTTATTGTCAAAAAATTGTGTATTTCTTTTGATAAATGCTATAAATCATAAATGGTTCTCAAGAGTTGTTCATTGAATGTTATCATGAAATTGACCATTGTAAAAACACATTTTTCCAATAAAAGCAGATCTTCTGAAAACACGTGTAGTACCTAATCAAGGAGAGAAGATTGTAGGACATGCTATGGTTAGAAAACAAACTGAATATCACAAGCAGACATAAGTCCCACTGTGACGGAGGCCTGTTCAAAGCTCCCTCTGCCCTGTCATTAAACTAATCAGCTCATTATTGGACAGTTCATGCTGGTCATTGGTCACGTTTTGTAGAAAGGGAGGCCCTTTTATTAAGCAGTACTTATGTCTGAGATCTCTCTTAAGATACCCTAATGCAATCTCTAATTAAAAAAACTAAGGGGTACATTTCTGGCTGGTAGCATGACCCCTTAAAGGAGTAGTTCACTTCCAGAATGAAAATTTCCTGATAATTTACTCACCCCCATGTCATCCAAGATTTTCCCGTCTTTCTTTCTTCAGTTGAAAAGATGCTTTTTACGGGAAAACAATCCAGGATTTTTCTCCATATGGTGGCCAACGGGTTGAAGGTCCAAATTGCAGTTTCAGTGCAGCTTGATCCCACCCGAGGAATAAGTGTCTTATCTAGCAAAACAATTGGTCATTTCTATTTAGTCATTTAGCAGACGCTTTTATCCAAAGCAACTTACAAATGAGGACAATAGAAGTAATCAAAATCAACAAAAGAGCAATGATATACAAGTGCTATAAAACGTCTCAGTTAGCTTAACGCAGTAGACGTAGCAAGGTTTTTTTAAATTATATATAACGATAGAATAGAAAAAGAATAGAAAAGCTAGTGTTATTTTTTTTTTAAGAAAACAAGCAGGTAGTAAATGAATAGAGTGCAAGTCGAAATTATGGGACAGTTTTTTTAAAGAAAAGAATTAGAATAGAGAGTGGCAGAGTTAGAGGGTCAAATAAAGATGGAAGAGTTGTGTTTTTAGCCGATTCTTGAAGATGGCTAAGGACTTTTGGATTGAGTTGGGCAGGTCATTCCACCAGGAGGGAACATTTAATTTAAAAGTCTGTGAAAGGGATTTTGTGCCTCTTTGAGCTGGCACAATAAAGCGACATTTACTTTTTAACCACAAATGCTCATCATGCACTAGGTCAAATTCGCTCATTACATAATTGGAACACATTGGAAAGGTCACGCGGAAGTACCAATCCAGTGTTTACTATGTGAACGTGCAAAGAAAGTCAAACGCCCTCTACAAAAAAGATGAGCCTCTGTGGGTAAAAAAATTATACATTTTTAATTTTTTAAGAAAATGCCGATCGGTATCGCTGGTCCTACCCTTATTCCTCGGCTGGGATCTTGTAGAGCCCTTTGAAGCATGCATTGAAACTGCAATTTGGACCTTTAACCCGTTGAAGTCTATATGGAGAAAATTCCTGAAATGTTTTCCTCAAAAAACGTAACTGAACACAACTGAAGAAAGAAAGATATGAACATCTTGGATGACATGGGTTGAGTAAAGGACAAAAAAAAAAAAAAAAAAAAAAAAAGGGAGACATTTCATTCTGGAAGTACTAGAACTACTCCATTGAGGCAGAGCTGAATTTTCATCAGCCATTTTTCCTGTCTTTAGTATCCTGATCCCTCAGAAATCCATAAAATAGCTTTTAATGGACAAGTCGTGCCTATGAGGGGTTCGGTTCGAGAGTTGCCTTGTAACCCAAAGGTTGTGGGTTCGAGTCTCGTACCGGCAGGGATTGTGGGTGGGGGGAGTGAATGTACAGCGCTCTCTCCCACCTTCAATACAATGACTGAGGTGCCCTTGAGCAAGGCACCGAACCCCCAACTGTTCCCCAGGCGCCGCAGCAAAAATGGCTGCCCACTGCCCTGGGTGTGTGTTCACTGCTGTGTGTGTGTGCACTTTGGATGGGATAAATTCTGCATTTGGGTCACCATATACTTGGCCACATGTCATGTCTTTTAAATATCTCACTGGCCACAAACTTTTGATCAGTAGTATATATATATATCATTATAGTAAAGCAGATTTAAAATACCAGTGCTCAATTCTTTTTAGAGGACCTCAAAAAAGGATCAAGTGAACTTGTACTGCCATGACATCATTATCCTGCAGTTCCAGAACAATTAGTCACATGACATAGCTAAGGTATAAGGTATAAGGCTTAAAAAACAGTCAGGAGAGCATGCTGAAGAAAAGCAAAATAAAATGACTCTTTATGTCATACTTAATGTCTTTATATGAACTTCTGCTGAAAAAAAATAATAACACAGTTAACAAGTACAACAGCACAGGAGAGCTAAAGAGAGCTTACACCTCTACCAGTCACAGCTGTTAACACCTTTCTTCATGTTTACACAGGCAATGATGAGTTTCATAATAACGTCATTTTCGCTCAACTGTTAGCTAATGTCCTTAGTGCATGCTCGTTTATATTATTAATATTACCTCTGTAGCTTCCAGAGGAACTCTCTGTTAGGGCTCCATGTGGAGTGAGCAGCCCACAAAGCTGTCATTTATTTTGTCCTCTTGAGCCCCTCTGACCAGCCTCATTCATTCTGTTATATTCAGTACCGATAGTAAAATACTGTCCAGTATGGGCACGTGATGTATGTTAAGCACACGGTTGTGTTTTCAATAACATGTGATGTACATATTCAGCTATTAGCCATAATAATATCTGATAGGCTCAGAGTCAGTTTAAAATATTATTTTAAAAGCAGCACACCTTTTGTCACGAAACAACACTCACAGAACAAAATTCTCACGTCAAAACGAAACAAAAAAATACACCAACATGTTACTGCACAGGTTGTTCTTGAATCTTAAACCTTTACTGTCCTCTGACCAATTCAAAACAAAAACAAAGAGAGAAAAATCTGCCATATTGGGCAAAGTGTGCAAGGCGCTCATGAGAAATGTAGATTTCAGTTGTAGTGCTTTCACAAAATAAGTTCAAATAAAGCCATGCAACAGATAAAAGGGATTTGGGGGGCAAGGTAAAAAATGCAAGGGATGGACTTCATATCCCAGAATGCAGTGGACAAAATCCTGAGGAACGGGGGGAAGTGGGTGTGTCTCAGGTCTGGTCCAGCCATTCGGCACGTTTAGGAGCTTTGCAGGTGTGAATGTCAACGGCCTCCTCGCAGTCTTTGCATTCGACGGCGCAGCACCACTTAAACTTACACTCGCACTTGGTGATGCGTTTTATGTGTGTGGTGTCGTAACCCCGCCCACAACACATGACCTCGCAGCCGTCGGTCCCCCGGGACGTCTTGTTACAGACCCGACCAGCAGTACCCAATGAACCTAGAATGTGAAGAAGAAAATGATTACTAGTTTGGGCTCCAAGACCCAGATTTTACACGGCCGTCAAGTGTGAACCACGATATACACTGTTAAAAATAAATCTGTAAAATAACAAAAAAGTACTGGCAGCTCATTACCGGGATTTTATCCATTAAATGCTAAATTTAAAATACAGGTAAAACACCTGTAAAAAAAATATGGAAATATCCTTTAAATTATACGTACATTTGCACATATTTTATGCTTTTTTTTATGTCGTCCCAAAATAAGGATTTAATGATTAACAACAACCATCACAATTATTAAATCATATTAATGCATAACACATTTTAATTAATTTTACTAAGATATATTTAGAGTGGGAAATTACATTTATTTGTAATTTTTTTATATATGCACCCTGCTTTTCATTATTAAAATTTTACTAAATTCTTGTTACCATAATTAATTTTACATTATTATTCATTATAAGGTCATTTATTTTGTCATATAAATTATATTCATATATTTAGTATGCATATCTGCTTTACATTTCTACATTTACATTTACTGTATATTATGTATATTAGTATTTATAACCAGGTTTCACTCTTTTTGACTTTTTTTTTTTTACAAATTCAATAGACAGTTTGATTTAAAAAATGTTTCTTATGTCAGGATTACAAAGTTAATGTAGTCTGGGTCGTATAATTTGGCCAAAATACTGTCTGACTAGACACGAAAAATGATGTCTGTGATATAATAATGATATAACTTCAATGAACAGATGAACTTTGATATACAGGTGAAGAAATACAGACTTAGAAATAAAGGTTCCTAATTGGAATGGATGGATCCATGAAGATCCTTTTACATTCATGGAATATTTCCATTGTACAAAAGGTTCTTTATAGTGAAAAAAAGTAACACTTTATCTTACGGTGTCCTTGTTACACGTTACATGTACTTTATAATATTATAATAACAACTATAATAACAACTAATTATGCATAATTACATGTAAGTAACCCTATAAGACAAACCCTAATCCTATCCCTAACCATATAGTAAATACATGTAGTTAATTAATATAGCTCAGTACGTAAATGTATAATTACACTGTAACAAGGACACTTTAAAATAAAGTGTAACCAAAGGTTCTATAGATTATTCAAATGTTGTCACCACTAAGAAAAAATAGTTATTTTAAGAACTGTTCATTGAAAGGTTAGTATCTTTGTTTTTAAAAGTGTACTTGATAACATTCTTGTAACACAAAGTAACAAGGAAATAAGACCATCAATAATCAGGTTGGTGTTTTGGTGAGTCTGTATGTTGTTGTTTCGCAAGGTTAAACACACAGTGGACAGTGATGGTGTCTCTCTTTAAAAAAAAAAATCTCTGAATGCCCTGCGGCCATGAGAACCAGAGAGTGATGGTTGTGCTGGCAGCTTTGAAAGAATGGGATTTGAAAAATGAGCCTGTTGTATCCTTGGGGTGCAAATTCCACTGGGGTGGTGGTGCTGGTGGTGGTTAGGGGGTAAGCGCATTGACCCTCTGAAATCACTGAGCTGTGAGGTCTGTCTGACCCAAACACACACTCAAACCATCACACTGATGCATGAGCTGCAGTACTGATCTCAGAAAGCAGAGAAACACACTTGTCCTAGCCAGGTCACATGACACGCTTCCAGAAGACATATGCTAAGGCATATGTCTTAAGAATCACCAACTGAACATGGGATTTTGCAGATATTCCAGATGATACATGCAGAGGTGTGTGAGAGCATCAAGGATTAACAAAGCAAAAAAATCCCATCCCACCTCTTCTGACCCTGTCAAAGCCTCGGTTGCCCTTTTTACCCTTAAGGTTTCTGGTTAGGTTCAGGGCAGGGCAGGTGTGAGAGTCAATTTACCTCAGTTACTGAATCCTATCTTTCTCTAAACTCTCGAGTCATGTAAAAATGAACATGGCTTACCACCATCAGACTGAATCTCATGAATAAGGATCCTCTGAGGCCTGTGACAAGTGACTCAGCCAACTAGTCTTGATAAATTAAACACTTTTTTAGTTTCTCATAAACAGGATATTCCAAGGAATTGATACTATATTCTTTTCACTTATCAGACAGGCTGAGCACGTCATGCGTTCTGACGTCTTGAATGATCTAACTCTTAATTCTGAGAAATCCATGTGACACCCAAGTTTGACATTAATTTTGTTAATGCTGAGTGAGTCAGGGGCAGCAGAGTTAACTATTTGTGTCATTAGTAATACATGAGTCACAGAATAGTTTAGTGCTACTTGCATTATTACTAAATGAGTTACACTGCTTGAAAGACATTGCTGTACTGATATTCTTCAAACATTCAGGCTTAGTTTATTCTAAACTCTTTAACCCTAATTATTAAACAACTGGACAATTAATTCAGCCTGAACAGCTTAAAATTCAGACTTTGTGTTTTAGGAGATGTCAGCCCTAAGCATGGTATCTTTGGTTCAATTGTAAACTTTGTGATTTGCTATTAATGCATGTATTCTTTGTGGAACAGGCATAACCAGAAGCAAACCTCAAAAATGAAAGAAAAAATTGAATAAAAAAATTGAATAAATTATAAAAAATAAAAATCTCATATTGTACATAATAATAAAATAATTATTACTAATAAATTAAAATAATTAAAGTAATACAAATAATTAATTTTCTTGAACTTTTTCTCTTTCTTACCTGCAGCTTTGTCCATGACACAATAATCAGGTGAGTTTTCGAAGTACACCAGGTCATTTTTTGTGGCTTTCCTGAAGTCTTTATTGGCTACTGTGAATCCTGTCCCATCTTGGTTCATGGTGACCTCAATGGCACCGTTGTATTTCTTGCGAAGGTAATCTCCTGTTTTACGGAAATCCGACATGGCCAGCCAGCAGGTTCTCAGAGTACACGACCCACTGACTCCATGACATTTACACTCCAGCTTCATAAACCGCTTTACAGCCTATAAAACAGAAACAAACAAAAAAAAACATCCCTAGTAGTAATTATATAAACAGATTCCACGTGGCCAAGAATAGCTGCAGAATGTAAAAATAATTTTACAGGAACATTATCATAGAACAGCGTCAACGTGTCAGTATTTAGATGCCCAAATTAATCTGCCTATCGTCCATATCACAGAACAGAGACTGCACTTATTAAAGTCACAAATGACTTGTTAATGGCTGCGAATTCTGGACTTTTATCAATACTCATTCTTCTCTATCTAAGTGCAGATTTTGACACAATTTCACATAGTATCTTGTTGGAGAGGTTGATTTCCATTGGAATCACTGGTCGGACTCAGCTTGTTCAAATTAAAAGTTTCAAATCACGGATCTCTTACATTACTTGTGGTGTGCCTCAGGGCTCAGTTCTGAGCAATCATCTGTTTATTATTTATCTGTTGCCTCTAAGAGAAATCTTCCATAAATTTGGTATAAATTTTCATTGTTATGCTGACAACACACAGCTCTATATGTCTTCAAAGCCTAATTCAACTTTACTGCCTTCTTCTCTTTTGCTTTGTTTATCTGAAATTAAATCATGGTATTTACATGTAATTTTCTTATGGTTAATAGTCAGAAGACTGACATTTTATTAATAGGTACTAAATCAAAATTGCAAAATTGTGAAAGCTTTATGTTGACTATTGATAATTCTGTTATTTCTCTTTCTTTTCAGGTTAAGAGTCTGGGTGTCATCCTTGACAGCACTTTATCTTTTGAGGCACATGTAAATAATAATACTCGGTCAGCATATTATCATTTGAGAAATATAAATCGTCTTCGATCATCTCTTTCTGCTAATAGTACTGCTGCTGTCCTTGTACATGCATTAGTTACATCTTGCATCGACTATTGTAATGGTCTTGTTAGTGGAGTCTCACAGAAACTTCTTTACAAATTTCAAATGTTCCAGAATTCAGCAGCTCAGATTGTTACACGAACACCATTGATTGAGCATATTTCTCCAGTGTTAAGGCAACTCCATTGGCTTCCAGTTAAATATCGGATTCAATTTAAGATTTTACTTTTTACTTATAAGGCTCTTCCTAATCTGGCACCTTCATATTTGCGTGAACTTCTTCATGTGTATTCACCTACCCGATATCTCAGATCTTCTGCTTCTGTGACATTAGTTGTACCATCTGTACGTTTGACTACTATGGGATGTAGAGCTTTTGATTTTATGGCTCCAAGTCTTTGGAATACTTTTCCTCTTCATATACGTAATAGTTATAGTCTTTAAATTTTTAAATCGCATCTTAAAACTTTTTTTTTTAGATTAGCTTATTCTAATTGATATAGTTATGTGTATTATTGTGAATTATTTCTTGTCATTTATTGTATTTGTTTTTTGTAAGGTGTCCTTGAATGTCTTGAAAGGTGCCCATAATTAAAATGAATCATTATTATTATTTATTAAAAATAGTTGTAATACCTATGTGTTTCATTCGATATGAGACTTTGTAAGGTTTCTCCACCACACGGGTAGAGTTATATTATCTTAAACGTATATAACCTTACCATTCTCCCACAGCGGTTGTTATGAAGGTTCATAAGTGCTCGTGCGTCTTTCACAGTTCGCTCTTTTGCATCTACAAAGGCTTTGGCGAACTTTATCCCATAGTTGATGTTATCACTGCAGCCACCCCAGTCAAACTCTCCTCGTTCGTCACTGGCTCGGCCGCGCTTGTGGGGGTCACAGTTGCACGTCTTTAGCTCCCCCTGACTGCAGGTGCGGGTAATGGCGAAAACCACTCCTGCTGAGGAGATTGCGTATACAAATGCCGCCTCACGACTGCCTGCGAAGACAAGAATCATGAAGCCACAACAAACACACGCAGGTCCTTTATCAGACACTCACAAACACTTTATTACACGCTCCGCTCTCATATAATCTCAAACAGCACTTCTGATTTGTCCGCCAGAGACCTGCCCATAGAGGCATGACTGGCCCCAGTGTGAGTGTTTTGTTTAAATATTAGTACAGACCTAATCCCTCCAGGGTGGGCCATTCTCTGCTAGGATAAATTGTTTGAAGGCTAGCAGTCTGATAGTGAACTGCCACAGTTATTTTCTAACCCTAACCTGGTATTTCTAAGTGTCCTGCAAGTTTGGACTTATGTCACTCACACCGATTTCTTTAACCTGACTGAATATAAGAAAGAAAAAAAAGTAATCATCAACTCCACTGTACTCCTTGTAATTTCCAATTCTGTGATTGAACCAAATGTGTGCTTCACTATTTGTATTATAGAATGCACTTGTATTAAACATTTTAACACTCTTTTTTCTATTAGCAAGGATGCATAAACTTGACAGTAAACTGAAATCACAGGAGTAACTTACATTTGATAATATATTAAAATAGAAAATAATTTAAAAATGGAATAAGTATCACAGTATTGTTTTTGCTTTTGAACTGTAGTGTTACATTTCTTTAATTTTTGTGGCAGGTAAGATGTTCCTGTTATAGTAAAATGTGTACTTATTATCACATTAAATTAATAATATTATATGGCATTATTAAAGGACATATCAACAGATTTTTAGATTTTAATTTAAAATAGCTTTTAAATTACATGAGAAACAGGAATAATGACATTTTTAAAGCTTTAAGCATATCTGCATAATGTGGAGTACACTAGAATTTAAAAAACCCTGAAGTTCTATATTCTAGTGTATAAAAATAATTCCACAGGATTAAAAAATTATTTTAATGGAGTCTTTTATGTTAAGACCCCCTGCCCAGGGGATCTCCACGTACAGTTATCCTTCTCACGCCACTCTTAAGTCGTTTTCAGTTTCCTGTTGCAGCTAAAATGTGTTTCAATGATCTGTGCTCATGTAGTGCAATGACATCTGGAGGATATCTATGTTTGAATCGCTCCATCATTCATACAGATAGATATTCTCTGAAGAAAATTTTTTTTTTTAATAGTACAGTTGCTGTTTATAGGAGAATCCTCTCTTGGCAACCGCTCCAATTCTAATTCCATTTCATAAACTGAATACACACAGTGCTGCGAGAGTCTGTCTGGCTGCCAGAATCATCTCTCCAAACATTTACATCCACTATGCCTGTTTATGTGGTAAAGAGGCATAAAGAATGCTGGAGGGGTGATATTTTCACACAGGGATCTTTGGAATGCTGTATGAAAGCCAAACAGAAAGCACATTTACAGTGCAGATTTCTTGAGTAAACTTCAGGTTCAGACTGATTTAAATGATCCTGCGGGGTTTTGTCTGTTTATCACACCTGGCCAGGGATTTGTGTGAATGTGGCTGGATTTTCCTGTGAGATCTGAATTCTTTCATTAATATCCCACAGTGATAAACAGCAATGGACGTGTTCAAGAGAATAACTGTTTAAAATATCATTATTCTATTCTAATCCATACTGATATACTGTGGTGACATTACAGTATGATGATCTAGGATGTTATGTACTATGTGTATGGACTGGGGGAATGCACATACATACATAATATTATATATTATGTATATTAATATTATATATATAATATATATCTATATATATATATATACAGGGGGTACGGAAAGTATTCAGAACCCCTTTAATTTTTCACTCTTTGTTATATTGCAGCCATTTGTTAAAATCATTTAAGTTAATTTTTTTCTCATTAATGTACACACAGAACCCCAAATTGACAGAAAACACCGAATTGTTGACATTTTTGCAGATTTAGTAAAAAAGAAAAACTGAAAGATCACATGGTCCTAAGTATTCAGAACCTTAGCTGTGACACTCATATATTTAACTCAGGTGATGTCCATTTCTTCGGATTATCCTTGAGATGTTTCTACACCTTCATTTGAGTCCAGCTGTTTTTGATTATACTGATTGGACTTGATTAGGTAAGCCACACACCTGTCTATATAAGACCTTACAGCTCACAGTGCGTCAGAGCAAATGAGAATCATGAGGTCAAAGGAACTGCCTGCAGAGCTCAGAGACAGAATTGTGGCAAGACACAGATATGGCCAAGGTTACAAAAAAATTTCTGCCGCACTTAAGGTTCCTAAGAGCACAGTGGCCTCCATAATCCTTAAAGGGAAAACGTTTGGGACGACCAGAACCCTTCCAAGAGCTGGCCATCCGGCCAAACTGAGCTATCGGGGGAAGAAGAGCCTTGGTGAGCGAGGTAAAGAAGAACCCAAAGATCACTGTGGCTGAGCTTTAGAGATGCAGTCGGGAGATGGGAGAATGTTGTAGAAAGTCAGCCATCACTGCAGCCTCCACCAGTCGGGGCTTTATGGCAGGGTGGCCCGACGGAAGCCTCTCCTCAGAACAAGACACATGAAAGCCCGCATGGATATTGCTAAAAAACACCTGAAGGACTCCAAAGATGGTGAGAAATAAGATTCTCTGGTCGGATGAGGACAAGATAGAACTTTTTGGCCTTAATTATAAGCAGTATGTGTGGAGAAAACCAGTCACTGCTCATCACCTGTCCAATACAGACCCAAAAGTGAAGCATGGTGGTGGCAGAATCATGCTGTGGGGGTGTTTTTCAGCTACAGGGACAGGACGACTGGTTGCAATCGAGGGAAAGATGAATGCGGCCAAGTACAGGGATATCCTGACGAAAACCTTCTCCAGAGTGCTCAGGACCTAAGACTGGGCCGAAGGTTTACCTTCCAACAAGACAATGACCTAAGCACACAGCTAAAATAACGAAAGAGTGGCTTCACAACAACTCTGTGACAGTTCTTGAATGGCCCAGCCAGAGCCCTTACTTAAACCCAATTGAGCATCTCTGGGGAGACCTAAAAATGGCTGTCCACCAAAGTTTACCATCCAACCTGACAGAACTGGAGAGATCTGCAAGGAGGAATGGCAGAGGATCCCCAAATCCAGGTTTGAAAAACTTGTTGCATCTTTCCCAAAAGACTCATGGCTGTATTAGATCAAAAAGGGTGCTTCTACTAAATACTGAGCAAAGGGTATGAATACTTAGGACCATGTGATATTTAAATTTTTCTTTTTTAATAAATCTGCAAAAAAAAATTCTGTGTTTTTCTGTCAATATAGTGTGCTGTGTGTACATTAATGAGGAAAAACAAATTAACATAAATGATTTTAGCAAATGACTGCAATATAAAAAAGAGTGAAAAATATAAGGGGGTCTGAATACATTCCGTACCCACTGTAAATATATATATATACTGGACACAATGTGAAGTAAATATTCACAATAATGTTTATTGTTTTGGAAAAGTCGCTATTGTAATCTAGAATACAGTAATAGTAATATTGTTTATACGGATATTTATTATTAACAATAATATGATAATATAAATCTAATCAATAAGAATAATATATAAAATGATAAAATTATTGTGATTTTTAAAGTGATTGAGTGTCATGATGGCAAAACTGAACTTTCAGCAGTTCTTACTCAGTCTTCCAAAAGGCTTCACATTTAGTTCTTCAGAAACCATTTTATATGCTGGATTTTTTTTAGTCGACAAGAGTTCTTATTATTATCAACTACAAACAATTTTGTGTGTTTAATTTTTTTTGTATCGAAACCCATGATACCATACTGTTACAAAAACTTTGGGGGTATGATTAAATAATGTATACTTTTATTCAGCAAGGACAAATTAAATTGACCAAAAGTGTCAGTAAATACATTTATAATGCCAACAGAATATTATTTTTTTATATTTTGATATAAATATTATTATTATTAATTATTTTAAACAAATTGCTGTTCATTGAACTTTCTGTTTATCAAAGGATCCTGAAAAAATAGTATTATGGTTTCCACAAAGCCTATCAAGCAGCAAAAATGTTTTAAACATTGATAATAAGAAAAGTAAGAATAACTGAGCACCAATAAAAGCTGAGCACTAAATCAGCATATTAGAATGATTTCTGAAGGATTTTTGACATTGAAGACTGGAGTTATTTTAATTTTTAATAATGTTTCACAATATTACTGTTTTTACTGTATTTTTTTATCAAATAAATCAAAGCCTTTTTGAGAATAAAAAACTTTTTTCAAAAATATAAAAAAATCAAAATGATTCCTTTGACTGCTATTGCCTCCAAAACACACACTGACACATTTCCAGCACTCACTGCGCTGTATGACTCTCCCAAAAACGGTATGGTCTCTGTCCAGGGCGCTGCAGTTCCAGCGGTGATGACGGAATTGATGCTGGCACTCTCGAATCCACTCTTTAGCCCCGCCCCCAATCGACTGCATGATGTCTGGATACTTCTGACACAACTGCCTCTGTTTATTCACCAGCCCGGGAATGTTGTCACAGATCACACGGGCACCAAGGGCTCCAATGTACCTGAAACACAGACGCTTAAAACCTGAATTGCTTCAATCAATCACAGCAGTTGGTACTCTGCAAGCAAATGTCATTACAAAAGTGCTGAATCGGTAAACATTCAGTGATTACGCATTGTCTGATGCCAAAGAATCTGATGATTGAGTCTGATCATTCCCAGAATCTTACCACTCATTAGTGGAATTTCAGAGGGAAGTTTGGCAAACTGACATTTGTCATAAACAGACATTCACAAACTAACCATTATTTATGATTTATTTGAAGGCAATTGCATAATAAGAGCAACATCAACAAATTTGGAATATGTTTTGAGCCCTAGATGATAACCTTGCATTTTGAGGTAAAACCTTTAGTTTTTTAGATGATCTGAAGAATTATATATTGGCTCCACTATCGTTTGCTGTGATGTCATATTTGATTCTACTTAATCCAATCAGCTAATCAGAACAAAAGGAGATTTAATTAATTCTGATGCGTTCTGTATACTTTTCATTCCCATTCTGATTCTTTCAGTCCATCACTGTTTTTTTTTTTTGTCTAACACCAACAGAAACTGGCATAAACTCCTCTCTTTCTCATACACACCCAGACTGTATCACATCAAGCTTAATCTCAGCCATCACACAAACACACACTCACTCATGTCAGACTAAAGAGGAAAAAATGAGCATTTCTAATGAGAAATGAAGGTTTTACCTTTTGAAAAAAATGTTTGTGAATGCTGATCAACATTTTTATTATGATTGTGTTCCTCCCATTCCGCTGCCTCATTTGACTGTGATTATAGGGCTTTATCGTCCCCTGAGCTTCATGTTCGATAGAATTTGGAAACACTCACACACACACACAAACACACACACCAGGCTGGTCGCACACACTGTGGTGGTTTGCAGGTTGGCTTTACCAGCAGCAGTAAATCATTATCCACAGGACCACAACCACATGCTGTAAAAACACAGTAAAATCTACTCTCATTTACACTGCGTGTCTGTGTATGTGTAGTTAGGCTTGACTGGGCAAAGAATGTACGACTGTAGTAATTTGTTGCTTCTATTACCCAAATAGTGGATAAAAACTCCTCTCCTCCCTATTTCTCTCCATCTCTCTGGATCACCCCATCTTTGTCTTTTTCAACATTGGCCTAATCGCATTTTCTCCTTTAGACAAGAAAGCAAGTTAGGGAAAACACAAACACAAAAATTCACAGGCCCTTTTGATGCAAGAACAAAATCAATATTAGCATTTTTTATTATATCTTTCATGCTTTTCATTTGAATCAGAATCCTAAAGTTTCCAGGGGTCTGCTGTTCTGGATGGATGATTTGCGAATTGCTGAAACGTACATGTGTCATAATGTTGCAATCTATACGTATGCAGATCGCAATATGGTTGGACCATTACAAAACTAGCTTGTGCACTATTTAGAATGAACTGAAATTAAACAAAATCATATGATAGTAATTTTTAACTAGAAAAGCAACATTTGTCAAAACATGTTGACCTTGTTTATAAGTTTGAAGGTCTAGATAGATAGATAGATAGATTTGCAATTCAGTACATTTCTGTCAGACCAATTAAAATTCCAATTCAACATTCTGTGGGGTGTGTCCAATTTTCAGTTCTGAATTTTGTCCAACCCTGGAACAAAAGGTCAAAGATGAAGTTCACTTCAAAGGACACACACACACACACACACACACACCTTTCTATCTGTGTGGAAGTCCAGGGCAGGCTTACGTCTGGCTTCATCTGTGTGTGTGTCTGTGAAATAAGTTCACTTTTTGAGATGCTAACAGGCCGAAGAGGATTCCTGCTCTGTCTGCTTAAAGTGATGGATGAGCAGATCAGAGAGAGAGAGAAAGAGCAGCGAGAGATCCTTTTCTCTCTGGCTCTGGTGAGTGCCTCACATTGGGAATGTCAGCCTGACTTATTACACCACAATAGTGACAAAGGTCTTGTTTTGCTATGGTTTCTTTCTTTCTCAGTTTCTTGCTCATCAAACTTAACATGTAACTGATTTCTGAGCTGTTAGTAAGACCTGTAACCCCTGATACAGTTGTTGAGGGTCCAGTAATGAACGTATGATCTTTAACAGAGATCGCTATAGCACATGGATGTTTTATACTTGGTATAATAAGCAAAACATCACAACTTTTTCTTCTTAATCATGCACACAACCACATGCACATATATTCTATGTATAGATAAAAGCCAACCACTCCCCAAACTACATTTATATGTGAGCAATGTGGCTGGTTTCTATATGATTGTTCAGGCTCATTGCACTGTAGTCACCAGCTTTGTGTGTGTGTGCGCCTGCAGGAGGCCTGACACATATTGCAGTTATTTCATTTATTCCTCTGTTATTGGCTGGCACAACACCTCAAGCACACCATGAAATCCCGACCCATAACTCTGATATAATGATGTGCAGGGCCTGTTACTATACATAGGCACAAGCTCTGGGGAAAACCCCATCACTCATGAGACTTTTTGAGGGGGAGAAGCGCGTGATTTGTGTGTTTCTAGAATAATTGCGTTTTAAATGCCAATATCTTGGTGGGGAGAGCGGTGAAGCTGCGCACCAAGCGCGACGTGTGTGTTCATTTTAGTGTGTTCTTGAGTCGACTGCCATCTCCCGACCTCTGTCTGCCCACCACCAGGGTGCGAATTATGGGGAGTTCGGGGGGGTCTAAGACCCATAATTAAGGCTTGAACCTCCCCAAAGGAAATAAAAACATAAGGTTGGGGGTCTCAAAACTATGTATTCTTTCACATAAGTATAGGTCTATACATATTTCAATGTATAGTAACCACAAAAGTTAGATTACAAGTTTTTCAGACCGCGCTAAACAGACGCTCGCAAACAGAGGTCGCGTTTGCCTGAGAAGATAACCATAGCAACAGATGCCCGAGCGCTTTCCGTCAGGATCCGTAGGGACAAAATAACAGTAGCCTATATGTTTTGTTCATCACTTATTTACATATGATAAGTAAATAAGAAAAAGAGTTTTCTTTGAAAACGTATTTACGTTTAAGTTGGCCAACTGCTAGGGGTGGGAGACATTCGGCTGCGCGAGACGAACATCAACATACTTCGCTGACAGAAATTGCTTTAAAAGTCAAACACCCTGAAACCAGTCCTACACTTTATAATTACCATTAAAACGCAGATATTATTGAAAACACTGCTTCAAGGTTTTAAACCTCTGTTTTTCATTAACCTCTCCTCCATGTTTTAAGAGAAAAGGTACAATACAAACTACATACCTCACTTAAACGCAAACCACTGTTATTCAACACTGAACTACATAAAACTAGAATAATTGTACCTAATAATAAACAAATGTTCAGTTTCCCAACTGACAGCAGCTCAGTCACCGTGGTCAGAAAAAAAACGCCCGGCTTCTGCGCGCGGGTGTGCGCCACCGGCGGCGCGTCGGGATGCTGAACGCTACTCACCACCAAGACGAGTCCACGCGCGGTGTGAGGATGAGCAGGAGGAACAGCAGCGCGCAACACAACCGCGAGGACGCACGGGGACCGTAGGATGACCCTGCGCCCTTTCTGATTATATGTCTTATTCCTGAGCCTCCGTGAGCAGCGGTGGATCTGTTGAGAATCCGGGGCGATCCAAGAACTTTACCGCAGCCAAACATAGTTGAGCGTGTCCTCCGGCGGTGATAAGAAAACACGGTTGTGTATTGTAGGAAACCGGTGTAAAGACCGTTTAGGTATGCGGGGACCTGCTGGAGTTGGGATTGCTGATAGCTGGACAGATGTAGAGCTCCGTGCGGACGATGCACGGACGGATATCATGTATCTGCCCGGATATTAGCGTGTGCCATATAAAAGTATTCCCCAAAATCTGGCAACCGCAGCAGAAATAATCCAAGCCAGACGGCAGGTTCAGAGAGCGCTTTCTTTTCTTTTTCACCTCCTCTTGAGAACAGATGAAGTCTCGGTGAGGTGCAATTTGATCAGAAAGAGTGCCAACTTTTCCACTTTTTCTCTCCACGTTTTGCGTTCAGGCAGGGCTGTGAAACACGCGCCTCTCCGTTTTTCCATTGGAGTCTGCGAGCGCGGATAGCAGACTGCACGAGATAAACCGGGGCGATGAACTGTGCGAACTGCAGACCGAAGGGGTGGGCAACGGGGGGAGAGAGAGGGGCTATAGGAATGTTGACATCCCGCCGTCTCTCCGCTCTTATTGGGTAGAGCTCTCAGAGACCGGAGCCCCGGGGAAGCTTGAGCTCGGGCGGGATACGCGCCGTTCCCTGGTCAGCGGAGACACGCGCTACACTCCTTTCACCTGCTGAACGACACGCTGCATCCTCGTTTACACACCATTCTGTAGTTCACGCTCACAATTTCACAAACATGGGGGAAAAAAACAAGATGGGGAGGGAGAGAAGATTGAGGTGAGAGAGAGGAGAGAGAAGAGACTGGTGTATTGTGGAGACAACACATTCGAAAAGTATTTTTGATCGTTGTCACAGTCACTATAGAACCATTCAATGTAACAATAATGCTCTGCATATAAACTTTATTTTTAATGTTTTAATTTTATTTTAGTGAGTTGCAGTGTGGATTTCAGGGATGCCACATAGTGACACATATTCGCCGGTCTCATGAAAATACGTATAAATAATACGCAAAATACAAACAGAAAATCGTGCTATTGATATGCAGAAATTGACTTTCGCGTACGTACGATACGCAATTTGTTGTCGTGCATATGATACGCAGTTTTTGCGTACATATGATACGCATCTACCCCACAACCCTAATCCTACACAATTGCGTAACATATTATAAAGTATATTATCTAAGCATACTATGCATACTACTTCATACCTGCATATTAGGATACTATGCAACTGGAAACCCCATATTATGATCGCTGTAGCCTATCTAAAAATAAAACACTTATTAAAATCACATATTTTCATACACACGAGCGTGCAGCATTCGCACTGATTGTAGCCGCAGTTCCGAGGCCTTTATCGTCTGGAGAGATGCGCGTGTCTGAATACACAAGCTCGTGTTTACAGATAAGGCTCTAGAGCTTGCACGAGTGCTGCTATGTATAAACATCGCGCGGATTCCATTTTCAAAACATCACATAGTTGCCTGTTGCATGACTCTCTAAGTGAAGCCATTCTCTTCATTAATGCAATGTGCAGGAGATCTAATCCCACAATAGTCTATTTTACCTGATATAATTATCAAAGCATCCTACATTTAAATGGATGCAGTTGCACTGCTCCTATAATGTAAGATAGACCATTTAAAGCACACAATATAAAGCAAATACACTGTTCCAACATTAGCAGCTAAAGCTCCAGATGAGGGATCTGCAACACCCAAGACTGCACTTCTGTAACACTTCACTGAGCACTTGAAAGTGAACTGACGCAGAAATAGGCCCAAATCCCTGTTGGAATTGAAACTATTAGAGTTAACTGCACTTTCCACCAGGGATTAAATGAACAATTATAATGTTTAGCTGTAAGTCCTAAATTAGGCTAATCTTCTTGTCCTGATATTTTCATTTGTGCTTAAACTTTAGCCCCTTAGACGCTTTTGTCCACCTAAAGCTGCCATGGCTTATAGTCTGTGAAACAGAGAGGCCTATCCACTAAACGTGGAGGAGAACATGTCAGTTCAGATGGGGATTCTATGGTTAAAATAGAGGAATTTGCCAGCCTGTTCCAGTAATTTTTAGTCCAGAAACATGTAATTTGAGTTATAGATACATTCTTACTAAAGCAATTTACTTCATATTATTGGGCAGAACAAGGCCTCTTGGGAGCTTTCAAACTGAGAGACTATACTCAATAAAATAATTCAATATGTCTGATCGACAGATTTCTGGTTGAGTACACCTGATAAAGGCTTTTTCCAGCATCTTCTGCATATTTGACTCCTTTCCAACAGTGACTGTATGATTTTGAGATTCATCTTTTCACACTGGGGTCAACTGAGGGGCTCATACACAACTATTTCAAAAGGTGAAAACATTTACTGATGCTCAAAAGAAAGTAACAATGCATTATGATGCAGGGGATGTAAAAAAAAATTAATTATTGGCAATTTGCCTATTCTGCAAGCGGTGTGTGTATGTAAATTAGAGAAATACAAATGAACAAGCACATTACTGTGATACTGAACATTTGAGGTTTGGCTGCATGCAGAATGCCATAACTCCATGTATGAGATCAGATCACAATCATACTGTGTGTGTGTGTGTGTCCCTCTTTCTGACTGCTCTATAATAGACAGATCACACACTCAAGGTGACCATGGGGTACAGGAACACCTGAGAGAATGAACTCACGGTTTATTTCTGTACCTGTGTTTGTGTGACAGGTCTTAACTCTTCAGTGTCGTCAGGTTTGGCTCTGTTTCAGGAATGAGGACACTGTGAGTGTCCTCCTGCCGGCCTGCTCAGAAGTCCACCGCTGACTATTTTAGAAAGGGGCACTGGGAAACACTCACCTGATTATAAAACCTCTTCCAACTATTTAAGTTCTTTTAATTCTGTACTGCTCTGTATTTCCTGAAAATGGTTGTAAATTCTGACCTATAAGCTTGTGTGAAAGTGCATCTATATGAAGTGTACGTTATGAACACCTGTTCTACCCTTGTTTTTAGCTCATTAAATGACACTTTCCACAAATAGGGGTACAATTTGGTGCCCCCTACTCACTCTCTCTCTCTCTCTCTCTCTCTCTCTCTCTCTCTCTCTCTCAAAAAAGGTACAAAACTCACTGGTTTGGAACCCTTTGAAAAAGTACTAATTTGTACTTATAAAGTACTAATATACCTTTACGGTACTAATACAGTATGCACCATCTAAGACTAAATAAGGTACAAAATGTTTCAGCGTTGTACTTTCCCCCCCCTGAAAGTGTGAGCCTTCCAGACTGAATCCAACTGTTAAAATGAAAACAACAATGCAGTTTTTTTAACAACAATCACTCTGTTTGATTGATATTAAAATAATTGTAACAAAAACTTTTAATTATAAAGAAATTTTAATTAACAATATTTAGGAAGTAACATTATTTGGACCCTTTCTACAGGAGGGAAGACAAGTAAATACGTCATTCTACAGATTCTGTAGATTCTACAGATTTTTCTTACAAAATCAGCACAAAGATTCCATCTGGTTCTGGATCTGTTATATTGTATCACAATATGAAGCTGCTGATGTTGAAAGTTATAGTGCTGAAATTTTATAGTTCTGTACATTGTTAACAGGAAAAAACCTCTGTCACTGTGGGAATATGAACCCATCAGCACAGCTTTCAAAACTAATGCTGATAAAGCACAAGACTCATAGTCATGAGGACATCAGAGAGTTCTGCAGTATCAATATTGCATGAATATACATATACACATGAAATAACACACCATTTTGATGTATCTGCACAATTTTTATGTTTTTGATAATCATTTAACTAGTTAAAACATCTTGATCTTCTGACCTGAGTAATCTAAAATCCAACTGGCTGCCGTACAAACGATGAAGATGGAGATGACCAGTGCAGTGGATGAGCAGAGCGCAAGTGACAATTAACATTAATCAGAATGTATTCATGAGCATTACTCTAAAACGAAGTAAAGGTCAATAAGAATAAAGCATCTAAATATACCTCCACTGGAAAGAGAGAAAGAAAAAAAAGAGAGAGAGACTGCACCATGCTGTCATCTGTCTCAGACTTTACACTAATTTATGGTCTTGTATTTTTGGATGTTCTGACAGCACGATGGAATCCATTCACATTCAGAGACTCTGATGTGACTCTCTGAATCTAAATCTCTTTCCAGCTACTGTGCACACATACATACACTCTCTCACCCAAAGACACTTGCTATGTATCATTCAGTTACATAAGCAATGACATAAACAGCCGAGATAGAATTTATTGTGTTTTTTAAATAAATATGTTGTAATTTCGAATCATTTACTTAGTTATTTATGACCATTTCTACCACAAGTTAATAGTAAATAGAGGTATTTATACAGAGTTCTGGCATGAAACTCTAGATGGCGCAGTCCGATAGGTCTAACTCAATCTGACCTAATGACATCATTATCACATGACACAGCTGATTGGTTCTCTCCAGTATCGGTAGCCAATGAGCTCGCTGCTCAACATTCAAATTTATGACTAGTGCTTGCAGTAGCAGTTGCAGCTTGCTTCAGAAACCCTCCACCTTCCCCAGCTCCACCTGTATAGATCTGCTACAAGGTGATTCATGTATGCTATATGGGGTTATTCATGTATGTTATATTTGCAGTAGCAATATTTCTTGCATGCTCACAGCAGCATGTTGTGGATGTATTGGCAGTAGCAAGTCTCGGTACTTGCTTTGCCGCAGCAGCAGCAGCGTAGAAGATCTATTCCGCCAAGACCAAATACATTAACATTGTCATGTACATTACCATGCCAATCCCTCCGAGAGTTGTCATGACAGAAATATATTTACATTGTAGATTTAGTATGATTTATTAACAGCTTATAGTAAGTGTTGACAATACATTCTTTAAAAAAACTTTTTACTAAGTGATTTCAACTGTTTCAGTAATTTGGGAGACTGTGTGTATGTGTGTCTCAGACAGGATACAGCTCAGCATTGGGAACCGCAGATGAGGACATGATGCAGGAGAGACTCTCTGTCTCTTTCTCTTACCCCGTCTGTCTCTGAGTCATACAGCGAGGGTCACATGTCATGACGCATCACCATTTGAGCATTATCTGTCCACTGCTACTTTCTGATCTTAGACTAGCTGCTGCAAAAAAGGTGACCAACATTTACATCATGCACACACACACATACACACAGGATCTGCCTAGGCAGTAGGAACACACAGCCTAAAATAAGTTCCCATCTCCAGACTGGGCCCCTCACTGTCTGCATCACTGTCTGTCTGCTGAGAGGAGAACAGACGCATATAGAGGGAGTGTCGATGCTTTATATTGGACCTCCTCTCCTCATGTTTCTCCTCTCCTCTCCTCTCCTCATGTTTCTCCTCTCCTCTCCTCTCCTCTCCTGAAATCTCCCTCTCTCTCTGGCACGTCGCCATCCTGCTCAACCAGATTAATGTGTTTATAACTAATTCAGCGATTTCAGTAAACAAGTCCTGGCGCAACCTCTCTCACTCTCTGTCTCTATTTGTATCCCTTCTATCTCACTTTTCCTCGCAAGAGTATTACCTCTCTCTATATATAGTAATACATGTGAAAAAATATTTTAAAGTAATAAATAAATAAACAAATATTACAAAATAACAATTATATTTTTGTAGTGCAAAAGAGAAATATTATTTTGCCGTTTTGTTTTGTTGTGCAGAAAAATCTCGGAACACCATTAAAACAAGATCTAGTTACTTGAGAAGCAAAAATATTATGGTTTCAGAGAATATATATCTTAAATTAAATGTATTTTTCTTGTCCCACTGTCAAATTTATTTTAAAGCATTTTTAAAGAAATAAATACTACTTTTATTCAGTAGTTTTATTCATTATTAAAGAAATAAATAATACTTTTATTCAGCAAGGATATGAAAACTGATCAAGTGACAGTAGATCTTTATTTCAAATAAATGCTGTTCTTTCAAACTTTCTATTCGCCAAAGAATCCTGAAAGTGTATAAAATAGTAGGAAATATTAAGAAATGTTTCTTGAGCACCAAATCAACATATCAGAATGATCTAATATCATCTATCTATATATTTCTGATGATCTATCTATCTATCTATAATCTGGTCATATGCCAAAATGATTATTATCATATAATCTCTCTTTTTTTCAGATAACTCAATGCAATGGTCGTATACTGTACACATGGATCTGTTACATGCAGACCACCTTACAGCACAGCAGGAAGGAACAGCCCTAGTGATCTGTATAAGATCACATCTGCTCATTCACTGCTCATGTCCAACATGTCACAGTGCCTCATGGTGTATAATGTGTGTGTGTGAGTTAATGTGTCTTCGTCAGCAGTGCTGTCAGCTTTGTGCAGGGTCAATGTGTTGATGTGCCTGTGAATGTGCCTCACTTTCCCTTTCTGTCTCTCACTCGCTCACTCTTTCGCACGGTGCGGGCCGGTTTGTTGAAGCGGAGCTGTTTATTTAGCAGAATTTGCTCCGATCTCTTGCACTACAAGAGGATACTGAATTCCAAACTGCTGCACACAGTCATGTGACAGCCTGCACGTTTAACTGCGGAGCATATCTGCAAAGACACGTGGACTGGATGTCAGCTGATTTTGAAAGGTGAAGCGATGAATTTGAAATAAAATGGAAGTGATCCGAAGTGAAGTTAGATTAAGGCTTTGTTCACACTGCACCCAATTCTGTTTTTTTTTTTTTTTTCAAACCTGATCTTTAATAAGGATCAAGATGAAGCCAAAAGACAAAAATTGACAGCAACTCACTGTCTATGATTGCGTCCTTCATGTGCTGTTAAATTTACGAGGCACATTTAAGAAAGTACTACATTTACACATCCATACATATACTAACACAGACACATTCATTCACCATTCAATACATTGTAAATGCCACAATGTATCAGCACTGTTTTGAGTACGGTATCACAATCTCATTCTACCAAAGAGGCAAAAAAACTATTTGAAATACAGTCTGTACACACACTCTTAGTTCAGATTTTAAACCACATTCATGTAAAAAATGTAATTTCATGTTTGTGCCGATTTAGACTTTGAACAATCCAGCATTATCTCACAACCAATTTGTATGCATTTCATGAGGTGGCTAATTCGTACAAATTTGTACAACCTCACTAGTAGGATTTGTGTGAGGGGTAGGTTTAGGGACGGGGTTAGGGGTGGTACTTTGCATTAATTCCTATTAATTTGGCACCTTGTAAAATAAGTAAGATTTTTCAAAAATTTTGCTAATTCGTACGGGTCATGCAAATTTATATGAATTAGCCACCTCACAAAATATGTACGAAGTGCTGTGAGATCGAGTTGCAACTATCTGGATTGCATTCAAAAATCTGATTTTTGCCTCCTGTCTAAACAAAGCCTTAAAGTGAATCTGAGTTTAAGTAAGATTTAATTAATCAAATTAAAAAGTGATTCCTGAGAATATACAAATATTGTATTTAATGGCAATTAAGCAAGTTAAGATTAAACAAAAAGTAACATTAATACTGCCACCAAAAATGAAAGTTGTCATCAAGTTCTTTGTTCTGTGGATCACAAAATAATATATTTAGAAAAATGTCTCAGCATTGTTTTTGTTTTTTGTTTCATACATGGAAGTCAATTGGGTCAATTTAGTTTGAACCTCACTGTTCTTCAAAAATGTTTGGATGAGCAAATGGACGGTAAGTAAATAACAGAATATTCATTTTTGGGTGAACTATTCCTTTAAGAACAAAAGTACCAGGAAAATTAAACTGAAGAACTGTTTGTAATGCTACATGGATATATGTTTGTGTTTTTGTGTGTGTAGATACTCTAAGGGCCGCACATGATGTTTCAGCCTGGAGGGGGTCAACATGAGAAAGCAGAGAGAGAGAGAAAGAGAGAACCTCACTCTATGAGCGATGACACCATTTCTAACTTGCTGCAGGTGTTTGTGTGTGTGTGTGTGTGTGTGTGTGTGTGTGTGTGTGTGTGTAGCCTGAATGTAGAACAGGCCACAGGAAAGCTTTGATATTCGAGCCAGGACGGACCTGCTCTACACCACAGATCAACCAGCACACAGCAGAAACATATTCTGTTTCGATTTATACAAACTCTCGCTGTCTTTGTTGATGCCTCTTTCTCTCTTTCTCATTTAAAATCAAACTGATAAGGCTGTATTGGCATGACTATCAAAGAAGCAAAGGATTATTCATTACAATTAAG
This sequence comes from Sinocyclocheilus anophthalmus, assembly GCA_018155175.1. NCBI lineage: Eukaryota > Metazoa > Chordata > Actinopteri > Cypriniformes > Cyprinidae > Sinocyclocheilus > Sinocyclocheilus anophthalmus. The sequence goes on along the minus strand of JADLZN010001566.1, from coordinate 556,784 downwards.
TGTGACTAAAGTAATATGACTGTATCTGACTTATATGTTTTCTGTGGTAAATTATATCTCTAATCAGCTGAAAGCCGAATCTGCAATTTGCTTATGGCAGTGGTTAACATTTTCTAATATATTCCTGATTTTAATTCATTCTTTACAAGTTGACATCTTAGATGAAGTTCATATTTTTTGTACATATTTTAAGAGAACGGTCATGTATGTCTCAGCCCAATCTTCCATACTGTTTTTGCACTGGATCTTTGTCTAAATATGGATTCAACAGCATCATGAATATGACAATACAATAACCAATGTGCTTGAAAAAAAAACTGATAAAGTAAGTTTTTGACTGGACTGGACTGAACTGAGTGACTCATCAATAGTTTAGGTATATGCAAATGAACTACTGATACAAAGATCCAAAGACTTCATATTTCTGTGGATTGGATCTGATAGAGAGATCTGTGCTTAGAAGTGCTCATATTTCATCAGTCCTGCCAGATAATACTTCGAGAAATCATTTTTCCAAAAAATCAAACTGTTATTCCTCTGAACGACCACTACGGCTGAATGATTTGTGTTTCTTTCATCATTCTCCAGAGACAAATGGTGTGAGAGAGCGATAGAAGCAGAGAGAAAGAGAGATATCGCATTTGGCGGGATTTCTTAACTGTGTTAAAACTATTGGCAGGTGATATTAGAGGATTGCAGCACCTTTGTTTCCTGAGATGGTGATATTTCTCTGCTGATGTCATTTTAATGTGATAGAACAGAGTATGTTTCTTAGTCTTTTTCTCTCTGTGTGCTACACATGAGTTGGAAGAACATCCAGACCAAAGATCAACACCAAGACAAACAGAATGACAGAATGGCAGATAGATAAAATGATAAACTGATAAAACAATAGAATGATAGCTACTGTAAAACAATACATTGAACAAATATATATATATGTGTGTAATCGCTAAAACAATAGTTATGTAGAATAATAGACAAAATAGATATACAGAATGATAGATAAAACAATAGATATATAGAATGATAAAAAATAACTATAGGTAGAATGAGCTATAAAAAGATAGAAAGATAGAACAATTGGATGATAGATACTCTAGGCAAACTCTCCTCCTCCCAAACACAAATGTTTAGGTGAAAAAGGCTCAGAAATAGTTTTTTGCAGTATGACTGAGATCAGGTTGCTCTAGGGACATGGACCCTCTGACCTGAGATGGACTCCTGTGCATCTCTGCTGCTGTTTTTGAACCTGGAGAGAAGACTGACTGAGCATCTCGAATCTCTGGGCCTCGTTTCTGGCCAGTGTCTGGCTTCTCCTCCTGCCTGCCTGAGTTATGATTTTGCAAGCAGCGTGAAACCGATCTCCATTTCAAATGGAGTCAGCTGCTGAGAAGGCCAAAAAACTTTTACCCAACTCCAGCCATATTTCACCTGAGAGAGAAAAAGAGTGAGAGCGATCGAAAGAGAGGCCACTGACCAGATCGCTCTACCACGCCAATCTTCTCCTCAGAGTTGAGTTAACATCAGATGTTTGACAGAATGAGAGATAACGAATCATTATCATTAATGAATTATACTGTAATATAAAATATTAATATAAATTATACTGACTAAGATGCACCCGTGCGTAAGGAGAGATTAGACTGAGAGAAGAGAAGGAGATGAAAGAGAGAAGGGGGAGGGCGGAGGTTAAGGTGGTCTGGTCTGTTGTAGATTACGCAGATCTCACAGGCCTGGTCGTGCTGTTCCACAGCCCCTAAACTAGAACATAGTCTGCCCCCCACCCACCATGTGCTTTTAATAGAACCCTCGGTGGTCCCTCTGTACGTACCCTCTTTGTCTTATTTCTCTCTTTCTGTGATGTGGCTGTAGTGAACTGACAGCTTGTAATGTCAGACTCCTTTTGCTTGCTGTATGTTCCTCACGTCCACACACACTGACTTTCTCCCGTCCCAGCTTGATATACAGAGACAAGTAAAAGTAAGCTGTTTTGTAGGTTGATTTACCCAAAAACTGAAAACACCGTGGCGCTATCAAAACACTGCTCTGTTTGTTTAAGCAACTCAACACGTCAGACACAGCAACATCAGCTCAACCAATGGTGTGAGTTTGGGCGGGACTCTGTCACATTACAAGGTTGCAATGATGAGAAATATATAGTTCAGTCATGAAACTCTCGATGGCGCATTCTGACGGGGTGTTAACATAACTGATGATATTCAGAAAGTTAATCGACTTGGCACAAGCTGATTGGTTCATGCTGCATATGCAGCCAATGAGTTTACTGCCTTGCATTTAAATGGCTGGCTAGCATTCACTTGAGATTCCTGCAGCGCGCTTTCAGAGTTCTCTGAAACCCTCCACCTTCCCCAGCTCCACCTGTATAGATCTGCTACGGGGTTATTTTATATGCTATTTGTGCAGCAGCAGTATGTTTTAAATACTCACAGCACCGTATCGCCGTATGCATTGGCAGTAGCAAGTTCCTGTACTTGCTTGCAGCAGCAGCAATAATCTACAACTACAGCAATAACAGCAGCAGCAATTCAGCAGCAGCGTAGCAGATCTGTTCCGCCAAGACCAAATACATTAACATTGTCATATCCATCACCACGCTAAAATGTTCAGAGAGTTGTCACGATTGAAATACTCACAAACAGTTCACAAATAAATTTGCAATAGTGCAAAAGTGTCACTGATACAGACAAGCATAATATACTGTATACATGTCTAAATCTGATACACACTACCAGAGCTCTGAACCGGTCCAAGGAACGAAAACTGGAAACAAACGAAATTTTGACAGGAACAGAAACAGAAACAGAAACAGAAACTAAATCAAATTTTATAGTTCCGAACAGAATCGAAAATATGAAATGGCCATTAACCGGTTAATAAAGTTATTTAACCGTTCCATTTAATATTTGAAATTTGCCGTCAACCAATCACGAATTCCAGTAGTACGGCCTATGCAAATGTGACGCTGACGCATCCAACGCCTGAAATGCCCACCCACCCCCCGCTCTAGAATCCCGTGACTCATCATAGGTAAGTCGCAATGGCAATGCACCGGCGTTAGAGTTTATCCAAGGATAGTGTAATGCTGGGTTCAGACTACACTATATTTTTGTCGATCACAATAGTCACTGTGTCAGATTACACGGGTTTTTTTTGAACCTCAAAATATTGTCTGGCTTTTTTTTTCTCCGAGTGGACAAGAGTGAAACATGTCAGCCTACAAGTTGCCTCCCGACCATTCATCACGTGAGTCTTGATCGACTTGGCGAGTGATGTCCATCAGAGACAGGCGAAACTACCGCGACCTGACTTCGGGGAAAACAAGAGTGAAACAATTGCCCTTACGACAAAAGAGTGTTGTTAAACATTGCGCTGAAGCGCTTTCGCTATGTAGCCAGCATTTTTTCTTTCTTGGTTCTGTCTGGTAGTCCCTTGATGACACATCATAAGGCGGAGTACTGTTGGCACAGCTCACGAACCTTCCTATCTCATAATTCCCACTTGCAGCACCATCATCTCCTTTCGTTTTGCCAGTTTGAAACCTGTGTATGAAAGAGATCTGTGCGGTATTGGTCACGCTCCAACAATGTGACAGAACTCATCATGGACGACGGGGAAAAAATTAAACATGCTAGTCGAGATGTCGTGATGTCGTGAAGCATCGTAGACGCGGAATCGGTTGTCGTCCACTATGACACACTACACGTGATGAAACGATGTAATCTTGCGTCCCGACGCCCATTGTCTTTTGCGAATCCCCACGACACCCTACGTCAAGCAAAACGTGGCAAAATTGGACTAAAATCGTTGGAGTCTGAAACCAGCATAAGAAGGATTCAACAGATCGCAGCCACTGCCTAGCGCTTCTGTGAATGGAGAAAACTGAATAAAACTGTAGGCTTACATAAAAAGGAATATAGACATATACGCAAAATATATTTCACTTAAATCATTGACAGATTAACAGAATGAAAGAAAAAAATGTGCCGAGTTATGGTTCATTGTGACGCGTTCCAAAGTTCTCGGAAAGGAAACCGAGACGGCAGAAAGTAGTTTTCTTTATTTTGCAAAAGCTTTACGGTTTGATTTATTTTGCAAATATTGACGGTTTTGAGTGATGTCTTGCTTCTCTATCTGTATAACCAACCAGTGTTGATATGACGATATCGCGCCGGCGCATCACGCGCACACAGACACAACATATTTGGCGACATTGCAGCCTGTTCATTATCAAAATAAAATACAATTAAAGAAACAAATAAAAAGTTACACTGCTCCGTTGTTCAATCTGTTGCATTCCGCATGACCAGCGCCTCACTGTGCTCATATAGCCGATGAGAAGGATGATGTAGGCTATGTCGATGAAAGTACAAAGCCTATAATAAATAATATTTTAGCATCTAGATACTTCGCGAATATGGAAACATTTGGATTCATATCAATTGAGGTAGGTATCAGTTTCACCTTAAATTAATTTGTTTTTCGATTGACGTTTTTATAGCCTAAATGCATAGCCTTAACTTTAGAAGATTTGTTGAGAGAAACTAATAACTGTGTTTATAATGTTTGTAAACATTTTGCTTTAGCCTACTGGCATTTTAGCCTACATTATTTCTGAATGTAATAGGGCTAATAAAATGCAACGTGAGCCTATACTCGACTTGTATATGTACGCAATGGGTTTTTTTTCACTCTCAAAACGCAATCTTATACAAGTAACATTTTTTAACAATGCAGCAAACATTTTTAAATATCTTAAAAAATACTTTAATGTCTTTTAATGTAAAAGTTTTTTTTTTGTTTAGTAGCCTACATTTGGCCAAAATCTTGAAAAGATGATGCTGTATTGGCTGTGACAAAGCGCAGCGGGTTATAGGCTAACGTTACCTGGGGCAAGTGCAAGCTCAAACCAGTGTGCGCCGTTTTGCTACGGTTTCCGGTTTGAACGACATGTTTCCTGGAAACGGTGTGCAACGGGGTTTGAGATGCATTTTCTCTTGTTTGGTGGGTGTGTCAAAATTGTCAGCACAATCAGCAGCAACATGTATGTGAACCACGCTGTATTAAAGAGACAGCTGCACAATGTAATTAACATCCAAATAAACTCACAAGAGCAAGTATATTGTTTGCACATGTTTATTACATTAAAGGCAAAATAACTGAAAAAATAAGAGCACAAGTATAGATCTGGAAATTCTTTAAGTCTGTCTAAATATCATTAATAATTGCAATGTCTTCTGGTCCATATCCTTTCATTAGGAAGGTGTGCTAGACACTAATTAATGTAACATAAAAAAACTATACATATTTATATATTTTGCTACTGTATTATGGAGTGACACTTTCATAAACTTTTCTATGCCCCTCTGATTATATAATGGTAAATATTGCAATATCATAGCACAACAACAGTGGTCAGCAATAATGATAAGCCTAATACTATATAATAAAAATAATAAGGTCATATAGATAATAACACAGTCTTGGAGGTAAGAAGTGGATTATCCTTCACCCGAAATGTTTGTCTTTTCATCCTGAAATGTGAGGCAAATGTTGGATAACAATAATTAGGAACCACAGTTTCCAAAAATCCCTTCATTTGATTGGGATGTTCTATTTTATTCTGGAGGGCAAGGGCAATAAAGGCAATGTGGCCACGAAGTGCCGTTTTTGCGGTTTTGATCTTGCCTGTTTTCTTGAATTTCTCTATCTCGTATCGCCCTGTGATTCTCGTCTGCTTATCCGGTGAACTACGCCTTATAGCCTTGTGAATATTTGTGTTTTGCCGCCCCCATATACCGTTTGCCAGTTGTTTTGAAACCAGACATGCCTGTTTACCAAAGTTTCTCCTAAATAAAGCTTGTAGATGGATCCGCGTGTCTCACGTCTTGTCAGCCCCGTAACACAATGACTGTACCATCGAGCGTATTTTACAGTATTAAACACCTATTTATACCGATTTCATCAGGCTCCAAAAATTCCTCAAAAAGAACACAAAGAATTGCCTTCTCAGCAGCCATATTTGCAACTCTTGCGTCATCAGAACAGAATGTTCAACACACCACCATTTCCGTTTAAAAAACGTTTTGCACCATTTTTGTCAGGGCTGAACGCAGCCCAGATCTCTTCTTGTTTTTTTTACTTTCTTTTTCTTTTTGAGTAAAGAAAAAGCTGTACTTTATTATTATTATAATTAGCCTTTCTATGATAGCTGTCTTTAAAAAAACCAATTACGGTTAATAGCGTTTTTTCTTCTACAGAACGGTTTCGGAAGGTGGAACGCATAACAGAAAACGTTAAAAACGATTCTGTCAGGGGAACGAATGGAATTTTTTTTTTTTTTTAAAGCGATGCACACTACCATCAAAGTTTGGGGTCAGAAAGATTATATCTTGTAAAATAGTTATTTAATTTTAAATAAATACTACGTTATCAGTAGGAAACCATAATTTGTATCAAAAGGGACAGTAAAGGAATTTATATCTATATTATAACTGTCTCATTTGAAATTCTATTTCACTCTGCGTTGAGGTGAACTTTCTATTCATCAAGGAATCCTGAAAAAAAGAGTTTTTCACGCTTTTTCAACAAAAAAATCAAAGCAGCACAACTCGCTATTCTATTTTATTTTAAATTACTTGTTTTCTTTTCTATTTATTATAAAAAGTACACCTAACACTAGCATTCTTATTCTTTTTATTCTTTTGATTCTTTTAATTAGTTTTTTATATAAAAACCCTTGGTTAAGGCTAACCGGGACTTGTCACAGCACTTACATATGTGACCCTGGACCAAAAAAGCAGTCATAAGGGTCAGTTTTTTAAATAATTAAGCTTTCCATTGATGTATGTTTGTTAGGATAGGACAATATTTGACCGAGATCCAACTAATAATTCTGGAATCAGAGGGTGCCACAAAAAAAAAAAAAGTTGTCCAACTTAGTTCTTAGCAATGCATATTACTAATTAGAAATACAATTTTGATATATTTATGGTAGGACATTTACAAAATATCTTCATGGAACATGATCTTTACTTAATATCCTAAGGATTTTTGGCATAAAAGAAAAATCGATAATTTTGACCCATACAAAGTATCGTTGGCTAGTGCTACAAATATACTCATGCGCGGTGACTGGTTTGGGGCCAGGGTCACAAAATTATTGAGCGTTTGTTATTTGATTGCTCTTTGAAGTGCTTTGAATAAAAGCAGTTGCTAATGACTAAATGTAAAGGTATGTAAAAGTATTGTTGTTAACATCGAAAAAATTAGAAAAGGCAGCAGAAATTAGCGACACTGAAGACAATGGCTGCTGAAAATTCAGCTTTGCATCACAGGAATAAATTACATTTTTAAATGTATATTAAAATAGAAAATAGTTATTTTAAATTTTAATAATATTTCACAATATTACTGTTTTTATTTTGATCAAATGTGCAGCCTTGGTAAGCATAAGAGACTTGTTTTTTAGGTTTATGTAGGTTTTTTTTTTTTTAGAAGGCAGAAACTGGCTTCCATAAATTCTCTATCTGAATTTTCCTCACATACTGTTTGAATAAAAGGGTGTCATTTGAGATATTGCTCAGCTGATCTAGATATTGAGGGGAATGTTTTGCAGGCCTCTCAAGCACATCAGTCAGCATCTAGGCCATAAGCTCAAACTGAAAATATTCTGTGGTCCAGACCATCGGAAGTCAAAGCAGAGGCTGGATTTGATCCTGTGAGAGTGTTCTGCCTCTCAGACGCCTCCGGTCACCGTACGGAATGTTGCTCTCCGCTTATCTGCATCTTTTCAAACACTCCCCGCTCTCCGCCGACTCCTCTCACCCTGGGTCAGTGTCCGCCAGTCTCAATGGAACGCTAAGCACAAACAACGAGAGCGTCACCCTGTCAAGTCGCACGTCTGTTTGTAAACAACTGGCTGCATTACTTCACACCTCATCACACCCACAGACAGCAAACCGAGGGCAGACAGACACATGCAACCCGGCACAACACTACACAGCATAGCACAGCACATTACAATGCTATGTGTGCTGGTATATTTATGTTCAGATAGACCAGCATACACATCTAATTCCATGCTGATCTAGACTGGTTTAGACTTATTTGTGCTGGTCTAGTTGGTGGATTGGCATAGATATGTTTTTAGTTAGATAGTTAGGTAGTGAAGCTCGACCAACATGACCAGCAATACTTGCTTGAGGAAACCAGTTTTCATGATGAAGGCGGTTCACAAAGGAAATCTTGCTGGTTAAGCTAGATAAAAAGGCTGTTGAAAAAAATGAGCTTCCAAGTACAAGATAGATGAACACAAACACCGATGCATGACACACACACACACACACACACACACACCACACACCACAGAAGTGTGTAAATCATACTCCTCCAGCAGTTCTGATTCCTGCTACTTGACATTTGTTTCTCTTCACCTGCCAACTCTCACTTTTCACACCAGTCCATGCTATCAGTGAGTGTTTGTGTGTGCGTGTGTGTGCCTTTTTCAGGTGTTGTCTGACCCTGTAACCTTGCATTGATAACAGCGGCATATCTTTGCATTCAGGCTTGTAACACATCAGTCCTAAGATAATTCAGTTATCAGTCTTCAGGCAGTCTTTGGCTTAACCTACCCAGTGCACCACAGACAGAAAGTGATGAACAGCTAAGAAAAAAAACTAAATGCTTTGCAGCACATCAATCAGTATTTTTTCCCACCCAAATCTGTTCATTTACATGAACTGACCTAACAAACGGATTCACTAAAACAACTCACTTTCCAAAAAGGACAGTTTAGTAGTAGTTCATTCATCTCTACATCTGTATGCACAATGCACCGCAAAATAAAATTTAAGTAGTTTTTTTTTTTACCATAAAACTTACAATAGCTGAAGTACTGTGATTACTGTGAAGCTACTACAAAATATTATGTTGTTACTTGTAGTTATTTACTCCAGAACCCTAAAAACACTTAACAGGTCATACATCTCATGTATTTCATATATGATGTATCACCATCTTGGGAGTCTTGCAAATATAATTGGCACTTTAAAGTTAAATCTCCTAAAAGTTAAATGCAGACATAGATGATTTGGCATTTCTGTATTTTGCTTTGGATTTGTTTGAGTTTTTCTACCCTCATGTTGGTTTTTGATCTTCACATAGCCTACATGTGCTGGTGTGCGGTAGACCCGCTCTGCGATAAGGATTTATTTGTTAGCTTTGAGACTATTTGAGATCTATATGCTAAATGAGAAAATAAACATATAAAGATATACAGGTATAACATTTACAGTCTTACATTTCTTGGAAACCTACCAAAATATTAATGATTCACCATCTGCACAGAGGTCCAATAAAAATCGTTTTGAGCCTCAATCTACAATGCTTGATTCAGAATGAGCCCTATTAGCTACACTAATATCACACGTATCAATGTAATTCATCTCACTCCACCCACCCATCCACCCACACACAAATGCACACATTTCACAATACAGTCAGACATACATCCAAAAGAGTTCTGTCTTATGTAATGACATTTCTGTAATCTAGAAGGAAACCAGGCATGCCAGTATACATATGTACTACTAAACACATGCACACAGCACTCTAATTTACACTGGTGAATCCATCATGCAGTGATATTCTCCATGGTGTGCAGAGTTATGCTGAGATATGTGGGTTGGCTGCTTTAAGCCTGTTGTTAATGGTCGATAGATCACAGTGTTGTAAACATTTTCTTTCTGCTCTGGATCCCACTGCTCTGTTCACACAGACGTTTACCATCTATTTGCAGAAAAGAGACAAGAGAGAGAGTTACACAGAAGAGGGATCAGTCACTGCCACTGAGAGAGTCTGAACTCTGTAGGAGAAGGATCACTGTCACAGAGAGAGATCCGCTCAAATCACTGTCACTGAATAAGAAATCAGCTCAATGAGAGGGATCAACTAAAGTCACCATCAGAAAAAATAAAGATTTGTTCAAATAGAGAAATCAGCTCAAATCACTGTCACTGAAAAGGGACCCGTTCAAATCATTGTCACTGAAACACTGACCGAGATCAGCTCAAGTCACTGTCATAAAGAGAAAGATTTGTTCAAATAGAGAGATCAGCTCAAATCACTGTCCCTGACAGAGAGATCAGTTTGAATCACTGTACTGTACGCGGGATCAGCTCAAAGAGAGAAACCACTGTCACTGACAGAAAGATCAGCTTAAGGAGAAATAGGCTATCAGCTCAAATCACTGTCCCTGACCGAAAGATCAGCTCAAATCACTGTATTGAAAAGCAGATCAGCTCAAAGAGAGGGATCTGCTGAAATCACTGTCACTGACAGAAAGATCAGCTCAAGGAGAAATATCAGCTCAGATCGCTGTTTTGAAAAGCTGATCAGCTCAAGCAGAAGGATTAACTAAAATCACTAAATTAGGAATTAGCTGAAGGACAGGGATAAGCTCAAATCACTGTCACTGATAGAGAGATCAGCTTAGATCACTGTATTGAAAATGAGATCAGCTCAAAGAGAAGGATCAGCTAAAATCACTGTCACTGAAAGAGGAATTAGCTCAATTACAGGGATCAGCTAGTCACTGTTAAAGTCACTGTTATAAACAGAAATGTTTGGTCAAATAAAGAAATCAGCTCAAATCACTGTCAATGTAAGGGGGATCACATCAAAGAGAAGGATCTGTTTAAATCACTGTCACTGACAGATCAGCTCAAGGAGAAATATCAGGTCGAATCACTGGCACTGATAGTGAAATAAATTCAAAACTGATCAGCTCAAGGAGAAGGATCAGCTACAATCACTATCACTGAATGAGGAATTAGCTCAAGGGCAGAGATCAACTCAAATCACTGTCAATAAATAGGATCAACTAAAGGCACTGTCATATCCACCTTATTTTTGGCCATTTGTAACTTGAATGTACATGATCAGCTCAAGGAGAGAGATCAGCTCAAATCACTGTCACAAAAAAGGGAGAAACTCAATGAGAGAGACCAGCTCAGGACAGGTCACTGTCACAAAGAAAGAGTTAAGCTCATCATGTCACTGATAGATTGATAGAGAGATCAGCTCAAACCATTTCACCATTGGTTTGCTGTCCTTAATGGAGGCTCGAACCTGAGGATTGGCTTGAGAACCAAGTTCAACCCCCCTATTGCAGTACTACCTGGAGGGAGATTAACAGAAATATTGGAGATGGGGAGGTGGAAGGATGTTGGAAGAATTGACGCTGGGACAGTGTAATGAGTGCTGCTTATATAGGCTCATAATGATGATTGACAGGACTGAATGAATAGGCTCCTCCTGAACCTACGTTTGGATCTTCATCATATTGAAAAGGTGATCAGCTCAAACCACTCTACTGAAAAGGTGATTAGCTCAAGGAGACATCTCAGCTTAAATCACTATCACTGAGAAAGGGATCAGCTCATGTCACTATATAATGAATAAAGTTTTAATCATACAAGAAAAGGATCAGCTCCAGCCACTGAAAGAGTTATACGGAAAAGAGACTAGGGACTAAAAGGGACTCCTTTTTTGGGGAGAAGTACAGCATGGCTCTTAACCTTCTCATGACTTTCCTAGTTTTACAATCTACAATACACATTCACTCACACACACATAGACACCATAACCTGCCCATCACCACTTTGCATTCCTTAACAAACACTCTTTCCTTTCCTCTCATCTCATCTCCCAATCTCCCTCCTCCTTCCTGCTCTCTTTCCCAATACTCAGAGGAAGAATAGCTCGTAAACAGCACTGTAAATAAAGGTAAAGCTTGTAAACAGAGAGATTATCAGTCCAAACAGTCTATAAAAAATGGAGTCTTAAAGCATCAAAGCCAGAAAGAGATGAGAAGCTTTAACATCTTTTCAGAGAAAGAGACCAAAGACAGACACACACACACACCCTTCATGCAAAAATAACTTACTACACAACCAAATTAGACTCAATATCTACACAACCCCACACACACACACACACACATACACAAGCATACACGCACACACAAACGCTGGCTATAGCACACTTGGCCTCATCTGTTGTGCACACAGTAGTAAGAGAACGGCTTATATGGCTGGAGAATTCATCCACAGGTGAAGATAAGGGTCTAACGATGGAGTGTTGGCCCGGCAGGGTGCACTCATCCTGGGGAGGGCAGGCAGCTGAAGAGGGGCTCTCCAGTCTGTCTGGGTCATAAGAGGCAAAAGCAGGAACTGATAAGAACCTCAAGCAGCCTCTTTACCACAGACAGACACACTCTTAACATCTATCCACCCATATCACCTTTATCTCACAGTGAGAGGCAGAGAGTGTGTAGGGGTTAGAGAATTTAAAAAAAAATACTACAGTAGATACAGATACTTATTTGAACTGGTCAAATTGTTAACATTTATATTAGACCCGCTAAATGTAAATTTGACTATATAATATGAATGTTCAAATGTTCAGTCAACTGCATTTAATGATAAAGTTGAATTTGATTTACAAGAGACTTTTTGCCATTATTGAAAAAAAAGGTTACGGCTGACATCTAGTGTTTGATATGAGCAGTACATCCATTCATGCCGGTTTAAAGCAAATTAAAATATAATTTTGCAGTTAATAATGCACTTATTTTTCCTTAAACATATATATTTTACCTCAAAAAAACCACCACACAACCGACACAAAACGATGTAGTATACATGCCCAGACCAGTATGTGCGCTATAATTCTGCCACAGAGATACACTAAAACCGGAGAAGACTTGTAGCGTGCGCATAAGACAACAAATCGACCATCCTTTAGAAACTTTCTCTGAGAAGAACGACCCAACGAGGTCGTCGATGGGAGCTGCTGCCGGCCAGGAGCAGTGGTTAGCCCGGTTTGGAGTTTGGATCAGAGGATAATGGCGGCTAAATCAAGCAATTCAAAAAACACTAAGAATAAAGCTCGTGGACATCAAACGGCCAATGGATCAGATAATTTAAGAATGGATGATACAGGTGAAGAGGAGGATGATATGGAGGTAGGGTGGACACAGATAGAGGGAAGATCAGGAAAGAAGGAATCTAAAAAGAGGAAAAAAGGTAAGGAGGAAGGATCAGAAAGTAGTTCGGTAGCGAGTGAGGAAGAAGTGGATGGAAGAAATAAGGTCATAGGTGGATTTAGGGTAATATTAAAATTTAAAGAAGTGGTAGGAGTTTCAGGAGTAAATCCGTTGGCGTTGACATACGAATTGAGGAAATTAGTAGGTGAGATAGAGTTTGCAAAAGTGCTGCAAGAGGGTGCTTTATTGATAGCTTGTATGAATGAAGAACAGAAAAACAAAGCTATAAAACTAAAAGCAGTGGGAAAGCAGTCGGTGATGAGCTTTAAGATTGTAGGACAGACGTCGTGGGTGTTTGGTGTGATAAATGGCGTTCCGTTAGGAGTTAATATGGAGGAATTAAAAAAGAATCTGGATGGAGGAAAGGTCATTGATGCAGTCCGTTTACAGATGAATAGAGATGGAAGAAGAGTAGATAGTTTGTCAGTGCGTCTAAAGTTTGAAGGGAAAGAATTGCCAGATCGAATTAAGATGGGTTTTATCTGCTACCCGATTAGAGAATACATAGCCCCACCGTTGAGGTGTTATAATTGTCAGAGGTATGGGCATACTGCAGCAGTATGTAAAGCTAAAATTAGATGTGCGCGTTGTGGAGGGGAGCATGAATTTGGGAAGTGTGATGGAGTTGGCTTGAAATGTTGCAATTGTGGAGGAAGGCATAAAGCGGCATATGGTGGGTGTGAGGTAAGGAAAAGGGCAGTAGAGGTACAACAGGAGAAAGTTAAAAATAATCTAACTTATGCTGAGGCTGTAAAGGTAGTAAGGGTTAGGAATAAGCCAAGTGGGACAGAACGAATGGTGAATAAAAAGAGAAGTGGAATGCTAGAAGCCTTTGTGCAAATGGTCAAGAGTTTAAAAGATATATTAGTCAAATGAAGGAAAAAGCCAGATATTCTATGTATACACGAGTCCATGGTTGAATTCAGTCAAGTCAAGTCAAGTCACCTTTATTTATATTAGCGCTTTTAACAATACAGATTGTAACAAAGCAACTGAACAGCATTAATTAAGAAAATAGTGTCAATAATGCAAAATGACAATAGTAAACACTCATTTTTCAGTTAAAGACAGTTCATCATTGAATTCAGTGATGTCAACATCCAGCTTAGTTCAGTTTAAATAATATCTTTGCAATTATGTCAACGATAAAGCTGGCATGAAGTGTCCCCCACTAAGCAAGCCAGAGGCGACAGCGGCAGGGAACCAAAACTACATCGGTGACAGAAATGGAGAAAAAAAAAACCTTGGGAGAAACCAGGCTTAGTCGGGGGCCAGTTCTCCTCTGACCAGACAAAGTAGCAGTACGGAAAAATCTATTTAAGACTTAATAAAACAGACGATGAATAATATTAACAGCAATTATTATGATGCAATAAAAACTTCTAGCAAAAGGTGGTAGTTCTGTAAGTTGTTTCAGGATTGGCATCATCTGAGGTCCCTTGAGGGTTTGGCATCATCTCTTCTCAAGTGTTCTGGATCCAAACTGAAGCTTGTTTAAATCCTAGTTACCACAGGATGTCAATACCGTGGCAAAAAAACAGAGAAACAAATACAAACATAATTAGCGTAGCTGCGGTTCCAACCAAGCAAAAATGATTTGTTTAACCCAACCTAACGAATAATAATGTGCATTTGATCAGATAACTGCAGTACAAGATTATGACTGCTAGTAAAAGATATAGATGCATTTTATGAGATGCTTGGCCAAAGAGATGTGTCTTTAAAACAGAGAGAGTGTGTCTGAACCCCGAACGGTATCAGGAAGGCTATTCCAGAGTTGGGAGCCAAATGCGAAAAAGCTCTACCTCCTTTAGTGGACTTTGATATCCTAGGTACTACCAAAAGTCCAGAATTTTGCGACCTTAGGGAGCGTGATGGATTGTAGCGTGGTAGAAGACTAGTTAGGTACGCAGGAGCTAACCCATTAAGGGCCTATAGGCAAGTAATAATATTTTGTAACTGATACGGAACTTAACAGGGAGCCAGTGCAGAGACTGTAAAATTGGGGGTAATACGATCATATTTTCTTGACCTGGTAAGGACTCTAGCCGCTGCATTTTGGACTACCTGTAGCTTGTTTATTGAAGAGGCAGGACAACCACCTAGCAGTGCATTACAATAGTCCAGTCTAGAGGTCATGAATGCATGAACTAGCTTTTCTGCATCAGAAACAGGTATCATGTTTCGTAACTTGGCAATGTTTCTAAAATGGAAGAATGCCGTTTTTGTAACATGGGAAATATGATTTTCAAAAGACAAGTTGCTATCAAATATAACACCCAGATTTTTGACTGTAGAGGAAGTAAACGTGCATCCGTCTAGTTGCAAATTGTAAATCAAGATATTCTGTGTACTGTTTTTTGGTCCAATAAATAACATCTCTGTCTTATCCGAATTTAATAGGAGGAGTGAACTGTTATTGTTGGTCATCCATTCTTTTACATTTTTAACACACTCTGTTAGCTTAGATAATTTAGAAGTTTCATCTGGTCTTGTTGAGATATATAGTTGAGTATCATCGGCATAACAGTGGAAACTAATCCCGTATTTCCTAATAATATTACCAAGTGGCAACATGTATATCGAAAATAGCAGAGGACCTAGAACAGATCAATGTGGCACTCCATATTTTACTGGTGAAAATTGAGATTACTCCCCATTTAAATGAACAATGTGGTAGCAATCGGACAGGTAGGATCTAAACCATCGTAAAACCTGCCCTTGAATACCTGTATAGTTTTGTAATCGATCTATCAGTATGTCATGATCTATAGTATCGAATGCAACACTAAGATCAAGTAAAACTAGCAATAAAATTCAGCCTTGGTCTGACGCAAGAAGCAAAAAGCATTTGTAATTTTAACAAGTGCAGTTACTGTGCTATGGTGGGGCCTGAAACCTAACTGAAATTCTTCATAGAGATAATTTTTTTGCAGGAAGAAGCACAATTGAGCAACTTTTTCTAACATTTTAGACATAAAAGGAAGATTAGAGATGGGTCTGTAATTAGCCAGTTCACTAGGATCTATTTGTGGTTTCTTAATAAGAGGCTTAATGACCGCCAGCTTGAATGTTTTGGGACGGACTAAGACACGACGAGTTAATATTTGAGAAGCGGTTCTGCGGCTACAGGTAACAACTCTTTCAGTTAATTAGTGGGTACAGGCATCTAACAGGCATGTTGTTGGTTTTTAGATGCAGTAATAAATTTATTTAGCTCTTCCGTCCATATGCGGGTTATAAAGCACTGCAGTTTATCATTTTGGTGCGATGAATAAGATAAGTATTCTACGCTGTAGAATCTACAATTATGGTTAGATTTCTGGGTAACACTGGGTATGTAAGTGTGGAGAAGGGACAGGGAAGATGGTAAAAGGTGGGGGTTGTGCTACGTTATAAAAGAACAGAATCAGAAGAGCTTATTACCAAGTATGTTTAAACAAACAAGGAATTGACTTGACGACAGGATGCTTCCAGTGCAGACGAAAGTACAAACATGTGCAGACATACATGGGAATAAACACAGTAGGGATGTAATATAACATAATATAATAAAAAAAAGATTGACGAATTGGACTATATACAGAAATAAGTCTAGGAAAAATTTATGTTTAGATAAATATACCAGAGTAGTTATTAGGTGCTATTGTTATTTACAAATCCCAGTGTGCAGTTCAATATAAATATACTCAGTGGTGTGACAAAGTGTTGGACCCATTCTGATGTCTTTTTTTTGCATGTTTGTCACACTTTTGTTTCAGATCATCAAACAAATTTAATATTACACAAAGATAATGCCAGTAAATACAAAATGCAGTTTTTAAAATATTATTTATTTTATTAAGGGAAAAAAAAAGCTGTCCAAACCTGCCTGGCACTACTTGAAAATTAATTGCCCCCTCCTGTTAAATCAGGAAAGAACTGCAATTAACCACATTATTTTAGAAAAGCTGAGTTAAATTTCACTAGCCACACCCAGACCTGTTTACTGCCAGACCTGTTGAATCAAGAAATCACTTAAAAAGAACCTTTCTGACAAAGTGAAGCATGCTTAAATAGCAACACATTATGCCGCGATCTAAAGAAATTCAAGAACAAATGAGAATCAAAACAGTTGACATGTATCTGTCTGGAAAGGATTATAAAGCCATTTAAGGCTTTGGGACTCCAGCGAACCACGGTCAGGGCCATTATCCACAAATGGAGAAAACTCAGAACAGTGGTGAACCTTCCCATGAGTGGCCAGCCTACCAAAATTACTCCAAGAGCGCAACGACGACTCATCCAGGAGGTCATAAAAGAACCCAGAACAACATCTAAAGAACTGCAGGCCTCACTTGCCTCAATTAAGGTCAGTGTTCATGATTCAACAATAAGAAAGAGACTGGGCAAAAACAGCATCCATGGGAGAGTTCCAAGGCAAAAGCCACTGCTGACCAAAAAGAACAAAAAGGCTCGTCTCTCATTTGCCAAAAAAATATCTTAATTATCCCCAAGAATTTGGGCAAATATTCTGTGGACCGATGAGACAAAAGTTAAACTTTTTGGAAGGTGTGTGTCCCGTTACATCTGGCGTAAAACCAACACAGCATTTCATAAAAAGAACATCATACCAACAGTCAAACATGGTGGTGGTAGTGTGATGATCTGGGGCTGCTTTGCAGCTTCAGGACCTGGACAACTTGCCATAATTGACGGAACCATGAATTCTGCACTCTATCAGAAAATCCTGAAGGAGAATGTCCGGCCATCAGTTCGTGACCTCAAGCTCAAGCACACTTGGGTTACGTAGCAGGACAATGATCCAAAACACACCAGCAAGTCCACCTCTGAATGGCTCAAGAAAAACAAAATTAAGGTTTTGGAGTGGCCAATCAAAATCCGGACTTTAAATTCGATTGGGATGCTTAAACAGTCCATTCATGCTCGAAAATCCTCCAATGTGGCTGAATTAAAACAATTCTGCAAAGAAGAGTGGGCCAAACTTCCTCCACAGCGATGTGAAAGACTCATTGCCAGTTATCGCAAACACTTGATTGCAGTTGTTGCTGCAAAGCGTGGCACAACCAGTTATTAGATTTAGGGGGCAATTACTTTTCCACGTAGGGCCAGGCAGGTTTGGACAGCTTTTTTCCCTTAATAAAATAAATAATCATTTAAAAACTGCATTTAGTATTTACTTGCATTATCTTTGTGTAATAAAAATTTGTTTGATCTGAATCTTTTAAGTGTGACAAATGTGCAAAAATGTAAAAAACAGGAAGGGGACCAACACTTTGCACCCACTGTATGTTAGTTGTGATGGACGATGTATAATTATGAAAGATTAATTGTTCAGACTGAATACAGCCTGTGGGAAAAAACTGTTCTTGTGCCTGGCTCTACTGGTGGTCAGTGCTCTGTAGCGCCGACCAGAAGGCAACAGTTCGAAGAGAGAGTGGGCTGGGTGTGAGGGGTCCAAGGTGATTTTTTTAGCCCTTTTCCTCACTATTGAGATGTAAAGATCTTGGAGGCTGGGTAGAGGGGCACCGATAATCCTCTCAGCAGTCCTGACTGTTCGTTGTAGTCTATTGATGTCTGATTTGGTTGCTGAACCAACCCAGACAGTTATGGATGAACACAGGACAGACTCAATGATAGCAGAGTAGAACTGTTTCAGCAGCTCCTGTGGCAGGTTGAACTTCCTCAGCTGGCGAAGGAAGTACAACCTCTGCTGGGCCTTTTTAGCAATGGAGTCTATGTGAGTGTCCCACTTCAGGTCCTGAGAGATTGTGGTGCCCAGGAACCTGAATGACTCCACTGCAGTCACCGTGCTGTCCATGATGGTGAGTGGAGAGAGAGCAGGGGGTTCCTCCTGAAGTCCACGATAATCTCCACAGTTTTGAGCGTGTTCAGCTCCAGGTTGTTGTGACTGCACCAGACAGCCAGCTGCTCGTCCTCCTGTCTGTAAGCAGACTCGTCTACATCCTTGATGAGGCCGATGACTGTAGTGTCATCTGCGAACTTCAGGAGCTTGACAGAGGGGTCTTTAGAGGTGCAGTCATTCGTGTAGAGAGAGAAGAGCAGTGGGGGAGAGAACACACCCCTGGGGGGCACCAGTGCTGACGGTGATAGTCCTGGATGTGAGTTTGCCCAGTCTCCTAGCTGCTGCCTGTCTGTTAGGAAGCTGGTGATCCATTGACAGATGGAGGTGGGCACGGAGAGCCGGGTGAGTTTGTCTGAGAGAAGGTCAGGCATGATGGAATTAAAGGCCGAACTGAAGTCCACAAATAGGATCCTGCGTACCTTTTTATTACCAGGGTCGTCGAGGGTTGCAGGATGTAATGCAGTCCCATGTTGACTGTATCATCCACGTCTGTTTGCTCTGTAGGCAAACTGCAGGGGGTCCAGCAAGGGTCTAGTGATGTCCTTCGGGTAGGCCAGGACCAGTCTATCAAGTGACTTCATGACCACAGATGTGAAAGCGACAGGTCTGTAGTCATTAAATCCAGTAATTTAGGGTTTCTTTGGGACGGGGATGATGGAGGAGCGTTTGAAGCATGAAGGGACTTAGCACAGCTCCAGTGATCTGTTGAAGAAATGTGTAAAGATGGGGGCCAGTTGGTCAGCACAGACATTTAAACAGGCAGGTGAAACACCATCTGGTCCTGAAGATTTTCTAGATTTCTGCTTCCTGAAGACACGGTTCACATCCTCTACACAGACCTTAACACAGGTTGAATGGTGGGGGAGGGAGGGAGGGAGGGGGTTGCAGGGGTGGTAGGTGAAGGTGTGAAGTGCAGATCAGAGCGAATGGGGGGTGGTAGACGATCCTTTTCAAATCTGCAGTAAAACACATTCATATCGTCAGCCAGTTGTTGATTCTCCGCAAACTGTGGGGGTGGTGTCTTGTACATGATGATGTTCCTCAAACCAGTCCATACTGACGCTGGATCGTTTGCTGAAATCTCTTTTCTCAGCTTTTCTGAGTAGTTTTTTTTAGCCACTATGATCCTCCTTTGCTAGTCTGTTCCTGGCCGGGTTATAAAAGATTTTATCCCCACTTCTGTAAGCATCCACTTTGGCGTGACGAAGCTGTTTGAGTTTCCCAGTAAACCACGGTTTATCTTATTAAATGATAATGAGTCCTGGTAGGAATTCACATATCTTCACAGAAACTGATATAAGATGTTACAGTCTCTGTGAGCTCGTGCAGATCGGTGGCTGCAGCGTCAAAGACGCTCCAATCAGTGAGGTCAAAAAAAGCTTGTAAATCCTGCTCTGCTTCAATAGTCCATCTTTTTACAGACCTTAATACAGGTTTAGCTGATTTCAGTTTATGCCTGTAGGTCGGTATAAGATGAACCAAACAGTGACCAGAGAGCCCCAAAGCTGCTCGTATTTTGGCAGTTCACGTGAGAGATTTGATTTGTTAAAATCTCCAAGAATGATTAGAATAGAGTCTGGGTACCTTTGCTCCATCTCCATCAGTTATTTGTTCGGCCAGCTGTTGCATAGTGCCGCTCACGCACGCGTCCAGAGGCACGTACACATTCACAAGAATGAAAAAGGAAAACTCCTGCGGCGAGTAGAAAAGTTTACAATTTATGTTGAGTGCCTCTAAGTTATGACAAGCATACCCTTTTCAGTGTTGTTACATCTGAACACCAACTTTCATTAATGTAGAAACACAATCCACCACCTCTGGCTTTCCCCGTTAACTACGCGATGCGATCCGCTCTGAACAGCTGCTAGCCCGGCAGATGAAGCGCGTTGTCTGGAATGGATTCACTCAGCCAGGTTTCAGTGAAGCACAATGCATCAGAATTTGCAATCCTTGCTGATGCGGGTGAGGAGAAGACATTCATCCGTTTTGTTAAGAAGGGAATGGACATTCGCAAGATGAATGCTTGGGAGCACAGTCCGAAAGCCACGCGCGCGGAGCTTCACCAGGGCGCCAACGCGTTTCCCTCTTCTGCGTCTGCACGCGCGTTTGAACAACACCGCTGTACCTCCGACTAGAATGTCCAACATAATGTCCGAATAATCAAAAACCGGAAAAATATTGTCTGGGGTGTGCTGCTTAATGTTAAGGAGTTCGTCTCTGGTAAAACTTATAGAAGAAGAATGACAAAACACAGAACAAACAAACAAAAACAATAGAAGAATCGCGGAGTTCAGTGTCCTGGCTGCCATTTGCGGCGCCATCAGATCGATCAAAAAATGCCTTATAGAGTTGTGGAGAAAGGGGTGATTATGGAGTATATAGTTGTAGAAGTATGGTTTGGAATGAAGAATTATGTCATAATAAACTTTTATAATCCGTTTAAAAGACTGGCACAAAACAATATGGAAGAAATAAAAGGATTAAGGGGAGATAGAGTAATATGGTGCGGTGATTTTAATGCTCATAATACTCTATGGGGTGGAATATTAACAGATACAAATGGATTAATCATTGAAGAGGTGATAGAAAGGAAAAACTTGGTCTGTATAAATAATGGAAGTTACACGCGATGGGATGTAAATACAGGTAGGGAATCTGCAATAGATTTAACATTTGTTTCAAATTCGCTGGGTGGAATAATAAATTGGGAGGTTCTAAGGAATTATACAATTAGGAGTGATCATTTTCCTATAATTAGTTTTATTGTAAATAATTGTCACGAATTCGGTCCATGGACTTACGTTTATTTATTCACCACCAGAGGTCACCTTTCCATTACATTGACTCTCGCACAACACAAACTGTTGCATAGCACCCGGACTACATATCCCATCATTCATTGCACAATTTGCACACTGCACTGATTTGCACTCATTGCACACAGCTGTTTCTAATCACCTCACTCACTATATAACACCCACTCTAACCACCTTTCTCTGCTGAGTATTGTTTAGCCTGTACCCCTTTCCGAGTCTCCGTGTTTTCCTTGTTTTGCCTTGCCTGTTTTTGCGGTTTCTGATCTTTGCCTGTTTTCCTGGATTTTTCCCTCTCGTCTCGCCCCTGTGATTCTGTCTGCCGATCTGTGAACTATGCTAGCCCTAGGACTATTCTTGTGTTTTTGCCGTCCATATACCTGTTTGCCATTGTTAGACCCTGGCATGGTATTGGACAACGCATGGATTTTGTTAGCCCTTCTCAAAAAGGGTCCACATCACTGGAGACAATATCCGAGAGTTTAGCCATCGCTCACTATTCTGAGTTACCGGACTGTTTATTGATAGTTTTTTTGCGATGGCATAAATCAACCTCTTAGGGCTAAGCTTAGATGCGAGGGTCCACGTTCGTCACTCGCTCAGTTTATGGATTATACTTTGTTGATTGTCGGATCTTTGTTTACTGTGGGTGTTGTGGAGGAAGAACGTGACACAATGTCTGTGATTGAAGTGGTGGTTGTACCAGAGCACGCTCACAAAATGGCGCGACAGTGGAGCCTGATCGCAAAATGGCGGCCACTCTAGAGCACGCTCACAAGATGGCGGCGACAGCGGAGCACACTCACAAGATAGCGGACACAACAGCATCTAGTCAAGTCACGGTTGATCATCATGAGTCAGGTCAAGTAACAGTTTATTATCATGAGCCTAGTCAAGTCACAACTGATATCCATGAGTCTAGTCAAGTCACAACTGACATTCATGAGTCTAGTCAAATCACAACTGATCGTCATGAGTCAGGTCTAGTCACAGTTGATCGTCCTGAGTCGAGTCTAGTCACAGTTTATCTTCCTGAGACAAATCTAGTCACAGCTGATCTTCCTGAGTCAAATCAAGTCACAGCTAATCTTCCTGAGTCAAGTCAAGTCACAGCTAATCTTCCTGAGTCGAGTCTAGTCACAGTTGATCGTCATGAGTCAAATCGAGTCACAGTTTATTATTCTGAGTCTAGTCAGGTCACAGCTGATCATCCAGAGTCACGTCACATCACAACTGATCTTTCAGAGTCACGTCAAAATGATCGTCACGAATCAAGTCATGTCACAGTTGATCGTCATGGGTCAAGTCTAGTCACCGCTGATCTTCCTGTGTCAAGTCAAGTCACAGCTGATCTTCATGAGTCAAGTCAAGTCACAGCTGATCTTCATGAGTCAAGTCAAGTCACAGCTGATCTTCATGAGTCAAGTCAAGTCACAGCTGATCTTCATGAGTCAAGTAAAGTCACAGCTGATCTTCATGAGTCAAGTCAAGTCACAGCTGATCTTCATGAGTCAAGTCAAGTCAAAGCTGATCATCGTGAGTCAAGTCAAGTCACAGATGATCTTCATGAGTCAAGTCAAGTCACAGTTGATCCTCATGAGTCAAATCGAGTCACAGTTTAATATCCTGAGTCTGGTCAAGTCACAGTTGATCGTCATGAGTCAAGTCAAGTCTCAGCTGATCTTCCAGAGTCTCGTCATGTCTCAGCTGATCTTCTAGAGTCTTGTCACGTCTCAGCTGTTCATCCAGAGTCTCGTCACGTCTCAGCTGTTTGTCCAGGGTCATGTCACGTCCTGTCTGTTACACCCAGATTATCAGTGTCAGCCCTTCGGTATCCCAGTCTGGGATCCAGTGTGAGGGATGCACCGCTGATGTCTGCACGAGCAGCTGGTATCCCCAAACCCACTTACTCTAACCCTTCTGTTCATGAACTCATTACCCTGTCTGCAGCACTTCCCATATGGGGGGTTGCTTTATGGTATATCTGGGCCGCGTACTCCACCGCCGAATTGCTAGAGGCAGCAGCACTGGCTACAACATCTCCAAAGTTGGCGACTTACGCTGCAGAACCTCCCGAGGTAGCAGTGTCCACTGCTGTGCTCCCAGAGGCCATGGTGTCCACTGTAGTTTCTTCAGAGGTGGCGGCACAGGCTGCAGAACCTCCCGAGATGGCGACACTTGCCTCAGTTCCTTGCGTGGTGGTGGCGCCCAGAAACGCACTTTCTGCCTGTTCTGTTCCAGCCAAGGAGGCCACCTATGAACTCTCTGCCTGTCCTGTCACGGCCAAGGGATGGCCGTCAGTGAACTCTCTGTCTGTTCTGTTCCGGCCAAGGAAGCCGTCGATTAACTCTCTGCCTGTTCTGTTCTGGCCATGGAGGCCGTCAATGAACTCTCTGTCTGTTCTGTTTCGGCCAAGGAGGCCATCTATGAACTCTCTGCCTGTCCTGTTCCGGCCAAGGAGGACACCTATGAACTCTCTGCCTGTCCTGTTCTAGCCAAGAAGGCCATCTATGAACTCTCTGCTCGTACTGTTCCGGCAAGGAGCATGCCATATGAACTCTCTGGTATCTTGTTCCGGCCAAGGAGGCAGTCAATGAAGATCTGCCCGTTCTGTTAGGCAAGGAGGCGTCTGGACCTTTGTCTGTCCGTCACAGAAAACCTTAGAGGCGTTTACGAACTCTCTTCCTGTCCTGTCACGGCTATGGAGGCCCTCGGGGAATCCTCATCCTGTCCTGTCACGGTTATGAGGCCGTTTGTGAACTTTTGTCTTGTTCCGACCCAGCCAGGGAGGCTGCCCCTTAACGCTCAGTCTTGTCTATCAACCCCAATGTTCTGTCTGTGTTGTCTGTCTCTGCTCTCTCATTGTTACAGTCTCCGCCATGGTCTCCTGATCGGTGTGGTTCACCGGGGGGGTTTCCTGTTCCCTCTGCTCCACCGTGGTGGTCCTCTGCCCCACCGTGGTGCTCTACTGTCTGATTCTGGTGGTCCTCTGCCCCGCCGTGGTGGTCCTCTGCTCTGCCGTGGTGGTCCTCTGCTCCGCAGTGGTGGTCCTCTGCCCCGCCGTGGTGTTACTGTCTGGCTCTGGTGGTCTTATGCTCCGCCGTGGTGGTCTTCTGCTCCGTCTGCTCTGCTGTGGTGGTCCTCAGCTCCGTTGGCTCTGCCTCAGTCCCTGGTCTCTCCTGTCCTTGGACCTGGCCCTCTGTCCCTCCCCCTGTTCCGCCTCCGCTCTACTGCCCACCTGGATCGTTTAGTGTTTGGGGCGTCTGGAAGCCGCTCCTTGGGGGGGGGGGGGGGGCTCGGTCACGATTAGGTCCATGGACTTCCGTTTATCACCACCAGAGGGCCACTTTCAATTCATGACTCTCGCACAACACAAACTGTGCATGCACCCCGGACTACATTACAATAATTCTTTGCACGATTTGCGCACTGATTTGCACTCATTGCACACAGCTGTTTCTTATCACCTCACTCACTATATAACACCCACTCTAACCACCTTTCTCTGCTGAGTATTGTTTAGCCTTTACCCCTTTCCGAGTCTCCGTGTTTTTCCTTGTCTTGCCTTGCCTGTTTTCTCGGTTTTTGATCTTCGCCTGGTTTCCTGGATTCACCCCTTTTGTCTTGCCTCTTTTTGATTATGTCTGCCGATCGTCGACCTGCGCTATCCCTAGGACTATTCTTGTGTTTTTGCACGCCATATACCTGTTTGCCATTGTTCGACCCTGCCTGTTATACCACGTCTCTTGAATTAAAGCTTGCAGATGGATCCACACGTCTCATGTCTCGTCAGCCCCATTACAATAATGAGGTAAGAAATGTTAATCAAGGAAATACAGGAAAGTGGAAGTATGAGAGAGCTGATTGGGAAAAATTCCAAATCTTGTGTGAGGAAAGATTGAAATTGATAAAGGTGAGTGAAGAAACAGGAATTGAGAAGATATATACAGAGGTAATGTCAGCAATTAATAATGGTGCAAGTGAATGCATTCCAAAAAGTACAGGAAAGAGAGTGGGAAAAATAGTTCCATGGTGGAATGAGAAATGTTCAATAGCAGTTAGAAGGAAAAGGAAGGCATTCAAAAAACTGAAGAGGACTCATAACTGGCAAAATATGATAATATATAAGAAAACTCAGGCAGAAACTAGGAAAATAATAAGGGTGGTGAAGAAAGAGTATTTGAGAATGTTTTGTGATGAAATTGGGAAAAATACTCCAGTTGAGGAAGTGTGGAGTATGATTAAAAAGATGAGTGGAATTAGGAGAGAATATGATTATCCAGTGTTAAATATTGGGAAAGATATCGCGTTATGTGATAAAGACAAAGGAGAAATGTTCAGGAAAGAATTTTCAAAAGTTAATAGCTCAGATAACCTGACGAAGGAAAGTAAGGATATGAGAGAGAAGCTGTTAATAGAACATCCATACATAAGGGAAATAAAGAGAGCTACAAATATCCCATTAGATGTTTCGTTTTCATTTCCGGAGCGAACATTGAAAAACACTAAGTCTTCAACTCCAGGACAAGACGGAATTAGCTGTGTTATGTTAAAAAAGTTAAGTGATGAACCATTGAGTATAATTCTGGAATTTTATAACAGGGTATGGGAGGAAGGGGTTTTACCCCAGGGTTGGAAAGAAGCGTTAATTATCCATATTAAGAAACCGGGTAAAGATCCAAGTAACCCTCTAAACTATAGACCAATAGCATTAACTTCACATTTATGTAAATTAATGGAAAAAATGATTACTGACCGGTTGATGTATAATATGGAGAAGAATAACTTTTTCTCTCCATATCAAAGTGGTTTTAGACGTGGAAGAGGAACAATGGATTCAATTATCAAATTAGAATCAGATATTAGGAAAGCTTTGATCAATAAAGAAACAATAATAGCAGTTTTCTTTGATGTTGAGAAAGTTTATGATATGTTATGGAAAGAGGGTTTGCTAATTAAATTAGATCAAATAGGAATAGGTGGAAGAATATATAATTGGATTAAAGAGTTTTTAATTGAGAGAAATATTAAAGTAAAAGTTGGAGATTATATTTCAAGGGAGGGAGGTATTGAGAATGGCACTCCGCAAGGAAGTGTCATAAGTCCTTTGTTATTTATAATTATGATTAATGATGTTTTTGCAACAATAGGTGAAAATATAAACAAATCTTTGTTTGCAGATGATGGAGCTTTGTGGCTTAGAGGTAGGAATGTTGAGTATATTGTTAATAAAATGCTAACAGTTTTAATAAATGTTGAAAAATGGTCTTATAAATGGGGTTTTAAATTTTCTGTAGATAAAACTAAATATATTTTCTTTACAAATAAAAGAAGAAGTATAGATTTAAAGTTGAAATGATATAATAAAGAGTTAGAACAAGTTAAAGTGATAAGATTTTTAGGCATGTGGTTTGATGCAAAGGTTACATGGAATAATCACATAAGTAAGATGGAGGGAAAGTGTAAAAAGATTTTGAATGTAATGAGGTGTATTTCTGGACGTGAGTAGGGAGCTGACAGATTGGCATTAAAAACCATTTATTCAACAATGATTAGAGCAATATTAGACTATGGATGTATGGTATATGGTTCAGCTGCTAAGTCGCAGTTAGGAAAATTAGAACGAATACAATCACAAACTTTGAGAATTTGTTGTGGAGCTTATCCTTCCTCCCCAGTTCCAGCGTTACAGGTGGAGATGGGGGAAATGCCGGTACATCTAAGAAGGAAACACTTGATTTTGACGTATTGGGCAAGCTTAAAAGGTCAACAGGATAATCATCCAATAAAAGGATTACTTGAGACTTGTTGGGAGCATGGAAAAAGGAAAATTAATAGTTTTGGTTGGATCATTAAAGATTTAGTGCGGGAGATGGAACTAAATGAGTACAGAGTTATTCCAACGGTAATTTTACCAACGATACTGTAGGATCTATGTCTCACAACAGACCCACCTACAGGATGGAGACACGCATCAAACCCTCACATTCCATTGAGACAAATCAAAGGACTCCCAGCCAACAGATGCAGTGGTAAACTCATGCAGGGTCAGGGAAGGTGAAGCATTTCCTGGACTGTTTGGCTATCTCTCAAGACATGCCAAAGAAGACAGTACTTTCACAGTGCTTAAAAGTGTTTTACGGGCTTTCAAGGACCAGATAGAAATACCCTCATGACCCTTTGAATTATAAATTGCTAAAACCCGATCAACAAAAGAGACAATTTTATAGCTCCCTGTCCAGCAGGAGATTCTCCAGCGGACTCTCAGATCTGACCTGAGAATGACCGAAGGACCCTTCCCTTTTCCCCCTTTCATTCCAAAGGAAAGAGACAAGATTTTTTGATAATCGTTGCTAAGCATTGAAAGTATAAAATTATCAGAGCATAGAATCACAAATACTATGTTGTATGTTGTATATATATGCTTGACGTGTTTCATGTAATCGGTGCAACTTTAACCAGTGTTTAATTACCCCTTTTTAGGAAATAAGGATATTAAAATGTGTAATATGTGAAGTTTAATCTTGAACGAATGGAAACCACAAATGCAAAATGCTGAAATGAAGTAAACTTTACTAGTATGTACAATGCTTGCTTTTAAGAGACTTTATATGAGTATTAACACAACTTTATAGAGGGTGTCCTCATGTGATGAATTAAAGCCTCTTGTTAATGTATGCACGCTCCGCCCCGCAAGAAGTCGATTGGAAGATCGCGTCGGGGACGGACTTATGCCACAGAGCAAAAACCCAACGCAGGACAGACTAGCTTGCTTGCGGCTTCTCCTGCTCTCGCCGGTCGCTGTGTTAGAGCACCTGCACGCGTGCTCACGCTTACCATCAAAGCGACCAGCCATCTAAAACTCAACACTTCAGTGATACTTCGTTGAAATCGTCAACAAACTTGAAAGTCTTGCACACTAAGACTCTCAGCAGATTGCTCACGCCTCTGCTTCATCACAGACCAACGAGGGGTTCCCAAAGGACGTCATCCTGACGTCACCGACCAGTCAGTAACGGGGTTTCCCTCAAAGACCTCCAGGAAGCCCGCATCAGCCACGGAGTCACCTCAGCTGTCAACCAGCAGAACGCAAGTAAACAAACAAAATCTTATCTCCACTGAACTGGTGATTTGATCGTGCCTGTGAATTCTTAAGGTGCATTCCCACCATCCCTCGTTGAAAACTAGGTAGAACTATGAAATCCGAACTCTTTGTTTAACCGAATTCCTTCCTCTGAACTGTATGTTGCTGTGTTTAGCTTAAGTATTGGGGAAAATCTAGAATAGACAATAAATTTAGCTTTCATTTATCGTAATCGAGTGTCGGTGTCATATCATTTCAAGGTTTAAAATTTGCTAGAATCAACGTTCCTTCTGTTAAGAGCTTACAAATAATCATAATTGTGTTGACCATGGCCAGGAAAATACATATTCTATTTGTTAAAATATACTGAGGTCACGGCTTGCTGGACGACCCTTGATTTAAAAGTATAAACTATTTGAAGTCAAAATTCAGTTTTGATCAGGTGGACCTCGAATGCTCAGATCGAGGTCTTTTAAAACCTGAGCTAGAAATAAACCTGAATAAATCAATAACGATTAATTCCCTTACAACTAAATAAAATTATTACAATAACTATGTATTTACACAACCCACAAAAATTGATTATCTTATGGAGGCAAGAAAGAGATAAGAGCCGGAGTCTCCTAGAGGCAGAATTGGACAAACACTAATGGGGCTTAATTTATGAAACGTTATGTTCAAGTTTGTACAGATGCATCACGAGGAATCCACAGAATGGTCAAGGGGGAGTCGCGTATATGTTATTCAGGTTGGAAAGTGTCAGGAGGGAAAAGAAATATCAAAGCAGTGTGAGGAAATAGACAAGTAGTGGTTTTGGAGATCCTTCAGTATTATATCTGTTGCAGCAGATAAATAGGATGGTTAAATTCTTGTGGGTTCCGGCACTAAGGCGTGGCAGGATAATGAGGAAGACAGAACAATTAGAAAACACAAGTATGACCAAAGGAAAATATAGATATGCAAATTTGTATAGTAAGGTAAACTTAAGGCAATAAGAAAAAGGGCGCCTAAATACAAATTGGCAAATTGTTTTGGGATAAAGAGTTAAAAGGCCGACATCTACATTCAGTACAACCAATGGTAGGTAAAGGAAGGAATTCAAGAGGGAGAAGAAAGGAAGATTGTGTTCTTTCAAGACTAAAGTTGGGACATACAGGGCTGAATTCAACATTGCACATAATAGGGAAACATCCAACAGGACTACTAAGATGGCGCCGCAGACGGCAGCCGCAGTGTTTGGCTCTCCAGTGTTTGTACAGTTTTTGTTAGTTTTTCCTGTTTTTTGTTTATCAAACATGATCAGTTTTACCAGGGATGAACTGCAGAACATTAGTCAGAACACACCACAAAATCTTCTACCAGATTTAGATTATTCTGACTTTTGCTGAACGTTGTAGTTGGCGGAGCAGCAGCGCTGATCAAGCGCTTCAGGACGCGCAGACGGGGGGGAAGCGAGCCGGCCCTGGAGCTCGTGAAGCTCAGGAAGCGCGGATTCAGAACGCTGTTGCTGAGCATCCATATGGCGAATCTCTGCTCTCTACCCAACAAAATGGATGAACTTCTCCTGCTCTCCTGAATAAATAAGGATTTTTCAAACTCTGTTGCTCTGTGTTTCATGGAAACCTGGCTGAAAGACGCCTTTCCGGACTGCGCGTTGAGTCTGCCGGGCTTTCAGTTGTTTAGAGCAGACCGCGATGCAGAATCAACGGCGAAATCACGCGGCAGCGGGACATGCTTTTACATCAACGAAAAGTGGTGTACAGATGTAACCGTGTTAAAAAAGATGTGCTGTTCAGATCTAGAACCGCTTTTCATTAACTGTAAGCCTTTCCACCCACCGCGGGAGTTTTGCTCATACATTCTCGTCAGTGTGTACATTCCTCCACAAGCACACGTGAGCACCGCTTTACAAAAACTCGCTGATCTGATCACAGACACAGAACAACAACACACGGACTCTGTTTTAATCATTCTCGGGGACTTTAATAAAGCAAATCTTTCCGTGAACTGCCAAAATACAGACATCACATCACATGTCCCACCCGCGACGTAGTATAAATGGACCATTGGTATCCACAACTACAGGATGCATATCGATCGTCCACCAGAGCAGATGTAGACTCTTGAACAATGCTGGTTATCTTATACAGAACTACAGGCAAAACTAAATCTGCTAAACCTGTAAGTAAGTCGGTAAAGAGGTGCCAACCAAAACAGAGGAGGCGAATGCAAGCCTGCTTCGTCTGCTCTGATTGGAGTGTTTTTGAAGCTGCAACGAACGATCTGGACGAGCTCACAGAGACTTTAACATCTTATATCAGTTTCTGTGAAGTCATGTGCATCCCTGCCAGGACTCATTTAACATTCAATAATTATAAGCCATGGTTTACAGCAAAACTTTGTTCATCTTCGTCAGGCCAAAGAGGACGCATACAAAAGGGGGGACAGAGTCTTGTACAATCAGGCCAGAAACACACTGAATAAGGAGATCACGGAGCAAAGGAGATTAAAGTGGCCAAGAGGAACTACGCTAAAAAACTAGAGCACCAGTTTTCTGCGAATGAGCCTGCATCACTGTGGAAAGGCCTGAAGGACATCACCAACTACAAAACACCATCCCCCATCACTGAGGCCAATCAACAACTTGCTGAAGACCTGAATTTACTGTAGATTTGAAACTCCCAGTCCAACACCCCACACCCGCTCTGAACATCTCTCCACACAACCATCAACACCTCCTGCAACCCCCCTTCACCCACTCACGTTCAGATCAAGAGCGGGGTGAGGATGATGGGCGCCAGGTCTTCAGGAAGACAAACAAGAGAAGAAAAGCGCCAGGCCCAGACGTTGTGACACCAGCCTGTCTGAAAACCTGCGTTGACCAACTGGCCCCCATCTTCTCACAGATCTTCAACAGATCACTGGAGCTGTGCAAAGTCTCTGCCTGCTTCAAACGCTACACCATCATCCCCATCCCAAAGAAATAAAAAATTACAGGACTAAATGACTACAGACCTGTAGCTCTAACATCTGTGGCCATGAAGTCATTTCAAAACTTGGTGTTGGCTTATCTGAAGGACATACTGGACCCTTACTAGACCCCCTGCAGTTTGCTTACCGAGCAAACAGGTTCGTGGATGATGCAGTCAATATGGGACTGCACATCATCCTGCAACATCTGGACAAAACAAGGACTTATGTGAGGATCCTGTTTGTGAACTTTAGCTCTGGACTTCAATAACATCATCCCAACACTCCTCCAGACCAAACTAACCCAGCTATCTGTTCCTAGCTCTATCTGTCAATGGCTCACCAGCTTTCTGACAGATAGGCAAAAGCTAGTGAGAATTGGTAAATTCACAACCAACAACCACACCACCAGCACTGGCACCCCCCAGGGTTGCGTCCTCTCCCCACTACTCTTCTCCCTCTACACCAACGACTGCACATTTAAGCAGTCTAACAGGACCCTCTGATCGACGCCCCTCCTGAAGTTTGCAGATGACACTACAGTCATCGGTCTCATCAAGGATGGAGACTAGTCTGCTTACAGACAGGTTAAAGAGCTGGCTGTCTGGTGCAGTCTTAACTTGGAGCTGAACACCCTCAAAACAGTGTAGATTGTTGTGGACTTCAGGAGGAACCCCCCTGCCCTCCCCCCACTCACCATCATGAACAGAACTGTGGCTGCAGTGGAGTCATTCAGATTCCTGGGAACCACCATCTCATAGGACCTGAAGTGGGACACTCACATTGACTCCATTGTTAAAAAGGCCCCAGCAGAGGTTGGACTTCCTTCGCCAGCTGAGGAAATTCAAACTGCCACAGGAGCTGCTTAAACAGTTCTACTCAGCCGTCATCGAATCTGTTCTGTGCACTTCAATAACTGTCCGGTTTGGTTCAGCTACAAAATCAGACATCAGAAGACTACAGAGCACGGTTCGGGAACTGGCTGAAAGGATGTATTGAGGCCCCCTGCCTAACTCCAAGAATGTATACATCCAGAGTGAGGAACAGGGCTCAGAAAATCACTCTGGATCCATCACATCCAAAGCCATCTCCTTTTTGAACTTTTGCCATCTGGTCGGCGTTACAGGGCACCGAATACCAGGACAGCCAGGCAAAAGAACGGTTTCTTTCCCCTGGCAATCTACCTCATGAACAGTTAAATATTCTCCCATTGTGCAATTAAAGTACACTATGTGCAATAACCTTATAATTATTTATCACCCTAAACCCTAGTACATCCCTACAACTTATTTTTTTTATTCTATTCCTATTCTATTTTATCTATAGCACACCTATACATACAATTTTTTTTTTTTTTGTGGTTTATATTTATGCATGTGTGTTTTATTCACATCTCATTTTTATTATTTGTGTGTTGTTGTTGTCTCAGTGTTCTGGAAGTTTGTGACACTATAACAAATTCCTTATATGTGCAAACATACTTGAAGCTCTTTCTGATTCTGATTCTGATTGGTGTGGAGTTAGAGAAACTGTAGAACATGTAATTATTCTGTGTAATGGATATACGGAGGAGAGAAGTAAGTTAATCGATTAACTTAAAAAAAAAACGGTGAGCAGCAAGTAACGTTAAAATAGATTTTGAATCCAGTAGGAGGCGATAGTCTGTTAATAAAATTTCTAAAAAGAACTCAGTTCATTCATAGAATATAGGATTATTATATTATCTGTTTTCTATTCCTCGCCGGCTGGAGGGATCGCTGTCGCTGGAGGGCCTGAACACCGCAGCAGCAGACCATCGAAAGCTTGAGTTCTGATAGGGCGGGAGAAGGGAATTCAGTCTCTGATCCAGTGACTTCAGTAGTTGGCGGTAATGCTCAATGGTGATTGCGACGCCGCCAATTAAAAGAAGATAATAAGAAGAAGCAGCGTGGGCATAAACACTTGAGCGCGGTATACAAACGAAACATGGAACATTACATTTATGAATCTGGGATTAATGTTAGTTAATAAAAGACAAATCTCAGTGTTTGTTCTTGTTTTGGGTGCTGTATAGCGGAGTAGTCTCGGTCTATGTGTCTGGACTAGAGGCGGACAGTGGCCACTGCTGGAGCTCGTGTTCTCCATGACAAATACGGCTCGCTGTCCCACACCCCCCCCCCCCGGCAAACGCTTGGGAACAAGGGCAGGTTTCAGATTTATCCACTTGGGACCGGTTCACCTCTCCCAACCACTAGACGAAGGATCGCAGTAGTTGACGAAAAACACATGCTATCGTGCGCTGTTCTGAGTTGGTGTCCGGTAGTGGACATGTGTAGGTCTACATCCCTACTCCGTGTGTTTGGTGGTACGGAAATGCTATTAAAGTCTCGTTAACTCCTGGGGCAACTAAAGTGAAGCTCAAACCCCGGGTGTGCACCGATTGTACGGTTCCGGATGTGGTTTGCACGAAACATGCTTCTGGGATGGTTCATTCAGTGATGGTAAGGTGATCGCGACGAATCGTTCGATTTAACCGGTTCTTTTTAGTGAACCGGTTGAACCAGTTCACCTAATCGGTCTGAATCATTGGAAACGGTTCGCGTCTCCAGTAAGTATTAATCCACAAATTACTTAAGTTATTCATTTTTTTAACATGGCTGACACTCCCTCTGTGTCGAAATAAACCAATATCCCGGAGTAATTAATTTACTCAAACAGTACACTAAGTGAACTGCTGTGAAGAGAGAACTGAAGATGAACACGAGCAGAGCAGCCGGATAATGAACATACAAGCCCACTGCTGAAGCGGTTCTCGTTCTCGAGTCAAGAACCAGTTGCATCGGTTTCAGGTTGGACACCCACGTACACAAGAACCGATGCAGAAACCGTTTCTTTCGGACGTCCGAGTTGAGAAACGAGGGTTGATGATACTGTGCGATGAATCATGGAGTAGTGTAATTTTTCTCGAGGACGAAAAAAAGACGTATTCCAACGTATTTTATTAAAAATCAGATAGTGTGATCTAAATATATTTTATTTACTTTTTAAAAAAAAGAATGAATGTATGTAAATTGCATGTACTGGCTTCAGTTGAAAGATATGTTAGGTTATAGGCCAAAGGGTTGCAGGGAGTTGGAAAGAATAAAGGACTTACTGTGTAAGTCAGGCCCTACGCGCCCCGCATGCTTTAGAATATGTAATGTAATCTTATAGTTAAACAATGCGACACTGCATCAAATTGAGTTTGAATACATAGAAAATGGAACACGACACGAGTAAAGCAGTGATGATATTGAACTGCGTGCCGGTTGCGGTTCAGCGGTTCTAGCTCTCGAGTCAAGAAACGGGTGCTCGGTTTAGGATCACCAGTTACTGAACATAGAAAACCCGTGCTTAGGGACATGTCCGATTTGAGAACCGATGAGTTGATGATACTGTGCATGCGTGATTCAGCGTGAAGCTACTGAACAGATTGCCTACTATGACTGACACGGCACGTCTGAACCGAACTGGTTCTTTTGGGCAACTGGTTATGTGCTAATGTTATGAGCGCGGGTAAACCGAAGGCTTGAATGAAGGGCAATCCGGCGAAACGTAAGTTTACTTAATAACAAATAAACCGTAATGATTACACACAGTAAGCGGAGCATAGTTTCTGCGCTGATGAAGACTAATTTATTGACGTCACAACTGTAAAACATCCTAGTTTGCAGAACACTGCCTGTATATGTGTTGATGCTTCAGATACAAAAATCCAAATTGTAAGAAAACATCAGATTATAATGATGTTTTAATTGACTGATGTTATGATTACAGACTTTATATTTGAATGTGTTAAGCCCGCGATAGACATGACGCCATTACGTCATCGCCAATGACGTCATTACGTAGAGCGTAAAAGAACCGGGAAGTGTGAACCGTTTTTGTCAACCGGTTTATTGAGATCGAACTTGTCCGAAAGAAACCGGTCGCGGGAAAATAACGGAGTTTGAGAGAGTTGGTGGGTGTGTCAAACATGTCAGCTCAATCAGCAGCAACATGTATGTAAACTACGCGGTATTAAAGAGACAGCTCGCATCAATGTAATTAACATCCAAATAAATTAACAAGAGCAAGTATATTGTTTGCACATGTTTATGTACATCAAAGGCAAAATAACTGAAATAATAAGGCCACAAGTATAGATCTGGAACTTCTTTCAGTCTGTCTAAATATAGTATTGACCAAGTTTATAGTGGTCCATATCCTTTCTTAGAAGGTGGTAATAATGAGTATGTGTAACATAAAAATACTATACATATTTATATATTTTGCTATAGAGAATGAGGATTTACGTCACAATGTTTTAAGGCGCCGCCATATTAGCAGGATACGCTTTCTGTTGCCATGGTTACTTCGACAGTGAGACTGAAAGAAATAGCAACAGAGAGAGAGAGCAGATTAATTTAATTAATAAATTTCTGCGATACGGCGCAGTTTTATGGGAAGAAATGGAGAAGGAGAAAGCGAAAGGAAAGGGGTTATATCGGGAGAAACTAAATAACACCGCTAAACAGCGTTATTTAGAGAAACTGCTTGGCATTAATAATATCGACCCGTACGACCTGCAAGTTACAGAATGGACAAAAACCCCAGAAACACTACCACCTCTCACATACCTTGACATCGTCAATTACCTGGTTTATGGTATCAGTGCCTACACAATGCAAGAGTTCGGAAGCTTTAAGTCATTAGAAGCTTATCAACAATTCTGCTGTGGCTGGGTGCAAGACTTACAAACCCACAAACCTGTAAACTGCGAGAGCTCAGTCATACTTGCCAAGGTTACACTCCACTTTTATTATACTTTTTACAGCTCTAATGCTTATTATTGTATTATGCTAACAAAATGTTAAGATATTACTTATAACGGCAATATATTATATATCTTATATATATATATAAATATATATATATTATAGCTGGGATTAGCTGAATGCCAAAGCGATGGGTATTGCGCAGACAAAGGGAATTGGGCAAGATATTGTAGCATGGAATGAAATGCAACACGCTCTCCTTCATGCCCTTTCCATGTTGGAAACTTGAAAAACCGAATACAATTGTGGATTTTGTTTCACGAAGGTCGTGTGACCTGCTATGGCAGTTTTTCACACAACAGCAGTTCCCAGGCATCGCGAAAACTAAATCAACTGAGCTCGACAGCAACAAAAATCAACCATAGACTGTAAACAAACAACGGAATCCTGCTAAGATGGCGGCAGCGTGCAGGTTACGTCGCCGCCCTATGTACCGTGACGTCACATTCTCATTCTCTATTGTATTACGGAGTGACACTTTCATAAACTTTTCTATACCCCTCTGATTATATAATGGTAAATATTACAATATCATAGCACAACAACAATGATCATCAGTAATGATAAGCCGAATACTCACAATAAAAATAAAAAGGTCATATAGATCATAACACAGTCTATTAAGAAGTGGATTATCCTTCACCTGAAATTTTGTCTTTTCATCCTGAAATGCG
The DNA here is from genome assembly GCA_018155175.1 of Sinocyclocheilus anophthalmus. NCBI lineage: Eukaryota > Metazoa > Chordata > Actinopteri > Cypriniformes > Cyprinidae > Sinocyclocheilus > Sinocyclocheilus anophthalmus. Next base: position 519,413 of record JADLZN010001566.1, on the reverse strand, counting down.
AGGCAAATGTTGGATCCCAATAGATTAGGAACCACAGTTTCCACCAAATCGCCTACATTGGAGGGATGTTCCTTTGTATTCTGGAGGCATGACATAACATGGGCCGTCTAGGCAGTTTTTATGCCTATGTGCCTATTAAATTACTACTCAGCCCCCCTAAAATTTTGCGATTAGCTCCATAAACTGTACACGAATTCGTGATCGCCTCAGTCCACTTTAAATTTCATATGAAAACGGTGGCAGACTTCAATCGGCTCCTCTGTCTTTCCTACGCGTTGTCGTTTTCAAATAAAGAGACAGCAGCCGGCGGCACAGCGGAAACGGAGGAAAGGGGTGTGTTTAACACGATGATTGTTGAAGGGGCGTCATTTCCACTGGGGAACAGGGGACATGTCCCCCCAAGCTTTTAAAAATACAGTTTGTGTACCCCCCCACTTTCAAATTCGTTGTTATGATTTTTTTAAGCAGACGCCTGTCATCGCACGGAGGAGCTGGACCGTGCATGGGCAGACGCGCGCGCCACGGTCGCACCTACACAAATAGCTGACGAAAGTTCTAATTGAGCAGGTATGCGGTTTGACGGCAGGACAGCGAGAAACGCAGAGAGCGCAGCACTACAAGATTGACTTTAGTGTCAGCTGGATTGCAAAGAAAAGAGAAAGAGCTGCGTGTTGGTTGATTCAGTCAATTAGGTCAGGATAATCATATTTTCTGTCTACAGCTTGTTAATGTTAGCCTACGTTGACTGAGCTAAAATTAACATACATTGTTGCTAGGTAACAGACTGTTGTTAGCTAACTATTTAATGTAGAACAGTGCTTCCCAAACTTGGGTACGTGTGGCGACAGAGGGGGTACGCGAACAAAATGCTGAACGAATCGTTCGCGAAAGTTTGGTTTCTTTCTCTATATATTAGAGTTTATGGCGGATGGCAGAAACCCAACGTCTGGGCATTGTTTACCCGCCACCAACTGGCACTGAGCGGGTGGAGCAAATTTTGCAGCCTAGTATTCAACATATTCAGAATTTATCTATATTTAATAAAAAAAATAAAAATAAAAAACTGAATAAAANCGATGACTTACGCATTAAGACAGTGACTTACCGCCAACTACTGGTGGTTTTAGTATTTAAAAGAATCACTTTTAAAATATGGCAAATATGGTCCTTTAATGGAAAAGTTGCAGTCTAAGTGGAAGAGAGGGGGTACTCCACTCTAAAAAGTCTGGGAACCACTGATGTAGAACATTCAGTCATGTGCAACAAGTGATTTATTTTATATTTTCAGGTACAGTGGTTAGTTTGAAATAAAAGTTTGTTTAACAGTGGAAATTCTCACATTATTTAAACATTATTCAAAACATTAATGGTGAACATTTTCGACTTTATAAAATGATACTCTCAAGTCTTGGCGATCGGCCCCTATTAAACAACAAAGAAAGTAAGACATAATTTTCTTATACATAGTTTAGTAGCCTACTATACTTTTTGCCAGAATTGATCATTAATCAACTCAATTATTTCCTGGATTTTGTATCACCATATTCCCTAAATGTATGTACATGCAGGAAAAGGGGATTCAAATACGCAAAAATCTTCCCCCCTTTTGTGCCCCACCCCCCACTCTCAATAACGTTACACACTGGGTAAGTCTGCATCTGTGCAGTTTTGTTCTTTGTCATAAATAGAGTTTACAAAATATCAATCGGTTGTAGCCTAAGTTTTCGCTGTGTTCACCCCTCCTCACACCACAGCTGTTTCCTCCAGCGAAAATGAAGCACATATGAACTGTATAAAACGATCATGTTGCCATTTTCATTTGAAATTTAACTTTCACTGTAATACATTTTCAGTGCAATGTGGCAAGAGGTTTGCCATAGTGAGCCTAGGGAATGAAAGAGGGTTGTACTATGTGTGTGCTACAGTAAACAGGTGTGTGTGTGATGTGTGTGTGTGTGGTGTGTGTGAGAGTGGAGAGACGAGAGAGAGAGAGAGATCATGAAGACTTGTATTTGGCTTATTCAGTTATATGTTATACCTATCTGTGCAATACAATGGAATACTTCACTTTTTGGTATATAAATTTAGCATACCACCCCTATTAGTCAAACATTATATATTATACCCTCATTGGGAACTAACCCCCCCTAAAATGAAAATCCTAGAATCGCCCCTGACTGTACCATCCAGTGTATTTTGCAGTATTTATTGAATCGGTATTTCATCAGGCTCCGAATATTCTTCAAAAATAACACAAATAATGGCCTTCTCAGCTGCCATAGTTGCAACTCTTGCGTCATCAGAACAGGGTGTTCAACGCACCACCATTTCCATTTAAAAAACGGTTTGCACCATTTTTGTCGGGGCTGAACGCAGCTCCAACACAGTAGCGCTGTGACACATCAGTAGTTGGAAAGTTTTTTTTTTGTCTTTCTATCTCTTAGATAGGGTCACCTTAGGGGCTATTATATTAATACTAACGAATACTGCTAACTTTACATCCATTTATGCTTACAAATTATTATTATCATTATTAGTATTATGGTTATATCAACCTGAATATGCCAAGGCCGAAAGTGCCATAGACACACGGCGGGGGGGGGGGGGGGGGAATACAGGTTTTATCAATAATTTTCGGTAAGCTAGCCTATATCAGTGTTTGCTGTACCACTTTTCAAAATAAAATGGTATTTTACCTTACAATGTGAGTTTCCAGTCTCCTTTGAATGGGATGCAATAATTAAGGCAATGTTCCGCAAAATGCACGCAAAAGAGTTCCAGAGTAGACCTATACCAGGGGTAGGCAAGTTCGGTCTTAGAGAGCCGCAGTCCTGCAGAGTTTGTTGTGGATTTTTCTTGGGTGCGGCCAATGAAGTTGAGAAGCAAAGTTCCAGATGTCAAAATAAGACTTTATTGTCACAGCAACAAAGCCGAGATAACGGCCGCTGCATCTGAAGTCTTTGTCTGTTAGCTCATCTGTTTTATACCTTTTTCTTTCACCAAAGTTGGTAGTTCCGGTTTTTGTTATTGGTTATGCCTATCTGGTTTGCCACAATGACTAAATCTTGAGCACTGACTGTACCAGGTCAAGGACATTATGGGTATTAGAACGCACTTGTGCTCATGTGCTCAGACATTCTTATCAGTAGAATTTTCTAGATCAGCCACTTTGGCCGGCCATTGTTATTACTGGTGGAATGTGCTAGATCAACCATTTTAAGTATCAAATTTGGCTACTTGTTCCTGTGGGAACTTCTAGAAATGACCCAGAGTATATTGGGTCATTTAAGGTAACTTGGTACAATCCAATGGAAACCACCAGTATTGCCCAATGGCCAAATATCAAGTAAGAGTAAGAATACCACATTGAGTAAATAGCATAATATAATAAAATTACACAATAAGTTCAGCTCCAAACACACCTGAACAAGCTTAAAAAAAAAAAAAAATCCAAGTCTTCAGGATTACTAAGGCTATAGGCAAGTGAGGTTTTTTTTTCAGGGTTGGAGCTGAACTCTGCAGGACTGCGGCTCTCTAGGACCGAAATTGCCTACCCCTGACCTATACGAACCAACGACTCTTGTTCAACAAACGAATCGGTTCTTTTTTTAGTGAATCGTCATAATCATAAAGCACGAACAGCGTGGCCGATTCCCTGAGTCGGTTCTTTTGAATAGTTCAAAAACACGAGTCACCTGTTTGGTCCAGTCTGAAACACGGCACGGCACACTGTATAATAATTCAGAGAGAATATGTAATAAAATAAGCACAGTGGTCAATATAAATGTATGCCCATATAAATAAAAATCGAGCCTGGAAACCTGGGCGTATTACAGAATGTTTCTTAACTTAAGATATGATATGTTAAATAACATTCTTAATTCTTAAATTATCTTATTATCTATCCACCTTTTTCTTGTCGTAAAAATGGGCGCGGCCATTTGTAAATTATATGGGTCTGGCTTCCGGTCTCATCTGCGTCCACTCCGTCCAGCTATTTTTAGCTGAGCAAAACAGTTCGTTTTGCTGCTTGATATTGAAAGTTGGTGTGCCTTATCATATTATTTTAATGTATTATCTTAATTATGAACACACTGGTTTGTAGTGCAAACAGTTTTACCGTTTACTGCACGTTGTTACTCTTCTCGTTATTTCCCTACAGCGGCTAATGAACCGGAAGTCTCACCCATAGGCTTACTTCCGCGTTGAAGAAAAAGGTGGATTAAAATCGTATCCAAATCTCTAGTTAGGAAATTTAAGTCCCCCTATAGGGAAAAAATCAAGTTTTTTTATGTTGTTTATTTGTCTATGTGGTGTTTTTAATATGCTTTTAGACAAACCATGTGCCAATCTATTAATCAACACCATTGCTGTGTATTTTCTCCTTAAAACTGTAGTTTCCCAAAGGCTGACCCAGAAATACGGTTTGAAACAGCCCTCGGTTTACTACGTCACAAACCAATAACCAATCACGTCAAGGGATCGATTCCTATCACTAGCATGCAAAATATACCAATACCAGCACAAAACCAAAAATAAATTAAAGCAAAAAAAACCCATGAAGCTGTGGTTTAATGTGAATTCAGAACCGCTAACTTGCATTATAACCCGTGGCAACAGTGTAAAAGTAGCCCGGAGTCAGACGCACCTCTCCCGCGTCGGCGCCTGCTTATGCTCGCGGGTGCAAATTAAGAATCACAAACGGCTGTATTCGTGTCTTCAAGGCCTTTTAGGACACAACATGTCAATAAGTAGACTTTAACGAATATGTTTACCTATTAATCAATTTTCACAAGAAAAAACATTTAAATATGTCATTTTGATGATCAAAGATAAGTTTCAAAATATTTGACTACAGGGGTGGATTTTGCTGTAAATTGCATGATCATAGTTCGACAACCCAGGGACAGGTCTGTACCTGATGAGTGTTGTCAACTAACACGTCGCGAGGGAGCTGCTGAGGTAAACTAAACAAAGTGGATAAACAAAACCGGGGAGCTTTTAATTTCAGTGCCGCGGAAATTTAAGCTTGGATAAGTTCGGTAGAAAAGGCAAAGCCGATACTATTTGGTAAGTTTTCACCTTCGCTCACTCATGAAGACAGCGGTGTCTGTGAAGAAAAAAAATGTTGGACAGCGCAATTGTAAGCGAATTTCCGTTAGATTTCAGATAATTTTGAAGTTAGGACAGCTGTGGGGTTGCCCTAAAGTTAATACAGTTTTTAGGACTTTAGTTAGGAGGTTTCTGTAGTTACCTCTCCGAGCACCTGACCAGACTTTCTTCTGAAGCTTCTGACATAATTCAGCTATTATTTTGTATTGTGGACTATATGTAAACATCTTTGATGCAAAATATCTTACTCAGGACAGTACTAAAAAAAATAACATGCATTTTGTGTGATCCCTCTTACAAAACATTAAAGTGTTTTTAAAGAAAAAACAGAGCCTTTGAAAATGAGCTCGAAAATTGAATTTTTAACTAATTGATGTATTGGTTAATCAGCTTAATAATCAATTTAATTGGCTATTCAGTTTAAATTGCATGTGTTCTCATAATTCGGTGAATAAAACCAACATTAACATATTCTTCTAGAAACCAGTAACAAGACAGCTTTTGAAGCTGTGATGGAAAACTGCATAAATTTAAATTAATTTATTAACAGATTTGAATTTTCTTCAGTAGCATGTGTCCTGAATTACATATGAGATTAAAATCTGAATTTAAATGTTCATTTAGAAATCGGAAACAAGACACACCTTTTGAAGTTGAAATAGAAGACTGTAGGGCAGGCTATTGATTTTAAATGAATTTATTAACGGATTTTTGAATTCAATTCAATTGCATGCATCCTGATTTACAAATGAGAGTAAAACCTGCATAGAAATGCTCTTTTAGGCAAGTAACAATTACACCAAATTGAGTTGAGATGGAAAACTGTATGCCACTTTTAAAGGGGTCATATGATGCGATTTCAATTTTTCCTTTCTCTTTGGAGTGTTACAAGCTCTTGGTGCATAAAGAAGATCTGTTAAGTTGCAAAGACTAAAGTCTCAAATCCAAAGAGATATTCTTTATAAAAATTAAGAGTCAGCCACACCTACCTAAAACGACTCGTTCTAACACGCCCCTCTATGTCGCTATGTGGGAAGATTTGCATAACGCCGTCCAAATGTTCACGCAAAGAAAGAAGGCGTAACTTTTATTCTCGCTGTAGTTGTTGCCAACGCTGCCATGTTGTGGAGATGCTGTGATGTTTGTGAAAGCGAAACTACTTAGTTTGACCTTCCAAAAGAGGACGATATATGCTTCGCCATGCCTGGAGCTGATCCATGCTGGTTGCTGAGGAAATACTACAACTTTGCGCTGTGGATCGCCGGATCGGCTTTCACCGTGGATGAAGAGGAGTCCAGCCCGGGGTCGTCACATGTCTTTCCGAACGCTCCTTCATCGAAATCGCCGGCCGCGCCGTTCTCAAGCCCACCCGCCTCTGCTCACTCTAACCCTCCCGCCATTCCACACGCTAGCCCCCGGCCTCTGCTCACGCCGTGTGTGACGCTGTTTCGTTGTGAAAGCGAAACTACTTTGTTTGGCCTTCCAAAAATGGACACGAATAGAAATCAGTGGTTAAGTTGTATTTACAACACTGTTCCAGAACACTTCAACCCAAATATTCAGATATGTGCAACACATTTTACAGAGGATGAGGACTGTTTCCTGAGAGAGTAGCCTACAATGCCGGCTGTTCTGACTCAAAGACTGCAAGTACGTCTTTTATATTTAAAGAGTTTTTATATTTTATATATTTAAAGCGAGCTTTTTTGGCAGTGTAGAGTAGCGCTTGTTGTTTGTAATTTCTCCGATCACAAAAACGCAGACATGGTTTTATGTTTACACGGGCGATGCAAGGTGTAAAAAGACAGTATAAGTCATTATAATCCATAATTGGTCCCCACTGGAGCACGAGCCCGTTATAACGGGTTTTTATAATGGGTTTTTGAATCATCGCTCCGGCCTGACAGGGCATCATCACAATATGGCAAGGGGCGTAACATTTCCGTCACACGCTTGAGGTATTCGGCCAATCACAACGCACTGGATAGCTGGCCAATCAGAGCACACCTCGCTATCAGAATGATGAGCTTTGTAAAAATCAACATGTTTCAGAAAGGCAGGGCATAGAGGAGGAACAATAGGTACAGTATGTGGGAAATAATGTGTTTTTTGAACCTTAAACCGCATAAACACATTTCATTGCACCAAATACACAAAATACTGTTCTTTTTAGCAGCATCATATGACCCTTTAAATTAATTTATTAAAGGTTTGAATGTCAAACTCAATCAAAACAACTGCAGTATCTTCCTCTAGGGGGCAGTAATACTGGAGACTCTTTGGAAGGTTTCGCAAGTGATTTTTGAATGTCAATATTGTGACTTCTGCATCTCTTTTGACAATGAAAACTACTGCAACATGTTCTTTAAGAAATCTGTAACAAGACACAGCCTTTAAAGCTGAGGTAGAAGATTGTATTTATTTTCAACTAAATTATGTATTAGTTTAATTTTCTATAGTATGCGTTCAATTATAGTTATGTGGCTAAAACCACCATCAAATCGTTTGTTTAATCTGTAACAAGACACACCCATTGAAGATGTGTAATAAAACTGTCTTATAAATTAATTAATTAAAAATTAGATTTTCAAATTCTAGTCAAAACAACTGCAAAACAATTTGCCAGCTTTATCTTAATTGTTGAATGTCAATAGCATGTTTTCTATTATAGTTCTGTGACTAAAACAAATATAAAAATGTTCTTATAAAAACAGTAACAAGACACGCCATGAGGTTGATACAGAAGAGTGCATTTATCTTAAATGAATTTATTTATTGGTTTTAGTTTCAATAGCGTGTACTTTTTTGGTGTCATACTTCTGTGAAAACAACGAACATTAAAATGTTCTCACAAGGACCTGGAATCAGCCCACTGCATAACCACTGGATTATGGAATGATAATAATTTTTAATATTGTTTTTCTTTTATTAATATATTTATTAATAGTAATAATATAATAATAACCACTATAACATATCTGGTTTACAATATTTCTTATTTAAATTTAAGTGAGCGTTATAAGTGTTTGTCTTTATATCTTTCAAAGACCTTGGTGCACAGATTGCTCTTGTTTTGTTAATTGTAAAAAACATTCCGGTGGGAAAACATTAATCGTTTTATCCTTTACGTGTACTTTGTAGACGGTCCCTAGCTGGCCTAAGCGCTAGCTCGCTGCTGCTAGAGACTTCATGCGTTGCAACATATCGAGGAGGAGTAAAACAAATTAACTGCGATGTGTGTTCAGTGCTACGTTCTAATGCTTTTCAGATAAGCCATTTTTATACAATTATACTTATCTACTAAGAGTTCATTGATTTTTTTTCGCGGCTAAATATCTGTCTAATATCAAACGTCGAAGCAACTTTATATCGGTAGAAGAGCGATCCAACCGTTGACGATCATAAGTTTAGTTTCTTCCGTTGTTAACCTCTTCCGCAGAAACAGCTGCACTTGTTTCATGAAAGGCGGTGTAGATCATAACTGATCTGATATCTGCACATCACCACAGAGCTCACGATACCAGAGCTAAGAAACATGAACAGGAAAAACAGAAAAAATCAGCTCTCTAAGGATGATTTGCGTGCCGTTGGATGTGACTTTATAGAATTTCTGGCGGAAAGCAAAAGGAGATCAATTACTGATCGAACCATTCTCAAAAACATCTACAATGAAGAGTTCCGACACAGGTAAACATTTGACATGTTTTTACAGATTTTAAAATGGTTATTTTTATTGCTTATAATATTCCATTTACTAGCCTACACGGAAATGATCGATAGAATTAATTTATAAACAGACATTTATTTAAAGGGGAAGTGCATCAGTACTATGTAAACAAACACTTTCCTATCAGTTTATATTTATTTTCATTCATTTTTATCCACAGGGATGGAGTTAGAGACCCAAACTTCTCTTCAGTCCTCTTTGTATTGAGAAATTGCAGCAATGCACGCATCACCAGATCAGGACATGTTTACTTTAACACTAATGTAAGAATATTTCTTTTGATTACCACTGCAATTCTGTTGTGGATGCCCATTTAGTTTGATTTCTGTATTGTCAGTGTCCGTATGTGCTTGGCTTGTATAGAATGGTGGTTTTTGTGAGAGTCTGAGCATGTCTATAACTATTGTAGACTGTTGCTTTTATGAAAGTTCATCATAATTATATGCAGTTTATGTCAAGTTTGTAGTATGTAGTATTTGTAATATTATTAATGCAAAGTTAAATTGTTTTTGGAATGTAAAACAAATGAACTCTTGTCTGATTTTGAAGCTTGAAGTGTATACTTTCATTAATATCAAACTGAATCAGAGTTGATTCAGTTTTTCTTAGATCAGCTGTTGATAAAAACTCCTTTTATCAGATAGAAAATAACACTAAAATCTGTCATGTAAAACAATATGTACAATATGTGCACATTTCCATGCCCATTATTATACTTTATAGCATGACATAATTTAAGTCTTTCGCCGTTTTGATGTATCAGTTTCAAGACAACTGTCATATGCTAGGATGCATTAAAACTTTAGCTTGCATCTCACTCAAGCTAATACATTTTTATGAAAAGGCAAAAAAGACAGTGGTGCAGATGAAAATAGTAAATCAAGATTACTCAATCTCTGAAGTTTCTTGGGTGTCACCTTGTCTGCTTACTTTATAATAAGTGAAAAGGTCTGAAGGCCGGAAGGCCTGCTAGTGTGGGGCAAGTGTGACACAGTTTCAAGTCAGCTGATGCAACACTTGGGACCCTATTTGAACGATCTAAGCGCATAGGGTGCTTCTCAATATCCCTCCTCGTTTCCTCGTTCCTCCGTCCTCTATCCTATGACCCGGAAACCGATCTAGCTCAGCCATCTTGTAGGACATCTCAATTCTCTTATTGCACCGCGAGGAGGCGAGTATCGAGGAGTAAGGAGGCTTCCTGAGGAGCTATGAGCAAGGATACACAGGTCAAGGGCGTTTCCTCCGAGGAGGCAAGGGAGGCAGTGTCTCCTCAAAAAGTTGGATGATAAAATGATCGATATTACAAAAATAAAACAGCGCAAATATGACTAAATATGATATTAAAGGGGTCATATGATACGATTTCAATTTATCCTTTTTCTTTGAAGTGTTACAAACTCTTGGTGCATAAAGAAGATCTGTAAAGTTACAAAGACTAAAGTCTCAAATCCAAAGAGATATTCTTTATAAAAGTTAAGAGTCAACTGTGCCTACCTAAAACGGCTCGTTCTAACACGCCCCCACATATTTACGTCACGATGTGGGAAGATTTGCATAACGCCGCCCAAATGTGCACGCAAAGAAAGAAGGCGTAACTTTTATTCTCGCTGTAGTATTGTTGCTGCCGCCATGTCGTGAAGACGCTGTGTTTCATTGTGAAAGCGAAATTACTTTGTTTGGCCTTCCAAAAGAGGACGATATCCGCTTCATCATACCTAGAGCTGATCCGTGCTGTGCTTGTCGCTGAGGAAATACATCAACTTCGCATTGTGGATCGCTGGATCGGCTTTTACTGTGGACGAAGCAGAGTCCAGCCCGAGGTCGTCACATGTGGTTGCACAAGCCCGTTCTCTTGCCCGACGGCCTAGCTCACTCAAGACTGCCGTGTGTGATGCTGTGTGTTTCGTTGTGAAAGCGAAACTACTTTGTTTGGCCTTCCAAAAAGGACACAACTTGAAATCAGTGGTTAAGTTTTATTTACAACACTGTTCCAGAAGAGTTTAACACAAATATTCAGATGTGTGCAGCGCCTTTTATGGAGGAATGGTGTCTGATCCTGGGAGAGTAGACTACAATGCCGGCTTTTCTGACTCACAGACTGTAAGTAAGTTTTCATATTTAAAGATTTTGCCACTGATGATTCAAACGTGAGTTTGAGCAGTGTAGAGTAGCGCTTGTTGTTTGTAATTCCTCCGATCACAAATGCAGACATTGTTTCATGTTTACACGGCGCGATGCAACGCAACACGTAAATAGACAGTATAAGTCATTATAATCCGTAAATATGTCCCCACTGAATGCAACAAATGCCTCGTTTATAATGTTTTTGTCTTGTCGTTCCATCACAGTATGGTAAGGGGCGTAAAACATTTCCATCACACGCTTGAGGTAATCGGCCAATCACAACGCACTGGATAGATGGCCAATCACAGCACACCTCGCTTTCAGACAAGGAGCTTGTAAAAATCGGACGCGTTTTAGAAAGGCGGGGGATAGAGGAGAAACAAGAATGTACAGTATGTGGAAAAAAATGTGTTTTTTTAACCTTAAAACCGCATAAACACATTTCATTACAAAAATATTAAACTATGAAACATTTATACAGATTTATTAATCTTTGTTACATAGTTAATACAAATACAGTTTTCATTGTTTGTTCATGTTAGTTCACATTGCATTAACTAATGTTAACAAGATTTTAATGTGTTAGTAAATGTTGAAATTAAAATGAACTAAGATTAAGAAATGTGTGGAAGAGGCGTTGTTTATTCGTTTATGTTAACTAAAGTAGTTAACTAATGAAACCTTATTGTAAACTGTTTCCAGAATATTGTTCAAATTGTTGCTGCCTTTAGTTATTATTTTGGAATAAATATAAAAATGCATAAAAACACTGAAATGTATAATTAGTATTAAAAATATTAAATAAAATAAAAAATAATATTAATAAAATACAAAATATAATTATATTTGTTCTCTTTTTTATGTAATATTTATATATAAATATATATTTATATATACAACTGCCTCCTCATTTTAAAACACCACCACACACCACTGAAACAGGTGTATCCTTTGCGGAAGTGTTTTTCATAGAAAAACCTGACGCACGTATAAATTCCTCCCTCTTCACATCTGTTGTAATAATTTTAATTTACATTTTACCTTTGCAGTTTAAATAAACCATACATGTCATATATTTTAAACAGAGCATCTTGCTTTATTAATATTTATTATGAATGTATTAAATAACAAACATTAACAACATAAGGACAGATCCCTTTAGTGCAGCTGATGACGCTTTGAAGTGATGCTAAAGGGAGCGAGGATATATCATTTTACTTTACTCAACTCCGTCCTCGGGGAAGTGAGGAAAGGAATTGAGGATGCACAAATAGGAATTGAGAAGCACCCATTCCCTGCGTTCCATTCGGAAGGGCTCATCCCTATGCCCTAATCCCTTCAAAGGGTTTACCCTCCGGAGTGAGAGCTCGAAGGGTTGAAGGGTGTAGGGTGTAGGGGACCAAACACCTGTTTCTTGAAGTGCCCTTCTGCGTCATCATCACGTGCCCACATGGAGGTGCCGTCATCATGCAAAGAATCTGCACAAAGGATCATGGGAGCCCGAAGTGTCCATCAGATGTACCCTTCGAAATCCTTCATTCCGAAGGGCCCTTTGAAGTAGCCAGTTTGAGCACTTCGGTTTGGAACGACCCTTCAATATGGCGGCCATGATAATTTTCACTCCGAAGTGCCCTTCGGAGGGCGATATATCCCATTTGGAATGCACCGATAGACCCTGTCCCAAATGGCACCAATCTATTTGACTATGGACTGCACCAGTCACTGGCACAGTCATTGAGTTGCTTCAAAATAGCAACGTGCCAACAATGCACCTGAACACACCTCGTTTTCAGACCAGCACGCCCATGGGCGCACACATCGGTGCAAATGCATTTGCTATTTAAACAACGTGGCGCAGGATGTGAAAATGATAACTGCGTCTGGCTGAAACTAGCAAGAAACACTTGCGTCGCGCCTGGCGCCGCATTGCGCCTGCTGTATGATAGGGCCCTTGGTCTTTCAGGCCAGTTTTTGTTAAAACTCTTATAAGCATTGGTAAGAATATATATATATATTCATTTAGTTGCCAAACATTTCTAATTAAAATAAGTTTTCTATCTAATATTTATATTTTATTTGATTTCAGATTTATTTCAGTTTCACAAAGTCGTTTTCACCATGCTCTTTTGTCACTTAGTATTTTATTTTATTTATTTAATCTCTAAAAACACACAGATTACATTTAAATGCTGGACAATTTCCATTTGTGTACAACACAAACCTTGATGTCATCAATATAATTAATGCGCTAAAAAGAAGACTATTTTTGTGAGTGCGGATCATGATTTTATATACCAAGCTTTATTTCAGTTTGCAAAATTGAGCAAAAATCTGAAATACTGGACCAACCAAAAAAATCAGTAATGATCAGTTACATGTGGTGATTTTTGTTGCTTTGTCTTTAAGACAAAGTCTTAAAGTTTGTATGCAAGTACTCTTCACATGTGAACTGAGAAACTGAGCTGCAGGTTTGTAATGGGGCATTTCATTTTCTAATGGGGCATTTCTAGGTTCGAGTGCTGCACGATCAGTGGCATAGACCCCGTCGCAAACAACAAAACCAAGCTACTCCACCTCTGAGTAATGGTAGCTCACCGCCACCCCCTAGTGCCCAGGTTCCTGACCCACCGTCAGTGCCAGGGCCAGAAGATGGAGTCAGAGGAAGGAGAAAACTGTCAAAAGCCCTCCTGAAGAGAATAAACACTACAGAAAGGTGAGCTAGTCTGAATGATAGGTACAAGCCAAGCTCTGAAATTACACAGAATGTGAAATACAAAGAGTGTCACCTTCATACATTACAGTCTGCTGTCATTTACAATGTAGTATTGTTCTTTGAATTCCCATTTTATATTTTACAACATCTGAGTATGAGAAGCTCTGTTGCTGCTCTTTACCTTCCCAGGTCTGTGTTTATCTCTGATAAAAGTGGGGTGCGGGTGTCCTCAGAGCTGCAGATAGAGGATGGCATGATTCAGCTGTTTGTGGAGAAGGCAGAAATTTGTGAACTAAAGCTGTTTGTGGAGAACACGGGTCAGGATGCCGTGTATTTCACATACTACACTGCTCTTCACTGGCTGCAGTATTTCACTCTGGAAGACAGCAGAAGGGTCACGCGTAATAATCCACTCCGTCTGGAGCCATGTGAGTGCAACCAAACTACAGGAGAAACTGGTGTTGGTGTTGTTTCTAGGTTTCATTTGGTATCATGCTAGTCTCTGACATTATGATGTATTATAAATAGAAAATGTTTTTTGGAGCCACTGTGCAGTGGTTAGCATACATGCCCTTGACATGTTGGGCTGTGATGCTAAGGTAAGTGTCACAGGTTTGAACCCAACTTGTTGCTCTCTCTCTCATTTTTGAAAGGTGAGAAGTACGAGGTGACCTTAAGATTCAAAGCAGAACAGATAGGAGTCTATCCTGCCACTCTAGCATTTGAGTTCAAGGAAAACACCCAACCCGCCACCCGTCCTTTTCACATTGTTCGGTTCATTCAGGCAGAATACAGGTCTGAGCTTGCAGCTCTGCTGGGTCCAGAAGCACCATTCAGACCTAAGAGGCTTGAGACATATGAACCTGCGAGGTGCAACATAGATGAGGGGGTTCCACCTGAGAGGTGAAAGAAAAAAACACTCTTTTTAAGAATTAAATTTAAAAAAAATTATGTTTATATTTGTACAGAAATAAAATGTTTTTCTCACATTTTCAGTTTTGCTCGAAACCTTTTGAAGTTTGTGGTGCCACTGGATAACTACACTCGTCCTTCTTACATCTCTGACTTAGCCGAGGTCCTAAAAGGCAGCCGTTCTTTCCCGAAGCTCCAGGAACAGAAGTTAGTGATCTCTAGTTGTGCCTACTGCCTAATTGTGCTTTTAGATCTTAGACCTGTTACTGAATGGTCCAGGATCAACTCTCTGCATAGACATGTATAGTGGAAGCTATCGTTACTGTTCCCCTTGTGTGTTTGGTGGTTTTTAGGTCACTGCTGGAGAGTGATCTGGGTTTTCATAACTATAAAGAGCGCTTTGATTTACTACTGTACCTGGAGGAAGATCAAATGCGTCTAGACATCAAGAGGTATAACAAAGATGATGTGTCCATGGTGAAAGCCTGTGAGAACAAACGACTGCTGGTCTTAGAGGTGAGTGGCATTCTTTTATTGCCTATTATTAAAGCGTGTGATTGCGGCTGCATCCGAAAGCTGAAAAATGCTGCCTTTGGAGGATGCATTTTAAGGTAGGAAGGCAACAAAGCAAATCTTATCCAATGTTAACTTCACTTCCTGTCTGCTGAGATGCCTACATCTGACTTTTGAAGGCAGCATAGATGTTGTTCAATTCTGTGACAGTTAAGCTAAAACAATAAAGATGTTGTCTGAAAGTTGCAGTTGGTGTTCATTTTGTGTGTACATTTTTTTGCGTGTTCCACTTTTGATGTAATTTCTAGCAGAAAATTAGTATTGTAGTAATTAAACATTCGCTAAGTTATCACCAAAAATATCTATTTTATCTATACTGCTATGCTGCCTCGGAAGTCTGTGTGAAATCAGTCTCACAAAGTACCTTTGTGTGCAAACACTGCCTGCAAAGTCATTGTCTAATAGGAATGACACATGCCTGGCTCTTAAAGGGACAGTGCACCCAATTATTTACTTTAATTTGTTAATTTTCAACTCCATTAAGGACAGTAAATGCCTTCTCGTTTGGCTCTCGGCGAAGGCGGTCGCATTTTCTCCCCCTCTCCTCCCCGTTACCTTCCCTGCTTTTGCTCCTCTCGTCTTGTCTACTGTCTTGATTTTGAGAGACTCTCTCCGCACTGCTCTCCAGACTAAAAAATAAAAAAAATCATGGATTTGATCAACTGGTCTCTCAACGAAATTGACACCATCTTCTCGACAAGAAGCTTGGACTGACTGCCCTGACGGAACGTTCGCAGCTGGCTACACAATGGACGCGTGGGAAAGGTGGCGGGTCGTGTGTCTAGCGGCTCTTTCCGTGGAGGACATTGAAGATATCTACCTATTCGGAACCATGATAACAGGTCTTATGCTGATTGGATTAGGCATTGCCCTGGTTTATCGAGAAATTCAGAAAACGGACCAATGCCTCACAAGGCTGCCCATCATGATTGAAGCAGTGGGCAGAGCGGTCAGCTCTGATACTGCGACATATTAACCGCAAATGGATAACATCCGGAGAAGCTCACTGCTTTGCAAAGGCAAATGGATCGATTCGGAGACCAGAATGGACAAAGAGAGTAGTCGTGTAAACTGGAATGCGGCTACTTGCCCCAAGACCAAACAATCCCAATCTTATCTGCTTTCGGCTCCCCTCAACCAGCACTGGCCTCAGCCAAGGCCGCTGTTGGAACAACTACTCCCCTGAGAGAGCACTGCAGTGAGACGCTCTTGTGTTCCTTCCCCCAATTCCTCTGACACATGCTGATTGTTGACTCTGTCTGGGACCTGATCAAGGCTGCCTCCATTGCAACTTGCTGTGTATCGCTATGACAATCCTGCGGACTGAGGCACCTAGATTGATGCCAGGAGTAGCGACTCTCCAGGCCTACATATACAAGAACTTTTACATACTTACATACATACATACATACTCACCCACGTACATATATAAAGATATGCATTCATCCCCCCGACCCCCCCGATCCCTCGCCTTCGCCGCTTTGTTCCGCCAGTCTGACAAGCGGGTCTGCGATCAGCGCCGAGAATGGCTGCAGGACCGGATGGCTGCTTGCCTGTGCTGGTTTACCTCCACCTCCCCTCTCCCCCTACCCTGTTTCAAGTCGTGTGTATCTGTATTGATGTGCTTATGTTGCTGAGGTGTTTTTTTTTTTCCTGTTCCCACACTGTGCTCCCCATAGGAGCATAGTCTGGGGTCTGTTTTTTTTTTATCTCCTCCCTTCCCTCATGTTATGCTGTATTTCTTTCTTAAATTCCCTGTCCTCCTGTCCTGTCTACCCCCCTTGTCATATTGTATGTATGGACAGGTGGATGGCTAATTTCGCTGGTACCTGTGACCAGTGACAATAAAGGGCTACAATACAATACAATACAATAGATAGATTATATATATATATATATAAAATTAATCTAATGTACTACAAAGACAAAAAATTTCACCAATGTTATTTATGGGTGAACTGTCCCCTTAAGTAATATGTGCTTTTTTATTTGTTGGAAAGTATAATGTGTTGAGGTCATTTAATGTTATTTGTTATGTTAAAGCTCCCTGGTGTATCAGAGAACAGACCTTCAGTCCTGAGAGGAGATCACCTGCTTCTCACCAAGAGTGAGGAGGTCCAACTCTCAACTGTGACCAAATACAAGGGCTACGTCCACAGAGTGGAACTGGATCAGGTCAAACTGGGCTTCTCTCGAAGGTATGAAGTATGAGGAATTCATGACAGGTGTCATTTGAGAATCAGATCATTGAAGGAGTATTAAATAAAACAGGGTTGATATTGTCGAGAATCAAAGTTTCAGATATAAAGAGCTTTATGTATTATAAAAGCATACTGTATCTTCCAGAACGCAAAACTACAGCTCAGTTTCTCAGTTCACATGTGAAGGCTATTTACATATAAGTCTTAAGGAAAACGCATCAAAAATCAGCACATGTAATTGAGCATTACTTGATGACTAAGAAATATGTGTCTCTTAACACTCATGATTACCATTAATACAAATGTAGCATTTGTTAAAAGGTTGCAGCTCAATCAAAGTATTTTAAGCTAAGGAGCACACTAAAAAAATGCTGAAGAAGGGTCACTGAAAAGGGTCTGTTGTAGATTTCCTCTATGCACCTGACTTAAGTGAACTTTTGGGCGGCTCCAGTTGATGCTTACAAATTTTTCCTCTAGCCACGTCTCCAGTCCAAATCTTGCTGAGCTGGACAACGTTTCGTCCTTATGAACACTATCAAAAGCATGACTCATTACATAATTTTTCTCTAATATGAATTGTGCAGTTCAGCAACAGCATAGTTTCCACAAAAATATTAAGTGGAACTGTTTTCAACATTGATAGTAAGAGCTGTTTTTTTGAGCAGCAAATCAGTATATTAGATTGATTTCTGAAGGATCATGTGACACTGAGACTGAAGTAATCTTCATCACAGGAATAAATTACATTTTAAAATATATTGAAATAGAACATTTTTATTTTAAATTGTAATATTTCACAAGATTACTGTTTTACTGTATTTTTGTTGACAAATAAATGCAGCCTTGGTGAGCATGAGAGACTTCTTTTAAAAACACAAAACAAAATCTTACAGACCCTAAAATTTGAAAGATAGTGTCAAACATCAAATGCTTCACATACTTAAGGTTTGCAAAAATGATGCCATGTTCATATGCCATGTTCTTATTTTGCATATTTATTGAAAGACCAGATTTAA
Organism: Sinocyclocheilus anophthalmus; assembly: GCA_018155175.1. Lineage (NCBI taxonomy): Eukaryota > Metazoa > Chordata > Actinopteri > Cypriniformes > Cyprinidae > Sinocyclocheilus > Sinocyclocheilus anophthalmus. The sequence goes on along the minus strand of JADLZN010001566.1, from coordinate 501,035 downwards.
ACTTTTTGTATATATATGTGTGTTTTATGTGTAAAGGCTGCTTGACGGTTTCATAGATAATATGAAATTTCGTGTGGAGTTCACAGTGAATCGTCTCCCGTTAAAACTGCAACACAGAGCAGTACACATGGCGGTCCAACACGAGCTCAGAGATGTGCTGTTCCCTGTGGGCTCAAGGAGCGTGACCCCTGAGTCTCCACCTGCACTGAGGTCAGTAAGACACATCTGTACTGAACTTAAGCAACAAAATCAAATTTTAGTAAAACATTATGGAATACTTCAGCTGGATGTGTATTTTTGTGTGTATGGGGTGGGTGTCTATAGGCTCTTTGATCAAAAGCTGGACAAGAACCCTGAACAGAAGAATGCAGTATGTAACATTGTGGCTGGTACGTCCAAGCCGGCACCGTACTTGGTGTTTGGACCTCCTGGCACTGGTAAAACCGTCACGATAGTGGAGGCCATCAAACAGGTAAAGCTGGTTATACTCAAATAAATATACACCCAACAGACACACCTACATGCAAATCATCTCATTGTGTCTGTATGCAAAATGTAATAAGCAGAACAGCTATTGTAATTGATTTTTCTCTTTCTTTTCTCTTTCATCTCGCAGGTGGAGAAGAATATACCTGATGCCTATATCCTAGCTTGTGCTCCATCTAACAGTGCAGCTGATCAGCTGTGTGAAAAGTTGATCACTAGTGAACATGTTGATGCACGGAAGATATACAGAGTCTACGCTAGCTCACGCAATCCAAAAGATATCCTTAAAGTCCTAGAGGTTAGTGATTGTCTGATTTTATTTATTAATTAAAGGTTTGATTTAAATTACCTAAATAAAAAAATACAAAGATTTGATGGAAAATATGAAATAACAATGGTACATTGTTTACGTTTTTTGAAACAAAATTCCACATGGACTAAATATAAATATGTAAATAAAAATAAGTGAAAAATAAGTCAATTGTGTCACTCAGTTCTGGTTTACGTAGCCATAATTGGAAAAAAAATTACATCGCAAAGTTAAATGTAAAAATTTTCATTTTGATTTTTGAATAATAATATGTACATGTAACATTTTGAAATACTGTATGAAACATACTGTAGTCTTTGAACTGTTTGTTCAAAAGGCTAACATGAACGCATTATATTTAAATTTTTTAGGTTCATATTATTTTTTTAATAACAGCAATTTGTAGGCAGAATATGACATTCTTTTAACTCATTAAAATGTAATGTAAATACTAGGGGTGTGACGAGATCTCGTGGCACAAGATCTCGCGAGATCCAATGTGTCTCGCGAGATCTGACTGGTCTCGCGAGAACGTGACGATATCCTCTCGCAGACCTTTCAGATATATTTGCATTACACTGGCTCGTTCTCAAGTGGTGGTATGTGAGATATTTTATGTTCAATCAGCTCAGTGGCAGTCATGATAAGCGGGAAAATTTTGAATGAATTAATCAAAAGTAGGTCATTACACTTAAATCAAATCACGATATGGACTAGTATCTGTAAACATTAAGCCGCAAAAGTCGATTTAAATATGAATCCTGCATGTTCTGCCCGTCTCTGTTATTGAATGGCGCAGACGCGCGGTTTCATTTACTACACACAATGAAGCGCGCGTGACACTCGTGGTGATTTCAGCGTCTGCCATCTCACTAAATGAGGATGTAAACACACAAACAACATTTCCAGAACTGCTCTAAGAGTCACTTCATGAGCATTTTAGCGTTTGATTTTAGTAAAACTAGCGTCATATCTCATACACAGAACTGTAAAGGTATTCACGGCAACCCGTCAAAATAAAAGTCTGGTTTGATTGGAAGACATTGTGCCTATAACTATTTTTCAGTAGAATGTACATAGCCTACTACTACTACTACTACTAAAATGAAACAAATATAATTTAAGGAATAATCACACAAAACATTTCTTCCATGTTTTAATATTTCAATAGTAAATTGAGATAGAGAGACGTTTTGAGAATGACTTTTGTGTTTGTGTAGTTTTTGTTTTTGTTGTTATTGTTTTATTGTCTTTTTGTCTTTAGAAAAACAGTAATGTGGAGGGAAACACAATTATTTTCCCATGTAAAGAGGATCTAATGTCCTACAAGATCCTAGTCAGCACTCTGGTCACCGCTGGCAGGTGAAGGGCTTCATCTTCTACAAATACAATGAACTCACTCTCTCCCACATACACATCATAGCAGTCAAAAGATAAAGAGTGTACTGTATGTGTGTGTTGGTAGGCTGGTCAGTGGGGGTTTTCCTATAGGTCATTTTTCTCACATCTTTGTGGATGAGGCAGGACATGCTGTGGAGCCAGAGGCCATCATCAGTGTGGCAGGTGGAGTGCTTCACAGAATAACATGAAAACCGTCAGATCTTTCATTTAAGATCAATCTGTGATAGCATTTCATTCATGTGTGTTTAGGACTGCTGAATGCAGAGACTGGACAGCTTGTTTTGGCTGGAGATCCCAAGCAACTGGGGCCAATCCTGAGATCTCCTTTTGCCATTAGATACGGACTTGGTGAGATGACTAATAACACACATACAATACACACTCGATTCACTTTGTAATTTACATTGTAAATGTGTTTGTAGGTCTTTCCTTGCTGGAGAGGCTGATGACACAGAATGAACTTTACCAGAAAGGTACTACTGGATACGACAACCGTTATGTAACCAAGCTGCTGCGGAACTACAGGTAAAATCTGAATAATCTGCAAAACTACAAATTGACTAGTGGTCTGACCAGCTTGTTGACTCGTTGCTCTTTAAGAAGCCCTGAACAATAAGCTCTGAATAGGGTCCAACTGAGGAAAAAAAATTGCTTGATGGAGTACGAAGTCCTCAAGTCTGAACAAAACTATTTTGAACTTGTCAGGGTAAAATTTCTGACACATGTAAAGAAAGTTTTCGCGATGTATAGAGGATGATCAAAAATTCTTAGACCTTTGTGTGGAGGGAGTGCAGATGGTTAAGAATGAGGAACAAATAGCAGCTAGAGCCATTTGTCTTTTTGATTTGTAGTTTTGACTTGTAGCCAGGAGCCAGTAAGAGTAGGAAAGATAAGGGCACAGGCCAGTATAAAGAAGTAAACAAATAACCTTGAACATAGATTTGACTCCTGGCCATGAATGAACATGGGAACCAGAGGAAGCTGTGCAGAGGACAGGATGCCATGTGAAAAGTTTGGGAATGGGCCAATCTGTGTAAAATAGATTGGGATAGGTCCAATCCGAATTAATGTGGGATTTCTACCACAAAACTGACACAAATGCTTCTTTCTTCCATACTTTGTATGTACATTTAAAGTGAGTCTGAATCCGTTTCAGCACCACTGATTCACATGTCTCTAATTCACACTTTTCTTTCTCTATCTCGCCAGGTCTCATCCATCCATTTTGAAGATTCCTAATGAGATGTTCTATGATGGGGAGTTGGTGGCATGTGCAGATGAGATGATCTCCCACCAGTACTGCATGTGGGAGCACCTGCCAAAAAGTGTATGAGACATCCCAGACACACACACACACACCTGATATGTAAATGTAAACAGCAGTTCAGGAATGTCAAGACAATGCATTTTGGTTAGGTTAGGTTATGATGTTATACAGCTGCTATATGCACCCAGGATGACACATCATTGGGAATGTGCTGATATTGTTTAGTCTCTGGGTGTGTTCCATACCTAGTGAGCTGACTCACTCACTCATGTCTCATTGGCAACTACTTTCTAATGCAGCATCTTCTTAAGTCACTCAAATGTTTAAGGCAGAAGACTTGGGGTTCAGGCTTGGGAACATGTCAAATTTAATCAAAATAATTTATAGAGTCTCTTGTGAAAGTTGTGTAATGAATCAGAGAAAACTTAAAGTTGCATTTTTGTAATCAGATTTGACATTAGCCACTGAAATCTGGTTGCTGGCGTACATGTTTTTTTTATATAGTCGATTAGAGGATATGGTAATGTCCCAATACCCACATGTGCAGTGTAGCGCTTGAACATTTGTCTGTGTATTTGCATGACATATTTCCTGTAATTGGCTCAAGTGTTCAAGCAGGCATGTAGACCGCAAGTGTGTGTAGAACTTTTGACTCTTCTTTTGACTGTTTTACTGAATTTAGTAACTGCAATGCTTCTAATTAAGTGGTAAAAAGCAGTTGCAAATGTTTGAAAAAAAACACATACTCATCTCTAAAACAATAAAATGTTCACCACTTCACATTTTATTACCAAATTAAGCGACAGCTGAAAACTATAAGAAAAGAACCTTTGCTTTCTCTTTCCTTAATCCCCCCATCTAGCATGTACTAATCTGAACGATGCCTGAAACTTCGTATTAACAGCACTTCCTGTGTTTATTTGCCTCTTTATGATGAATCGCTTGTTGTATTCCTCAATTGAATATGTTGGGATACACATAGCAGGGTTTCTGCAGTCCTTAAAAAAAATCTTACATTTGGTTTGCTAAAATTTAAGACCGTAAAGAGTCTTAAACAGTATAACAAAAGTGTTAAGTATTTAAAGAAGTCTTAAATTTGGGTCGCTGCGATATGGATATGTGATTATTAAACATAAAAAGGCTGATTCAATTAATTAAATGTGCACACTGCACATTTCAAAATAATGAATACGATTGCTTATGATGCACCATTGATAAACTGACAATGTTTACATTATGGTTTTTATATTATTTTGTAGATGGTTGTGTGTCTCGTCTTTTTGAATGAGCAGCTGGAAGTAGTAAAGCATAGACATTACAAAATAAGAATGATTTATTTTGATATTGTTTTGTTTTCTGTACCGGAATGTATTCATTTTATTTGTGCAGCTCTTAAAAAAGGTCTCAAAGCCTTAAATCTGATTTCGAAAACCTGCTTATCTTCAAATACCGCTCCCATTCACTTTTTAACGTTGTCCACCTCCTCCTCAAGGGGTATCCGGTCACACATGCCCGCACACACACAAATCATCAGTGTAAGAAATGTAAAGGCCAGAAACTGAGATAACTGCCTTTTTGAACTTGGTTGTAGTTCATGGTTACATTTGGTGCTTAGGAATGTGACATTTTTCATTAACCAGTCTCCACTTGTTCTTTGTAATGATGATGTTACTGTTTATATCTAGAAAGTTCAACTCAAAGACCTCTTTTTGAATGTGTTGTAGTTTTGCACTGATAATTATAGTATGATTGGTTTCCCTTTGAACATTTTGTAGCTTCTGGAGATGACACATTGTGCTCTGCTCTGTGCTGCATTTTCAGGGATTTCCTGTGATTTTTCATGGAGTGATTGGAAAAGATGAGAGAGAGTCAAACAGTCCCTCCTTTTTCAACACTTCTGAAATCGATATCATAATTGACTACATGAAGAAGCTCCTGACACAGGCAAAGAAGGGCATTGCAAAAATCTCCCCCAAAGAGATTGGCATTATCGCCCCCTACAGGAAACAGGTGAAAATACCTTTTTAACGGCTCGGCCACAGCAAAGGTGATGCATAATGTGCAAGCACAATGCAGTTAGTACCAAGTAAATCCTAAAGAAACTTTGTTTGCAGAGATACACCACCATTCAAAAATTTGGGGTTGGTAAGATTTGTTTGAAAGAAGTATCTTATACTACAGTAAAAACAACTTAAAATAACTGTTCATTTTCTATTTTAAAAAGTAATTTATGCTGAATTTTCAGCATCCATTACTCCTGTCTTCCTTCAGAAATGATTCTAATATGCTGATTTGCTGCTTAAGTCACAGTTGAAAACTGTTGTGCTGCTTAATATTTTTGTAAAGAACATGAGGCTTTTTTCAAGATTCTTTGAGGAATAGAAGGTTCAAATGTATGTATTTGAAATATTTTGTTACATGACAAATGTCTTACCGTCTTAACTGTACTTTTGATCAATTTAATGGGTCCTTTCTGATTAAATTCAATGAAATGAAAATATCAATATCTTACAAAAAAGTACTAATGCCAAACTTTTGAACGGTAGTGTAAATACATAAGTCTACTTATGGACAGTCAGAAATATCTACACACATTTTCTACTGGTTGTTCTCCACACAACCGTTCACATAAGACTGCTGGCTGTTATTCAAGCAAGCTAAACTTTGTTTTTATGCAGATCATCATTATCATTGTCTTTAAGGTGATTTCTTTTTTCTCATGATTATTCACTCTGCCTTTATTTTTTTATTGTACATATCCGTTTTATTTTTACAGGTGGAGAAAATCAGGAAGGCCATCAAGTTGCACAGAGAGCTTAAATCCTTTTTGGGCATTGAGGAGCTGAAGGTCAGCATGAGTATGAGCTCCACTCTGTTATCAGTTCTTATCCGTGTCAGGACACTTGAGCAAAAACATGACTGCTGTGTGTGTTGTGTAGGTTGGCTCTGTGGAGGAGTTTCAAGGCCAGGAGAGGAAAGTGATCATTGTGTCAACTGTTCGCAGCGACAAGAAACACATCATTTTGGATGAAACATTCAACATTGGGTTTCTGAAGAATGAGAAGGTAGTGTCTAACTCATGACAATACACCACACAGAAGTCTACCAAACAAAGTTGTTTCACCTCTTACTTTCTCTTCTCCAGAGATTCAATGTGGCAGTGACGAGAGCAAAATCCCTGCTCATTATGGTGGGAAACCCCATCATTCTACGAACAGACGCGACCTGGGGCAGGTATATAAACTTCCAACTAACACATGCATAATAATATACATCAAATACTCTTTATATGATTTCTGGAACATGCTTGGGAGATGATGTTGCGAGCTGATTTTTTTACCTTGTTGATCTATGTGTTTGTAGGTTTATTAATTACTGCATTGAGGAGGAAGGTTATACTGGATATGATATTTCCAACTTGGAGGAAACCGATGCGGTTGTTGAGCGTCTGCTAGCACTAAACATCCGTGAGGAGATCATAGGTAAGACATGGCTTTAATTAAAGTACAGTCACACTAGACTTTGCACTTCATTTGCTTCCATTAATGCAGAACAGGAAATGCAAGCTTAAGGTAGTCTATTGCTGAAGTTCAAATATAGTGAACTCTGATCTGCAAATTTGAATTAAAGACATATATTTGAATATTTAGTATGTATTGTATTAATAATTGATTATTTAATAAAAGTGGCCAAAGAGCGGGACAACACATCCTGTTTGTTTGCTGTCTAAAGAAATTTTGTCTAATTAAAGCCTAGTTTGACCGAACATCATACTTCATAATTACTGACAGGTTTACAGTAATAAATTCAAAAACGTTGGGGGGTCAGTAAATGTGTTTTTTTTAATTATAATATATATATATATATAACAAATTTATTAAATTAATAAAATATATAAAACATATAATTAAATTGTTAAATTATCCAAAGAGAACAGTAGAGATTTTATATGTTTACAGAAATTTTCTGTTTCAAATAAATACTGTTCTTTCGAACTTTGTATTCATCAAAGATTAATCATTTATTCATCAAATTTTTTCAACATTGATAATAATAAAAAAAAATTATTGTGCACCAAATCAGCATATTAGAACGATTTCTGAAGGGTCATGTGACACTGAAGACTGGAGTAATGATGACTGATTCAGCTTTGCAATCACAAGTATAATAAAAATTTTTAACAAAAAAAAACATTATTTTAAATGGTAATATTATTTTACAATATTAATGTTTTTACTATATTTTGATCAAATAAATGCAGCCTTGGTGAGCATAAGAGACTTTTCTCAAAATCTAACCGACCCTAAACTCTTAAACGGTGGTGTATTTGGACCTACACAACTGTACACCTGTTTTGTTTATAGGACAATATTAAGGACTTAATATTAAGCACTTTCTGTGCTTTATCTTCTTCTTTGGGATTTAAAATAAATCTTGAACCAAGTTCTAACTGTCATGTTCTTTTTCATCCTAGTGGAAACAGAGGAGAGTGTGGTCCAGCAATATCTGAATCCTGAGTGGAGACATGACCATTAAATGAAGTGCCATTATTAAAGTGCCTCCCAGTCAGGCTTCTCTCATTAGCATAACCACACCCCTTTCCCGTCCTCTTGCTGAAGTTAGACTGGGAAAGTCTATATGAACTTGGAAGTTTAATTTTAAAGCTAAAATTGAACTATATGCTGTAAGCATTGCATTAAAGTAAAGGTTTTTTTTTTTTTTTAGTAATCAGTGCTGCATGACTAGAGAAAACAGATAAAAGGAGCTGTGGCGGTCCCTTTTGCCAAAAAGTTTGAAAATACTTCAATGCCCATAATACACTGGGCTCATTGCTGTCCAAGGCATCTGCAGGAATACAAATATGCTAATAAATAAACCGGGAGATCTGGGTGCAGGTTACATGGGGAAAGAATACATGTTGTTCATTTACGTATAATACCGAAAGTGTAACAATATAAATCTGATTGAAAATTTGCCAACTTGTCCTTTAATCTCAGGGCTTTGTATGCAATGTTGCCTATATTGATTGAAAAGTTTTATTAGTTTTAAAGAAAGTGCATAAATGGAACACATGGTTGGTAAATCACTGATTACTGCCCTAAAATAAGTGCCTTGTTTTATAAAATTACCAAAGAACAGAAATGATATTTTAATAATGCTTAATTGATGGTAAAGGTTTTGTTTGTGGTCCCAGTGGATTGTCTGAAAATTGCAAATGGAGTTGGAGGTTTACATCAGTGCATTGTCAAACACATCATTAAACAATTGTGTACTTCATTTCAAGGACTTTTGACTGAAGTAAATACATTATTGTAAAATGGAGGATGTTGAATCACAAATGAATGCAAAATTTGGAGACATGTTAATACTTCTATCAAGCCTGTCAACAAACTCATTACCGGTTTCTCACAGTCAGCAGACTTCAAAATGTAATGCATGCCATGACACGTCATTTGAAAAGAAAAAGCATAATGTATATTCATTGACCATGAAACTATTTTGCATTATTTCTTTGCTAAGGAATTTAGTTTTTTTTTTTTTGCGCTTGTATACAATCTTGTTGTCATCCAAAAGTAAAACATGAAAATATGATATCAGAATTTTGTCCTGCATATTTTAGTTTTTGTAGTTTAATTAATGGAATGTGTCGCCACATTAAGTTATCATTACTTATATAAGGAAAAAAATCTATCATCTTCCGAGGATAAATTATAGTCATTGAACTAGACTGCATGCGTTTCATTGATCTGATTTGCTCACTTTCAATAATGCTAAAAAAATAAACTATGTATTATGTTGCCACTCTTACAAAGTTTAGATGAAAAGCAAACCTTCATAAAGGCATCCTGTGACACCTAAGCTAATAATCCTCACTTGGTCTAGAATCATAACTTTGTTATGCAGACTTGGTTATGATGAGCTATTTCAGACTCTGCATCTGCAGTGCTGCTCTCTGACCAGCAGGGGGCGTAACTCTGGACGCTACAGTTGCGTTTATTCTAATAATTGTGAAACTTTTGTTTTAGGAATACTAGCACATTATACACTTTATAACATTTTTCCTTACACGTATGGCAGGGATGGGTATATCGTGAAAGGATCCTGCAGGTTTAACCCTACTACATCGCTTACGTTTCGTTTTGTCTGCTTTATAACTCTTCCGTAGAAACAGTTGCGCCTGTTTCATATGAGAGAGTGTGATCATAAACCGTTCCTTTTGTTTCTAGTAACTGACCTAAGAGCTTCAAGTATCAAACAGTATGAACAGAAGAAACAGGAATAATTATCTCTCCATAGCCGCTGTACGCACAATTGGACTGGACTTCATTGAGATGCTAGAGGAAACCAACAGGAGAGCCATTACTGACAGAAACACACCCGGAGACATCTACAGTGAAGAGTTTCGAGATAGGTAAAACGATAACCATGCACATCAGTGAACGTCTGTATTCATTTTAATTCAGTTGAATGAATAAGTGCGTCATCTATTGCAGACTTGTATTCACAGGGACGGTGGTGTCAAACATCCAAACTTCTCGAGAGTCATCTTTGCATTGAGGAACGCGAACAAAGCCCGTCTTTCCAGATCAGGAAGGCGTTTTACTTTAACACCAATGTAAGAAATCTTATTATATTTACTACTGGCTACCAGTTAGCCAGATGATTTATGCACATTTGATGTAATTATTTCGGATATATTTAAGAGCAGTGTTGGGCTAGTTACTCAAAGAATGTAATATATTACTCATTACTAGTTACTAATTTCAAAAGTAATATTGTTACTTATTACTTTCTGGCAACAGTAATTAGTTACACTACTAGTTAAATTACTTTTTCTTCACGCCCCACAGAAGTTGTAACTGTGTGTCTTCCACATAAAATTAGTGATTGCTAGTGACATTCAAGTAGAAGTGTTGTATTAATCTCATTAATTGTCATGTGTTGCTTGAAGCTAATTGTAATTTCTTCGTTACTCATATACGGTTATATTTCATTATGCATTTGATCAAATCACTTAAGTTTGTAAGAAACGGTTTAATTTTCCAAAAAGATTTGTAATTATAGTAATATAATGTACCACATGCTGATCAGAGGGATGTGGGTGGGATGTAATGCCAGAGTAAAGTAAAGCCACAACTTACACAACAGTGCTCGAATCATATTTTTTCCAGACAAAATCAATATAACGCAATATTTCTATCTGCTGAATGTAAGCTTTTCCATATTCCAAGCTTGCCTGCTGCACTGGGGACATCACATGCACGTGTGAGTCGTGAAAATTATGAAAATAAATCTAGGAATTATCTGATTTTAAATCAGCGGGGTTGAGGCATCAGAAGTAACTAAGCTGTTTTATGGATGGTAACTGTAATATTATTACTGAAATCGTATTAGTAATTAGTTACACTACTAGTTACTGCAAAAAGTAATATTATTACAGTAACTAAGTTACTATTTACTAGTTACTGCCCAACACTGTTTAAGAGTCACGTGAATACTCCTATCAGCAGGACATTTTGAAGGCTAAAATGTGGGTCATCTGATACTTTTGGCCAGGACATACAGACTTTTACAAATGTACTATTACAGCCACAAAAAAAAAAAACTGTTTCATGTTACCATTATTCTTGGCTACTTGTTAAGTTTACCTGTTACTGTTTCATGTATTGGTATTTTCTAGGGCTGTGAATCTTTGGGTAGACAGCGAATCGATTCGATTCACGATTCATAGGTTTTCAATTCGATTCAAGAATGATTTTTTTTTTTTTTCAAATTCAGAACGATTCAATTCGATTCGATTCACAATTAAATCCGATTTGATTAATGATTCGATTCTGCATTATTTAAGTGCATTCACATGATTATTTAAATGATTCCCCTAAATTCTTTAAATGCTTAGTCAGGGGGCAAATTTCACAGCAGCCTTTATGGTTACAGATGCATAGGTTAGAGGGGAAAAAAACACTTTTGTGCATTGTTAGATGCTAATTTAATGATGATATGGCATATGTAGAATTTGATGTAAGCCAAGATTTTTAAAAAAGAGCTTTAAAAGTATTGATGTTATAGGCTACCATTTTGTCACACCCAAGGGCGTAGCCACATTTCAGAAGTCACATCAATGTCAAATATAAAATGTATGTATTATTATTTATTTTTTTACAAGGAATTATTTTCTTATCTATTACTTTGAATTTGCTATAGAAATCAAATACACTGCTGGACAATAATCAATCATTTGCAATCTATAATTTTTTCCTAATGGCAATTTTATTTTTTATACTAAAAAATATTAATTTAAAATTTTCTGCACAGAATAAGGTAGAAAATATACTTTATAGTTTCTGCACTGTAATAAATGATATGTCAATTAGCACTGCATCATTCATGAATTGTATTTATTTATTGTGTTTATTGTCTTAACGTTTCATCAGTTCATTCTGCTTTTTATTCAGATTAGCTGCAGATATAGCCTGGCACGTCTTAAGTTCTTTGAGCACAAGATCACTTCTCTTACAGTGCGAAAACTTCATCTCATTTTCATAAAATAAAATGCAATAGTATTTAACATTTCCTCTCCATCGGTGAATGATGATTCTGAAAGAAAACGCCAGAAGTCTGTTTGCTATAGCAAGGAACGCTACTTTCACGCATCTGACTATCAGATAAACCTCACGCTCTTATTTCAAGGTTGTTGTTATTGCTGTGGTTGTTTTAACAGTTCCCTTCATACATTCGGTTCAATTACATTGTTAAAACACATTTATCGTTCAATGGAACTGTGCGTATGCTTTAATAACTTAAATTTTTGCTCCGTCCATGCAATAAATGCGCAGCCTTTGACTGCTCAGGTATGTCGTCGGTAAGATGCCGAGAGCCATTGAAAAACTACAGAAAAGTAAAACTACTTCACTTTAGCATTACTGACCACGAGTACTAAGGAGAGATCACACATCTTGTGACAGACACAGGCGGTAAATAGTGGAGCGCGTGAAGGAGAGATGCGAGGCACGAAAACTGTTCAAGGTCTCATTAATTTGTGCTTGAAGTAATTTAATATGTATATACAGGATGTTTCAAAAAATATATATGATGTTTGCATCCCCCTTTGTGTACATGTTTCATACTTTTGCATCTCTGCATGTTATGACTGTTATAAATGCGATTTAGAGTTATGAATGTTCCTGACTCAGCTCTGAATAATAAGAGAAATAATGAATGTTTCCTTTGATGTGTTTGATGGTTTCTAGGTCATTACTGCAGAGTCCGCTAGGCTTCCATAATTATGCAGAACGTTTTGATTTACTGCTGTATCTGGAGGAGTGTAAGATGCATGTGGATATCAAGAGATACAACAAAGATCAAGTCACCTTACTCAAAAGACTATGACAAGGAGGACTTGGATTAAAAGTGAGTGGAAATTTGTTTCTTTGTAAAGGGGTCATATGATGTGATTTCAAGCTTTTCTTTCTCTTTGGAGTGTTACAAGCTATTGGTGCATAAAGAAGATCTGTAAAGTTGCAAAGACTAAAGTCTCAAATCCAAAGAGATATTCTTTATAAAAGTTAAGATTCAACCACACCTACCTAAAACGTCTCGTTCTAACACGCCCCCACATGTCTACATCACGATGTGGAAATATTAGCATAATGCCGCCCAAATGTGCATGCAAAGAAAGAAGGCGTGGTTTCAGGAACAGCAGTAGTGTTGATGCAGTCATGTCAGGGAGACGCTGTGTTTCAGTGCGAAAGCAAAAGCACTTTATTTGGCCTTCCGGAAGTAGATGCAATTAGGAATCATTGGTTAAGATTTATTTACAACAGAACAGCACAACCCAGATGTTCGAATTTGTGCAACGCATTTTATGGACGACAGTTTTTTGAACCTAGAAGAGTACAAGGCTGGCTGTGCAGGCTATTTAAAAAAAAAAAGGGCCAATTCCGACTTTGCTATGACAATCTAGCGCTTCTGAATCAGCTACTGTTTTGCTATTAGTTTAAGCATTTGCTATTGACTTCAAATGTGGAGTTTTGCGCAGCGCAGAGTAAGGCGTCGTGTGTGTGTGTGTGAGGGGAACAATATCACATCACAGGAGAGTGAACTGCCTGTCAGAAATCATAGCACGTCAGCTGTCTTAACCGCGGCTTGTGTACTGCATCATCACTGTGTCTGTCACGTGACCTTTCTGTTGCCCTTTCAGGCTTGAACTGATGGTAAAACTAACGACATTATTAACTGTCTTGATATTTACTTTGAAAGCTGAAGCTGCGAGGGTAAGGTAAAGGGCTTTACATTTCCGACTTGTGCTTGTGGTTTTCGGCCAATCACAATGCACTGGGTCAGCTGGCCAATCAGAGCAGACTGCACTCGTCAAAGGAGTGGGGCTTTGTTGAAAACGATGCGTTTGAGAGAGGCGGGGCATAGAGGACCTACAATAATGTACAGTATTTGAAAAATTATGTGTTTTTTGAACATTAAAGCATGTCAACATATTCTGTTACACCAAATACACAAAATAATGATCTTTAAAATAGCATCATATGACCCCTTTAAAACACATCTTGAAACTTTAGTTCGAATAGGATAATACAAGGTTTTGGGGTCTGATTGTGTAGGCCTATTTCTTGGATTAAAGCTCCCTATTGTTTCGGAGAATAGACCATCAGTCCTGAGGGGAGATCACCTGCTTCTCACCAAGAGTGAGGAGGTCCAACTCTCAACTGTGACCAAATACAAGGGCTACGTTCACAAAGTGGAATTGGATCGGGTTAAACGGCTTCTCTTGAAGGTATGAAGAATGAGTTTTTAAAAATGCATGTGGCGCAATCAGTCAAAATCATTAACAGATGTCTGATCTAACATGTTTTTGGTGCTTGTTAAGGTTCCTTGACCATGTATATGTAGATAAGATGAAATTCTGTGTGGAGTTCACAATGAATCGTCTCCCGTTAAGACTACAAAACACAGAGCAGTACACATGGCGGTCCAGCACGAGCTCAGAGATGTGCTGTTCCCTGTGGGCTCAAGGAGCTTGAACCCTGCATCTCCACCTGCACTGAGGTCAGTAAGACCCCTATTAATATGCTATTAAAACTTCAGAATGAAATATTATGTGTATTTGAGCCTAGTGTGTGTCTGTCTCTAGGCTCTTTGATCAGCAGCTTCAGAGGAACCCTGAAGAGTACAGTGCAGTATGTCACATTGTGGCCGGTACATCCAAGCCGGCACCGTACTTGGTGTTTGGATCTCCTGGCACTGGTAAAACCGTCACGATAGTGGAGGCCATCAAACAGGTAAAACCGGTTATCACACACAGCAGAGTAAACACAACCTCACCACATCTTCATTAAAATGTCAGGTTGTTGCATTGGATGGTATTATGCTTGCCTGTATGAAAGATTTCACCATTCAGTGGAATACCTGTTGCATTCAGTCATTCTTTCTGTTTGTTTCTCAACATCTTGCAGGTGCTAGCTTGTGCTCCATCTAACAGTGCAGCTGATCAGCTGTGTGAAAAGTTGATCACTAGTCAACATGTTGATGCACGGAAAATATACAGACTTTATGCTAGCTCACGCGATCCAAAAGATATCCCTAAAGTTCTAAAGGTTAATGTCTGTTTAACAGTAAATAAAAGAAAGAAAAAAATGCATCCCACGGACATATACTGAGCATTTAAATATCATCCTACCTTACTCATATGTCAGGCTTTCAGGGTTAATGCAAATAAAGGGATAGTTCACCCAAAAATGAAAATCACATTCAAGCCATCCTAGGTATATATTACTTTTTTCTTTCAGACAAATACAATTGGAGTTATATAAAAAAAATTCCTGGCTCGTCTAAGCTTTATAATAGCTGTGGAGGCGGGTAAATTTTGAAGCACAAAAAGTTAGAATCATCATAAAAAGTACTACCAATGGCTCGGACGGTATAAAGGACCTTCTACGAAGTGACCGCTCGAGTTATGCTCCGGTGAGAGAAAGATATCCTTTTAGAGATGGTTGTAGTACCTGCACTTTTATTTGTGTCCCACTTCCCCAGCTATTTTTCACAGGACTCTCGCACCTTATGTTTTACCATTCCTTCTCGTGCGCTACTTGCATTCATGGCACGCAGTGGGTGCACAATGTGGGTTATGACATTACGGACGTAGCCATGAGTACGCTCGTGTGTAGATATGCTAGTTCCACAGAACAAGTTTTGTTTACAGCAAAGGAAAACAAGTCTCCTCTTGGCAGTGCTTAAGTGGAAAATAAAGACGTGCGCTACTCACCCCCTTTTATTCTGAGTAACGGCAACATGTCAGAAGTGCCGGTACGCACAAAATATAGAAGTGCTGGTACTGTGTACCGGTGCGTATTGGCCCACTTCAAGCACTGCCTCTTGGCTTATATCGAAATAATCTGACATTCTTCTTTACAAATCCTCATTTTGTACTTCTAATTTGTGACCTGTGTTTTGTTTTACTCTCTCCTCTGTATTGTTCTCTTCCGCATTCGTCAACTCTCAATGGAGCTTACTCCTACGTCATCAGCTGAAACGCCACTCTCATGAATGTGCGTACAACAGTTAGTGTAAGCTAGAGATTATGGTTTTAAATATGGATATTTTTCTTCACTTCACTTCAGACGGCCTTATTAACCCCGTGTGGAGTACTTTTTTATGATGGATGGACATACTTTTCTGGGCTTCGAAATCTCGAACCCATTCACTACCATTATAAAGCTTGGAAGAGCTTGGACATTTTTTCATATCCAATTGTATTTGTCTGAAAGAAGAAAGTCATATACACCTAGGATGGCTTGAGGGTGAATAAATCATGGAGTAATTTTCATTTTTGGGTAAACTATCCCTTTAAGTAAGATTTAAGTGACAAATGCCTAATGGTGTTACTTTATGCAAGTATGCTTATAGTTTTTATTTTGATTGTTCATGTTGGGTGTGTGTTTTTAGAATACCAGTAATCTGGAGGGAGACATGATTTTTTCCCCATGTAAAGATCTAATGTGCTACAAGATCCTGGTCAGCACACTGGTCACCTCTGGCAGGTGAAGGGCATTATCTTATCTAAACACAGTGAACTCTCTCTTGCGGTCTCTCTTTATCAGACACATAACACATGATTTATAGCAGTCTGTAAATACTGTGTGCATGCAGGCGGGTCACTGGTGGTTTTCCTGTGGATCATTTTTCTCACATCTTTGTGGATGAGGCAGGACATGCTATCGAGTCAGAGACCATCATCAGTGTGGCAGGTGTGTTTGTCTCATCTGTACTGTAGTAAAAGTACTAAAGTATGATAGAAGTGAGATCCATAGACGGTATTATTGCATTGTCTCATTGTGTGCATGTAGGTCTGCTGAATCCAGACACTGGACAGCTTGTTTTGGCTGGAGATCCCAAGCAGCTGGGACCAATCCTGAGATCTCCTCTTACCATTAATCATGGGCTTGGTGAGAAGCACATACAGACACACACTCACTCATTCTACCTATTAGACGATAATTATTTTTGTTTTAAATATATAATATGTTCCTTAAAAAAAGTATTGTTATTGTTCACAATTTAAGCTTTAACTATTGCTGACACATGACTGTTGTCCAATAAAAATGGAGACATTTGAAGCAGTTTGAAGCATCAGAAGCAAAATGATGTGGATGTTTTATTGTAATGTACTCTGGAATTGCGTGTTTTTCCTGTAGATGTCTCTTTGCTGGAGAGGCTGATGACACAGAATGATCTTTATAAGAAAGATGACATGGAGTTTGACAAATGCTACGTCACCAAACTTGAAGCTACAAGAAGCTGCTCCTGACACAGGCCAAGAGGGGAATCTCTAGAATCTCCCGCAGAGATATTGGCATCAGTCAGTACGTTTACATGGACAACAATACTCCGATTTTAATACGATTAAGACGATACTCTGATTAAGAATCTACCATGTAAACAGAGATTTTTGATTACCTTAATCCGGCTAAAGTTATAATCGAAGTAAACTAATCGAATTAAGACACGTGGAGTATTCTTTTTAGT
This sequence comes from Sinocyclocheilus anophthalmus, assembly GCA_018155175.1. Taxonomy (NCBI): domain Eukaryota; kingdom Metazoa; phylum Chordata; class Actinopteri; order Cypriniformes; family Cyprinidae; genus Sinocyclocheilus; species Sinocyclocheilus anophthalmus. The sequence continues at coordinate 483,534 of JADLZN010001566.1, read as the reverse complement.
CCGCATTATTAATGTTTGCAGTACAAGACATGTTACACAACGCATGCGTGCATCAAATGTTTGACGGGGGGCAAATAAGAGCTTCAACACCACCATTGTCTGAACGCATGTGCAAATAATTAACTGCACTTGAAGCCTTCATAAAATTAAAAATGAAACAAAGTACCCCGTAAAAGTACCCCGCTCAAAAACTACTCAGAGTACTAGTTACTTTTTAGCCAGCGATATTTAATGAATTACCAAAAAATATTCATTCATATCAAAGATCTATGTGGATAATAGCTACTTTGAACAAAACCCACTTTTATCTTTATCTCATGATATAGGAATTTCTAACTTCAATACCTTGAAAAATATCAATATTAAAAAGTACTAGTGAACCGGAAGTTGCAACTGACTTCAGTGTTGTGATGTATTTCCGAGTGAAATGGAATATTGAATAAAGGGCGGGGTTTTATTGTGGTGCACCTCCACCTCTTGCTCATAGCAGATTCACGGTTGGATAGGAGTGGTTAAAAATATCTGCTTGTTACTTCTGATATCACGCTTCACCGCTTCTGGGTCCTAACGCTCTGCCAGACGCCACAAGAAAACAACAAACTGCTAATATACACCCACAATGTCATGTAATACTGAAAAAAAAAATTATAACCCTAGCCTTTATCTCCATACTGAAATCCCAGATGGCCAGACAGTGATTCAGCTAAAATATTAGTGTCTGAGACACTGCGAGCACGGAGACTGTAGTGTGCACAGCAAATTTTTACATGCTTAGCTTAAATAAACAGCAGTCCTTACGTCACGACTTAACAAGAGGATTCTCCCAAAGCCGTCAAACTGACGTTATCAGAGCAAGAACGCCATTCCAGAGCAGAAGTGAATTTTCAGTTTTTTGATTAAAGATTACGACGGCAGACCATTTTATTTTCCCAGTGTATTGACTTGCACGGTTTAATTGTTCACCACAAGAATAGTAATGTGCACTAAAAAAGTAAGTAGCGTCATTTTTGATTTCATGACAACTAATAATTTTCAATACCACTGGCAAAACGAACACATACTGTATACTGCCATATATATATTTTTATATTTTTTCAAGGCAATCATTATTTCAAGCTTTGAAATTGGTTTAATCCAAGTCTTCTAAAAAGACACATTCGCTTTATATAATGAACAGATTTTAATAGGCTTTTATTTACATACATATAAATATTGATCAATTACCATTACAAAAATATCTATCTTAAATATTTGCTCATTCTGTGTATTTGTCTCTTTAAAATAGGGTAACTTTGTTGCAAAAGCTTACAGCACAAGGAAGCTTGATTTCAAACTGAATTGAATTTGCAAAAAAAGACAAGTACACATTCAGTAATAAAATTATAAAGCAAATGACCTCAATTCTGTTGAAGTATCCAAAATATGACACCACTGTATTTTATAAGCAGTGATTTCAGAGCCATGTTGTTTATTTAGATAAATGAAACATCAGATGGCTTTGACCTGTAATGACAATGTAGTGATGCAGTTAGGCAGACAAGGATATTTATATGTACAAATCATACAAATACCCCATTCCAAAACATTTCTAGCATAAACATACATTGTAAAGAAATTAAAGTTCCATCTTTGATTGTTGAAAGACTTTCTGGTGCATTTCACTTACAGCCAATAACATTTCCAGTAGGATTTTCATCTGTCAGGCATGGATCTATTCTATATAACTTCTGACAATTTAATCCAGGAGCAAAGAGAAATAATTCCTACTTTCACGAGTTCACGCTTGCATATAATTAGCTGAAGTATGGTAAGGCATATTTGGCGTGCTGTCCGGGGAAGGGCTCCGAGCTCGGGAATGGCCCGAACTTAGAGTACCACCCAAAAAGCAATTGAGCAAGGGACAGCTGCCAGACTGAAGAATCCCCCAAAATGAGCACTGAGAACTGGCGGGGGCTGATGTTTTGAGAAGTCACCTGGTTGGTGAGCCGGAAGAGCCTACGTACTCTGGGGTGAGCAATTTATGCGTTGGAAGGGTAGGCTCTACCGGCTGTTGGTATTGGACTACGTGGTTTGGGGTGCCCGGTCGGGAGGGCTCGAGCCGATGCTCAACGGGAGCTCACGTTGTTGGAATGGGTGAGCCCTACCAGCCGATGGGGGAGGAGCAGCGTGATTGTGTAGCCCTATCAGGAGGGCCCGAGTTGCCTCGACTGGAATAGCTCGCGGTGTCGGCGTACGGGCCCTACTGGCTGACAGGCCCCTCCTAATCAGTGGGCAGAGGGCAAAAAATGGCTGACCGAGAGGGCCCATAAAGCCTCCGATCTGCTGCTTGGAGAGGCCTTTTTGGGCTGCTGATGTTGCTGCCCCGATGCGAAAAGAAAGGCTGGAGAAATTCTTTGCTGGGATGCCCGACAATTGCAGGACTGATCCGAGAAGTTTTTGGAACCAGAAGCGAGTGACAGGTTTTTTGGAGTGGCCTAAAAATAGTGGTTCGTGGGGGAATTTAGCCTTAGTATTTATAAGGCGGAGGTACTCGAAGATGGACTGGTATGGTTGGAATGGAGAAGAGGGATTAAAAATGTAGCCGATGAGTTGATGAATGAACACCTTCTTGGCTTGGTCGGTCTTGCTTTGTTTGATTAAGAAAAGATTTCGCTATCGAGTACGGTTAGGTCTGAGACGGTCTGGTTGATTTTTTGGATCGAATTTGGAAGAGATGGTGAGTTCCAAGCATCTAAGAAAACCGAAAAAGGTTAGAATGAACATGGCGTTGAGTGTGCGGGCTGTACTGAGAGGCTGGTAACCTGTGCAAAGGGTGTGGATACAGTTTGTGAGAATGTCTAATGTTAAAAGGTTGTCTAGCTGGGAGGCTCTCGCCGACGGCCGACGGGAGCTCAATACTCACGGCATCGAACGGGTAGGCCTTGCCGAATGTAGGATGGAAAAAAAAAAGTAAGGTTGTGTAGCAAGGAGGATCTCGCCGTATGTGCCACGAATGCCAAAACGTATACGAGGCAATCGTGCTCGTTAACGCGCGATGGCAATCAAACCGGTGAATTTAGCCGAAGAGGCGATCTGAGGGAATCGCGGACACCCGTGCAAATTATTGGCGTGCTAAATATCTGGGAGCTGTTTTTTCCCTGTCGGCAGTTGAAGCGATCCCAGTAACGTGATATTTAGGCACTGGAATGTGAATTGTACCAGGAGAACACCGCCAAAAAAAAATAAAAATTGTGTTTTACCCCCCGAATGCAAATTTTACTGGGGGACCCCCTCGAAAGCAATTGGGCTATTTTCAGACTAGTTTTGAGTAGTAATTGGGCAGGTTTTGAAGAGAAAACCTGGCAACCCTGCACCAGACAGAGCTGTCGGCGATTTTTCCTATTCTAAAGTCATGCAGTGTGTAACCTCCTATCGCTGATCCATCGTGCAATGTGAACACGGGCGGAAACAAAATGTGAGGATTCCAGATAGTCGTGCAGTGTGAATCGGCATAAGTCTCACCCGTAAGTGGAAAAACACATTCACTTAAGGGAGAAGGCTCTCGCAGCATCTAACGGGAGTTCAATACTCACGGACTCGGATGGGCATGCTTCGCTGGTAGTCTGACGGAAAGGCAAGGTTTGCTCGACCGGTAGGCTCTTGCAGTATCTGATGGGAATTCAATACTCACGGCATCAGATGGGTGAGCCTCACCAGGAGTCGATGGAGAAACATTTGCTCCACCGGGAGCGCTCTTGCAGCATCTGCAAGGGAATCCAATGTCTCCGAAAAATTTGAGTTGATTACTTTGCGTAATTGTTTGATGAATCCAATAAGCTGCTTCTTATAACACATCAGAAAATCTTGGTGCTGCTTTGCATCTGAAAGTTAAGCGCACAACAAAATAGAATTTCCTGTGCCAACGTACCCCAAATAAGTGCCTGGATGGATAGGCATAGCTTTGAAAGCTGAGGTGATGTCGACTTTTGCCAGCTAAGTGCTAATTTTATTATATTGATTGCATGACTACTATTGAGAGGGAATTAGTCAAGGAAACGAGGCGTTTATGCTTGAAAACAGGGAGTTACGTGGAGCTGACAGATCCATTAGAAGGCGTTTCTTACCCCAGAATTTTGCTGGTAGCCACTCCAACGGGCTAATTTGAAACTGAGAAGGCGGGGCATCAAAAGGGCTGACCATGGACCCTCGTTTAATTCATGCCACCTATGGGGGAAAAGCTGAACAGATTATTTCAGTGAAACGGCTGAACGCAATGAAAAACTCAGAAAAATGGCTTTTGATGTCCGCATTCAAGTATTTACGATTGCTGTAGCATTTCTGTTGTAAAGAAATAGCCGAATATTCAAGATCAAGTGGACATTTGAATGAAATGTTTAGCCATACAAGGATTAGATTGCACAGTGACATGTAGAAACGATTGTTGGGCCATTGGTGCCCTTTGGTGTAATGTGTATGTACATTATATTGTTTATAATGCATTGTTCAGTTTTGTTCAACAGAACCATATGGTTACTTGCTTTTGATACTTTATTTGGACCAATTATGGCCTTTTTTTCTTTCCTTTTCTTCTCTAGCAACTGATTTTCCAAAGTACATAGTAACGAAATTACCCATTTAAAAATAAAAAATTTGGCAACTTTTAGTATCTTTAAAAAGTTATTAGATGTTAAAGACTTGCATTTTCCTCTTAACCACCCAAAGAAGAAAGTATTGAAAAGCTAGCCAGGCGGCAAGTCGGCTAGAGACTTGGAGAGAGGTGCTTAGCAATACTCACGTCACATGTGAATTAGGTTGCTAGTTACACTTGTTTGATAATAATGGTTTCTTTTATGATAAACCTAGTTGTTAGTTTGTACCTATAATTGTTAATCATTTAGGTACATAGTTGAACTTATTTTCTCAAAACACAATCTTTTTCATCCGTTTATCTGAGTGAAATGTGTAGTTTAAAATGCAGGTAAAAATGCTAGCAAAAATTCAGAAAATCTGAGTAATTTGTGTATTCTACGCAGTTTGTGTCATGGTTACAAAATGACATCAACCTCCTTTTGTCACAAGGTCGTTTCACAACTTTTAGCAACAAAACGACCTGCCTTTTAGCGACTTTACCTAAAAATTAATTTGCAACACGGCTTGCGTCGCTACAGGAAGCGGCCTCGCACTAGCGTCTGCTGGAGGCCCGGCTGCATACGACGCTGCCGCCGGAAGAGCCGCGGTGAAAGGTTGAGCCGAAGCAGGAAGCAAGTGATGCTGTGCTGCGGTGAGATCTGGGGCACGGCCCAGGCTCGTTGGAGGCCTGCCCCTGCGACCCAGCACTTAAGGAGAGCCGGGTCTTGTGCAGGGCAATGGTGGTGTCGAGGTGAGTTCGGGGCCTTGCGAACTTTGCTCGAAATATTGGCCGCTCTGCTGGGATAGATTTGGGAGTGAGGTTGTCTGATTGCTGGGAGACGAATAACTTAGATAGTACAGATCCGCTTGGTTTACATTACCCTTCGCGAGGACGGTGCATCGGAATTAATCAGCGTTTGCCTCAAGCTTAAATGCGGTCCACTTTCCGATTGGAGGAATTGTAGGCTCAGCCAAAAAAGAAGATGTCGGGAAAAATGGAAGTGACGCCGATAGAGGCGAGGTTAAGCCTCGGCGTCGTGGAGAGCGTGTGGCTGGTCGAGCAGCGAGCAGTGGCCGCGATGAAACCTGGAGCTCGGCAGCGGTGTCTGGCGGAGAACGAGCGATCCTGGGGCTGGCAGTTTGCCCGGAGAACCAAAAAATCCCCAGTACAGGTCTGACAGCATAGAAGCGGAGTCTGCGATGTAATGGCAAAAGGTGCAAACCGAATGCTGATACCGTCAATAGATAGAGGTAAGTCAACTGTATTTATATCATTGTGTTTATTAACTTGAGTGCACTCCACCTGTGTTAATTAGGCTAAGTATCTGACGCGCTCCTCCCGAACCTTGTTAATAAAACAATTTAAAAGCAGGAGAGATCGCGATTGCACACAGTCTACGCACAAACAATATAGGAGTGAGAGGACAGGCAGTTAATTTGTATAAATTAGGCCTATTTGAGAGCTCGCGTCCAGTTTGTTCTCATGTTACAATAAAGCACTCGCCACATTTGCGCGGTAATGATTAAAATTATGCTGAATACCTGCAATCCCACGCGGACATTCAGACTCTGTAATCGACAGAAGGCGGATGCGGTGTCAAACTCACTGTCGGAGAGGAAAGAGAGATGCAGCTTGGAAAAGCGACGGCTTTTCCCGGTTCAGATATCTGGGCTTTTATTGGTCGGATATCTTTATTGGCCACTGAGTGCCGACAAAGGTTTGAATATCATTTCAAATTGTGGGTGTATCGTACTCCGTAACGAAGTAGATTATTTTGCTTAAATTGTACTTAAGTACAAGTAAAAGTACAGCTTTAAAAATGTACTCAAAAAAGTACAAGTACCCGAAAAAAAACTACTTAATTACAGTAATGTGAGTAGTTGTAATTCGTTACCTCCACCACTGCACAAAACCGTACAACACGAACAGAGTGTTGTGAAATTCCGAAGGAGGACGTCGGGGTGAGTCGCGGGTGACGTAATGACGTGTGCCATTAATCGATCTATGTACTATAACATGTAAAACGGGAACATGAAAGGAATATTCTAAAAGCAACTCATGTAAACACCTTAATCATAATATTGGCTTATTTAGAATAAGGTAAATAATTAGATTACTGATGTCCATGTAAACGTAGTGTCACATGACCCTTCAGAAATCAGGGGAGGAAACGGATCTGGACAGCCCATAATAGCAGTTAAAATAATGATGATGACACTTCTCTCAAATCTCAGACGGTCTGTATAATCACTTTACTTTTTGTGGGGTTTGATTTTGTAGGATTAGAAGATCAGAAGAGCTATCAAATCAGATGAAGACCTCGAAAAGTACATGTGCATTGACGATCTCAAAATTAGTTGGGGTTTAAGCCTTGTAAACATACTGGTAGTGCTTTTTATCTTAAAATAGGATGTGTGAAAATAATATAATAGCTGTCTTCCTTTGTGTGTTTGGTGGATTATGTAGGTTGGTTCCGTGGAGGAGTTTCAAGGCCAAGAGAGGAAAGTGATCCTGGTGTCGGCTGTTCGCAGCAGCAAAGAGCATATAGATTTGGATGAAACGTTTAATATTGGGTTTCTTAAGAATGAGAAGGTATGGTTTAAGCACTTTAAATTGATCAAAATTGACAATAAAGACACATTTTCTGTTTCATATAAATGATGTTCTTTTAAACTTTCTATACATCAAAAAATCCTGAGAAAAGTATCACTGTTTTCTACAGAATTATTAATCCGCAAAACTGTTTTCTACATTGATAATAATAAAAAAATGTTTCTTGAACACCAAAACAGCATATTATAATGATTTCTAAAGGATCATGCGACACTAAGACTGGACGCTGCCGCCGGAAGAGCCGCGGTGAAAAGGTTGAGCCGAAGCAGGAAGCAAGTGAGGCTGTGCTGCGGTGAGATCTGGGGCACGGCCCAGGCTCGTTGGAGGCCTGCCCCTGCGACCCAGCACTTAAGGAGAGCCGGGTCTTGTGCAGGGCAATGGTGGTGTCGAGGTGAGTTCGGGGCCTTGCGAACTTTGCTCGAAATATTGGCCGCTCTGCTGGGATAGATTTGGGAGTGAGGTTGTCTGATTGCTGGGAGACGAATAACTTAGATAGTACAGATCCGCTTGGTTTACATTACCCTTCGCGAGGACGGTGCATCGGAATTAATCAGCGTTTGCCTCAAGCTTAAATGCGGTCCACTTTCCGATTGGAGGAATTGTAGGCTCAGCCAAAAAAGAAGATGTCGGGAAAAATGGAAGTGACGCCGATAGAGGCGAGGTTAAGCCTCGGCGTCGTGGAGAGCGTGTGGCTGGTCGAGCAGCGAGCAGTGGCCGCGATGAAACCTGGAGCTCGGCAGCGGTGTCTGGCGGAGAACGAGCGATCCTGGGGCTGGCAGTTTGCCCGGAGAACCAAAAAATCCCCAGTACAGGTCTGACAGCATAGAAGCGGAGTCTGCGATGTAATGGCAAAAGGTGCAAACCGAATGCTGATAACCGTCAATAGATAGAGGTAAGTCAACTGTATTTATATCATTGTGTTTATTAACTTGAGTGCACTCCACCTGTGTTAATTAGGCTAAGTATCTGACGCGCTCCTCCCGAACCTTGTTAATAAAACAATTTAAAAGCAGGAGAGATCGCGATTGCACACAGTCTACGCACAAACAATATAGGAGTGAGAGGACAGGCAGTTAATTTGTATAAATTAGGCCTATTTGAGAGCTCTGGCGTTCCATTTGGTTATCATGTTACAATAAAGCACTCGCCAAATTTGCGCGGTAATGATTAAAAGTCATATGCTGAATACCGCAATCCCAAGCGGACATTCAGACCTCTGTAATCGACAGAAGGCGGGAATCGGTTCGAGCAAATCACTGTCGGAGAGGAAAGGAAAGAGAGACTGCAGCTGGGCAAAAGCGACGGGCTTTTTCCCGGTGCAGATATCTGGGGCTTTTATTGGTCTGGATATCTTTATTGGCACTGAGTGCCGACAAAGGTTGAATATCATTTCAAATTTGTGGGTGTATGTACTCCGTTACGAAGTAGATTATGTGATAATTTGTACTTAAGTACAATTAAAAGTACAGCTTTAAAAATATACTAAAAAAAGTACAAGCCGAAAAAAAAACTACTTAATTACAGTAATGTGAGTAGTTGTAATTCGTTACCTCCACCACTGCCCAAAACCGTACAACACGAAGACGAACTTGTTGTGAAATTCCGAAGGGGACGTCGGGTGACGTCGCGTGGTGACGTAATGACGTGTGCCATTAATCGATCTATGTACTATAACATGTAAAACGCGAACATGAAAGGAATATTCTAAAAACAACTCATGTAAACACCATAATATTGGCTTATTTAGAATAAGGTAAATAATTAGATTACTGATGTCCATGTAAACGTAGTCACTGCCCCCTACAGGAAACAGGTGGAAACGGCTCTTTGACAGCCCATAATAGCAGTTAAAATAGTCATGACACTTCTATCAAATCTCTTGACGGTCTGTATCATCACTTTACTTTTTGTGGGGTTTGATTTTGTAGGATTAGAAGATCAGAAGAGCTATCAAATCAGATGAAGACCTCGAAAAGTACATGTGCATTGACGATCTCAAAATTAGTTGGGGTTTAAGCCTTGTAAACATACTGGTAGTGCTTTTTATCTTAAAATAGGATGTGTGAAAATAATATAATAGCTGTCTTCCTTTGTGTGTTTGGTGGATTATGTAGGTTGGTTCCGTGGAGGAGTTTCAAGGCCAAGAGAGGAAAGTGATCCTGGTGTCGGCTGTTCGCAGCAGCAAAGAGCATATAGATTTGGATGAAACGTTTAATATTGGGTTTCTTAAGAATGAGAAGGTATGGTTTAAGCACTTTAAATTGATCAAAATTGACAATAAAAACAATGTTTCTTGTTTCAGATAAATGATGTTCTTTGGAAACTTATATACGTCAAAAAAAAACTTCACCCCTAGAAAAGTATCACTGTTTTCTACAGAATTATTAATCCGCAAAACTGTTTTCTACATTGATAATAATGAGAAATATTTCTTAAGCAGTAAATCAGCATATTATAATGATTTCTAAAGGATCATGTGACACTAAGACTGCAGTAATGACTGCTGAAAATTCAGCTTTGCATCACAGGACTAAATTATGTTCAGAATAGGAAACAGTTTACCTTTTTAAATGGCACAAATATTTCATAATATTCCTGTTTTTACATAAGAGACTTGCCAAACCCAAACTTTTGAACAGGAAACCCACTTTAGTCTTGAACTTGTCCTTGTTCATGTCTCTTTTGTGGTGACAAGAGCAAAAGCTTTGTTCATCGTGGTGGGAAACCCCACCATTCTGCGGACTGATGAAAGCTGGGGCCGGTATATACTGTACACTTCCTACTTACACATGGATGAAATGTAAAGAAAGCTGTTCCTCTAAATGATGTGCATCTCTTGTGTATGTTTATAGGTTTATTGACTTTTGCTTTGAGCAGGGAGGTTACACCGGGTGCATTTCCTTCACCAGTGTTGAGGGAATAGAGGAGGTTGAAAAGCGTCTGCTTGCTCCTAACATCCAGCATGAGAGAAGTGAGACCGGTTTTAATCATACACTTAATCTCTGCAAGTCACATCACATTGTTCGACTTCAACCATAAACCTGTTTTTCATATCTCAACTTAATTGGTTTCTGTAGATTTCAGAAATGGGATGAAAAATGAAACTGGTTTTAGTTTAATGCCTTCAAAATACTTGCGAAGCCCTCATTTAGGAAAGGGAAATACATGAAGTAATCATGTGTGTCTGTTGATGTTCTGCCAAAAACAATCGTGTCAGATTTCAAGCTTTAGCAGTTTTGCAAATTATATGTTGTGTTCATCCGCATTGCAAGCAGGACGTCGCTGTGTTCTTTCACTTCTAGTGGAAACTGAGAGTGCAGTCCAACAATATGTAAATCCTGAGTGGAGACACGATTACTAGCAGAGAAGACAACTCAAGCCTTCAGAAGCTAGTATGGAAATCCTGGATCTGTCGATTCTAAAGCCGGGCACACACTGTACGATTTGTATGGTCCTTTACATTTGTTGCTTGTCAGACTGTAAGAAATGATCCTAATGGGATCTTGGGGGGGAAAAAAGCCATGGCACACTGTGCAACATCAAAGATTTTAAGTTAGATTGCATGATAAACATGGCAGTCAAGACTTTGTACAGTGTGAACCTGGCTTAAATATTAATAAACGTTAAGCTTGCATGTAATTGAATTTGATCGGATGACAGAAAATACTTTAATTTACCTTAAAAATATGAGCACACTGATTTTTGAGAATAAAGTGCCTTTCTTATTCCAACATTAAATGGTTCATTATTCAACCACATTCATATATTTTCAAATTATTTTTTATAAATCCTCTCCTCTAGTGTGAAGTTTTACAGTGCATGTCTCTCTCTTGTGGCTGTTGGGAGTACTGCTATACCCAGCTGAGTTACTCTAGGTCCCAGTGATGTTTGAGCCATTTTCCTTATGTGCTGTTAAGACACCAAATGCCTACAAACCTGCAATCCTATCTTCATCACCTCTGGGTGATTTTTTTTCTATAGCATTTTATAGAGCCTGCGACACCAGCACAGCTGATCTTGTGGTATCTATCAAGTCAAAAGATATATTTTCTTAGTTAAATAAATAACACCACTTATAGGGACAGTCCTACTGGGGATTTTTTTTTTCCAAGGACAGAAAAATACCCCTTTGCTTTCCTCTTAAAGGTGCAGTCACATTATCAACATTGTTGCGAAATTTCACAGGCAAAAATAAAACATTGCTACACTATTGATCATAAACAATGTATGAAGTACATTGTATGTTACTTTCATACCAGCTTTCGGTTTTTGGTCGAATTTGAGCAGTAAACTTGAAACTATTGCAAAATATGTTTGGGGAAATATTTTCGCTCAATCAAAATTCCAGATGCGAATTCCTAGTGAAATGATTGGATTTTGCCAACAAATGAAACAAATCCCTGAACAGTAAATGTGACCTCACCTTTATTTATTCCAAAACCTTCACTGGTGACACTTGTTCAATAAAGACAGGTTAAACCTACTACCATTTTGAGAAAATGAACAGTTCTTTTTTTTTTCCATGTGAGGAGGATCTAGAGATCCGCTTGAACTCACAGATAAATGAAAGGATAGACACTTAATACTACTTCTTAGCAGACATCACCTGGAGTCAATGATTTGCTCTTGAGTGTATGACACTTCTGATATTGTAACACACTGTACCACAGGTGAAGTCAAAAAAAGATTAATCTTTCCTCCTTTTTTTCCACACAAACATGCTGAACAGACCTGGCCAGACCAACAGCCTGAGTGAGCTAATTCAGTTTCAGCCTGTTAAACCATTTTTCAGATAGCCTTTTCTAAACGATCAACACAAATGTTTATGCCAGTCAACCCCATTGATCAGACGGTACTTGTACTTCATGTGAAATAAATATGCCGTCTATCCTGACTAAGGCCAATGGACAAATTTAAACAAGTTTGAGGTCAGCCGTCAAAAAAAAAAAAAAACAGACACAGAGTACAGGCTGGCAGAATGATAAATGTATTTTTGCTTTTTTACGTAAATCACTGAGCATCATATACAGAGGCATAAAATAACTAAACCAGAACCGAAAAAGACAGAAGATTTATGTACAAATACAAAATTAATCAGTCAGTCTTTCTCCCAGAGAAGGAAGGAAGGTATGCTGGTGAAAGGAAAAGAAAAAAGAAAGATGGCAGGATGGAGAGGTATTGGGTACCGACACACACTTTGATTCCCTTATAAATATTTTTCTGTCATCCACACCTGGATTGCGAGAAATGTGGCGCGTGGTGGGTACTGCAGGCTTTTCCTGGGGTCAGTTTGCGTGGTTACAGGTTGCGTTACAAACACCCTTGCGTTGGGTGTGGCTCATAACAGCAGGCAGCCGCTTCTCTTCTTGCGCTTGCGGACCTGCAGCGCCGCCCTGGTGGCCATCTCAAACACCTCCCGCACTCCCTCTTTAGTTTTAGCCGAACACTCTAAACATCCAAACGCACTGATCCTGTTAGCCATGTCACGGCCCTCCTCAGGTTTTACAGGTTCCTGGAACATACACACAATATTATGAGAGACAGCATTCTTTCAGAAAATACTTTAACTAGTTTGTTTCATTTATCCATCAAAAGTGACAGTAAAGACATTTACAATGTTACAAAAGATTTCCATTTCAAATAAATTGTTCATTTTGAACTTTCGATTCATCTAAAAATCCTGAAAACAATGCATCACTGTTTCCACAAAAATATTATGCAGCACAACAGTTTTCAACAATAATAGTAAGAAATATTTCTTGAGCACCAAATCAGCATTTTGAAATGATTATGAATCATATTACAATGAAGACTGCTCAAAATTATTTATTTATTGATTGAATAAATGTAGCCTTGGTGAGCATAAGAGACTTCCTTTAAATACAAACTCATTGGCGACTTTAAACGTTTGAACATTAAAGTTGAACTTTTCTCTACTTGCATACGGATTCAAAGCAAAACTAGGTTCCAATAAAACAATCAACGGCTACAATAAAAACATTAACCTCATTCAATACAAACCAGGGACCTACTTACTGTGTTTGATATGCCATATTAGCAGACTACACTCTGACGGTACAACTGACACTGCAGGCAGGTTATACTATTTTTAAAAGCAGCACATAAAACAGTAAAATGCACTACAATAACAACTTTATACTGTACTACTGTAGTGTGTGGAATGTCACATGACTTACAATCTGCCACATTCCTGTCGAGATAAAATCAAGTTGAGCTCAGTGAGCATTCCTAGACATTAACGACACTGTTTGATAGCTCTCTTAAAAGCTGCTTGAACATCTATAGACACAACAGTTCCTTTCAACACAAAAGTAGATGAGCAATTTGAGAGAACATGATGTGTCATAATTGTGTAAGTTGTTTCACATTAGCAATGTACTTGAATCACATGAACACACACACACACACATATATATATACACAAAATTGTTATTCTGACTAGTATTGAAGTTTCACTACTGCTTCTGACGTACTCTTACAAACACCCTTCAGTATGAAGCAATCCCTGAGGGCAGCTTTATCCCCACAGGAAACAGCTGCATTTACATTTGCTTTTGTGGCTGTCAGAGACAGGAAGTGTCCTGTTTGTTACGGCAAAGGCCAACAAAAGGCCTCTGCTGTGTCCTCTACTGTCCTCTACTTCAAGGTTACTATGGCCAACCTGTTACTACGTCCACACACACACACACACACATCTGCCATACCTGTTTCATCTTGATCAGCTCCCTGCGCGTGTGTTCATCATTCCGCAGGTCCTTTTTATTGCCAACAAGGATGATGGGAACGTTGGGGCAGAAATGTTTTACCTCTGGCGTCCATTTCTCTGGAATATTCTCTGGAAGAGACCACAAAAAAAAAAAGAGAATGAAACCCGACACAACTGTTTGATATTTTTTAGAAATTATTTAATACAGCAAATTAAATTATGAATAATAATTTACAGTATTTACAACATTTAATAAATTCTTAAATTTAGCCTTAATGTAATCTTTACAAGTTTAATTACTGCCTCAATTTAATTTAAATGTAATTTACATTTCTGTTCAAATGTTCTGAATTGATACGATTTTTTTTGTTAAATTAAATGGAATAATTTTAACCTTTTAATTGCTAAATTGATAAATTATATTATAAAATTATGTAATTTTTATATTATATAAAGGTTTTCTACTTTAGGATTCCAAGTATTTCCAAGTATTTCATTGTTTAGTATATCTTTACACAGGGTTTTCTGCAGACTTGAACAAGTTAAATTTAAGACCTAAACCTGTAATGGAAATACACATTTTGTTACATACATATATGTAATATTTAATGTTTAAATTAAAGAAAACAAAATATCATTGCTGTAAATGATATTTATTACTACGATATACGTACAGTGAACTTTTAATGTTAGCAGACAATATTCCATACAAAATATCCTCACAAAATAATTGAGATTTTTGGCTTAAATCTGCATATTTGCCTTTACAAAGGCCTATTTTTTAACCTTTTTAGATGTATGCATCATCTTACATGTCAAATTATTACAATTTATCAATAAATTCAATATACACTATAGGGCTGTTACCAGTCAGATTAAATAATTTACACTTCAAATAACAATAATTACAACTGCAATGAATAATGTTCTGAGATTAATGTTTAATTGCATTTATGAGTATACAAATAAGAATGTTGAGGGGAAAAATGCATACTTTTCAAAATACTTTTTCAACTAAACTACCAGTAAGTCACTGAATGAGTGAGTCATTGAGTCATTCATTCAACTGATTGAGTGTGTTATTATGCTGGTATCTTAAGGACTTTCGTGAACAGCTGACTCCTAAAGTTTTTGATATTCTTCATATTCTGTGTGGTAGTCAGATAAGTTTAAATAGATTTTTACCTTTTATGGGCATTTTTACTTTTATAAAGCCATTTTTTTCTATAAATGTGCATTATCTTTTGAGTCAAATTCTTAAATGAATCTGACTAAGAATACACATTTGGCCCTGTTACCACAAATTAAATCAGTATCCAATACCTCATTTTTTGTATCCAGACATAAGCCGCACCTGAAGAGGCATTTAGATGTGTTTACACGCTGTTTAATGCAGGACATGAAAGCATTTAACCTGCAGTTACAAATGAATAAATAATGTTTTGATATATTAAACAAAACATTGAATATGCTTTTGAACGAATTTGAAAAAATGCAAGATACTTAAATGTGAATTAAAAAACCGCCAGTAGGTGGCAGTAAGTCACTGTTAAGGGAGTCATCGCGACTGAACTGAATCATTTAAACAGTTGATTCATTCAAGAACGAAGCACAAGCGCTGCGGCTTTGTTTGGAATTATTTTT
The DNA here is from genome assembly GCA_018155175.1 of Sinocyclocheilus anophthalmus. Lineage (NCBI taxonomy): Eukaryota > Metazoa > Chordata > Actinopteri > Cypriniformes > Cyprinidae > Sinocyclocheilus > Sinocyclocheilus anophthalmus. The sequence continues at coordinate 467,941 of JADLZN010001566.1, read as the reverse complement.
GTTAGCGAAATAGTGCAAAAACAGGCAATATGGTGTCTAAAACGTAAGTCTCTTAATAAAACTTCTAGTTTATTGAACTGTTGTAAAAAATCAATATCACATTTGTATATGGTAATTCTTGGAGAAAAAAGGCACTCTTCCGTGTGAAATTGATTAAATATACACATTTTCTGCCCCCATATCTTGACTTTTGGGAGCATTCTGTGTATTAATAGACTGACTCGAGCAGTGATCAGGGTAGTGTTTTTGAATGGTTGTTTTTTTTGGCGTCGTGAGAATATTGCGCAAATGCTCCCTTGTCTGGTGTTAACTATATCATGTTATGAATAAACTAAATATTTTGAATTTTTACCTCAGTGTGTTTCTGAGTTTGTGTGCTGTCACGCTCATTTGTTCTGAAGTTTCGAGACAAACAGAGTGAGCCTCAGCGTGAGCTTGTATTCTGCTAACTTACTGCAATTCTCTTTGATGATGCAGTAACTTACCGCGGGGAAGAAAAATCTTCGGTCTGTCCAATGATTTTAAACAGTCATTTAGGTCCGTCAGACTGAAGATATTTTAGTTGTAATGAGACCAAAAATAATTAAGAACCATCGAATCCGAATTGAAGACATTTTAAGACCTTTTTTAAATTACCCGCGGACACCCTTTTACTACAGCTGTGTATATCTATAATATACTAGTGGCTGTCAAACGATTACGCATTCAAAAATAAAAGTTTGGTTACATAAATGTCTTTTGCTGTGTATAATTTTATATTTAAATATAAATACAACATAGCATGTTATCTTTTTAGACACAATGCTTTTTATATATTAAATAGATTTAAATAATTAATCTAGACGTAACTATTTTCAGAATAATACTGTATGTGTGGTATTTAAATATACAATATATCAGTGAGTAATCATTTGACCGCACTTATATATATATATTTCTCTATTATATATATAATATACACACCCCCACCCCCCCCCCCCCCCCCCCACCCCCATAATTCTTAAATGAACAAAGTTCTTTTTCTTTTCTTGTTGAATAAATGTTAATTTCGTTCAAAAAAATAAACATAAAAAAAACATTTAAAACAAAAATCTTACTGACACCAAACTTTTGAATGATGTGTATGTGTGTAGTTAAGTACCTAAACTATCTGGACTATCTATAGAGAAGCACATCAGAATAACATCCGTGTCTGGATACGACAATGGCCTCAAACGATCATAGTCTTCCTGACCAGCTGTATCCCATAGAGCCAACTCCACCTGAGAGACAGAAAGAGAAATGCAGATACTTCAGTATTCTTTTTCAGCTGAAGGTATGAACTGAACTTTGAGTGGCCTGAATGTCAATGTCAGAGGCCATAAATATAAAAAGCATTTAGAAACCTGAGGCTATTTAAAGAAATAACTGCAGACCACACTTGACTTCTCTCATAATATGTCCAAGCATATCTATTCAAGATGGCCACAAATTTGGGTTCAAAATATGACAGGCTGCAGTAACACCCTATTTCCCTCTCTCAAGCAAACATACACATTCTCAGCGCTTCTGTCCACAAAATGAGGAAGAAGGACTGTGTACAAGACTATTTCAGGATAACTGACCTGTTTGCCATCCACCTCTATGTCAGCGATGTAGTTTTCAAACACTGTGGGCACATAGACCTCGGGGAACTGATCTTTACTGAACACAATCAGCAAGCAGGTTTTCCCACAGGCTCCATCTCCCACAATCACCAGCTTCTTACGGATAGCTGCCATCACTACAGAAAGCAAGAGAGGAAGAGATTTTACCATTCGAAATGGTTAAAAAAAATTATATGCATGCATGCATGTATGTATGTATATATTGTATTTAATGACAATAATGACTGGCTGTATATTATGTCACTTATTATATAAGCTATTTAACAAATAAACAAAATTAAATTGTTCATTAGTTTAAATTGTAAATATTAGTTTACATGAATGAATAGAATTGTATACATTAGCTTAAACTGTATATATTACCTTAAATAAATAAACAATTAGTATAATAGCTAAGAAAGATAAAAAAAAAGTTGCATGATGGTGATGAAATATCCAGTTTAGCAGTGATTCTACAAACATTTAACAAATCAAACTAATTGGTCCAGACAGCCACAAAATACATCCAGACACAACACAATAGAGTGGAGCAGAAACCGTTCCAAGATCAATCCTGCATTTATGCAGAATCAGGAGGCCAAAATGCTGATCAAGGACCTAACTGACCCACAAAATGAACATGAAATTAGCACATTTTGTTCTAGGCCTTATTTGAGAGCGGTTTTTGCATCCACACAGACAGAAACAAAGCCAGAGCGTGAAAAGTATGGAAAATTCAGTAAGAGAAAGAGGGAGACTTTCCTGCCCCACCCTTTTCCTCCCTTTCCCATAATTTGGAGAAAAAAATAAGGACACGATGGCCCAAAAACGTCACAGCCAAAGAACATACACACACATTTTTCTTTAAATAGTGCCAATCCAGCCAGCTGTCCGCATTTAAGTAGGACATACACGTATAGAGCAGCAGTGCTGCCATACAGTAGCCCAATGAACGGGACTACATGATTTTGGCTTCTACGAGTGACCGCAGACAGAGAAATTCAGAACATGTCAGACATAGGTATATAGAAATCTATAAACGCATTTAAAACAAAAGTTGACATTTACCACCACAACACACCAGTCCAGCAGCAAGTACAAAAAACTATTTGTTTGGCCTTGAATCACAGTAATACTACAGGTGCATCTCAATAAATTAGAATGTCATGGAGAAGTTCATTTATTTCAGTAATTCAACTCAAATTGTGAAACTCGTGTATTAATAAATTCAGTGCACACAGACTGAAGTAGTTTAAGTCTTTAGTTATTTTAATTGATGATTTTGGCTCACATTTAACAAAAACCCACCAATTCACTATGTCAACAAATTAGAATACTTCATAAGACCAATTAAAAAAAAACATTTTTAGTGAATTGTTGGCCTTCTGGGAAGTATGTTAATTTACTGTACATGTACTCAATACTTAGTAGGGGCTCCTTTTGCTTTAATTACTGCCTCAGTTCGGTGTGGCATGGAGGTGATCATTTTGTGGCACTGTTGAGGTGGTATGGAAGCCCATGTTTCTTTGGCAGTGGCCTTCAGCTCGTCTGCATTTTTTTGGTCTCTTGTTTCCCATTTTCCTCTTGACAATACCCCATAGATTCTCTCTGGGGTTCAGGTCAGGCCAGTTTGCAGGCCAATCAAACACAGTAAAACCATGGTTATTGAACCAGCTTTTGGAAGTGTGGGCAGGTGCCAAATCCCGCTGGAAAATGAAATCAGCATCTCCATAAGCTTGTCAGCAGAAGAAGCATCAAGTGCTCCAAAAAATTGCTTGGTAAAACTGGTGCAGCTGAGGTTGGTTTTCAAAACCCCAATGGACCCATTCAGCAGATGACATTGCACCCCAAATCAATCACAGACTGTGGAAACTTAACACTGGACTTAAGCAACTTGGGCTATGAGCTTCTCCACCATTCCTCCAGACTCTAGGACCTTGGTTGCCAAATGAAATACAAAACTTGCTCTCATCTGAAAAAGATACTTTGTTACCACTGGGCAACAGTCCAGTTCTTCTTCTCCCTAGCCCAGGTAAGACGCCTCTGACATTGCTGGGTTCATGAGTAGCTGCTCCGGGTGTGTTTTCACGGTTTGTGTGTGTTCACTGCTGTTTGTGTGCACTTTGGATGAGATAAATGCAGAGCAATAATTCTGAGTATGGGTCACCATACTAGGCCACACGTCACTTCACCTTAACAAGAGGAATATGACAATTGTAGCCAAATTCCTTGACACGTCTGTTTTGGTGGCTCTTGATGCCTTGACCCCACCCTCAGTCCATTCCTTGTGAATTTCACTCAAATTCTTGAATCGATTTTTTGCTTGACAATCCTCATAAGGCTGCGTTTCTCTCGGATGGTTGTGCATCTTTTTCTTGTCACACTTTTTCCTTCCACTCAACCTTCTATTAACATGCTTGGATACAGCACCCTGTGAACAGCCAGATTCTTTGGCAATGAATGTTTGAGGCTTACCATCCTTGTGAAGGGTGTCAATTATTGTCTTCTGAACAACGGTCAGATCAGCAGCTTCCCCATGATTGTGTAGCCTAGTGAATCAAACTGAGACCATTTTGAAGGCTCAGAAAACTTTTGCAGGTTTTTTTTAGCTGATTGGCATGTCACCATATTCGAATTTGTTGAGATAGTGAATTGGTGGGTTTTTGTTAAATGTGAGCCAAATCATCACAATTAAAAGAACCAAAAAAACTACTTCAGTCTGTGTGCATTGAAATTATTTAATACACGAATTTCACAATTTGAGTTGAATTACTGAAATGAACTTTTCCACGACATTCTAATTTATTGAGATGCACCTGAACAGTTTGGGATCCACATTTGGTAATAACCAGTTTTTTTTTTTTGACATTGTTTCATATTTAATAACAACAATAATAATGTGGTATTATTATTAAATATCATTTTGGACATGTGCCTTGGCAATACCAATTTAGGACATTTATTGTGCTTTTTTTGTATATGGTATTCTCTGAACTACTTTAGGGTACAATGTAAATGTATATAAATCCCTACCAATAAAAAGTATCCAAGTACTAAGGTATTACTATAAACTACTGATTTGGGGGTCCAGTTATTTTAAATTGTAATAATACTTCACAATATTACGGTTTTTTCTTGCATTTTTGATTAAATAAATTCTGCCTTGGTGAGCATATCTTTCAAACTTTTGGAATTACCTTTAAAATAAAGTAAAATCAAATGAAGTCTTCACTTCAGTGTGTGTGAGAAGAGCTGCACAAATTAATGAATGACTCAACATTTTATTACTGTGGTTTCAAAGTATAGTCAGGACTTTGCAGCTTCATGAGACATTTAGATTGGATGGTCACAGGAAGTTGTCAGCTGAGCCTGAAACAGAAAGCACACCCACACATTGAACTTCAAAAATCACAGGACATGTTCTAAGAGAGAGAAAAGAACTGAAACAGGTCAGTGCTATTCTTGAACGTACGTCCCTGGAGAAAGAAATGTGTTCTTGGTGACGGCAGCCTGGTTTCTCACATGCACACACATTCATCTCTGCTGCCATTATCTCACAAGCCCTTCAAACACACCCAGTTCTGCCCACACTTTTTGAAACAGTTCAGACAAATTAAAAAAAATTTACAAAACGGACATATTAATTAACTGAAAATGAAATCAATCATAATTCATTTTTAAGTAGAAAAATGACAATGCAATCTGTGATATGTCATATTGGGAATTTCCCCACAGTGCTTGCTCTGGGAATGCAGTCCCGTCTCTTGAGGGCACAATGAAGAAACATTTCCTCAACCTCTGGTGGCAGGATTAGAAGGAGCTCACTTCCTGTTCTGACAACTCCCTTCCTGCTCACATACAAGCTCCAAAAAACTATTATATCTTTTAAATTAAAAAGACTGCAGCCCTCATAAATCACACAACTGTATCTGAGAGTAAAGTACTGTTAGACCAAAGCCATGTCTTTTTAATATTATTTTTATACTATCAAAGTATTTATTAATAATTTGAATTAGCTTTAATTAAGTTTTTCTTCTTCCGTGCTTTTGTCATTTTTAAAAAAAGATTTCCATTTAGCTTTTTTTTTTTTTTTCAATTTCATTTTTAGTAATTTTAGTACTTCAGCTTAAATGTACAGTTGAGGTGAAAAGATTTGAGGATCACTGATGTAGATTGTTTGCACAATAGATAGACATTGGGTTATAATCTGAAAGGTCAACTACTCTTTCTGACAACCCAACGACTAGTCAATTATGAAAATATGATGTTATGCACAACCCTAACATCCAGAGAATCAAAGACTTGTTGAGTCGAGCACTGGACTGAATCAGCAGGAGTTAATCAGAAGAAAATGAGAAAAGGTGCATTTCATTATGATTGATACGAATCTATAACAGCTCGATACAACCTGGATATGGAAAGTGAATGAGATTTAAATTGGATTCAGGAGGGGGTTCAGTCCTTCTGCTTCAAAGATTTCCATAAGGGATCATGGGATAATTGAGTCCAGTCCATCACGACCGCTTTCTTCCCTCCAAACCCACCATAGAAATGACACACACTAAACAGGGCCCAGGAGAGCGTTTTAGGGGTGTGCAGTGGACGAGCAGACACTTTAAATGCTTTCAGTTGACCTTGAGCCACAGGAGCTGTGGACTGATGGGTCTGTAATACGGCTGGGCAGCATATTGAATATTCATGATAGATTTGCGACAATTTGGCTGGTGATATCAAATTAAGCAACACCGTGAACTTCTAATGTGCTTTTAATTTGGCCATTAAGCTTCCTAAAGACCATGTGTCAATAAACTAGCTTCTAGTTCCCTCTGTGTGTCACGGGAATGTGAACGTTGTTTTAAATGGAGGTGGTAAATTTGACTCAATCATTGTCAAAAATCAAAAATTGTCAATCATTTCAGCGAGTCAGTTCAAACAAGGTGGTTAGGTGAGAGATTTTTTTTTAATGTTTTTAAAAGAATTATGTCATGCTCAACAAGGCTGCATTTATTTGATCAAAAAAGTAAAAAAAACAGTAATAGTCAACAGTGCGAACAAAAAAAACTCTGAACACACCACACACCATGTCTCAAAACGTTTCAGTTTTACTTTTAGTCAGAAAGATTTTTTTATGTTCTTGAAAGAGTCCTCCAATCGGCGGCATGTTTTGATCAAAAACAGTATTTATATTATCACAAAACAAATAAGTGTTTTTATTCCGCATGATATACTAATAATACATTTTTATTTATGGTGCCTTACATGACACTCAAGGTAACCTTACATGCAAAATAATAAAACATACTACATAATAGATGTAGTATGTATATAAACTTAAAAGAGACACACACACACCACACACTTTATTTTGTGATGGCAAGCTGAACTCAGCGGTAATACCTAGTTTTAGTGTCACTGATCTTTCAGACAGCTTAGGATTATTCTAATATTCTAATTAGGTAAAAACTACAATTTCCTATTATCAGTGATGAAACAATTTGTGCGTTAATATTTGTGGACACCGTATGCATTTCCGCTTTCTTTATGAATATAAAGATTAAAAAAATATAAAAGGAAAAAAAAAAAAAAAAAAAAAAAAAAAAAAAAAAAAACAGGATTTGTTGGAAATACGTTATACTGAACAATTAGACGTTTTGGACCCGAAACTTTTGTGGAAAATAATTAGATTTTTACTAATTTTGAATTTTGTTAGCACAATACCAGTGGTTGGTTAAAATAAATAATAAAGGTATATGGTGAGAAAAAAGATACATTTGAGACAGTGGGCGGGATGAACAAAAATGGATATCACGGTATTTTCTCAAAATTCTATGGTTTTACGTAGGCTGGAGATATAGCCAAAATTATATCAAGCATATTTCTTATTTCGGTCAATTACGATCATTCCGATATCGATAAGAACAATATTAAAAAACGCCTCATTAAAAACTGCCCAGAACACCCACACAGATGTCTGACCTACAAAACTTCTGAAAAATTAATTTTCAAGTCTATGAAACCTCCTATAATAAAACCAATTTTTCCTCTTAAATATTAATGTTCACCGTATCTCAAATATGGCGGACGGATACAGTCACCGTTTTAAACTGTAAGATTTTTATGTTTTTTAAAGAATTCTCTTCTGCTCACAAGCCTGCATTTATTTGATACAAAATACAGCAAAAACAGCAATATTGTGAAATATTTACAATTTAAAAAAAAGTTGTTTTCTATTGTAATATATTTTTAAAATGTAAATTATTCCTGTGATTTCAAAGCTGAATTTTCAGCCCTCCATTATCCAGTCACACGAATCCTTCAGAAAATAATTCTATTATGCTGCTTGATGCTCAAAAACATTAATTAATGTTGAAAACAGCCGAGTAGGAATTTTTCGGTTTCTTTGATGAAGAGAAAGTCAGGAAGAACAGCATTATCTGAAATAGAAAATATTTTGTAATTATAATCTTTTGATGCAATTTAAAGAATCCTTGCGAAAATAAACGGATTATAGATCAAAATAAGATTGCAGCGCTAAATATATTTTATAATTTCTTTCCCAAAAAATTATACTGACTCCAAGCTTTTGAATGGTATAGTGTATAATGTTACAAAAGCTTTTTATTTCAGATAAATGCTGATCTTTGGATCTTTCTATTCATCAAAGAGTCCTGAAAAAAATTATTTCTCAACCGTTTTAAATATTGATATTCAGCAAATCAGCATATTAAAATGATTCTGAAGGATTTAAACTAACGCTTTCAAAAAAGAACGAATAAATAGAAAAAATAATTCAAAACTTTACGTTTTGCTTTACGTTGGATCACATTAAATGCAGCTGGGTGAGCAGAAGAGGAATTCTTAAAAAAAAAATATCATTTAAATCTTACAGTTCAAAACTTTAAATGGTTAGTAGAAGCTGATTATTCTAATAGATTGTAAAAAAAAAAAAGAGTGCTTCAGCAGGATAAAGAATAGGAAAAGTGCTCAGAGTTGCTGAGAAAACAAAAAAAATGTAAGCAACAACAAAAACATTGGCTGATGGAGAGGACTTAGTGAAAAAGCCAAACTAATTCTGTGAGTGAATATATAGAAAGATTCCACATTAATAGTGGACGACACGACCATTATCATGTTTATCTCATTTATAATCGTGAACATGTTGTACATAAAGATCAACATGGATCATAAGACAAAGAGCGGCTCTGCCACAGGTGGGATTTTGCTACATATTACTTTTCGCTCCAGGCGAACCAAGAACGCAACGTGCCGCATAACCGGAGATAAATAAATTATATACATAATAAGGTATCAAAGGGCGAGATCTTCAAGACAAGTAGAATTGATCATATTTATCACTCAAACCCGTCAGCAGAAGGGGACGTAGAAGGTGCTTGGAAAAGATCGCTGTTTCTGTATCAGTATTGGATCAAGTCTGATTCGGATACTGCCACAACGAAGCAGAGGGATGCTTCTCTGCGCTCACTGGTGACACAGATACAGAGCGACGAGAATGAGGACGGGAACTGGCACTGGAGGAGAGTAGACCTCGTGCCTCGGCCGGTAGGCAAGAGTAATGGCCAAATCTTCCAATTGAAAACCATAGCTAGTGGCGTTTGTGTGGAGCGACGCAGGTGACAAGCGCCGATCGCGTGCGATATTGTGGCGGTCAATGTAGATCGGGGACACGGCTATCTTACAGCTTCAGTTTGGAACTGGTCAAGCGCTGAGTAACACTACAGGTTTCCCTCAACCACAGTGCAACAGTGAAAGACGACCTTCACCAACCGTGTCGTTCACTGAACGTGTTGTTTAAACGACATGCGGTATTTTAAAAATCCAAATCCATATCAAGAAAAACAAACACCAGTATTCGGTATGAACCGGTATCAAGAGATAGATTGTAAAAAGTCTATGAGGGTGTGTGTGGCTGTCTCCTCCTGCTGTCATCTGTCAGTCTGCACCTCAATCTGTCACTGAGGGGACACTGTAACATTTGAACCGAGTAACTTTCGTTCTGTCTCTATCTCGCTCGCACAAAGATCTCAGACAGGTTGGGTACATGAGAAAAATGAAATGGTGCTGAGTGATGCCCACTGGCCTGGTTCCTGTGAGTCCTTAGGAAGTTATGGGTGATGTGAGCACTGGTGAGAGTGTGTCTGGAGAATGATGTGAATATATGATGCCTGCAGTGGGAGCCGCAGCACTCAGAGCTCTGTGAAACATGTGTCTGAGACTCACGGGCAAGCTGGAAAATCATGCTGCAGCAATCGGCCTCTGCCTGAAGCTCAAACCAACTACTTGCACAATGACCCGGTTCACTAGGGTTGAGCAAAATGACTTTTCGAACTCTTAATAGTTTGGTAAGCAGTCTGACCTGGTCTGTTATGGTATGATATTTCCACTATACGATTATTGTGGCCAAAAGAATTCACAATATTGACATTATTTTACCCTTTCTATAAGACTTTGAACACTGAGATGCATTACGCCGAAATAATATTATAATTTAGATTTATTTGGATTAATTCGTCTGTATAAGCGACCCACGAAACATACTCATGAATATAGGCCGGAGAGATCGTAACTGTGACTGTAACAAAAGTGTCCAAACAGAACTTACAGCTAACTTTCACTTTCGCCAGTCTTCTCCTCTGAAATGATTTTGTGTGGCATTGGTAGCTACACACGCATCATTGCTGGCTTCATTTTTCCATTTTATAACAGGTGTATAGCAAGTAAGTCCAATTCCGCCATGATACCATGTTAAAATGTGCTAACCAGATACAGGTGCAGGATTAATTTAACAGTTATATCAAGATTTAATTTTTTAAATATCATGATTATCGTTAATAACGGTTATACGGGGAACTCAGACCTGTTAATAAGGGACGTACACAAAAGAATAACTATAATGATAACTGTATTAGCATCCACACCGACAGACAATAACATCCTGTTTATTATAAGCAAATGCTGCAGTTTTGTCATAACTACTGCTTTGAATGCTCCAGTTCTTTTTAAAGTGGAGTGGATTCTGATTGACTGTCAATATTTATATCGTTCTTCAGCTGGAAAACATTGTTGCTAAATTGATTCCAGCGTTATCGTTCCTCTGTCATTATCATTCTTGTGGTGTGGACTTCTGTTCTCATAGAATTAAAATGATTAATAAAACTTAGTAACTGTAGTCTATACATATACCGTCCTGAATGAATGAGCCTTTAGGCTGGTTTTGGGTTTACCTGACCCTTATCAGATGAGTTAAGGATATATTTTTGCATTCAAAAACAGCTGGACAGAATCCTTTATTTAAACGTTATTGAAGGTACTATAATTTCAAAAGCTTTGTTAAAAAAGCAACACTTCTAGCAAGCCATTCAAATAATAATATATAAATAAATACACAAAAAATAAAAATCACGAGTTAAGACTAAAGAGTGTTTTAGAACAGCACAAAACATTAAAAATAACTAGTCAGTCAAACAAGTCATAATCAACTATTATTGGACAACTAGTGTACCTGGTAATAACACGCGCCTCTGATACATTGTGATCAGAAATTGATGTTAAAGATGCACTACAGAGGTTTTTGCGGAGTAAAAATTAATGTATTGAGCATCTAAAAAAACAAAACAAATAAATTAATAACAATGCTCAGAATTGTTCTTTAATGTGCAACCTTAATACTACACAGCAAAATCCCCAGAGTTAAATCAACTCTGCTCAGAGTACATATTGTCTCAATCTACAGGGTGTTAAAGTAACACTGAAGCCGAGTTACCACTGTTGAGGATTATGTGATATGTTTTCATGTCTAAAAGCCTGAACAGTAGTTGTTCATCTTCAACATTGTTAACAGCGGGTATTCTTTACTAAAGCTCACTCATCAATTAATTAATTATCCCATTAACTTGAACTCTGCTTCATTGTTACATTAACACTCTGTAGATTGGGACAATATGTACTCTGAGCAGAGTTGATTTAACTCTGGGGATTTTGCTGAGTATATGCGAACAGGGTCAGACTCAAAATTAACTTTGATGTAACAACTGAACTGAACTGTTATTTTCAGCAGGAATCTCACTGATCTGTATGCATCGGAGGAAATTTCACTCAGTATGAACAGGTAAAGAAGATCAATCTCTCTCTCCAGGAAATCTAACAGGAACTTCAATATACTTAAACCCACTGGAGCACATTAGAAATATTTAATGGGCTATAAGTATTTATTTAATAAAGTGAAGCTCTGCCATCAATTCACAGCTAATCTCACAATTAATGACCTGTAGAGATCATCAGGGGGTCCACTGAGTCTTTAAGACTGAGACACCTTTAAGACTGCACCTCACACAAACACAGTGGAGCACACTTCTCCTTTTGCCAATGGATCACACAGTTTAATATATAAAACACACACACACATAAATTAAAATGCAGGCAAAGCTGAATTTAACCAGGAGGACTTTGGAAAGCATCTGCTGATTTGTGTCCTCAATGTGAGGAGGTCAACCTCCACCAAAAACTCATTGACTCCACATTTCTTATCTTTGTCTTACTCCCCTTACTTTTTGAACCACCAAAACACTTTTAGATAAGGAGCATCTCTTGCTGTGTTTTTCTAGTAGGTGGTGGTCTGAATCAGCAAACACAGCCACTGTCGATCTGGCAAAACAGCGTCATAGTTTTAGAAGTAAAACACTGCAGCAAGTGGCAAAATTTTGGCAAGTTCCATGGGAGAATATCTAATAATAATAAAAAAGAGGATCCTTCAATTTGTATTGAGTGTGTAATAATTATTTCCCTTCATAACCTAAAATGTGAATCACATCATCCTAAAGAAGTCCTAAAAGTCTTAACAGTAACACCTGCATAAACACACAACTGTACACCCTTATGTGCCAATAGACTGAACACACAGCAAGACTAGATAATATGTCTGGAACTGTTTGGTAGGGACAGTTAAAACGTCTGTAACAATTTACTAACTTTCATGTTGTAACAAACCTGCAGATGGTTTTTTATTTAATTTTTTCTGAGGAACAAAGATGATGATATTTTGAAGAATGTCTTAGTCTTTTGGTCCATAAAATGAAAGTCAGTTCCGTTTTAGATTTCGTTGACTTCCGTTGTATGGGCAAAAATATAAAATCACTTTAAAATATCTTCTTTTGTGTTGTACAGATGTCATACAGGTTTTGAACAACATGAGGGTTAGTAAAACTATTTTTTTTAATAACATTTATTTTTTGCCTTAACTATTTCTTTATTAAACAAAAACATTAGAAATAGCTCACAGTGACTTACAGAAGGTGTAAACACACAGATAGTCAAACACAAATAGCTCATCCCCTGTTGTTTTCACTGCTGGGTCTAATAATTAAAGATGCTTATCTTCGAGCACAAATTGACTAGTTTATTAATGCTGATCTAGGATCATTCTCAATTCTTTAATCCAACCTTGACTCAAAGATAAAAACAGATGAGAGCTGTCCTCAGGTTAGTGTATGAAGGCTGTTGGGTGTCTGGATTGTGTGGAATCTGCACTCATGCTGGGCAGGTTAAGAATGTTTCAGCTTAACCAGAGACCTTAACTTGGGAATGTGTGTAACTTGAGAATGTGTGTTGGGGTTGGGGGTGGGGGGTGGGGGACTGGTACTGTTGCGTTTGTGTTTAATATTTAACAGAAATTACTCTCAAAATTATTATTTTTGTTGTTGGTGTCATGATACTTCCTCATATCAAAGTAAGCCATCCATATAATAATATCCCCAAAAGTGTGGTTCTTCAGTGGTGTTTGTCAATGGTTGTGCTTTTAATGCATGTAATTTGCCTGGCAAACAACAATCTTGGAATCTAAGAGTACGAAGTTTCCGTAGAATAAAAAGATAACGGAGATTAAACCCGATACATCCGCTACACAAAACATTGTGAAGATAACACTGAACATTAAGGACAAAAATGGAGACAGAATTATTTTTTTCCCCTGATAACATCGCTGGTGTGGAAATGCTATGACGTTTCGAGAAACAATGAAAAATTTGCCGTTTGTCGTGTATGTTTTGCATGATGATATGATGAATGGATGGTTAATTTTTAACAGCAGATTCAGTGACGTTAGAGCTGATCTGCGCCTCACTGCACGCGTCGGCGGCACGTTACGGTGCTGACCGCAGCCGCTCTAGTCAGTGCTTGTGTTATCAGCCAGCCGCGGCACGTTTCTGAAGCGGCTCTCCACGCTGCTTGGTTAAAAAAAGTATTTTGTGAGTTGTCACAGCGTGGAGGACAGAACAAAAACAGAGGTTTCCCCAGTAACAGCTGTACACAAAGCGGCGCTGAGCTCACAAACGCTGCTTTATCAGGCATACAACATGCAAGATGAAATGAAAATGACATTGAAAATTTTCTAAAGATAGTCTTCCTTCAGAAATACAGTGATATAAAAACACCCACACCTTGTTTTGATTTTTAAACGTGCAGTACGTGCTCATGTTTATTCAGCCAAGCCTTTTGGAAAATCAAATAAATAAATGTATGGGAAACATCCCACAGCACAACCACCTGAGCCCAACTTCGGTCTACTCATCCCCTTAACTTTAACTGCCTTTGTAGCCGGTGCCATAGCCAGACAGATAAACAAACACAGACCGGACGTGAACTTCGGGGCCAGGCATGTGCGCCCATTGAAACCGTCTATATAAAGGTTGAAGCATCAGAATCGGCATCGGTATCGGCCGATTACCATAACAAGTAATCGGTACTCCGTATCGGCTGCAAAAATCCTGATCGGAGCATCCCTAGTGTTTAAATAGTGGATTCTGGTGAAAAACTACATTACCCATAATTCTGCAAAGAAATTTCCACCAGTCATGCTAAAGAACTGCTCCCATGATGCACTGAGAATGACAATATCCCATCGCTATTAAACTATTTAAACACATATTGCAATAAATCTAAAATATGTTTCTATAATGACATCTTCAAATCGAGTGGGTTATATTTTTCTCTTTTGTTTTTAATTGGTTTGTCATTTACAATGCTTTTTAGGACTGTTAAATACACAGTCTTGTACCTTTTTCTTCTTGCTCAAATTTCAAATATTTCTTCGGTAGTTTGTAATGCTGTGATTCACCTTAGTTGTTTTAGTTCATGGCTTTAACTTTTAATCTGCCACTAAATGTTCTACTTTGCAAAAACTGGAATGGTACGATTTCAGCCAGTTTAAGGTTTTCAAAGATTAACATTTAACAGACAACAAATTAACAACAAATAATTTTACAGTAAGACAAATTATTATTTGATGTGCATGTCAGTCATCAGTAATCGCAATACACCCATACACAACAAATCAACAACGACTCTACATTAGCCAAAACAAATCAATATTTAGCCTACCTTCAGCCACAACAATCAATAATTACTCCACACCAGCCACAACAATCACTAATTACCCTGCACCCGTCACTGTGTTTAACACTGTGCTTTTTTTTTCTCTTATCACCTGTGTGAGATGTGATGTGACACAATATGTGTGTGTTTGTGTAGAAAGCCAGATGAGGTAGTTTACAAACCACTTGCTGAAGCACAATCCTGATGACACTTGCTGCAGATTGTCAAGATTGCTACAGCAACACTTTTATTACAGGATTCATTGACCCTGAGGCTGATCAATCAACCAATCAACAGCAAACGCCAGACTCAAGCAACTGCCTCACACTTCTGTGGAGCAGCAGTGGATCCTTAGATCAGATTCTCCACACGACAGAACAGAGAAGAGCACAGAAGATTAAACTCTAATTTAAAGGCCTCGCTGATGCTTGGCTTCCTTATCACACTGAGAGAGGAAACACTTCCAGTGTATCAAGCGCATCAAGGTGGGAAATCAGAAACAAATACAGCACAACTTTAAATAAAGTTCTTCTGCTTAAGTTTAATAGAATAGATTAATATCAGACAGTTGTAAATAATGACTGCGCATTTCCAAGCGGTGAGTGTCTCTCTGATTTCAGCTTCCAAAGAAAAAGAAGAAAAGCCGCAGCCTAGCAAAACAGAATGGACAGATTTCTCCAAACTAAAAGGACAGAAAAAGCAGAAGGGTCTGACCTACTTGAATGTTTGTTCTTGTTCCTAGAGAGAGGGGGAGTTGGAGAGGAGAAAAAGAGGGTGTCCTAATTAAAGACCGTCCTCTCTTCCTCTACTCTTTTTTTTTTTTCCCTTTTTCTCACACGATCAGGTTGCCATCAGAGAGTAAATGGACTGTAGCCCAGAGGGCTAAGACTGACCTGAAAACAGCTTTCCATGGACAATCACTCAAATTCAGTGGCATTGCACACTTAGAACTGATCTTTAAGCAGTGAGAAAGTGAGTGAAAAGTAGCAGCTACTAGTTTGGACATGTCCGATTCTCTCCGTTTTTACAGTGAGTGGTCACAATTCTGAATACTCCCATTTTCAGCATAAAGAATGTGCTTTTCCAGCAGAATGACACATGGGAATTCAGCTGTATTAATCTGACCTTTGTGAGATCAAGGGTTTTTAACTTTATTCAGGTCAAGGACCACTTGGCGGTTAAAGAGACAGAGCAAGGAATCCAGAGAGGGACGGGATGAGAAAGAACCATGAGCTGGGATATGATCTCAGGCAATGTGCAACTTGTGCTACAACTTTTTATTTATATAGCTTGTATAATGCATTACATGCACACTACCTTTTAACATTTTGGGGTTGATAAATGTTTTTGATTTTATTAAGGTGTGGTTGATTGCGATTTCACTTTTTTAACGTTAGTTAATGTGTAATGTTGCTGTTTGAAAGTTACGAAGCTGAAAATTTCAATGCAAACGGAGATATCGTCTTTCAAAATTCTGGCAGTTTAATGCCTACAAAAACGGCTGGTAGGGACTACAACGAGTTACTTCCTGGGTTCATGACATCACAAACCCAGATAAACCCTGCCCTCGGGAAAAGGCAGCAAAGGGGGCGAGGCCATGCTTCGCTGCTTTAGAGAAGAGGAAGAGAAAACTAGAAGTGCACGTAAAAATCTATTTATATATGAATCGCGATTCTGTCTTCAAACGATTCTAATGGATTCACAAATTTCAAAATCTATGTTCTAAAGCAGCGGTTCTCAATACTGTTCCTCACGTTCCCCTGCTCTGCATCTCTCTCTCGCTCTCATTCAGCTCAGCTCCAACAATGAACTTTTCCAATTATACACTTATTCTCACATAGCTATGAGAAGTGTTAAACATGGACGCGAGTGTTTCCCATACATTGATTTATTTGTGGCGTTTGACTTCGTTGAATAAACATGAGCGCTGCACGTTTCAAAATCAAAACACGGCACGGGTTTTTTATATGAATGTATCTCTGAAGGGAAACGACTGCCTTCAGAATAGTTTAGATGGCATTTTTATCTGATAAAGTAGCGTTTGTGAGCGGAGCTGCTTTGTTTACAGCCATTACTGGAGAAACTGTTTGTTCCACCGCTCTCACAGCGCCTCCTGCTGGCAGACAAGCAGTTTGCATTTTCAATAATAAACCCATTTCCAGCAACATGCTTTTGTTGTTGCTCTATTTTTTTGTTTTCTGCAGCAACTCGGAGCACTTTTCATATTCTTTATCCTGGCTGAAGTACATTTGTTTCAATCTATAAGAATAACCAGCCTACACTACCAGTCAAAAGTTTTTGAACTGCCCGATTTTTAATGTTTCTTAAGTAATTATCTTCTGCTCACCAAGCCTGCATTATTTGATCCAAAATACAGCAAAAACTGTAAAATTTTGAAATATTTTTACTATTTAAGATAACTGCTTTCTATTTGAATATATTTTTAAATGTAATTTATTAAAGTGATCAAAGCTACATTTTCAGCATCATTAGGCCTACTCCAGTCTTCAGTGTCACATGATCCTTCAGCAATCATTTTAATATGCTGATTTGCTGATTATCAATATTTAAAACAGTTGAGTACATTTTTTTCAGGATTCTTTGATGAATAGAAAGATCAAAGATCAGCATTTATCTGAAATAAAAAACTTGTGTAAACTTTATACACTATACCATTCAAAAGCCCTTTTTAAAATTTATATTATAGAAATTACTTTCATTTAGCAAGGATGCTTTAAATTGATCAAAATTGACAGTAAAGACATTTATAATTTACAAAAGATTTCTATTTCAAATAAAAGCTGTTCTTCTGAACTTTCTATTCATCAAAGAAACCTGAAAAAATCTAATCTGTTCACCGCGTTTTCACTCCATAATACTAATGTTTTTGGGGGGAGCAGCAAATCAGAATATTAGAATGATTTCTGAAGGATCATGTGACTGGAGTAATGATGCTAAAGCTCTGCTTTGAAATCACAGGAATAAATTATTTTTTCAAATAGAAAACAGTTATTTTAAAGAGTAAAAATATTTCAAAATGTTACCGTTTTTTTGCTGTATTTTGGATCAATAATGCAGCCTTGATGAGCAGAAGACACTTCTTAAAAAACATTAAAATCTTACTGTTCAAAAACTTCTGACTGGTATGTTAGCCTATAGTTTGAAGTAAAAAAATATTAATAAGGAGAGTCTGATATTTATTTGACAGTGATTTCACATTTCTTGTTTGTATGAAGGCTAAATACCAATAAAAGGTGAACATTTATTTATTTCCTAAAATATTATATAGTTTTATAGGAGTAGGTTTCATAGAGTTGGCAAATAATTTTTTTATAAGTTTGTAGGTACAGGCATCTGTTGTGGCGTTCTTGGCCGTTTTTACGAGGCTTTTTTTTATAGTGTTGATATCGATATCGGAATTATATTGTATCTACCGAAATTAAGAAATATACCGTGATTTAAATTTTGGCCATATCGTCCAGCCCTAGCCTACCATTAAAAAAGCAGTGCTTGCACAGGTTCTGCGCGATCCTCTTCAATCATATCCTCTGCTTCTCAATCGGGCTCAAACTGATAAGCGATATTAATGACTCCTTTGTTTACAATACAACCGGAGCATATGCTGCTGAGGTGAGGGGCGGGACGGTTAGACGCGTACTAGAGTCGATTTAGCCAATCACAACACACTGGACCACCTAACCAATCAGAGCCCATTGCCTATATCTGAGGGCGGGGCTTCATAAAAACGGACATACAGCGTGTTTTCTCATAGTGTGAGCGGTATGAAATAGGTAAATTTGTAAAATAATGCGTTTTTTTTTAAAACAAATCATTAAAAAACCACTGTTATACTGCACCCCATAACACACAGTACCAGATAAATTTTTTTTTTTTAAAAAACATGACCACCCCTTAATTAAAGCGGAATTATTTGATCAAAAATACTGCAAAAATATGAAATATTATTACAATTTAAAAATAATTGTTTTCTAAATTTAATTATTTATTGCTCATGGCAAGTTGATTTTCAGTAGCATTTTCCAGTCTTCAGTGTCACATGGTCCTTTAAAAATCATTCTAATATGCTGATTTGGGGCTCAAGTAACATTTCTTATTATCATCATATGATAAAATGGTTTTGCTTCTTAATATTATTTGTTGAAACCATAAAACATTGTATATGATTCTTTGATAAATTGAAGGTTTGATAGAACAGCATTTATTAACAGGATTTTTTTTAAAGGCCCCCTGTAGTGAAAATCAAGTTATGTTGTTTATTTGTCTGTGGTGTTTTTAATATGCTTTAAACAAACCATGTGCCAATCCATTAATCAACACCATTGCTGAGTATTTTCTCCTTAAAACTGTACTTTCCCAAAGGCAGTCCCAGAAAAGCAGTTTGAAACAGCCCTTTTTTTTCAATAACCAATCACGTCAAGGGATCCTATCATTAGCATATCAATAACCATGCTGCGAAGCAGGAGGTCTAGTGAGAAGGCAGCCAGGTTTCTCCATATATTTTTCTGTAGATGTCTCACTAGCTGTTGATATTTTTCACTATTTTCGATGGCATGTGCTGTTAGCGCTTATTTATTTGTATTTAGAACCGCTAACTTGAATAATAACCCGCGGCAACAGTGTAAAAGTAGCCCACTGTCAGACCCACCTCTCCCGCATTGGCATCCGCTCTTCACTCGCATTTGCTCACGGGCGCGAACTGGAATCACAAACTTGGCTGCATTCGAGTATTCAAAGCATTTTAGGACACAACAACGTGAAGTAAGTAACTTTAATGTTACAGTATCCACTGTAGTTGTCTGCTAGTAAAAACAGTTCTATCAGTCATTATCCATGGATCAGGAGACCTTGGCTGGTGTGACTGAGTGGAGGCGGGGCTAATTTGCGTATTCATAGTTCCGCGTATAGTAAATGAGGCAAGGGTGTAGAGTTTCATTCAAGCTATTTTAAGGCATGAGAAAATTATTTTCACATGAAAAAAAACATTTAAATATATAATTTTGATGATCAAAAATGAGTTTTAAGGAGACAACATTTTTGACTACAGGGGGACTTTAAATAATAAATTTCATTAGGCAAGGCAAGGTTATTTGTATAGCACATTTCATACACAATGGTAATTCAAAGTGCTTTACTTAAAATAAAATAAAAACAATAATCACAAAAATAAAACAAGGAATTAAAAAGTGATTTAAGAGGTTTAAAATGAATTTAAGAAGACGATTATACATATAATATAGTGCAATCAGTTCGGACATCGCACAGTGCTCATTCAATAAATGCACAGCTAAACAGATGAGTTTTGAGTCTGCATTTAAATGTGACTAATGCTTTAGCACATCTGATCTCTTCTGGAAGCTGAATCCAACTGCGGGTGGCATAATAACTAAAAACGGACTCCCCTTGTTTTGTGTGAACCCGTGGTATTTCGAACTGACTCGCTCCTAATGATCTGAGTGGTCTGTTAGGTTTATATTCAGTGAGCATATCTGCTATATATTTAGGTCCTAGGCCATTGAGTGATTTATAAACGAGTAAAAGTACTTTAAAATCAATCCTAAATATAACTGGAAGCCAGTGTAAGGACCTGAGGACTGGTGTAATATGCTCAGATTTTCTGGTTCTAGTCAGAATTCTGGCAGCAGCGTTCTGGATGAGCTGCAGCTGTCTAATGGTCTTCTTGGGAAGGCGGTGAGAAGACCATTACAATAGTACAAATATCCTGCTGGTGATAAAGGCATGAACAAGTTTCTCCAAGTCTTGACTGGAAACAAAACCTCTAATTCTTGCAATGTTTTTGAGATGATAGTATGCTGATTTAGTTACTGCTTTGACATGACTACTGAAACTAAGGTCTGTCTCCAGAATCACACCAAGATTCCTGACTTGATTTTTAGTTGTTAGACCCCTAGAGTCAAGGTATGCATTCACCTTGAGAACTTCATCTTTGTTTCCAAATGCAATGACTTCGGTTTTTTCTTTGTTTAACTGAAGAAAGTTCTCGCACATCCAACTGTTAATTTCATCAATGCATTGGCAGAGGGAGTCAATGGGGCTGTAGTCATTTGGAGATAAGGCTAGGTAAATCTGGGTATCATCTGCATAGCTGTGATAGGCGATTTGGTTCTTTCTCATTATTTGACTTAGTGGGAGCATATACAGGCTAAACAAGAGCGGTGCAAGAATTGAGCCTTGTGGGACTCCGCATGTCATGGACGTCCACTTAGACTTATGCTCTCCTATACTCACATAATAACCTCTCCCTTCTAAGTATGACCTGAACCATTTAATTACCATGCCAGAAAGCCCGACCAAGTTTTCCAGTCTCTCTAGTAGTATGTTATGATCGACAGTATCAAACGCAGCACTGAGATCTAGTAGTACCAGCACTGATATTTTGCCAGATTCTGAATTTAAGCGAATATCATTTATTATCTTAATGAGTGCGGTCTCTGTGCTGTGATGCGGTCGAAAACCAGATTGAAAATTTTCCAGGTATTCATTTGAGTTTAAGTATTTGTTCAGCTGATTAAGACACCTTTTCATATCTTTCCCTATAAAAGAATATTATGAATGTCTTTACTGTCAATTTTGATCAATTTAATGTGTCCTTGTTAAATAAAAGTATTAATGTCATCCTTCTTTCATTCTCTCTCCGTCTCTCATATACATATATACATGACACGCATACATACATATATGCAACAAACTTTTTTTGACATTACCTGTGGCTCATGGGAACAAGACAGACCTCACAAATACCGTGTGGTACAAAATAGATCCAGAAGCTCATTAACAATCGTGTTCTTGCTGGTGGATCCAAGTGTTCCTCTACTTCACAAATGTCTGATACCACAGGAGCAGAAAACAGCCCAGAGGACACAACAGCATACAGACACCCCTCCAGGACATCGACTTGATTTTAGCAAGCAGGAAGCCACCCTTAAAAACATTCTGCTTATGCAAGATAAATGTAAACAAACAAACCTCCCAGTCCGTTCAACCCTCGTAAACACATTTAAATCATTTTAAGATAAAACGTCAGCTCTGTTTTGATTATTTTACAATTATTCAGCATGTGCAGTGTTTGCATCACAAATGTTATTTGTGGCTCAGTGGTGCCCACTTAAAGCACTGAAGGCTGCTTCCAAATCAAACCGGTGTGCCTCACTTTGATGCTTGGACCGTGAACTGAATAATGACCCAGATATCGAGCTGCACCTCTCATACACAGAGAGTGGTGTGGCTGCGGGCCCACACCTGTTGGCAATACTAAGGTGGCACAGCAGACGCAGCCTCCCTAGTATGACTGGCATTCTTAGACATTCTTATCAAGAGAGACTAGTGCTCTTCAGACCCTCCACTCCTTTTCTGCCTGTTTATCACGGTCACACTCATCAGATTAAAAAATGGTAGATAGATAAGCAGTAAGTCATGCTCTTTCAGTGTATACAGTGAATATTCCAGTTCTCAGTAGGCACAAAATGCTGTCTTGGTAGGCAGCTCAATATGTTTTGTGCCACAGCCATTGAGACCTGGAGATGTAAACGTTGTCCTAACATGGTGGTGGTCTTTTTCAGAGAGACTAGCTCGGAAATTCCTGCTGAAATGTGGCCTCTTCCTTCCCAAACACAGGGAGGGAGGTTTCCTATACAGTCACTGCTTTAAACACAAACACCTGAATCATTCCTGTCTAACACGTTTTTAAATAAACCATATGATCATTTCGCTTTCAGTAGCCTACAAAACAGACCATGACCAGCTGTTTTGTCCAAAACACATTTGGGTCAATGACAAACAAGGAAATCCTGGATTACAGAAAGTCTTATATTTGTAATGGTTTCATACTTTTCACAAAAACATTGATTCTGTTTTCTAAAAAACAATTAAATTTAATATATTTCAAGTGATGTAACCATCAAGCATGAAGTAGGCCTACTAAAATATTTAAAATTAAACTTTATTACTTAATTGTTCAATTAAGCTCTCAAATATAAAGTAAAAAAAAAAATCATTTTTTTTAAATGGAAGATTTAAGTCTTCGTCTCACGTAAGTGTACATTTTAATCATATTACTTTAAAATTATGTGCAAAACTGTTGCTGTTAATAAAAACTTAAGTGCACATTTAACATTACATTTAAAAATGAATGACCATCACGTCATTCACCAAAATAAAATTAAATAAATAGAAAAGTTTGGCATGAATGCGATTGAGCGCACAAACGTGAAACATGAACCCACACGAAAGAGCTGAAAGTTAGTAGTTTTATTTCGAGGCGCCGTCTTTCATCTTCAAGTTTCATTCATGAACGCTCATCTGTGTGCCTTTATGAGCGCGTTATATTGTAATGTTTGCATTTCTGAACTGAACTAACTACGACCTCGTGGACCAAACACAACGATGGTTTGGTGTTCAACAGGGGTGTTGCCTCACACTCCCACGCCAAATCCATCTGAATCCAGTGCTGTGGTCAAAAACAAACACTGCGCTACCGAGCTGCGCGTGAAAACAGGTGGTGACCACCGCGAAACACGCAACTTCGGCGATGCTTTTGCGTCCTATTAGATCACAGTCAGATCTGTCAGTGTGTGTGTGTGTTTTCCAGGCTTTTAAAGAAACACGTCAAGTTGTTGATCTTCATTAAAGACGCTTTTCTGAAGCCAACACCTACTTCTTTTCTCCCCGCAGAAGTGCTAAGCCGCCCGTGAAAGGGCTCTTGGTTTATCCACGATCTAATCAGAACTAATAACAACCCTTAATACTTTCAAAATAAACTCTTACCTTCGTATCAACCTGAAGTTTCGTCGCTAAAGGTTTCGTTTTTGCTTGGCGCAGTGTGTGTTCAAGTGTTTGGCTGGCCGTGGAGGAGCGGAGCGCTGCCGTTAGATCCTCCCACAGAACATGGACACAGGCTGCTGAAGTCCTCGCTGCTCGATCGCGGTTGGCTCGAAGGGAGGAGCGGCCGGTTACAGCCGCCCCCCCAGCCGTTAAAACAGAATGACATCATTATTGGGACGAGCGGCGGCGGGGGGTTGAGGTGTGCGCGCGCAGTGCGAGCAGGACCACTCGATTGCATTCCGAATGCACCATATGCGGTTCTGTATGCGACTGAATCAGTCTTTTGAGTCGGATGTTTGTAATAAAGCGATCGATCCAGTTCACAAAACCGGTCTGAAAGAATCATTCCAATCGTTTCTGAAAAATGACTCACCGACTCATTGAACCGAGCTCATCATATTCATATTATTAAATGCTAGAAAGCCTTGCATTTGGCACTGTATTTTTTGTTTTAACTAAACCATATATATATATATTATATATATTTTTTTTTTTTTTTTTTTTTTTTTTTTTCAAACATCATCTTGATGAGGGGGGCCCCCATCCTTTAATACACATTGGCCACAATTAATCATACCCTTTATTCAATACTTTTTACATCATCCTTTTGCCAAGATGACAGCTCTGAGTCTTCACCCTTAATGCCTGATGAGTTTGGAGAACACCAGAGACCATTCCTTCATCCAGAATCACTCCAGACCCTTCAGATTCCCAGCTCCATGTTGATGCTTCTCCTCTTCAGTTCACCACACTCATTTTCTATATGGTTCAGGTCAGGGAACTGGAATGGCCAGGGCAGAAGCTTCGTTTTGTGCTCAGTGACACATTTTTGTGTTGATTTTTATGTTTGTTTTGGATCACTGTCCTGTTGTAAGATCCAACATTGGCCCATTACACGATTTCTAGCAGAGTCAGTCAGTTTTTATTTTTTTTTATCTGCTGTTATTTAATAGAATTCATGATGCCTTCTATCTGAACAAAATATTCATGACCTCTGGCAGAAAAATAGGCCCACAACATTAAAGATACAGTAATTTCATTGTACAAAATGGAGGACATTTTTTTACTCCTGTGGTCCAAAACCATCTTGTTTTGCTGCTAAAAAGTTAATTTCCTTTTAGTTTTTCTGACTTGAAGCCAGTCCTCTTTACAGTTCCATAGTGTCTGGCAAATTCAAATGCTGGAGTTTTGTTTTGGATTAAAGCGTTTTTTTTTTTTTTTTCTTGAAACCCTCCCAAAACAATGTGTGGTGATGTAGGTGCTGTTTGATAATTTTTTTTAAGGTTTTCTGACCCTCTGAGACTCAACTATTTCCTGCAATTCTTCAGGCTGTGATCCCTGGAGAGTCTTTGGCCACTTAAACTCTCCTCCTCACCGGGCATTAGTACGATACAGACACACTTCCTCTTCCAGGCAGATTTGTAACATATTCTGTTGTTTGGAACTTCTTAATTATTGCCCTGATGTGGAAATGGGAATGTTCCTAGTCACCCTGGTGTGATAAAAAAATGCAAATATAAGGGTGATTCTATAATTGGAGATACATTTGGCATTGCAGAAAGAAAAAACTTTTCACTTACAGATTTTTTTTTTTCCCAGTATCATATTGAAAGCATATTTAATTTTAATAATTCAGTGCTTGCCAAACACAAGTTACTTCCTTTTTTTCTTTTAATGAAAAAAAAACATGTCTTTATGGTATTGTTTGTCAACTATGTTACGGACAAATTAGCCAATGTGTAGAAATAACAAATCATAACAGGAAAAAATCCTTCTTGTTTCATTAGACAAACAGTCCTTACATTCCATCACTTGAAACTGAGATCATATTCACCTATGGCATACCTTAATAAATAAATAAATACCTATGTCTTCACAGAACCGTCTTCTTGGAGCAAATATTTTTCATCTGAAAATGTATTATATACAATATCCAGTTAAAAAAAGAAATGTTGTTGAAATATTATAAGGGTGCAAAAATAAATCAATAATGTTTATTAGATTTTAAACAACAATTTTATTGTTTTTTGTGAAAATAGTTCATATAATAAACAGAGTTGACCCTTTAAGTAACAGAATTGTAAAGTAACAGAATTGACAATTGTCCGATGGACTGTCAATTCTGTTACCGCATTGTTACTCTACCTTGGTAACAGAGTTTGACAGTAACACAATTGACAATTTTCTTTATTTTTTGCCAAAAACTCCACTTGCTAGCATAAATGCTAAGAGCACATGGCACTAATGAAATCATGATTAAAATACTTTTAAATAACACAAAGTGTGATCAATGAAAAAATCTGTTTTCCTTTTGATATTGTGGTAACAGATTTTACACTTTATAAAATAACTCTTGGTGTAAGAACTTTTTAGATTAAAATATTTTCTCAGAGAGAGCACACAGACTTTTCAGTCCTTCAGATCTTAACAGCGATGGAAAGTGACATAATTTCCTGTATCTTACATAGTTGTGGGAGATGATTCCACTAATTTAAAGGCAAAGTATGGTAAGGTAACAGAGTTGACGCAATATTTACGGACACACATTTTTATAAGAAAAAATAAAAAGAAAGAAAAAAATAATAATGTTGCAGAATTAGGTAAATGACTCTTTAGGGCTTTTATAAATAAGATGAATTAAATATTTCCAAAATAAAAGTACTATAAAATATTTTGATTACACAATGATACATGATGGAAAAAACTAATTCGGACAGCAAGAAATCATGATTTTCAGCTATTTAAGACACTTTTTGCAAACAATATTATATTGTTATGGACTGTAACATCTTGTAATTCATAACAATGAGTGACACAGTATTAAAATAATTAAAAATATAAACATTTGAAAAAAGCAGAAAAAAATCATGATTTCGGACACCAAATGTACCTGCAATTATAGAATCACTCATAAATGGGAATATACTTCGGAGATAGTTTAATCATAAGAATTTCTAGGGGTACCAATAATTGTGGCCATTGTGTATTAGACACAAATATTTATTTCATAATATGATTTTCCTCCATTTTCACTTTTTTACTACTAGAATTATTTTTTTGAATGAACGATCAAATGGATAAACAATACAGACTTATTTTCAAAGCCTTCTTTGATCATATTTACCAAGGGTATGAATAATTTTGAACACAACTGTACATGTGAGGATCTTGTTCGCCTGTTTTCTGTCTTCTTGGTATGTGACTTATCTTGCTATGACCACGGGTCTAAACTAAAGCCTCACCTGCTGTTAATGTAAGGCTGTTGATCCTGCAACAGCAGAAAACAACAGAACTGTAGACCTCTGATGATGAGTCAGGCCTAAAAACTGCTCTTCTCTTTCTCAGATTACACAGCAACATTATTTGCAGGTGCTGAGGTAAAGTCAGGTGTATCACGAGTTTGTCTTGTTCATCTTAATATTTTCTCTGCGACTTAGCTCTGCTAAAGAAGTTCTGTTAAAGAGGACTTTGTTAGGTAAACAAACATCAAGATTCATTTTTGTCAGTCTTCACTGTTCCTGTATTAATTGTTCCTGTGTCACTCACGTTCTCCTCGTTCTTGAAAATAAGAGAGTCTAGAGACATCTAGAGGACATAAAACGTCCTTACAAGTTGAGGTACGAGATAAATCGTTGCTTGTTGCTCTATTTTGTTTGTTCTGTTTTGTTCATGCCCAAACAGAGAGTTTATCAATGAAGTAGACATCAGGCCAATTATTTTAATAAGAGTACAGTCTCAAGAGCTGTAGCTCATCAATATATATATGAGTGGGTGATGATCTATGTGAAATGTTCAAAGGAAATATAACAGTGCTGTGTCTGGTGTGTTTGAATATGGTTGGGACACAGACCAAATTAACAAGGAGCTGATTATTTATAGCGAGTAAATCAATGAAGGATGAATCTGTAATACTGAATTATGTAGGCTATTAATTTATACTTACTATATGTTACGCATGTTCTCTAGGATGTCAAACCTTGATAAAATTAGGCTATGTACTTGCAATGTTTTTAATAAAAAACATTCATTAGTAGAGCATGAAATTTGAATCAAATTTTACATAAAGTTGTAAATGAGCGGTGATACTTTTGTGGCACAGTTTTTGCACAGTCACACAGAAAAGTAACTTTTTTTTAAGAATTTGCATTTGAGCTCCAAGTTCAAAATCAATATTTTCAGTCAAATGTTGGGTTATTGCTCAAACTGCAATAAATGTTCAACAATAACCCGTTCTGTCATTAGCATATTAAAAGCATTATTGCTATGTGGCAGTGAATAGGAAGCTGTAAGGTAGAGAACTACACACAAAACAATATTTATTTTAATTTGCTTTCTTTATAATTCATTTCCCATATAAAACTCCCATAACAATATACAGTGCATACATCTCTCAGCAATTTAATCGCAATTATCAATTTAAATGTCTGAAAATGTCTTTGTTCAGCTTCAGGCAGATATTATTAAAATATAAAGTGCAAAGAGAATGTGAAAATGCAGGCAAATGATTGGCAGTATCCTCAGGGAAAAGGAAATATCAAATTGAACAAAACATTGTTCGGGAAAAAGAAATATTAGAAAAGTATAATGCTGCAGCTGACTCGACATGAAGGTATTTTCTGCTTGCATATGCAGTTCATTTGTGTGATATTTTTTATTAAATTCTTGCACCATTTTCTGTTTAATGTGAGTTCTAAGCTTATGCAAATGATGGATGCCATTTATACGATAAACTGATTTTTCCTGTATTGTGACATAAAATCATCTTTTTGATAAACAGCCATTTAACTTTCCTTTTTTTGCTTTTTTATGATTAAACACATCAGCCACCCATGTGAAAATGTATTTAATTACTTAAAAATTGTAATCACTGGCTTTAATTACTTTAATAGGTAATTTAATATTTAATTGCATGTCTGAAAATTAAACTATATGAAAGAAACGGACCACTAGGTGGCAGTAAAATTATACAGGACAGATCTGCTCTCTGCTCTTAGAATTCTGAAGCTTTAGATGCAGATGTTTTTAAAATGTACCTTTAAAATGAACAAATCACATGAAACAGCCAGCCAGCTTTTAACATTTCTTATTGAGAGATATTGTGCTGCTCATTATGAATATACCCTTTGAGGTGCCAAAGGCTAATATGCACAGCAGTTATAGTTCCATAAATGAGCAACATTGCAACATATGGTTACTGTTAATTGGTGGGCAAAAGTCATTCTTTCCAAAGTTCACTAATATGTTGTTTAGCAGCTTTTTCAACTTTGGACAGTTTGGATTTCCTCTTTGTCCTTTGGAGAGTGCAGCTGATTAGAGCTCTGATAATTGCCTATTGTTAAGTGATGATGATCCAGCTGTAAGCAGTGCTGTGTGTGATATTATTCTGCAGAACAGAAGGGACACATTAAATTAGAGATCCATAAAAGCAGTGCAGGCATAGAGGGCTGTGAACAGATGTCTGTTTTTTTTCCCTGAGATAAAAAAGCATCGCTGTTGCATTGTGTTAATGCTGATGAATGCCACACAGGTGGGTTTATTGTGAGAGCTCTGCACAGAGACAAAGAGCCAGTAGTTGACTTTCAACAGCTGGAGACAGAATATTTTTGGATGTTTTAGCACAGTTGAGGATTTGAAGTGGCAGGCGCTCAAGTGCTCTCACTATGTGTTTTGTGTGAAAGTGTGCATGTGTTCTCAATGACTTTAATGACCTCAGTGATATAATGTTTGCCGTTGGTTTGTGAAATCCTATTTGCTTATCCTTAAATGCTTATATTATTATTAAAAAGAATCTTTTAAAATGTCTAGTTAAAGGTCCTTGTGGATTTCCTTATTTTGTTCATGTTGGGTTCATGGTTGTCTTTCACCATTTAAAAAAAAACTAATTTTCTTAAATGACTTAAAATGCCATAGTGTAACCAATGTAAAAAGTTTCATACTGTATTTCCTTATACCTTTAATACATGTCAATGTACATATCTTAACAACTATTTGAATAAAGATAATAAGAAAATAAGAGGTTTTATAATATATTTTTCAATGTTTTTTAAAGTATCATGAATTATTAATAAATTATCTAAATAATTACATTATCTGATATTTCATTAAGATACTTCTAATACAGTCATGAGGGTCTACAGAGATTCTTTTTATGATGTAATTTCCCATATTATGTTTTACTTTCTTTACATATTTCTGCATGTTTATGACTTTGACCTAATAACAATAAAATTATTTGCATAATGCATGTTTTAAGAATTAAATAATACTGCTTTTCTCGATTGCTAACACACAATTCAGGAAACTATTTGCCATTTTCTGAACACAATCTCAAAACTGCACACCAATTTGTACAAACCTCAAACTTCCACGTAATTTAAAAAAAAATATATATATACAGGTATATATATATCGAAATATTCTGTATATATGTTTTAATCAAAAACATTTTCTCTTTTGTCATAATCAAACTTTAGCCTTAAATGACATACAACCATACCAAATACAAAGACTACTTCGCTGCCTAGAGAACACTAGTGAGATCAGTTCAAAACACTAACAAATCATTTTGCAGGTCATTGTCTATTACAGTACACAACATAAATAGAGGGGGTGAAGATACAGTGAAATTCAACAATAAGCTTTGAGAAAAGTTTATTTTCATTACACTACTGTAAAGTGATCTTACAGTAGATGAAAAGAAAAGTTCAAATACTAAGGAATTGAAAATGAACTTGGTATGCAACACAACACAGTATCCTATCAATTACAGTACAGTAAAAATAAATAAATTCCACATTCTTACCAAAATTGCATTACAGTATTGAACAATATTTGCCAAGCTATAGCAGTTTCTTAGTCTTCTGACAAAAGACTTTCGCCACCTCCCCTAGACAGTTGTCTCTCAGTTCTGCAAAGTATACATGTCAGAGATACTTGGCTACAAATCTATTTGACAGTTACAAATTCGAAGTTGTACAACTTGCACAACTGAGCATAGAATAGTGAATGTTCTCTTATCAGAAGTACTGCTACTGTGCACTGTAATTACACTGTATTTGTAAGTAGTGTAAAATCCTGTAGATGACCCTGTAGGCCAGCTTCCCTCATGGTCATGCCATGCACAAGAACCATGGTCAAATACACTGCTTTGTATTTCAGGAACAAATGACCTTTGACCCCATCCCCTTCATTTTCACTTCCTCTTTGTCTCCCACCACTAGGATTTCTTTTCCAAAGCACATTATCACTTGGCCATATTTATGTTATTCTAAGATTCTGACTGGGGTGCCATCAGTTTGCTACTTAAGAGTTCACAAATAGATAAATGGATTTAGGTTACTATTGTGATGACTTGAGTTAATTATATTGCGTGCTTGTGTTTTCTGAATGAGAACATGATAAACTTGTGTAAAATGAGTGCATTTTTGTGTAGAGTTTTGTAGAAAACATTGAGAAAATTGGAACATTTGTGAAAATGCGTTTATGTCTTTGTTTTGAAAACTGAATGAATAGTTTGTGAAATTGGGCCAAATGAAACATTTACAGTGTTACAGTGTGAATTAGTGTTTCTATGTCAACATTTTCTATTTTGTTCCCTACATGTTTCTGCATGTTGGTGACTTTGACTTTTTTCAAATAGTATTTAAATAATATGATACTTATAATTGTTATAATAACAATAATAAAATGAAAGAAATAGAATGAAATAAACAGAACCACAAAATGAGTGTCACACCATTGACCCATATAATATTGTTAAATGGTTAGTTAGTAAAAGAAAATTCTCCCACTTTACAAAAGTGAACTTTGTTGTCCTTTCATCCTGATGGGCAGGGTTCAGATTATAACTTTTGTTATCTTAAAAGCCTAACAACCTATTTATCCAATAAAATAGTCTGTTTGTCTTTGATAAAACCGTTAATCCTTCTTTGGATGGATGTGCTCTTTGTTAAAAGAAAATAAATCCACTAGCATCTTCTTTTACTAAAAGCAGCCCACGAGAGTTCCATGAGGACTTTTTTTGTGTGTGTATCACCCCCCAGACTTTCAAATGCCTTTGCTTGATTTTATCCTGATAAGTACAAAAGCTGCTTTTGTGAAGAAAGCAGTGTGATAAACAGCCAGTGAGAGATTTGTCTTCCACCACAAGGCCACCCAAACGTAATCCCAGATTTTAGTTGTTTTTCCTGAAATGCTTTGGATTATGGAGAAACCGGAATACAAGAACGACCGTCGCGTGCCACTAGCTGGAGAACAAGAGAAGGATTAGGTATGAGAGGATAAAGAAAAGAAGGAAGGATGCAGAACTGGAAGGATGGATGGATGAAAAGAGTGATATTAGGAGAATAGTCTATATAAATCATTTATATTTACATTTAGTCATTTAGCAGACGCGTTTATCCGAAGCGACTTACAAATGAGGACAATAGAAGCAATCAAAACTACCAAAAGAGCAACAATATGTAAGTGCAAATGACAAGTCTCGGTTAGCACCTAATGCCAGTCCACTTAGCAAGGTATTTTTTTTACATTTTATATATATTATATATATTATAATATTATCTAACATATATATACATTATTTTGGAGCAGAATTCCTGCGAGATGCGAGGATCATGACTAGGAAAATTTGTTGTTCCTCTGGCAGCATCGTAAACCTGCAACTGAGCAAAACAGTCTGTCTTTGAATGCACAAAACAGTCAGCTTCATCAGGACGTTGAATAGTCTCAGATCAATTTATTACATAATTGAGCTGTTGTCTCTCTGACCTTTCACATTTCAAGCCTTCTGTAAATTGGGTGCTCACTCAGACTGTAAAGTCACAGAGGAAACCTCTCTTCTCTGCATTTGTTCTGTACAGTGAACTTCTTTTCTAAGGCCTCATTGTCTCACTTTTTCCCTCTTTCTCTCGCTCTCTTGCTTTCTGTCTGATTAGTGCTTCTAAAAAGGCAGAAACATTTGGAAAATGTCTTGGGTTTTGAACTATGTCCATCTGTCTGTGTTCCTTTTCGGTAACGTGTCTGTTTCTTGATTATCTCTTCCTCTGGTTCTCTGCAGACCACCACAGTAATGACCCTCTGCTCATCTCTGTCGTAGCACCACCTACTCACACATTCACAGTACAACTATGTGTGTGTGTGAGTGTGTGTGAGAGAGAGAGACTGGATGAATATAAAGAGGTCTGTGTTTGACAGTGGTGAGATAGTTGACTGAGGGATTATGGGTAATGGAGCAGTAGTGCTGGGCAAGTGTAACTGTGTAACAGGGAAGAGGAGTGTGAGTTTTGGTATGGATTTGAGATTTTATAATAACATGAAAAACAGTAATATTGTCAAATATTACTAAAATGTTAAAATAACTGTTTCTATTTTAAAGATTAAAAAAATTAAATTTATTAATGTAACTGAATTCGTATTACTGTTAAAACAGTTGTGCTGCTTAATATATTTGAATTTTTTTATTTAATAGAACGTTCAACAGAACAGCATTTATTTGAAATGGAAATGTGTAATATTATAAATGTAATTTATGTCATATTGACCAGTTTATTGTACCTTGCATAAAGATCACTTTTCAATGGTAGTGTATATACAATATTTTATTTTTTTCTGACTAGAGTCTTTATGGAATATTATTTCACAATATAATAAATTGTCACTAAATATGTATATTTAGATTTTTGCCATCATTAGTAATATAAATTCAATAAAATAATTTTTAAAAGTCTATAAATAAAATAATACATTAAAAAGGCATTAGAAAAGTTTTTTTCTGGTGCTTTTTTAAAGATGCTTTGCGGTAATTTATTTTTATTATATACTCATATAGTGAGCGTAAATAAGAGACTACATGGATATTGTGACCTTCTCCATCATGAGCCCCTTTGACCAGAAAACACATTTTGATTTTCTTGCACTAAAGCAAAAAGAAAATCTTAGTCAACCTTTACAGGATCAAGTCGCGCCATCAATTTGCTTTAGAAAGTATGAGTCTGTTTATTTTAGTGAATAAAACTCAATATGTGTTTCAGGGTCAAAGTGATTAAAAATAATGCAGCTGGTCACATTTGTACTTTTAAAAATGCATTCGTTACATTAGATCTGTAAAATCTGAAGAGATCATGACCAGTTAGGGCACCTAAAAATTCACAAAAATGAAAATTTGCTGATAATTTAGTCACTCTCAGGCCATCCAAGATGTGAATGTGTTTGCTTCTTCTGGAGTAATGTGATGCTTTTATCAGCTGTTTGGAATCTCATTCTCACGGCACCCATTCACTGCCATGAATCCATTGTTGAGCAAGTAATGTAATGCAAAATTTTCCAAATCTGTTCTGATGAAGAACCAAACTCATTTATGTCCTGGATTGGCTGAGGGTTAGTAAATTATAAGCAAATTTTCATTTTTTTTTGAAAATACTGAACTACTCCTTTAACCTACAATCCTGATGAAAAAAAAATTATCAGAAAAACCCCACCATGCCAACACTGCAGGCAGCTCCTGAAGAGTTTCAGCACCACAGTACAGTGGACAGCTCCAGCTACTGACTCAGGAAGGCATGAATTACATGATCCTGATGCCAGAATAATTGGACATAAGCCTGGTTTACTGATGAATGTCTATCCTCCACAAATGCCCTTTTGTCAGGCAGATGTTGGCATGGGTAATATGTGTGTGCGGGCCGGCTTTTGAGGAGTCCCGTAGGACATCACCTTTAGCTCACTGTGACTCATACACAGCCATGTTCAGCCCAGAGTAGAATATCACTCCACACTCCACTGTGCCTCGTACAGCAAACCGCCGTACACAACGCAGACACAAACAGACATGCAGATGCAGCTTTCATATGCTAATGCTGATATTTTAGAAGTGCCAGTCTCCCCCTCTCGCTCTGTCTGTCTCTCTCTGTATGTGTGTGTAAGAATGCCATTATGTCAGTTTTTTGGAGGCGGTTTGTTGAATATCAAACAACATGAGTCATATAAATGGAGAGAAAGATCCTTTTTCTGTTTGTTAGAGCAGAAAGGAGGCATCCTGCACACAATGATAGACTTTCAGACTTCAGATGTCTTTTAAATTGTCACACCTTTGCATCATAGCTTATAAAAATGTAAATGGAACCAGATGAGACAGGATATCAGAACGAGTCTGCTGAAAGTATTAAAATACAGAAGCAATGAAATTCATCAATATTCTCCCTTTCTTTTTGAGTTATGCTGCTCTGTAAATGTTCTCACGGACCGGGGTCTATAAAGCTATGTGGGTGCATTACTGGGCTTTATACGGCTGTTTTATAATAGTGTGGTTTATCTTGACATGCACATGGTGGCTGTCGGCAGGAGCTGGTGAATGTTGCTAATGAGAGAAGAGTGAGTGAAAAGCAAGTCAGTGAACTCATATGCTACCTGTAACTGGTTTAATGCATTAATGATCAGTTATCAGACAGAAACACACACATAGAAACGCTCGTTTTTTTCTTAAACGAACACACATAGACATTTTAATCTCACACCTGATGATATCAGTGACATTAATGAAAGCGTTTCAGTATCAGACTGTGTGTGTGTTGTGTGTGTGTGTGTGTGTGTGTGTGTGTGTGTGTGTGTGTGAGAGAGAGAAAGATACGCTGTTTATCTTGACAGGCAACTGGTGAAGTAGATCCGTCTGTGCATCACATCATTCTTTTATAAAAGCACTCATCTGCACTTGCCACACACACAGATCTGTTTGCAGAGAACTGTGTTTAGTGTGCGTGTGTGTGTGTGGTTTTTGCCTTCATTATGGGTACCAAAACTGATTGTTAAACACCAGATGTAGAATATTCTGCATGATGATCCTTGTGTTTTTCTCCATTATTGAGATTGAGGCCATTACTATATAGCTATTATTTATTTATCAACAACTTTCAATAAAATATATACAAAATCATCAGTTATCTTAAGAGAAAAATGGACATCAATGCTTTAAAGTTATTTCACCTGTTGTTTAGGTTTTGTCGAAATTTAATAAATATAATTCTGTATGCACAAAAATGAACCTTTCATTGACTTGCATTTTTTTGTCGCGTTCACGACAGTATCATGACGCGAGCGTGTGGCGGTGCTGACCCAGAGCCGGCGTAATGACGTCATCACACCGGATCTGGGTCAGTGCCGCCACACGCTCGCGTCATGATACTGTCGTGAACACGCGTCACTTCCACAAGTGACGCAGTAGAGACGAAAATGTGGAATAAAGTCGTTATTTTTGTTTTCTTTGCGCAAAAAAGTATTCTCGTAGCTTCGTAACTTTACAGTTGAACCACTGATGTCACACGGACTACTTTGTCGATCATCTTGGTACTTTTCTGGACCTTGAACGTGGTAGTTACCTTGCTGTCTATGGGAAGGTCAGAGAGCCCTCATATTTCATCAAAAATATCTGAAATTACGTTCCGAAGATGAACGAAGGTCTTATGGGTTTCGAACAACACGAGGGTGAGCAATTAATAATAGAATTTTCATTTTTGGGTGAACTAACCCTTTAAGTTTTGATGCTTCTTGAGTTGTGTGAGGTTAAAATAGTGTAATGTGTTTTTAATAAAATCAAAGCTTGCAATTTTCTATAAGCAATGCCAATAATAAACTGAACAAAACACTGTATGGGGCTCTTTTTAAGCTTTTAAGACCTTTTGATTGGACACCACCTGCTATTATACATTAAGTTCTTATTTTTCTAAATGTGGAACCATGACTTACTGACAGAGAACAGTCTGCTCCTTACTAATGAACAATCCACTGTATGAAGTGTATTATAAATGTAGGCCTTTGAAAGCACTATGTAAAATGTCACATTTCTTAATTGGGATTTACAAGTGAAGATTAAATTTCTGTTAAAACTCTTGCGACAGTTTGTGCGCACACTACTCTAATTAAATGCATCTGCTTTCACTTTCAAGAGTTGCTTACATGTGAAACCACACACATACTGTATACATCATCTGCTCTGTGAATTACACAAACCACCCCATCACATCTGGAGATACTGAAGCCGAATAGATTCAGTTCATCTCACACTTACACTGACATATACAGCTGCTCTGCAGAATAAGAGGTTGAGCTGCTTGGTTAAGGTGTAAGAATACAACAGTTGGTGACACTGAGGAACGTTTTTACAGCACCATTTGAATTATTAATTGTGTGAAGAACTTCTCTCACTTCTCCTCCTCTCTCTTCCTCCCTCCCTTTTTATTCATTGATTGGACTGATACAGAAATACAGCACTGTTTTTCATAGGTTGCTCTTGCATATATGTTTGGATGGGCTGCTGTCCTCATTCCCGGAGGATGGCAGTCCACTTTTAGTCTTTGGCGACTTCAACATTCATCTGGACAAGCCTTATGCTACAGACTTCCATTCACTCCTTGCTTCATTTGATCTCAAACGACTTACCACCACAAGCACGCACAAATCTGGCAACCAACTTGACTTAATTTACACACGCAGTTGTACTGCAGACAACATTCTGGTCAAACCCCTACATATCTCTGATCATTTCTTCATTACATTTCAACTACATTTTGCTACCTGTGTGCCACCAACCCCCATACCGGTTACTTTTAGACGAAACCTACGCTCCCTTTCCCCCTCCCATCTTTCCTCCGTTGTATCCTCCTCTCTTCCCTCACCTACCCATTTCTCATCTCTGGATGTGAATGCAGCAACTGACACTTTATGCTCTACTTTAACCTCTTGTCTAGATGATATTTGTCCTCTCTCCTCCAGGCCCGCACGGGCTGCCCCCTCGAACTCGCTGTTTATCCGATGTTCTTCGTGAACATCGGACCAACCTCAGGGCAGCTGAGAGTAATGGTGCGAAATCAAAGATCCGTCAGACCCGAGTATGTATCAGTCTTTGCTTTCATCTTTCTCTGCTGAAGTCCATACTGCCAAATCTTCATACTTCCACAACAAGATCAACAGCGCTCCAGACACACGTAATCTCTTCAAAACTTTCCATTCTCTCCTCTGCCCCCCTCCACCACCTCCTACCACTTCTATAACAGCTGATGATTTTGCCACATTCTCCACAGACAAAACCAGAACAATCAGTAACCAATTCTCAGCCCCACACACACAGGAACTCAAACCAACCACACCCACTGCTAAAACTCCCATCTTCTCCTTCTGTCCTCTCACTGAGACAGAAGTATCAAAACATCTTCTCTCCAGCCATCCTACAACATGCCCTCTAGACCCAATCCCCTCACACCTCCTCCAAGCAATCTCTCCTACACTTTTACCAACACTCACACACATCATCAATACATCTCTCCTCACAGGCACCTTCCCCACTGCATTCAAGCAGGCTCGGATAACCCCACTGCTCAAAAAACCTACATTAAACACTTCACTTACAGATAGCTACAGACCTGTCTCTCTCCTTCCATTCATATCGAAAACCCTCGAAAGAGTTGTTTTCGACCAGATATCATTGTTTCTTTCACAGAACAACAAACTGGATCCTAACCAGTCAGGTTTTAGGAGTGGCCATTCAACTGAGACTGCACTATCGTCAGTCACGGAAGCCTTGCAGATTGCAAAATCTGATTCCAAATCATCAGTTCTTATTCTGCTGGATCTATCTGCTGCTTTTGACACTTGTCAATCATCAGATCCTCCTGTCTGCCCTCTCTTCAATGGGCATCACAGGGATTCCACTTCGCTGGTTTGAATCCTATCTCACTGGTAGGTCTTTCAGGGTGTCTTGGGGAGGGGAGGTATCCAAAGCACTTCAACTTGTCACTGGGGTTCCTCAGGGTTCAGTTCTTGGACCGCTCCTCTTCTCTATATACACTACATCTCTGGGTCCCATCATACAGGCACATGGTTTCTTGTGCCATTGCTCTGCTCTATTTTTCATTTCAACCAGATGATCCAACGGTGGCTGCACGGATCTCAGGCTGCCTGGCAGACATCTCGGCATGGATGAAAGAATATCACCTACAGCTCAACCTGGCAAAGACTGAGCTTCTTGTCTTCCCTGCCACTCCAACTCTACAGTATGATTTTTCCATCCAGCTAGGTTCTTCTACAATTCACCTTCAACTTCGGTCAGAAATCTTGGTGTAAACTTTGATGAGCAGCTGACCTTCAAAGACCATATTGCAAAGGCTGCTCGATCTGGCAGGTTTGCATTGCACAACATCAAAAAGATCAGGCCCTTTCTAACGGAGCATGCTGCACAACTTCTTGTCTAGGCCCTTGTCATTTCTTATTCTTGACTACTGCAATGCTCTTCTGGCTGGACTTCCATCAAGCACAATCAAACCTCTACAAATGATTCAGAATGCAGCGGTACGACTGGTCTTCAACGAGCCCAAAAGAGCCCATGTTACACCTCTCTTCATCTCCTTGCACTGGCTACCGGTTGCGGCCCGAATCAAGTTCAAGACATTGGTGCTTGCATATAGAACAGCCACAGGCTCAGCATCCGCCTACTTCCACTCACTACTACGATTTTACATCCCCTCCAGAAGTCTGAGATCCTCTAGTGAGCAACGCCTCGTGGTACCATCACAAAAAGGCACAAAATCACTTTCCAGAACATTCTCATTCACCACTCCTGGCTGGTGGAACGATTTTCCCACCCCTATCCGGAATGCTGAATCCCTGACATTTTTCAAGCGACGCTTGAAAACTCATCTCTTTCTAAGGCTACTTGACTCACTCATAAAAAAAAAAAAAAAAAAAAAAAAAAAAAAAAAAAACTCTTTATTTATTCCTTCTCTTTCTAGCTTGTACTTTTTTTGAACAATGTCTAGAAACTTGGTATTACCAGCACTTCCTGTATCGGTTTTCCTCTTTAAGAAGAATCTCTTTATGTTTCCCCCAATTGTAAGTCGCTTTGGATAAAAGCGTCTGCTAAATGACTAAATGTAAATGTAAAATGTAAATATGTTTGAAAATAAAGGCTCCAAAAGGGGGTTTTCATACAATAGCGTTGCAAACGATGAACCATTTCCCAAATAACTTTTATTTAAAAGAGTAGCTCAGGAGACTTAATGGAGTTCTTAGTATTAGATATTTCTTCAAAAAATCCTGAAAAATAGACAAAAAAGAAGACAATTTGTTGACATATAATGAGAATTTAGAGCTAATGTGTGGATGGCATAGCACAGTTCATTTGATACTGAAAGAATATAACTAGAAATGTATGAGTTCAAACTGAAATCTCTGACTTGATTTTATGAATTCTAATGGAATCTGAGCACCATTTGAGATGCTTTGAAATCTCTTAAACACAAGCAAGATTATTGGGATCTATGTCTCAGGAGATGTATTTGAAAAGCATGAAGTTCCCTTTGCTCTCGGTTTTATCTAATTTCTTTCTAGATGAAATAATCAGAGGTATTAAAGAGATATTTTTTGTGATTTCTCTCGATGCATCTGGGTTTAGTTATTCCAGCAAGTGTATAATTAGTATTACTGTGTTTATAAATAGTTGGAGAATGTAAGTCATTAAATTACTGTAATTAAACCGTTTGAAACTGAGATCACAAACGCAGCTTTGCTCTGATGATCCCTGTCAGACCTGCGAAATA
This sequence comes from Sinocyclocheilus anophthalmus, assembly GCA_018155175.1. Taxonomy (NCBI): domain Eukaryota; kingdom Metazoa; phylum Chordata; class Actinopteri; order Cypriniformes; family Cyprinidae; genus Sinocyclocheilus; species Sinocyclocheilus anophthalmus. The sequence goes on along the minus strand of JADLZN010001566.1, from coordinate 427,488 downwards.
CACAAGGGCAGAAGGTTGGCTCAGAGAATCAGTGTTGTTAATTAATTGTTGTTTAGAAGTGTTTTAGACATAGAGGTGTTGAGGTTTTGTGTTGTGGAAAGAGCCACTGACCCTGATGAGTGTTGACAGATGAGCTGACACCACCAACGACACCATCCTTTACTGTCTCCAGGTGTAAAACTGTCTGCTACGACAGTTTCCCTCTCTGTTTGTTCTTATGTTTAAATCAGAGGTCTTAAACAGAGGGTCTGCCAATGTTTGTATGATCTCAAACTTTTCTAAGCTAAGTTAAGAAGCTAAAGTTCAGCTAAATGTTTCATTGTCCCTTCCACATTCATTAAGTAAAATTAAAATGTAATGTACAAGTATATGACTGTACATAATTGATAACTATTTGAATGGTTTTACAATATCATAACAAACATTGACAGTTAGATTCATGGCTTTTTGGAATTATTAACTGATCATTCAGCAGTTCAGCATTCAGCAGTCTGATCAGCAATGGTCCTCTTGTGCAGAAAATGGCATATAAAACAATATTATCATGAACTATATATTTTTAAAGAAGTCGTTCACCCAAACACAAAAATATACTGAAAATTCACACACCCACAGGCCATCTGAGATGTAGATAAGTTTGCTTGTTCATTGGAACAGAAATTTTGAGAAATGTATCACATCACTTGCTCACCAGTGGATCCTCTGCAATGAATGGGTGCCGTCAGAATAACCTTTTAAAAGATTGCAATAATCCACAAGTAATCGACATGATTCTAGTCCATCAATTACCACCTTACAAAGATAAAATCTGCAATATTTTAATAAACAAATCAATTATTGAGAGGTTTTTAACTTCAAACTAGTGTTGCACGATATAACGGTACTAAAAAGTTATTACGATACCCTGCTTTTAAAAATGGTACTATTCTGCATTTTAGTAGTACCGGGACTTTAAGAATGCATTTTAATAAGAGCCATATTTCCTGAGTAAAACACTGTTCATTTGTGTTTTTGTTTTATTGTATTTGTCCTTTAGTTTGTTACTTGCATCTACTGTGTTCTTATTGTTTAATAGTAAAGATAAAATAACAAAAAATGACCATATCAGGATATAAATTGTTATTGTGAAATAAAATTACTATATCATGAAATAAGATTTGGCTTTATCCTTTTAGCTAACTTACCAATGTTGCAAATATCTCTACATAGTTGCTCAGTAGTTAATCACCATGGCCCTAGTGGCACTGGCATGTGATTTTTATTATATGTTTTTTAAAGGGGGATGAAATGCTTTTTTAAATAGATAAAATACCTATTACCTCTATTTGGATCATCTGTTATTAAATTATTTTTCCTGTAGTTCTATGGTTTTGTTGTAGTATCGGTTAAGTAGTAATATCAATATATTTTAGTCAGGTTTCATATCAAAGTCAAAATTTTGGTATCGTGCCAACCCTACTTCAATCTGCAGATCAAGCACTGTTTACAAGTGAAAACAGTTCTAAACAAATATGTATGTTGATTTTTTTTTTTTTTTGTTTTTTGATGTGGGAGAGGACACAGGGTATGACTCTCATCTTCATCTTCATCTTCGATCTATATCTTCAATGGCCTGTAGGGTGAGTACATTTTCAGCAAATTTTCATTTTTGTGTGAACTATTTCTTTAAGCAGACACAATGAACATGTTAGGGAATGATTACAGCTTGTGATCGTAATGATTACAATATAAAATTTCTATGTCGATCCAATGTCGGCATCAGTCTTTCTTCTCTCTTCACCTATTACTGCTGTTTTTATGCTTAAACTGTATGTCTCTCCTGCCCCAGACACCGCTGTTAACCCAGCGCCGTACCCTCTGTTAGCCTTTAGCCCAGTTGTGTCTGTCTAGCAGCGCTCCTACTGTGAAAGGGTCTAATGCAGAGCAAACAAACATGTCAACAGTACATTCACTCTGTCACACACACTCACACACATCTCGGTCTGTATGATAGGAGATGCCACTCACATAAGATATCAGTAAAAATAGAGATCTGTTTTGGTCTGAAACACATGTTGGCTTTAAACAATGTCTGACACTTCATATTTTCACAGATTCTGGTCTCACTGGCTCAACATGTCAGACCAGCCCATAAAACCACTTCGACCCAACAGATGGATTTGATTTTAATGCTGATCTGAGAGCTTCTGGCCTCATCTAATGCTATTACAGGAAGAACATGCACATCTGATCTTAGATCAGACCAAAGCCTCAGGGGAAGAGAAAGTGAGTGAGAGAAGAGACAGTAAGATGTATCTGAAAAGCTTTGCTTTGAAGTGTAATGGAAAGCATTAGTTACTTTCAGGTGTAGTAAACTTGAGCCAAATGTATCGACAACAGCAAATGCCTTCTGAAAGGCTTTTAACAAAGGCTTTTAACAATGCCTGCCAAATGTCTTTCTCTCCTTCTCTCTTTCTCAGTCTGTTCCCCTTTCTCTCTCATTCCCCCATCTTCCTGTTTATCCCCCATATCTCTTTCACTCTCTCACCAAACATTTCTATGACTCTAGTGGAAACTTGTCCACCCTACACACTGCAAGCGTTATAAATCACTTAAGGAGTCCAACACATATGTATCACTCTTTGTGACTTCTATTGAATTTCAGCTGTGGGGGAGGCACTCAGACCAACTGAGCCAAGAGTGTTCAATCTTCATCTGCTGAGGGGGGTTCGTTTTGTCAAATGCCTCTTTGGTGCCAAAATGAGACCCAAATGCAAAAGTACAGTAAAGACTGAGAGACATTTCACTTGATTCAGTGGCAATCATTTCCAATAGTATATTTGGCTCATGGAATCAATAAAGCAGTCATGTAGCTCTGTGACCCTCAATTAAAGTACATTTTGTTATGGCTTTTAGTTTCCCACTAAAAGCACTCACTGTGTAAATTATTTTTGTAATTATGTAACACTTAATGATTTTATATTATTTCTCAAAAGGAAGGTTCCTGCGAATGTGCGAGACTTCCCATTTATTAGCGGCTTTGTAACTAGGAGAATCACAAAGTGAAGTAAACCATAAAACTAAAAAACAGTGATTACGATAATACATTCAAATAATATGATAGCAAAGGCATCATCTTAACGCATCAAAACCCAATCGAAAACCTTGCACAGTCAAGGTAAAAATGTCTGTGCCCACCCTTACACTTAAAATAAGGTGGACACTTTTAAATCAAATCTATTACTTGTCATTATAACAAACTATTCTATTTATTTTTGAATTTATGGTATTTATACTTCATTTAACCCAATTGCACCATTTTTATATTGAAAAAAATAACATTTTATTAATTATTTTTACTTCATTAAATACTATTGAAGAGTTGATCAGTCAGAACTATCAAAATCCAGCCAAGGTACTCGCCCACAAATCATATATTTTATTGATGGATATAGTAATTTTTAGTGATGGATATTTTATTTATGGATATATTTTCAGATTTTGCAATTGTGCCAATTACTTTCAAAATGAGTATTACATAGTTATGTTTTACATTTAATTTATGGCTTACTTTTTGAAGGCCATGAACTTATAAAGTGTTTATTAGAAAGATGATTTAATTACATTTTTACAAATATCCAATTTCCAATGATCAAAACTAAACAAAATCATGCTAACAAGCATGTATATTTAAGATAATCCCCTTCTGACAATCCTAACAAATATAAATATATTATATAAATCCAATATATATATATATATAAAGAAAATTTCCTTTATTGACACATTGTAAAAGTTGATGGATTAAAGTAATATTTTACTGGTATGTATAAGAACTCAAATAAGTCGCCCTTTTTTCGAGCGACTTCTCATAGTTGGTTAAATCTGTGTTTCCTGCCACCTTAAACAAATATGTAGTTATTAGGCATTTAAATGGCAAGTTTAGCTAAATCTTATGCCACTCAGATGAACCTGTGAACTCTAAAAAGGTGCCTTTTTCTTTGAATGACTTTTTATAATCTCTGAAATGGGTGTTTTCACCACTTTAAGCTCACATGTACTTATCAAGTATTTTGCTTTTAAATGGCAGGTTAAGTCTTATGCCTCTCAGATGAACCTGTAAAATATAAAAAAAAAGAACAGATGAGCACAGAGAGAGTAGAACCGACAGGATAGCTGTCACAGACGCCGCTGAGTGGCGCTGATTCACTGTGCGTTGGGTTCCTTCTGACATCCCAGGAGAGCACGCAGGGAGCGAGTCAGCGCAGCACAAGCACTCCAGACCTTTGCCTTCAGCACCGGCAGATCCTGCACAGAGCGTCTCCAGCGCGGACCAACACCGACAAAACAAGCCCAACAGGATACTATGCGGGGTGATGGCTCCGTTACAAACATCTGTGTGATTTCCAAACCAGACGCGAAAGCACTGATGTGAAGTTTCACGCCGCTCTCATTTGAGTTGAGATGAAGATCTGAGACACTGCTAGAGAAGGAACTTTGCGTCTCCGCGCACCCGGACGCCCTGCGGGGACATCGGGCGCTTTTGTGATCAGAGGACTGAACTTCTTTTTGTTTTTGTGGGTTTCTGACTCTCTCTGACAGAGCAGATATAGGAGGGATCCTTTGGTGCGGATTGCTCAAGCCTCTCCGGTTCGTGGATGGAATAACTCATAATGGAAGGGCAATGAGACCCGTCTCTGCTGCTGCTGGGCAATAATCCGGACCACCGCACCAACAGGTATGCAGCTTTAGCTATTTATTTGGTTTAACACTTTTATTTTACATGTGCTTAAATTGAATTCTTCACAACGTAGATGTCCACAAAGAATGGATGGTGTATAGTAACACTCTGAGTTAAAAATCATTGATCAGTTTAGTAAAATAAACGGGTAGCCTATCGTCTGTTTTAGTGAACCATGACAGTTGCTTTAGTGAGTCATGCATTCTGATCGTGACCGGACGCGGGTCACTGAAACTTAATAGGTAGGTTATAGCCTGTGTGTAAACCTGAGAATCATCATGGGAGCTATAAAGCTGGACTATTTTGTGTCAAGCGTGGTTAAGAAATAATACCATAGAGTAAAAAGGGCAACGAGTGTGATGAGTTTGCGTGTGCGCGCGCGGGAGAGCGAGGGTGTGTGTGCTGACGGCGCTTCGTCTTCTTACCGCATTAACAGTATATGCCATGTAAAAGTCAGGCTTACCCCAGTAAATCAGCTTACCCTGCTCGGAAAGGGCGCAAACAGAGTAAAGGTCTCTGGTCCCAGTACATAGCCTGGCACGCACATACAGCCACCAACTCATTCAATTCTTGTGAGTAGTGATGGGAAGTCCGAATAATTTTTGTGACAGTTTTTCTCTCTCGAACAGTTCCTTTCAAATAATTATTAATAAATTAATAAATGTTTTTACAATCTTGCTATGTCACTTTCCTATTGATGAAAGGGTTTCTCATTTTATTTGTCCCAGTTCAGTCTTAGGCGACAGCCCTGATTTACCTCATAAAATGACACTTAGAACATAAATAGGCTTATATTTTGCATTTACATTAAACAAAACATTATATCAGTAGCTAATATTTATTTACACAGGCTAAAAAACTTCGAATATGAGATAATTGTCAGTTCAGTGAGTCACTGAGTAGTTGACTCGCGAATCACTCGAATCGATTTTATTGAGCCGTGAACAAATTCTTCACAGTTCGGTTTTGTGATCCAGTTTCATTACAAAAGTTTCGACTGAACTGAACGATTTGAGAGTTAAACAATACAAAAATGCAATAAAACGTGGGCTTCACACATACGTCATGACTTTCTTCTTTTTAAGCTGTTTTTGCATCAGTAAATTGCTCCAAATAAGGTAAAGCGTTTTACAAATCCCCCACATCACTCCGGGAGAGAGATAAAAAACAGGAAAAAACGAATACTGCAGAATATGGCCATATGAATTTGTAGTTGGAACTATAATTTCCACGGTAATTGCATTGCCTTGGCTGATGTGGTTGGCTGATATAACTCCCTTCGGGCCACAGTGAGTGTTTATTCTCCTCCTAACAGAGCTGGTTATGTGTTCGCTATGAGGGAGGATGTTGTCGGGAGCAAAAGGCTTAGGAACACACAGATGCCCCGCTGATACTGGCTGCTGAAATAATCCTTTGTGAATCACCACTGAATGTAGTAGTTTATTTGATTTGGCTCTGTTGTGTGCAGGTCCTTTATCTGCTGTTAGAGTGAAAGTGGTTTAACCCGAGCACTGCATGTGGGACGGGCCTTGCTATACTGAGTTCTCATTTGCTATACTGAGCTACACTCATTCTCACTCACTAGATGGATCTGAAAGCTGTTGCCAATGTAAATGGTTGAAAAGGGGCAATAGTGTTGTGTCTGTCAAAAGCAGTGATCTGCCCATCCTGAGACCCAGAGCAAGTTTAATTAGCCTGTAGATTGACAGGAAAGAGAGAGGCGCTCTATAAAAATGATTTACTACTCATCATAGAGAGAGAGAGGGATAGAGGAAGCGAGAGAGTGTGCTAATTATATTTGACTTGCACCATGTGAGGTGAAACATTTGTAGGCCTTTAAGAATCTGGTGTATTTTAATGCACTAAACCTGGTTTTAGATCTTTCTTTCTGGTTACAATCATTCAGCTCTTTATTGTGTTAGCGCTCACTTTCGCCAATAATTTGTTTGTAAAGCTAATGTTTTGTTTAGCTGCTAGTTGATGCTTATTTTCCTCTCATTATCTCATTACCAACTTCATACACTCAAACTGCACGTGTATCGTGTGTGTTTGTGTTTATAAAAATGTTTGGCTGCATTATTGTGTGTGTTTTCACAGGCTATTAACTGTGACAAATAACTGTTACTTGTTGGAATGGCTGATGTCTGGGTCAGAGTGGAAATCTCAGGCTTCTGCAGCTGGTTTGGGTTTCAGTTAAAATGATTTGAGAGTAGTCAGCTGACCAGACCCTGTTCATTCAGTCCCACTAATTTATCTAGTGTGGTGTGAATAATTCATCAAAGCGTTCACAGAGAACCAGTGTGTGTAATTATGTTTGTGCCATTGTGCGTGTGTGACTCTCCACTCACAGCAGCAGAATACAGCTGTCAGTCCAGTTTTAAAGTGCTAAATAAGGTTTCATGTGTTGGTGTGTGTGTGTGTGTGTGTGTGTGTGTGTGTGTGTGTGTGTGTGTGTATGTATGTAGTCATGTATTATGTATGTATTTATATATATATATCTCTATATTATATATATAACTAAACACACGCCAGTAATAATTTGTAATGTGTAAAACAGTAATATTATTCAATTTTTTTTATTTAATATATTTTTAAAATTTATTTATTTCCGTGATGGCAAAGCTCCATTTTCATCAGCCATTAGTCCAGTCTTCAGTGACCCTTCAGAAATCATTTTAATATGCTGAAACTGCAAATTGATTTAATGTGCACCTGTTCTCCTCACATGAGATGATGAACTACTTCACAACATTTGTTCAATGTGCTTGGAGTGCAATGAAAAATGAAATGAAGAAAATGATTACTTGATTCTTTTACTATATGGTACGTGTCAATGTCTGAAAAGGAAGTTATGTAAAATGAATGAATAGCAACTATTAAATAGACATGACAATGCTGTCAAAGTGTTGGCAGAACAGTCTGCTGTGGATCTGCAGTTTCCTGAGTGTAATGACTACAGGTAGAACTGAGGAAGAGCTCAGTTTAGTTGTCTTCTGTGGTGTAGTTTTGGCAGATATGGTTTATAAGTGTAATGAGGTTTTTATGCATTAGTTTTCCCTTAATGGTGAATTTGCAAGTTTATATCCAATTAAGTGAGTGACTGAGTGACGTGACATGTTGCCAAGTATGGTGACCCATACTTGGAATTAGTGCTCTGCATTTAACCCATCCTAAGTGCACACGCACAGCAGTGAACACACACCCGGAGCAGTGGGCAGCCATTTTTGTTGCGACACCCGGGGAGAAGTTGGGGGTTCGATGCCTTGCTCAAGGGCACCTCAGTCGTGGTATTGAAGGTACTGAAGAGAGCACTACACATTCACTCCCCCCACCCACAATCCCTGCCGGTACAAGACTCGAACCCACAACCTTTGGGTTACGAGTCCTACTCTCTAACCATTCGGCCACGACTTCTACACTCTAAGAAAAATCTATAAAAAATAGGGCACGATTTACTGTGTTATTAGGAAGACATTTCTGTATTGATTTCTCACAGGTGTTTTACACCTATTTTGAATTACGCATTGAATTGTGTTCTAGGGTTAGAGGAAATGTCTGTAAACTTAATGTAAAAAGTATTGGTAATTCTCTTCCAGGACGTTATACATTTCCATACTGATTTTCTCTTACAGTGCATGCCTTCAAAAACGTTGTCAGTGTAATGATTAAACCAAACGATTTATACAAAATTAGTTGTGTTTAGAAGGTAATTTCACAACTTGGAAGAAAGAATGAAGTTTTAAACTTCTGAATATTTATGCATGAAAGTTTCATGGCCTTCATATTGATGATTTGTTATTTTCAGTAAATTGCTTTTTGTGCAGCTGAGCCGTCTGCCAAAGTGTTGATTAATGAGAGAACAACAAAACACCAGACAGATGAAGTCTCTGCGTCAACCTCATCCTACTTTTTGATCCCATCATCTGGAACCACACAGAGAGGATCTCCCAATGAGAAAATAAGGGCAATGATGACCACAGCTTCACTCTTCACCTCAAGAGTTCAACAGACCTTGGCTGAGAGACAGAGAGAAAGCACTTTATTACTGCAGTCTCACCCTCCTTTCTTCCATTCATTCAGTCATCGTTTCTGTCTCACAGGACAAGATTAACATTACTGTCATGACACAGGCTCTGCGGGAATCAAGAGATAGAGAAAGAAAATAATAGAGAGTAAGTGACCCCCAGTGTTTCCCGAGGTGAAGCGTATACTTGATGACTTGCGCAGTCACAGGGTGAGCTGGGTGGAGAGGTTGTAAGCGTGTGTACTGTATGTGTGTGTTTGTAGCTTGAAGTATTTATTTGTTGAAAGAATCTTTATTTTCCAGTGAGAGACAGCGAAATAAGTGCCTAAAAAAGAACAGGTAAACAAACACGATAGATATACCCACAGGAGAATGCTAATCTTTTAACGCTCAGGAGACTTGATGTTGTGCTTCATCTAAGTATCAACTTTGTCCAAAGTGTTTCAACAAAAATAAAAATAGATGCGGCGTACATACAGTAAGAACATAGAGCTTTAAAATGAAAGAGGATTGCATTGCTCAGATAAATTGGTTTTGCGAGAATTTGATGATAAATGCGTTTATACTGAAATATCTGACATTTCATTGCAGATTTGGATATTTTTCAGCAGTCATTACTCCTTCAGAACCAAGTTGAATTGGTGCTCAAGAAACATTTCTTATTATTATCAAAGTTAAAGATAGTTAGCGGTAGTGTAAATTTATATGTATTTATATGAATTTTGAACTTAATTATTACATGAGTTCTAATGAAGTGTTTGCTTAATATGTAGAAAGTACCATATTTATTTCTCAACAAAATATTTCTTCAGTGTAGCCATTCGCTGTTGCTGTTGCCATATGAGTGATGTTCACGTCATCAAGTGTTAACACTGGGCACATCTTGTGATCTATTTTGTGTTTGAGTGTGTGTGACTATCATAGAGGGTTTGTATTTGGTGCTTCTGGCTGAGTTTCACTCTCCGGGTCCCTGATCTCATTTGCCAGAATTCAGGCAAAACAAGCACCTCTGAGCCTAATTACACCCAACCCCCTGTCTGATGTGAATTTTCACATAACACACATGCACACACACCTTGAGGATCAGCCAGAATGAAAGCAAACAGTGGTGAGGGTTTGCTGAAGGATGATGGGTAAGAACGGATCCACCTATGAGGTTTATTTTGGGACAAACACACGTGGGTGCGACGACGATCAGTCATTCAGTTTGAGGTTTTTGCAGGACTAACCTGGACTTGGTCAAGCTGTAATAAACAGCGAGGAACCAACCCACTGTACCTCTCTTTCTAACTTGTTTGTTTGATATAATACTTAATTGTTTAATTCGGTCTATTTTTCCTGTTTTCTTTCTTATCTTTCTCCCAATCCTGTTTTCTCCTCTCATATATCTTGCTGTGAGACAGCTTTCACTCAGAACAATTTGTTTTTGCTGAACCACTAGGTTTTCTCTTTGTTTCGTACTGTGTCTAGTTTTTAATTTTCTCTCTCTTTCGGTCTTCCCTCTGTTGTGAGGGTGTTATGGGAATTCACGCTGGAAAGAGGACTTTCTGCTTCAGGGCTTAAAAAAATTTATATAATTTTTTCATTAACCTTCTTTTTTCTTTACATTGAGTGTGTTTTTCACTCTTTTGTCTTGTGTGTGCATAATTCCAAATGAATCAGATATTTTCTTATATTTGTTATATCAGTAGTAACATCACTGCATGCATGGAAATTTTAGTTAAGTGAGTTCTGGCACTTCAGTTCATTAATTACAAACACAAAATTGCTTTTATCTCTTCATCTAACCTTAATTAATGAATCACTTGATTCATTATTTGATGCTTCTCTCATTCACAGTGACTCAGAGTACATCTAGCAGGATCCCCCTGAGGAACGTAGGGTTAGGGTTCTTAATTAAATGCAGAATGGTGATAAACTGGGGCTTGAACCTGCAACCTTTCTGTCAGCATCATAGATCCTTAACCATTAGGCTTCCAACACTCTTTCCTGCATGGGAACTGAAAGCTCTACTAGTAATTTAGCACATCTTTCTTAATGTTAATGTGGACAACCATTATAGTTTGTAGACGTGACTAAATATTTTTGGGTTAGTATTTAGTTCAGATGACTTAATTCATTTATTTTGTTCTATCTCTTATTGAGAGGTCTCTGAATGTGTCTAGATGTATTACATTCTGGGGTTGAATGAATCAAGCTCGGGGTCGAGGATTCTCATGATAACCAGCCCATAATTACGCTGATGAGAGACCGCTATTAACAGCACATTCGTTCACCCTAACAGACACCATAATCAGACCTAACAGATCACATAATTTCTAGCTCGGTGGATGAAGCTGGGAATCAAAAGTATCTGCAAATTCCCAACTTTCTGAAAGAGATAAGTGACTATTTATTTTATTTTATTTTTTGTCTTGTTTAATTTTATTTTTGGCTTGTTTTGTTTATTTTTTTATTTTATTTTTCTTTATAAAATAAAACAAAAGAGAACAAAATATTTTTTTTGTTTGCAATTCTTTTGCCTTTTTTTTTTTGCTATGGTGGACTGTAAAACTCTTTGAAGGTCTGTTAATTTGAAAGTTTGCAAAAAAAAGAGCATGGTGAAGTGATATACATTAGTCAAAAGCTACTTCTTTGTCGTGTAGTTACTGTATATAATATTAGTCAACACTATCAGAATCAAGCTTTCAAAAATACAGTGACTCTTCTTAAGTAAATATCTTCCAATTTGTTTTTTCCCCTAAACTCTGTGGTTTAATTTTGCATGAGAATCAAGTGACAGAGTTGACAGGCTGTTGCAGATCCCTACAAATCTCCATAGACAATTTCTCATTCTCATTTGACACACCATATTTACTGCCATACAGAGATACATGTTGTGTGTGTGGGTAGTTTAAGCTCTCTGAAATGAATTTGGACGATCTCGCGCTGCAATGCTCTGACGTTGCTCAGATCCCTAGGCAGAGTGAGACGATATCCCATCATCCTCTGCTCTCAGGCTTCTCTGCGCATCTGCAGCCGTTTGATAAAACCTCCATGTATCTTTCCAGTCTTTTCTGATTCTCTGACATGTCACACAGCAAGACTTGCTTTGACTTCTCTCTGACTAGAGCACTCACGCACTTCAACTGAAAGAGCACCAGAGGAAATGGAGAAACATTTTTCCCCCTGTTGTCTGTCTTCCATTCGTCTGTTGTGTCTCTGAGAAGGTTTGTTAGATGGCCTACAGCTATAGTGACATGACATGACAGTATGTACATCACAGAATATCAGCTCTAAAAAATCCAGCCTGTGAGTGAAACAGCAGTCAGAATCTAGAAAAATTAATGATAATTTACTGGCAAATGTGTTTTAATTTGGTGTGTCCTCTGCATTTTGTGTTGAACGGCTATAAAATACTTAATTGGGACAAAAATAGTTTGGCTGTGCACATAACATACATTATAATTTAATTATTTTGGTAGCATTATTATTAGCATATGCTTTGGTAGCATACTTACTATAGTAATAACGCTGAATTATACATATTTACATGCAATAACCCTAAACCAAATACTAATCCTAACCTCAATCAATCAATCAATCAGTCAGTCAGTCAGTCAGTCAGTCAGTCAGTCAGTCTGTCTCTGTCTGTCTATCTAATATTTTAAGTCAGTTCAAGTCAGTTTAAAATGTGATAAATATGTGTATAACGAGTGTAATTCAATGTGTTTTCTGTAAGAGGTTCTCATGTAGAGTAGTCAGACTTATAATGAGGATAAATGCTGACTTTGTCATCTAATCTTGAGCTAGTGTTTCAAAACTAATGCAGATACATTTTTAATTTCCTGTCTACAATAGCCAACTTCCTGCTTCCTCAGTTTTAAGGGCACTTAGAGAGTCTTCCTCATGGAAACACACAGAACACTCCATACACCAGTTCATTTCAACTTTTAAAACTTGAATTATTCATATACTACTGTTGCCAGTCAAACACATTTATTTGCTCTCTCTCTCTCTCTCTCACACACACACACACACACACACACACACACACACACCACACACACACTGGATGAGCGTGTAGATTTTAATAATACTAATACAACTTGGACAGCCAAACTCAACTCATTAATTAATGCATGAATCACTGCTGGAGACCTGCTATCTCCTCCTTCTTCTCCAGCACTTTCTCTGTCTTCACTCTTTTCTTTTGGGTGTTTTCACCAGGGAGGTCACAGAGGAAAAGATGGAAAAGAGGTTTCTGCTACACTCAAGAAGGAGAGATTTGAGGAGTGGAAAGGGAGGGTGAAGGCAAGAGTTTTAAGCTTTTAGTGGATTTAGTTCAGGAGTGAGAGTGAAAAGGAGAGGAAAGTAAGTAGAAACGCTTCAGTGCGCTAGCCAGCCTCTCTCTCTCACTCTTTCTCTCTTTCAGCATTCACTCTCTCTCACTTTTTCAATTCAGTGTGCTTTATGGCCATGGCTGGCTTCCAGACAATATTGTCAAAGCACTCAGTCAATACAGGAACAGTGTTTGGAAGGAAAACAGAAAACAATAGATGTCGGTAAACTATGTAATAAACAATGGAAGCTGGGTGGTGCTCATAGAGGTAATAAAAAAATCATAATATTTTTAAATTAATTGTACTAAATCAACTCCAGAAATTGTATTTATTATAATACAATTAATTATAAAATACATTAATGTTTAATTATATATCATGTAATATATATAAGAATATAATTTCAAATGTAATTTGAACTGAATTTGAATTGAATATCCAGAAAATATTTAATTTGATAAAACATTTTTTATGTCTTTATATTCATTTGGGGACTTTTCTCTGCAAATCTGAACATGTGATTAATACTGATTAATTTGATCAATATTTTTAATCCATTGAGCCCTTCATCAAATATGAAATTACACAGACATCTAAAAAAATATCCTAACTAGCTATCAAAGTAAATTATTCTTCTCTCTGCTCCAGAGGATGTATATTATTGTAATATAAATGTACTGCAGTGCTTGCATAATGCTCTCTCCTGGAGGCAATTGCAATTGTTCATTTTAAAGTCATTTTAAAAATGTGGTATATATAAGGCTAGAAAGTTTCTCAAAGTATTTCTCATTGTGGTTCAGTCTCTCAGCTTTAACAGTCTTGGAGTGACCACTTTTTTTTTTTTTTAACCCATGTTCTTTCCACTCACTCTTTCTCTCTCTTCCTTACACAGTGTGTAGTAATCACATTTCCTCCTCTCCTGTCCTCTTCTTTCTCTTCCTCTCTTCTCATTTTGAAGAGAAGAGAATCTCTTTGAAGATTGTGCAGGTAGGTGCAATATATTCTGATCTTGATTTTGATACAGATACTGTCAAGGCAGAAGATCAAGGCGTTGATCACTGGACCGGGGCCTACCGAATAATGAGGTGCACATGCTTAAAAAAATGATGCCCACCTCTCCACTGTTCTTTCTGATGTAATCAGATTCGGGAATCAGGAATATTTTGGGTTCAGCACAAGTTAAACTCAGCCGACAGCATTTGTGGCATAAAATAAAAAATAATTTTGACTTGCACCTGCCAAAATCTGGATTACAGTGAGGCACTTACAATGGAAGTGTTTGGGGTCGGTAATCTGTACATGTTTATGTAAACAAACGCATAGCTACAAGACATAAACAATATGAATGTAAACATGATTTTAGTGTTATGCTTTATATATCGCTTTTCTTTCATTTGAATTTGCATGGAATTACAATTCAAAGGTAGTTAAAAGAAGTCAAATTAGGTTACCTCTATAATTTTGTTCTTGGATTCGGTTTATTAGTCATTAGTACTGAATACACTTTTAAAATAGCCCTCCCAAGTCTATTCTATTTCCATCTCAGTCTACCACTTCCTCTCTCTCTCTGTCTGCCTCTCAAACTCCCTGTCACTCTCTATCTTTCTCTGCAGCTTCGCTTGTGTTTTTGCAGTGAACTTCCATGGGACCTAACAGTTTTCAAAAACGCTCTGAAGGAAAGGCCTCCCAAATCCATAATGTGCTCTAAGCCAAAAGGGGTCATAAAACATTGATTTGGCCACATTTTTCAGAAGAAGGTGTCAAGTGTTGCTTTTTCTCCAACTGCACAGACAGCTTACCATACAAAACTGCTCCAGGGGCCATCGGCGAGGAAGAAGCAGAGGGAGCGAGAGAGAAAGAGAGCGAAAGAGGGATGAGAACTGAGCGCATCAGAAAGATTCCATTAGAGGATCATCTGTGATCAAAGACATCTTGCCAACAGATACTTAATCACGATTGGATTCATTAAAACAGCTAATCAATGCGGATCAGGAGGAGTCCTCATTTATCTGAGGATAGAGCGCATGAAATGAGGAAGGCATTAAATTACAATTTGAACTCAAAGTGTCCAATTTACTAGTGCATTTGGATGTATTATAAAGATCACGTCGCGTTACTCCTCACTGATAATTACATCATTAAATAAATTGCGTCTCTGACAGTAAGTAATGGTATAAATCACATGTTTCAGTGGTTAAATGAATATATGTGAGACTCATAGTTGTCTGCCCATACATCATTTCAAATATAATGACAATCGACCCTTTTCACATTTCCGGGGTTCTCAGAAGCAGAAGTTTTCATAGTTTGGTAAATTATGGTGGTGAAAGGAAACTATAACCCACAAGCGATTCTATGACTTTCCAAAAGAGAAAAAAATTGAGAGAGATTAATCCGTGTATCATTCGATCATTCGTTTTTTTATTTCATATTGAAAGTAGAAAAATGAGAAAACGGATCCTTTTTCGTGTTTTCGTTTTTTTCCCAAAAAACGAAAAACGAGAATTCAGCTTAAATTTTCGTTTTTCGTTCTTGGGTGGAAAAATTAATAAACAGCTTGAATATTCGA
The DNA here is from genome assembly GCA_018155175.1 of Sinocyclocheilus anophthalmus. Lineage (NCBI taxonomy): Eukaryota > Metazoa > Chordata > Actinopteri > Cypriniformes > Cyprinidae > Sinocyclocheilus > Sinocyclocheilus anophthalmus. Next base: position 411,853 of record JADLZN010001566.1, on the reverse strand, counting down.
TTTCTACATGTGGGCGGGAATTAAACGTCCCTTTCTGGTGATTGGTCAGCCGAAGATCAAACCGTGCCGTCATCAGTTCTTCTGCAGTATCACGCAGCAGAATAATAGTCCTCCACTGCTGCAGTTGTACCGATTAATAACCCATTTTATTGCAAATACATTTCATATTTTTCTCATCAAACAGACTAATGAATAGCTTGACACAACTCGTACAGGGGCAGAGTCTAGACAGGGCTTTCTTCTGTGTAGACCAGTGGTTCTTAAAGTGTTAGGGGGTCCGAGAAATAATTTGCTATAGCCTAAAGTATTTCCAAACTGTAAAGGTTTTTTTTTTATCATGATACATAGGCCTACTGTGATTTATTCCAAGTGAATTATGATCAGTTAACGCTTATATGAAGCCTTTTAAAAGACAAGTATTCCCTGTGGTTGGTGTTTGTGGCATGCGCCAGAAAGATGCTCAAGGAGACCGAGACGCGCTAAAGCAGCGCATTCTGTTGTTCTCTTTATTTTTCAAAGGCATGACACTTTGTTGTTATTTTGAACGTAACGTTACACAATTAAAAATATAAATTTTTACCATACGACTATAAATGACAGAGTATTAAGTTATTTCCCCTCGATGGGGAAAAAATCCAAGTGAACATCAATCAGTACTCAATATTATCTTAAACTGCTTTAAATATAACTGCTGCTTATTTCCTGTGCACTTCAATACCGGTCTGCGCTTGACTGTAGTCGCGTCTGTCTGCTTATTGAGTTTATTTAACCCATCGCAATTTATTGGAACTGTGTGAACTAGAGTGAATATTCACCTTAATGTTGTTCTAAAGGCTTATTACTTAATAACACAAAAATGTCCTGCTCGCACTTGCCAATTTAATGGCAGAGAATGGTGACTTTATTTTTATTTATTTATTCATTTTTTTAAGCGGATGCATATCTGTCGTAAAATAATCCTATGCATCTCGTGGCATATATTCCAAGCATTCTGAAGGTATACTGAGGGTTTGGTGAGAAACAAACTGAAATTGCAAGTTATTATATTTTATGAAAATCTTGCGTTGCAGTGCGAGTGCGCAGCAGCTCACGCCGCGCACAAGTGCATATCCTTTTGAGATATCAATTATAATCAATTTTACACAATACTACATTATATAACTCTAACAGTAGGCTATTTAATATCTGTTGTTCTCCGGTTGTCAGTCAGAATGACAGTTCTTGCGTGAACATAGGCCTATATATACCCAAGCCAATTTATTATTCTTTCCTTTTTGTCTTAGTGTTTAAAATATTTATTTTGAAACGAATTAATTAATTACTTAAACAGACTTACTGGGTGAGCAGGGTAGGCTAAGACAGCTGTCATATCATACCCTGCCATGCCCAGCTGATGCAAAGAATATAATTTATATCTACACAGAAGAAAGTCCTGCCTAGACTCTGCCCAGGTATGAGTTGTGTTGAGCTATTCATTAGCCTGTTTGTTTGATGAAAAAAGACTAAATGTAGTTGCAATAAATGCGTTAAGAATCCATACAACTGCAGCAGTGGAGGACTATTATTCTGCTGCATGATACTGCGGAAGAACTGATGACGGCACGGTTTGATCTTCGGCTGACCAATCAGCAGAAAGGGGCGTTTAATTCCCGCCCACGTGTAGAAATCGAATATTCAAGCTGTTTATTTATTTTTCCACCAAAGAACGAAAAACTAAAATTTAAGCTGAATTCTCGTTTTTCGTGTTTTGGAAAAATACGAAAAAGGAGCCGTTTTCTAATTTTTCTACTTTCAATATGAAATCAAAAAACGAATGATCGAATGATACACGGATTGAGATTGATTACGCTGGTCAAAAAAGAGAAATATGTCCAATTTGATATCATTTCCTTTTTATGTAGTGTAATGCCAAGGTAAGAAAATATTTTAAAGATGAAAATATTAAAACTTTGCTACACTAAAAATAGGGCACAATGTACTGTATTTTGAATTTTGCATTTCATTGTGTTGTGTTTTAGGGTCAACTACAAGCGTTTTAGGTAAATGTCCATAAAATTAGTGGATAGTGTCATGGGCAAATTGATTTATTTATTTTATTTTTTTACAGTGAATTTTTACAATGTCAACTCTGGAAATGTGTCCGCTAAGATCTACTTTGTCCAGTGAGTTCATAAGGGTACTACTGTTGTTTATTTATTTTTTAGTTAGTTTGGCAATATTACATTATAATTTTTAAGTGGCTTTTACATCCTATTTCACGTTGCCTTACTTATTAGTGCATAAGTGTATATGCATTTATCTTTTGTTTTTTTATAATCTGAGGGACATGCAAAATTATTTTCTGTGGTAATTGACAGAATGCTACAGAAGTTGAATAATCCTTAATGGCCCTGAATCTACCTTAATGGCAATGCTAGTGCTTGTGCTTACAACACAAAGCATACATCAAAAAAGAGAACAACATATCACAAAAATACTGATTATCCTGATTATTAATGTACTGTATATCACACATTATGTTACAAAGCTTTAAACTTGTGTGTATTTGGTTTTTCCTTAGTTTCTGGAAGCAGAAAGTTGGTTTTGATTGTGTAAAAATATAATACAAGCTTGAAAATATATGATTTTTGTCACAGTCTTCAGCCGGTGTGCCCAGGAGGGCCACCAGATGACTGTGTTCTGGGAGCACATGGCTTGTGTTGTGTTTGTCTGTTGCCATGTGCTCTCTCCTGTCTATTGTCTGGCCCCTCCCATCTTGTTACCTCGTTATTGTTTTAGTTGCTCCACCTGTGTCTCCCTCGTTAGCCTCCTCGTTTGGTTCCTATTTATTCTCCTTGTGTCTGCCGTCCTGTGCTGATCCGTCATTTCTCATTGTGTGTGTTTCGTGTCTGCATGTGTGCAGCTTTAGGCCTGCCTGTCTGTTTTTCCCCCTCGGGGTGGTTTGAGTTTGTTTTTGTTTCGTTTTTTACTAAAATAAAGTACCATTTCTCCAGCGATTGAGTCCTCGCTTCATCTCCCCGCACGCACCCTGACAATTTTGGCATATACTTTTTCGAATCAGTGTTTTCACTAGGTTATATGCACTGTGATTGTCAAGCAGAAACACATGCAGTATGTGTACATTTGTAGGTTCCATGCAGAAGTGCTATTGAAGTGAAGAAAGAGCTTATCTAATAACATTTATCTTCATCATTGATACTGAACCACAAGAGCATGTTAAATAACCTAAACAAGCATTGGATGATTTAGTCGGTTTGATTTAGCGTAAACAGTGTAGGTTTAGCTGGCTGTACAGTGTTTATGTGCTTTCTTTTTCCTTACAGAGTGTTTAATATTAATGAGTGAATCATATTTATATGGTCTATGGTCACATCCGAGCAATTTTCATGATGCATTACTCACATAATTTTAAAATATACCCTAAATAACCCTCTATATAGAGCTGAGCCCTACAGCAAGAGAAATGTTTGTAGATTACTTCTAATGCTGTTAAAAGCAAGAAATGTTGGGTGAAAGCAGGACAGCACATTTTCTCACAAATGAGGAGGGTAAAAATATAACTGTGTGAAGAAGAGCAGCTCAAACAAGCCAATGAACAGCTCTGTGAGGCTGGACCAAATCACGGCCCAGCTGTGGACGTCTGTTCGGGTTACCAGATTGAGTGTCTGCTGTGCTGTTTTGGGTTGCCAGATTGGGCAGGTGGTGATGAAAATCCTTTTCTCTGGTGTATCATGCCCTTGTGTGCCCCCCATGTGCCTGAATGTAAGAGGAGCACATGGATAGAACAGCCTCACACAGACATGCTCTGTTATACAGCTGAAAAATGTATATTTTGCAAAAGGGAGAATGTTCATTTCTACTGATGAAATGGCTCTGAGACAGGATTCTACTTTTTGCACACCCATGCAGTTTTTTTTAACCTTTTTTTAATCTGTTGGATGCATGAATTATATGTAACTGGGCCTCCTGTAACATAATTTTTGTGCATAAATCCATTCTCACATAGAATGTTTTTCTACACACACTTGAGAATGAGGCCAAAGGATGTTCATCATGAAGAATTTAATGATTCTGGTTCCACTTTCTTTTCAGATCTGTTAATGTTTTTGATTCCTTTAAGGCTCCATTTAACAATTCATTTACTTTTAAGGAATAAGTGGAACAATTAAAACCAAATTCCATTGTCAAATTATGAGATCATTACAATAATAAATTTTTAGGATAACTGTAATCCAGTAGCAATACTAAACAAAAACAAACGTGGTAACATCTTATGCATTAATATTTAAAAAAAGATGCTACTGACAGAAATGCATAATGTGTATTTTAAGCAAGAAACTGTCAAATGAATAATCAGTCATTACAACACTGATTTAAGTCAGTTTTAAGGTGTTGAGAGTCATGTGTTCAGGAGATTAAAATTACATTGGTTCCACTGTTTGTTTATGATTCACTAAAAATAACTTGCTCATAAGGGTTACTTATTTAAGAATCGGACTGCACAGGTTGTGCTGTAAATTCTGTCTTTACTAAAAAGAGCCGCCTCATAAGAGTAATTTTTTGGGAACTGGACTTCACAGTTTGTGGTGTATGTTTTTGAATTATGTAAAAAGAACCAGCTCTACACAGTTCGCACACTGTCTGTATCAAGCTGTAGATTCAGTTTCGATGTTGTGGCGCCACTGAGTAAGTACAGGAAACTCTGTCATTTTCAGTATGTTCTAACCTTATCAGTGGAAAATTGCGTATGAGAGAGCACATGAGAGAGCTACAGTGCTTTTTTTTTTTTTAATGGAACCGGTTAAAAAAAATAAAGTTTTCAGTTTTCCGTTCACAACCCTTATTAGGCCCACTGTACTTTGGGTTCGTGACTGGTGGTTTTGGTTAGTGATTTTAGTACTTGTTGTGCAGCCACTGAAACAGAGGGTAAGCCAGATACATTTCTGAACGTTGCATCATCATATCAGCCAGAGGTTATTGCACCACAAAATGACACTTTGTGCTTCAGGAGGGCAAATGTCTCATTATTCACTGTCTTATTTAAATTTAAATAAAATGAGAGATTCTGTGTCACAGGTGAAGTTCACAGGATCAGAGCACTGATGTAATGATATACTTGAGCATTATGAAGTTTATGATATTTTAAAAGATGGAGCCCAGGCATTGATTACTTCATAATATTCTGGTACCTTTCCTTTTGTATTGCCACATGTGATTGTGTAACACAATGGAGCAGGGAAAGAAGTACTTAACGTACTGTGATATTTTTGTCTCAGTTTCCACACAGTTTATAATTGTTTCACTTGTGAATCTCTGTGTGTTATGCTCAGGCATAAAACCCTTTATTTAAGGTGTGAACAGAAAACTTTAGTGTTTATTCTTGAGGTTTTGCTTACTTTTGATTTTGTTGGTTTGCTTTTTTTTTTTTGAAAAGGAGTGGTTACCTAAAATTCAGAATTGACTCCCTTTCAGTATTTGATTCGACTTTGTTTTGGATTTTGTAAATTCAACAAAATGGACTTAAACAAATAACTTCTTAGATAGTCTGCTTACAAACCCCCCCCCACACACATTTTGAAGACTCTATGATAAATTAGAGCATTCTGGGAAGTGTAGTCATGGTCTTCAGTCATGTTAATCTATGAAATATGCTCATATACCAAAATATTATTTAATTAATAAAGTAATAAAAGAAATACTATTTTTTGTTCAAACACTGATTATTAAAGGGATAATTCACCCAAACATGAAAGTTTTGTCACCATTTACTCACTCTCATGTTGTTCTAAACCTGTATCTGTTTCTTTCTTATGTTGAACATAAAAGAAGATATTTTGAAGAATGCTGGTAATCAAACAGTTGATGGTCCCCATTGACTTCCATAGTATTTCTTTCCCTACTATGCAAGTCAGTGGGGACCAACAACTGTTTGGTTCTTCAACATTCTTCAAAATATATTTTTTTGTGCGTGTGTTCAACATAAGAAAGAAACGTATACAGGGTTGGAACAACAAGAGGGTGACTAAATGATAACAAACATTTTTGGGTGAACTATTACTTTAATGTCATGCAATGTTTATAAAAACTGTAGCCCATGTTTTATCTCATCATTTTACTGTATTTTTTCAATTGTAATGCTTTGTAGTGGAAGTTATTGGTGTAATGGTTGATGTTGGTTTAGGGTCGGTCAGTAACAGAGTTGTGTTGGTTGTTGGTTTGATGTGTTTGTTACAGTCAGGCTAGCTGGAGCAGCACATCTATAATCCTGTCACCGCACACCATGAAGAACATCTGCTGAATGCTAAAGTACCATCGACTGGCTTCAAGACAAGTCTTCTGCCATGCTCTCCCATTACCCTGTTTAAGGACACCTGCAATACACACACACATGCAATGGTCTTGCATTCTATTAGTTCTTAGAATGCAAAAAGCATTCCACTAGAATGTGGAAATATATGTGGAATGTGTTATTCTTTCTTTTAGGACGCCTTGAAGGGAACTGAGTTTGTGGTTCCATTGTCGGAATCTTTCCCTTTGGATTCAGAGCTCTGAAAATGATGAACTCTCTCTTTGATTTAATGTGAGAAGGTCACTGAAGCATCTAATAACACTATTAAGAGTGGAAATAAGGGGAGCTGCTCTGTGATTTGTTCCATAATTCACCATGTTTAACTGGCAAGGAAACCATTGCGTGGTTATATGAGGTTTCTGATACAATGTTTTGACATGTGGGTTAAACATATGATCAGTGCAAGCATGCCGGCTGATGAAATGGAGATAGGTTTGTGCCCTCAGCTGTGTGAGATCTGTCAGATGTTGGTTGAACAATGTCCTTGGAAAAACAATCAGAAGCTCTTTTTTGGCTGTTGTAGGCAGGCTTGTGGCTTCACTTTCACTTGATTTTAGTTGTTTGGACAATTTTCTTGATGTTCTGAGGCAATATCTCGCAACATGGAGCACTAGAGTGATATTCACTGTTTAATTAAAACTCTTCAGAACCGAATGCAGTAAAGATGTGTCGCAAACTGAAAAGACAACTGTTTAATAGCATTGTTTTCTCTTTCTTTCTCTCATGTGCTGCTTTTTATGTCTTGCTGCCAGACTTTTAAAGGATAATAGTTGGCAGTTTGTGGAGATGAATTGGCCCAACTTTTCAACCTCACATCTTTTGAATTTCAGTTCATTTAGATTCAGTTCAGTTCCATTTTTGTTCAGTTCAGGTAATTTAATTACCTTTACTTAAATTAAATTTAATTAAAATGTAGTTACATTTAGTTCAAATCAATGTATTGTAAACAATAATACTGCAAAGTAAAAAAAAAAAAACAATACTGCAAAACAATATTAAAAAAACTAAGACTGCATATAACAAAGTAGATTTAAAGGGACAGTTCACCCCAAAATGAATACAGATTTGGACAAACATGAGAAAGATTAAATAATGTCCGCGTTATTTACCCTATCTAGTGTTTGTCCAAATCTGTATTTCTTTCTCCTAACTTATGTGCTATATTTGAATTCTTCCCCTCCAATGTGCTATTAACTGCTGCAACCGAATCAGTGAGTTGAATTCAAGAAATGGATTCATTTTGATTAATCAAATCGATTCAGTTTGTCTCAACAAATCATTCAGAGGGGTTTTGTGAATGGGATCAACCGATTCATTGAGAGCGCAAACTCAATGTAAACATTTGTTCACTTTTGTATATGATGTTGACACAATTTTCCGCAAAATTGATTTTTCTTCTCTTGTTTCTCCTCTTTCATTTGTGTTGGTCTGAGTTATTAATGAGATTCTAAGAAAATCTTAGAAAGAAACAAGAAAGAAAACATGGTGCTTCCCTCTCTGGCTCCCATTTGCTGTGTTGTTTACGCTGAGGTGAGATTGTTTTTGAATGTTACGGGAGGTTCTGTATCTTCCAGCCAGACTCTTGTGAGATTGTCTTGAATTGCTGTTTTGGCAGCTGCTGTTGTTTTTGTGTTTCTGCACGATGTTTGAGATTAGATTATACTGAAGCATCAGCCAAACATCCCAACAGTGGAGGAGCTGAGAGGCTGCAGAGAAGCTTTCAGATCACAGGATCAGAAACTCAGTAATGGATAAGCAGCTCAGAAATGAAAACAGAGGCTGGTGTGGAATCCTTCCCCAAGTGTCTCTGCACGACTGTGTGTTTATTTCAGCCTTTTCTCTCGTATGCTTTCTGCGTAAAGCTTTTGATTCTTCTGCACAAACACAGGAAATGGAAAAAAGATGAGGATATTGGCAGATGTATGAATTGAAGCTTTGCAATTGCTTGCTGTTTCTTTCTTCAAGTTTAAAGATGGTTTGTCTCATTCATTTCAGTATTGGTGCTGTTTAGTGGTGTGTACCTAAATGTTTTGTACAGTATGTGTGTATGCACTGGGTAAAATTATATGCTAAGCATGCATTATTGGGATAACCTCTTTCCCATCAAATATGGCATGTGTAGCTGTTGATGGAAACCAAAGTCATCTTGTATACTGAGGTTCTACACACTGTGACTAAAAATCTCTCTTTTGAAGACCTGAATTAAACATTTTTTTTCGTAATTTCTTTATCTCTTCCCCCTTTTCTCTCTATAATTCACACACGCACGCACGCACGCACACACACACATTTTGCAAGTTGTGGTTAAAGTTGAACAGACTGATTTTAATGTTTTGTGAGTCACTTCACCCTGACACATCGAGAATCTTTGCAAACATCCTCTCTGTGTGTGTGAGGGAGAGAGAGAGAAGGACATGGCTGAAGTAATATGTTGAAAATGAATGACCAGATGGTCTTTCTGCAGAAAATGGGGACAGGTGTATAGAGAAGAAGATGGAGAAGAAACACTATGGAAATTAAACACTCTTCCACTTGACTTCCTGCTGTTTAACTGTGGATCGCAGCAATCAATAAAAGTGCTGAAAAATAGCACAACAGGTGCTAATGTTTTGCTACTGCTGGTGGGATCAACAAGGCATGAGCAAACACATTTTGGACTAAACATGTTAATTGTGCAAGTGACAGCATGATGGTGCTCTACAGACTTTTTGAATGCACTAATGTTGCTTGCGCCTTGTAAATTCACCTATGTATAGTAGTGTTTAGGCTGGTTGATGCTGTATATTGTTTTTTTTTATCAGATATATTTACAATTATTTCTGTTGGTAATACAGTATAAAATTAAGTAAGCTTGTAAAAATCACAGCAGTTTTGGGGTGGCTTTTAGTTTGCAACTAAGTTTCCTGAAGATTGTAGAGCAGTGTTGAGAGTATTATAGCATTAAGATAGTCTTTGATTTAAATTTCTGTAGGAAAAATGATGTGGACTTGTGGTCAAAACTCTGATTCAATCAATGTTTCAGTTGCTTGTGTTCATTCAGTGAAAAACTGTGTGGGAAGCATGCATTAATTATTTTCTTTTGTGTACTTGTTTTACATATTAATATTAATATCCTTGGCAACAGTGACTTTTTGGTTGAATTTAGTTTTGTAAGCTATTTTAAAGCAAATGCAACATTTTTGAAGATGATGATGGATATTCTCAAATAGCTAAAAATATTTTTTTGGCTTAGTATAGTTACATATAATTCTCTATAGCTTGTGTGATGCTGCAGTATCAGTGGAGGTGATGTACTAGACTTTAAATTGAGTGTAGCATTTATTTTTTGTGGAACACCAAAGACATTTATTTAATTTTTTTATTTTCTATCTGTGCTTTTATTTGTCCCCTTTTTGATGTGGTTTCCAATGCGCCGTGCCATAACATTATATGGTAGAGCCCTAAACAGATTGTGCTGTTGGAGCCTCTGCCCTCGGCCTCTCTGGATCTGACCTGCTGTCACTGCTCTACAGAGGGGCTGCAGTCAGAGAATACTAATATAATGTAGTTTATTGCTCCAAGGGTTTACAACAAAGACCAGACACTCTAGCTGCTGTAAAGCCTGTCTTCACACGGAGGATGAGAGAGAGAGATGAGCAGGCACAAGAATCATTATGCTTATGTTCATTTTTACAAGCGTTGGCATTATTTATTTACCCCTCTTAATTACTAATTTAATTGATATTGATTCAGTAATGTGTTCCTTTTTGTTGGTTATTGTTTTAATAGGTAATCGGCTTAATCCTTCTTATTATTATTATTATTATTATTATTATTATTATTATTCAAATAAATCACTTGTACTCATTTGTAAGTCACTTAGGACAAAAACGTCTACAAAATTAATAATAATAATAATGAAGATGGGGTAAATTAAATTCAATTAAATGAAATGAAATTAGTGCAAGTAAAATTGTTTATTGTTGTTGTTGTTGTTGTTGTTATTAATGATGATGCTGATGACAATAAAAATAATAATAATGATAATTTTGTATCTGGATCTGGAATGCGCTTTTCTCATAAGCACAACAGCAGAAAGTGTAACATAAAATTAAACACAAACAATTTATATGATTTAATGTCAATATGCAGCTAAACTGTATATTGACATTGTAAATATACCGTTTTTGTTATGTCATGCACTGAAGCTCACTAAATTGAAAACTGAAATTTAATTTGAAATTGAGAAAAATGGAGGGAGAGATGGTAGTTTGCCATGTGCTCCACAGGGGTTTTCTAACAGGTCGACAATTTGATTCTCCTCTCTCACTTTCACCTATAATGCAAAGCAGAGTTTGATGAGGTCCAGACACCTTCAGAGATTCATTTACAGATACTCTTTTCTACAGTCAAATATCCCTAACCCAGCCTTATCCTGTATGGCTTGTCATCAGACATGTGTTTGTCAGGCCCATCTGGTGATCACCATGTGCTGCTTTAACCGTGACTTCTGTCACAAATCTGCATCAGTGACCTTGGTGCACAGGCAGTGGTCAAAGCTCTCTTTCTCTATCTGTCTCTCTCTTTGAATGAAGAGGATTAGAGCAGTACTGGACATAAGCTTCCACTTATGTAAATACATGCAAATAAGCCGGTGCTATGAACGGATTGGCCATGATCCAGAACAACTTGTGTTTTTGAAAGGATAATAAAAAGTGCAGAAGACAAGTCGAGCCACTTCACTGCTCTGTGCGTGGATAAATGTTTCTGTGCCCTCAAATCCGTGATTACAGTTTAAGCTGTAGAGCCATCAACCTGGAGACGGATTCTGGAACTGGAACAGCTGTAGAGATTCATTAAAAAAGCACTGCTCAGGTCCTGAAAGCCGTTAGGGGAGTAAAGTGGCAGGTAGAGACACTGACACACACACACACACACACACACACACACATTGATATATGTGGTTTACACAACTCTCCATAGGCGTAATGATTTTTATCCTGGACAAACTGTATGTTCCATCCCCTAACCCAACCCCTAAACCTACACTCTAAAAAAACCCAACGGTTGGGTTAGTCCGTATTTGACCCAAGTTGGGTTGAAAAAACCCAGCATTTTTTAGAGTGTACCCCTCACACAAAACTTTTTGCATTTTTAGATTTTCAAAAAAAAAGCATAATTTAAGTATTTTTTAAGCCATTTGGTTTACAAAGACACAGGAATCTCATAAACCATATTCACTTTGTAATACCTATGTCATTATACACATTTGTGTCCTCATTTGTCACAAAAACACACACACACACAACACACACAAACACACACACACACATTTACAGTATTGCTTGTTACTGTGGTCACTTATCACATCAGAAAAAGACGTACTGTAATCCCTATCAAGTTTTCTGTATTACATTAGTTGTTCCTAATTAATATTATAAATATTATAGGATTTTTACTAGAGCTGTAAATTGAATAAAAATTAAATAAAAAGTTTAATGAGAAATGTTAGTGAAAGGGGTCACATCAAAGTACAACTCTTCTGTAAAACAGCCTCAAGGAAAGAGAAAGCACTGGTGTTCTGTAACTTGAACAAAATATATTTATTTTTATAAAATATACTTACAAATTGTGTCACGCAGAGACATCTGGAAATATGACAATTCACAGAATTGACAATTTTAACATCCAATGGTAAATCATACAGTTTTATTTTATGTATGTATGTATGTACAGGTGCATCTCAGTAAATTAGAATGTTGTGTAAAAGTTCATTTATTTCAGTAATTCAACTCAAATTGTGAAACTCGTGTATTAAATAAATTCAATGCACACAGACTGAAGTAGTTTAAGTCTTTGGTTCTTTTAATTGTGATGATTTTGGCTCACATTTTACAAAAACCCACCAATTCACTATCTCAACAAGTGACATGCCAATCAGCTAATCAACTCAAAACACCTACAAAGGTTTCCTGAGCCTTCAAAATGGTCTCTCAGTTTGGTTCACTAGGCTACACAAATCATGGGGAAGACTGCTGATCTGACAGTTGTCAGAAGACAATCATTGACACCCTTCAAAACAAGGGTAAGCCACAAACATTCATTGCCAAAAAACTGGCTGTTCACAGAGTGCTGTATCCAAGAATGTTAACAGAAAGTTGAGTGGAAGGAAAAAGTGTGGAAGAAAAAAAAAAAGCACAACCAACCGAGAGAACCGCAGCCTTATGAGGATTAAGCCAAAAGCGATTCAAGAATTTGAGTGAACTTCACATGGAATGGTCTGAGGCTGGGGTCAAGGCATCACGAGCCACCACACACATACGTGTCAAGAAATTTGGCTACAGTTTTCGTATTCCTCTTATTTAGCCACTCCTGAACCACAGACAACATCAGAGGAGTCTTACCTGGGTAAGGAGAAGAAGAATGGACTGTTGCCCAGTGGTCCAAAGTTCTCTTTTCAGTTGAGAGCAAGTTTTGTATTTCATTTGGTCCTAGAGTCTGGAGGAAGGGTGGTGAAGCTCATAGCCAAGTTGCTTGAAGTCCAGTGTTAAGTGTCCACAGTCTGTGATGATTTGGGGTGCAATGTCATCTGCTGGTGTGTCCATTGTGTTTTTTGAAAACCAATGACACTGCACCCGTTTACCAAGAAAATTTGGAGCACTTCATGCTTCCTTCTGCTGACAGCTTTTTGAAGATGCTGATTTAATTTTACACCAGGATTTGGCACCTGTCCACACTGCAAAAAGCACCAAAAGTTGGTTAAATTAACATGGTGTTGGTGTGCTTGACTGGCCAGCAAACTCACCAGACCTGAACCCCATAGAATCTATGGGGTATTGCCAAGAGGAAAATGAGAAACAAGAGACCAAAAAATGCAGATGAGCTGAAGGCCACTGTCAAAGAAACCTGGGCTTCCATACCACCTCAGCAGTGCCACAAACTGATCACCTCCATGCCACGCTGAATTGAGGCAGTTAATTAAAGCAAAAGGAGCCCCTACCAAATACTGAGTACATGTACAGTAAATGAACATACTTTCAGGAAGGCCAACACATCACTAAAATGTTTTTTATTGGTCTTATGAAGTATTCTAATTTGTTGAGATGAATGAGTGAATTGGTGGGTTTTTGTTAAATGTGAGCCAAAATCATCACAATTAAAAGAACCAAAGACTTAAACTACTTCAGTCTGTGTGCATTGAATTTATTTAATACACGAGTTTCACTATTTGAGTTGAATTACTGAAATAAATGAACTTTTCCATGACATTCTAATTTATTGAGATGCACCTGTATTAATGGAAGTTGTTTTAACTGTAACATTTGTTTTTTTGTCTGTAAAAATGACAAACTATGTGGCTACTATATGTGTATGTATGTTTGTGTGATTGACATTTTTTCCTCTACATTTCATCGTAGTTCCACTCCATATGTTCTTGTTCAATAAACTGACTTGGCTTAGAAATCATGTTTCTTTAAGATTACAGTTTTCACACATCCTCTAGAAATATTGATCCTGGCACCTGAAATGACCTGAAACGCTGCCAATTCCCTCGCGCTCTTCTCTCTAGCCTTCAGACAGGCCTGGTTTATCAGACAGTGTGATGTCAGAGCTTAACTGTGTCTAAAAGCGTTCTCTTGTTCTAGGTGTTGCACATAACAGGCAGATGACAGATGAGTAAGCTCCATTAGCCACAAAGACAGATGGAGAGACAGAGGCCGAGCTTTCATATAAGAGGCTCCTGGTGGACGCGATTTGAGTTGTTTGAAGAATCAAAAACCATCCATTACTCTCTCCCTCATGTCCATGTACACACACTGTTCTCTCCGAATCGTTTTCCCATCTCTTCACAGATCTTGACTGGCTTCATCAGAGTTCAGATCTGTTCCGGCTGGATGGGCTCTAAGTCTTGTTAGTTAGGGTACACAGCTGTTAGCCTCTCACACTTTGTGAGTCAGTGGCTGCAAAAGTCATGTCTGCTAAAGTTAGCCGTGGTGTCGAGTGACCTGGCAGGTGGAGGTTTGGCTGTGAAAGTCAGCATGGCCTCTGTACTGAAGACTCACATGAGCCTGGCCGTCACTTTACCGATGACTCAAATGTCTCCCCGTATCACCTTCATCACATTCATTTGTACTGTATATTTCATGAAGCCCATATACTCCACCACAAGCTGCACAATTTTATATAAACTGACCCACAAAAACAACATTTGGATGTTTTTATACTCTAGCGTTCAAAAGTTTGGGATCGTATGATTTTTTGATGTTTTTAAAAGAAGTCTCTTATGCTCATCAAGGCTTAATTTATTTGATCAAAAATACAGTAAAAATAGTTATATTTTGTGAAATATATGTACAACTGTATACAATAAAGTAATCGTTTTCTATTGAATATATTTTCAAATGTAATTTATATCAGTGATGGCAAAGCTGAATTTCAGAAATCATTCTTATATGCTGATTTGGTGCTCATGAAACTTTTCTTATTATTATCAGTGTTGAAAATAATTGTGCTGCTTAATATTGTGATGGAAACTGTGATTTTTACAGGATCCTTTGATGAATAGAAAGCCGTTTATGTTTGAAATAGAAATCTTTTGTAAATGCCTTTACTGCCATATTTGATCAATTTAATGCATCTTTTCTGAATAAAAGTATTAATTTATTTATTTCAAAAAACTTCACAACAGTCGTGTAAGTAACAGTAAAAATGTAGGAATTTTATGGGACACAATAAAGGAAAAAATTACTTTTAAAAGTGCCATATTCTTAGAATGTACGCTTTATTTGTATTCATGTGATTTACATTTGGATTTGAATTTTTTTTATACATCCAAGATAAGTTCCAATTTATTGGAAATAGCTCTTTTTCATTATATTATGTTTGTACATAATAATGAATTTTAGTAATGTGAGTGTGTGGTGTTTATCTGATTTCTGTGTTTTTTTTTTTCTTTTTAATGTGATTACTATTTTTTGGGGAGTTGTACAACATTACATTTTACAGCCTGAACTGACCCTGTCTTGTTATCAGTTCAAATAATCTTAAATTTTTAGACACTTATTGACCTTGACACAGTTGTGAGGGTCTGCAGAGATCCTCTCTGTGACGTCATTTCCTGTTTTTTTTCTTCTTATCAATATTTCAATAAATTGTTGACAATTGCTTATCAATCTGTGACATCGTGTGTCATATTACTGTCATCAACAGCTGATCATTGCAGGTTTATACACTAAGCCTGCAACTCTTGTATTAGTTTTTCTATTGTTTAGGGTGATATAAAGAGCTCAGATGACACAGGAAAGGAACCAACAGAACACTTTTTCACATTTCCGCCTTTAATGCCGCCTTAATGATCAGCATGCATAAATTATACAGCTCAGACACAGACAAAACACTATAAACCTCTCTATGCCAATTTAATGCCAATTCCTGTTATTTGAACTGGCAGCTTCAGGGGTTGCACAAAAGTCACTTTAATTACAAGAGCCCAAATTATTTCATAGAGGGATGTGGGATGTATCTGATGTTGCTGTGATTCTCCTCTGTTCTAATGAGACTCTGGAATCTGGAACCAGAGAGCCACATCTTCCTTGATCTTAGTTTCCCTCCCTTATTAACTCACTCCTGTATGATCGGATGTGTGTGTATGTTTGTGTGGCAGAATGGGTATCTTAAAAATTTGTCTGATTTATCATGCATAGCAAAAGTGTGGCAGGAATTATTCAAGAGACTTACTAGGACCCCTGGTTAAGTGCAAGTGTGTTATCGCGCGAGTCCTTCTTTTAAAGCTGCCACGCCTGTAAAATTAGCATGAAAGGAGATTTAGTCCCATGCACACTGTTTCATTAAGTATTATAGCACAGACATTATTAGTGCACCATCCAGTCGGTAATAAAACCCAGCAGCGTTCGGCCGGGTTCTGAGAGGTGGGGTGTGGGATCTCATAAGCTCTTTGCAGGCAGGAGGGCAGACGGACCAGGCCAAAACACAGGTAATTACGCAAACTCTAGTGTCAAAGGTTCACCATGAACACACAGAGAGAGAAATACGGGCATAAAAAGAGAGAGGGGCAGAATCACACCTGGTTCACGCAGCATGCTAATTAACAGCTAGGGAGTGATATGCAGTGCATGTGGAGAGGGTTGGGTTTATTGGGTCCATGCAGTCTTAAAAGCAGGTTTAATATAACTCGGCTCTGCGAGGTGAGAGGTTGCTGAGGTTCTGGCTTTTCGCACTTCTGTTCTTTGCACACTTTCTGCTTCGCTAATGTTAAGGCATGGCTCTGAAGAGCAGAAGAGAATTTGGATCAGGCCACTGTTATGCTGTTGGTAATGTACTGGTGGGAGCAGATGAAAGGATGGATTACTGGGGACAGATTTATGGATGATTATTTACTTAGACAGAGGCAGATCTGTGGCAATCATTCAAGTGAGTGGAATTAAGATGCCATACATTATGAGATTTACAGTATATATATATATATATATAAGATGATTTTGGTGAGAAACCTTGTCACCCAAATGGCATATCAAATAAATAAGAAATTCTGAAATTAATGTTTAATATGATCTACAGTGTACACTATGAATTACACTAGTTTTAGGTTTAATGAAATAAAATTATTACTTTTATTTCAATTTTCAAAACAAAGACCTTTGTACTAGAGGTCACAGATTCAGTGTCACATTGATGAGTGCTAAAAATAGTGGAGAATCTACATGTCTAATATTCATTTTACCTCATAATTTTTTTAAATACTGTTTTTATAGCTTTAAATTTGATTTTGAATCCCACATTTACATTGTGGTCCTGAGACTGTTATATAGCTGCTAATTTGAAAGAGATAAATAGAGAGCGATACTAGCGAACGAGTTTGTGTTTTGTTATGTATTTGTGGTGTGTGGGGGGGACTTTTCCCCACACTTTCCTCTGTCGATGTCATTAGAGTTTTTACTCATACCATAAAATAAATAACTGACTACAGATACTTCCTGCTAGTAAAGGAAAAAAAATAAGGGGGAAAAAAATCCCACCACAATTAAAAAGATGAGAGAGGCCTGTAATTTTCTCATAGTTGAGGTATACCTCAACTATGAGAGACAAAATGAGGAAAAAAAAAATCCAGAAAATCACTTGTAGGATTTTTTAAAGAATTTATTGGTAAATTCCCTGGTAAAATAAGTATTTGGTCACCTACAAAATTTCATCTCAATACTTTGTTAGATACCCTTTGTTGGCAATGACAGAGGTCAAAAGTTTTCTGTAAGGCTTCACAGGTTTTCCATAATGTGAGCCAAAATCATGACAATTAAAAGAACCAAAGAGTAAACTACTTTAGTATAGTTGCATTTAGTTATCTTAATACAGAGGTTCACCAATTTGAGCTGAATTACTGAAATAAATAAACTTTTCCACGACATTCTAATTTATTGAGATGCACCTGTATATATAAGGTTTGTTCCAAAAACCTAGTGAGTTGCCTAGACAGACACTTTCAGCTGTGTTTGAATCCAGAATATATTAACATCTATGCTGCCTATGTAGACAGCTTACTAGGTTTTGAGACAGAACTGTATTTTTTCCAACCTTCCAAACTCTGAAAAATCAGTCACCTCATTTATGAGGCTCAGTAGAAATGCATTCTAAAAAGAGCCAGCCAATCAAAAAAACTCAAACTCCCGCCAGCAGACCAATTACGATCATGCTGCTCTCACTAAACCAGATGCAGACCTGGAAATCTCATTCTACACAGTCTTCGGAAATTACACATATACAAATACACAATGCAAACTGTAAAATATGTACTTTCTAGTGATGTGCATGTGTATGTTGACCTAACCACAATGAAATCGTTGTGACTGATTCAAATGAATTCAGGATGAGAGCTATAGATGCTCGGATGTATTTTTCTTATTAAAGAAATTACACAATATACTTAATTATGTACATTAGTAAGTATATTAATAATAACTCCATTGCAGTAAACTGAATGATTCCTTATCCTTTCATCATGAAAAGTAATGGGAAGGTCACTGGAAATGCATTGATCAGTGGGAACCTGGTGTGACCTGGGTTTTTCATTACTGTCAGAAGTAAAAACTAATTTAGGTTCACGGTCTTGTGTTGCGCTTTTGGCACCCTCCAAGTGTTTTAGTGCTGATGCAGAGCTTATTAAGGAGGAAACAGTAGGCTACTGCAGACTTCTAAACTTGTGCTTGTCAAGGAAAATGGTGCATTAAATCCTCCTGAGGTTGATTATAGGGAGTGTTACTGTATGTGGGTTAGTGAGAGAAATCCATTCAAAACAGATATAGGTAAAACCTCTTTCACATCACTGTTTGATCTCTCGTGTTTTAACAGGCACCTCGGTGAGAAGATTTATTGAACAAAAGATTTATTATTGCTATTTAGTCTCTTTTTTTCATTAGTCAAATATTGAAATATTCCCTTCCTTTCATCTCATTTCCTCTCATCTTGTCTCCTCATCTGTTTTTTTGTCTCTTCATGTTTCATCTTCTCTTGTCTCATTTCCTCTATCCTTCCTTTCTTCTCCTTTCATCTCCTCTCATTTTGTCTCATTTCCTCTCATCTGGTCTCATCCTGTCTGCTTTTGTCTCATTTCCTCTCATCTTGTCTCATCCTGTCTGCTTTTGTCTCATTTCCTCTCATCTTGTCTCATCCTGTCTGCTTTTGTCTCATTTCCTCTCATCTTGTCTCATCCTGTCTGCTTTTGTCTCATTTCCTCTCATCTTGTCTCATCCTGTCTGCTTTTGTCTCATTTCCAATCATCTCTTCTCCCCTTCTGTCCTCTCATTTCCCCTCAGCTTGTCTTGTCTGCTCTCATTCCCTTTCAAATCATCTGCCCTCCTCTTGTCTCACCTCATTTTCTCTTCTCTCATCTCTTCCGCTTTCATGTTGTCTCATTTTCTCTCATCTTGTCTCATTTCATCTTCTTTCCTCTCATCTTGTTCTTTTTTTCTCATATGATTTCTTCTCATCTCATCTTCTCATTTAATCCTTTCGTCTCATCTCAACTTCTCTCCTTTTGTCTCACTTTCTCTCATTTCGTCTCATCTCCTTTTATCTTGTCTCTTCTCATCTCATTTCCTCTCATCTTTTTACCCCTTGTCTCATTTCCATCTCTTTATTTCTTACTTTCTCACATCTTTGTCATTCATCTAATCGAATCTCGTTCTTATTTATCATCTCCATGACTTTATATCTTTTTCTCCTCTCCTCTCCTCTCCTCTCATTTCTTCTTATTTCATCTGATTTCCTCTCATCTCCTCTCCTCTTGTCTCATTTCTTCTCATCTCGTCTCTTCTCCTGTGTGCCGTGAGAGTTGGAATGATCTCCCATTGGGATGCTCCTTTCTGTTGTCAATAATTCATAACTGAATGCAGAGTGTTTTTTTCCTCACCAGAAACAGACACTGAGCTGCTCTTGCATAAATGATTCAGAGCGTGTGCACCTAGCCCCACACAGTCTCTCATTAACTTTTAAAACTACCCAGAGTCCCATGTTGCTTTTTGGTTCTTGAAAACCTCCATTTTAGGTTTTGTTCTTCAACCACAGCATTCAAGCTTAGTACCTTCGGCACGGTTTTCAAGGCCCATTTTAATACTTCACTGGAGTCGTAAACATTTAGTGCATATTTCATCTATAGTTTCTCTAAGTGGCCTAGAATGTCTCTCTTAAATTCTCAGGGTAAATATACACTGTGTATTGCGTTTGTGTAGGTATGTTTCTTGTAATGGATATTTACCAGGGGTAAACAGGGTCAACAACTAATACAAATTT
Source organism: Sinocyclocheilus anophthalmus (assembly GCA_018155175.1). Lineage (NCBI taxonomy): Eukaryota > Metazoa > Chordata > Actinopteri > Cypriniformes > Cyprinidae > Sinocyclocheilus > Sinocyclocheilus anophthalmus. The sequence continues at coordinate 391,722 of JADLZN010001566.1, read as the reverse complement.
CCTATTGGATAGCTGTAATGCTAAAGTATGACAATCAGAAACAGCAGAAAAAAAGGAGCGAGAGAAAGATAGAGATGCGAGAGAGAAAGTGAGACGTTCCTAAGACATTTCATCATTATACCGAGAATCCCTCTAGGATTCATTTTGACTCGGGCCAAGACACAGACAGAGTTCAAAGTAGCACTTGGTCAATCCTGTTTGAATCCATGGGACTCATTTCGAACAGAGTGTGGATTTAAAGTGGATTAGAGCCTGTTTGGGGGCAGGCTGAGGGGTTTCTGAGTAAACCTGATATCGGTGGTCTCTCTCCACCTCTCCCCTCAGTCTCCACACGCTGATTGTTTTTCAAAGAGTTCCACGCTGTGCTATTTGCATTTCAGCTATATTTCTTAAATTCCCAAACGTGTCCCGAAACCAATCCTGCTCGAGCTGCTTTGGTTCAAAGTGTTGGAGGGACTTTTCTCTCCCTGTAAATCCTGAAAGATGAATATAAAGGCTGCAGATGCACCGTGCTGCTTCACTTTGATCTTGTTTTATACTTTTTTATCCTGCGCAGAGTCTTCATTTGTGTAAAACTGCTCACACTGGGTTTGAGAATATCAGCGCTTCGCTGTGCTGCATCAGTGAAGCTGCTCCATCATGCATACACAAACACACACGCATGCAGTGGGAGAGAGAGAGAGAGTTTGGACACACTGTGTGTGTGTGTGTGTGTGTGTGTGTGTGTGTGTGTGTGTTTGTGGCCTGGTTCTGTTCTGTTCTTTTCTGTTCTGTATGAAATATGAGAGTTGCACATTGTGTGGTTACACCCCTTCATGACTGTGACATGACAGTTAAATAAGAATCGCATTGCTCATGGTGAGTGGGCAGAGCTGTGGATATGTCACATATCAATACAGTGTGGATGTGTTTTCTGCTGCCTTGATCCACACACACACACACACAATACTAAACCATGTGACTTTTTTCTTCTGTGTTACCGAATGTTTTTCATGTACAAAGTAGTGGTATTTTATATTATTTATATATTACACTGTAAAAAGAATGTGAATTTAATGGTAAAAGACTGTAAAAATACTACAGTTAAAAACCTGTTAATTGGTTAACAGTTAGTTTCCATACTGTACTATATACACAGTAAAATACTGTTAAAATTATGTTTTTTTGGTAGTGAAAACGAAGTCATTGTATAATTTACAGTGAAAAAAAACGTAAATTGACACTCCCAGAATTCCCTGCATGACAATAATTTGAGGCGTTAATTGAAATAACTGTTCTAGTTTTTTCTTATCGTTGGGCTAAATTATCTTACCATCCTCCATGATTTCGTATCATGTGTGTTACATGATGGTGTTTTGTGTTTGTATGAATGACTCTGTGCACCTTCTATATGAATATCCATAACATCCCTACTCAGCTGTTGTCTAAAGCTGTTTGGTGATGAGCTTTGACTCATCATGTGACGTTCTCATCACCTCCTGTTTTCGGTCGTTATCAGTGTATTACAATGTTACAAACAGAAATTAGTACTTCAGTATGTGGCATTTAAATTACATCCAAGTTTTGGTATGAATTTGCATATATGCCTCTCAGTGAATTGAAAGTTCTAAGTCGTGATAAAAACCTCAACATGTTTTTACCTTCCTCAAAATATTTTTTTACACATGAAATTCTTTAGGTTCGGCAATACCCACAGCTTGCTGTTTTTGGGATTCGTACCGTAAATTGTGAACTATAGAATGAACTGTTTTTTTTTTTTTTTTTGATAGCGTTTTTGGAGGAATGTTAGTATTTGTATATTTAATTCTTTCACGGCTGATATGTCTTTATATTTTGCTGAAGGTGTTCTATTTTACGTTGTAAATTTTTATTTAAGTTTTGGTAATTTTATGTTTTTGTTATGTAGTCATTCTTTATATTTCATTTTTTTTATATATTTGCATTAGTTTTAATTTAATTTCGATTTAATTCCATTTTTTTAGTAATTTGAGTAAATTTAGTGTTGCCAAAGCAATATTTTTAAATTAAATTAAATTAAATTTAAAAAATTTTACCAAATTCTGTATTTGATAGTTTTATTTTTTTTAATTAACAATAACAACACAAAGAATTTATACTGTAAGAAATCATAAATATGTGTGCATTATTAATTTGTACTAAGTGTTCTGTAATTGTAAAATATTATTTATTTATTTATTTTTACACACTTTTCTCTTTATTTTCCCAAAGATTCTTTTGCATCCTTCGGGGGTCGTGGACCCCAGTTTAAAACCCCCCTGAAGAAATTAATTAATTAATTTAATTAATTCACCATTACTTGAATAATATGGCTGTTCTTTTCCTATAGCTAGACCATTAGCTACCAGCCTGGAAATTCAGAGTGGTCCTTCTCAACCAGCTATTTCTGCATTCTTCTTCATGCATTCATTTTTTTGTATTTTCCTAAACAAGTTGCCATGTTTGTTTTAAGGATAATGACTGACATTGTAGAGTCCTAATGAGTATTTCTTGAAGCGTGACTTCATTAAGTCTTCCATTCTGTTATCCAGGAGCTTCTCTCTTTCCCTGGCTCTGCTCTCCTGTCTGGTGTCGATGTCCTGGCAGCATTTTTCTCATTTTTAATTGGTTGTCATTTCTGGTGCCAGTGTGTGATTGAGATCAGGTGTGTGTGGGTGGGATTAAATGGCTGATGTCAACCATCATATTTATTGCTGGCCAGGTTTGACCACCTGTTCGGTCCACTGGCACAGAAAGCGAGTTCAGATCTTCATCAGATACCCGTTACCTGACAGAATCTGCCACATGACAGAGAAGGGATGCTAACTCATGGTCATTATTTTCACCAGCACTGTCTCTGCCAACCACACTGGCCACGAACACCTATCAGACAAATAAAAATATCCCTGTGAAAAAATAAAAATAAAAATCCTCCACCCACTCTCTCATGATGTCTGTCTTTCTCATTCTAGTGAGTTGGTTCAGTCGGAGGCTGATATCCGCCAGTGTGTCGGACATGATTTGTGGCCATTTGAGTAAACTGATACACACTAACTGATCTAATCAACCCACAACCGAAACATTGTGTTTTAGTGCAGAGGTTATACAGATTACACACACATAAAGACCCAGGAGTTTCATAAAAGCTTCTTCCTTTTAAGAGAAAACTCAACAGATTCTTCTTCTACTATTTTGAGACATGTTCTCTTCTGAGTCCCAATTCGGATTGGGTGACTGTGAGAGTTTGGAGATTTGTCCTGTGTGGATTAGTATTGCGTTTCCACTGAATTTGAAAAATTGCGTTACACTGTATCTACATAATTGATATTGTACATGTGCTATGCCTATGTATTGCAAACTTTCTATTTGTGGTGTATTAATGTCACATTCTGCTAATTTGAATGCCACCAAAGGAGTATTATATAGATTGGAAAACATTACTAATATATAAATTGTTTAAGAAGTAATGTATGCTATTGTTTGGTATTGTTGTCAGAAAAAGTGTGTTTCGGTGAATTTATAGCAGTCATGGAATTATTTGTAGCTAATATTGCTAAAAACAGCTATTTAGCATAAAGGTTTTCAAACATTTTGATGTCAAGGATACAAAATATAGCCTACTGTTAATATAAATATATGAATATTATAAAGGCAAGATGCTTTTTTTTCCAAAATGAAACTGTATTTAATAAGTACATTTTAAATATTATTAAGAACATATTTACGTATTACAATAAATGCAATGTTGTTTCTTCAAATAAATATATTTCTAAAATAATCTAATCAGTGTTTATGAAAAGAGGTGAATGTCTTTTTAAAATGCATGTTAATCATTTTAATTAATACCTTAAATTATTTTAACTTGATATTTTATTTTGTAAAACATTTTTTTTACTCTAATTTTTTTCTGCAGACTTGATAGCACAGCCCTCAGCGCCCTGTGGCCTTTTCAGTTTGAAAACCTCTGATGTAGCACTTATATGTAGGCTTTGTAGACGGTGAAAATATTGTCAGGTCAGGTAAAAATCTGAACTACTAAATATTTAATCAGGCAGGTAACTTCAAAACTAATTTTTATTTACCAGCATAACCTGACATGTCAGTATTGATTTCTGCACATTAAGCTCCAGAGCTTCTCAACATGTGCATTGTTCATTGATTTTAAAGACTGCTGATAGATAAAAAAAATACTCTTATGAGTGCTGATGCATTAATATCTTCAGGCATTCTTATGCAGCCGTGTGTTCAGATATGCAGATTGTTCCTTTAGGGGAGAGAGAGGGAGAAATGGAGAGTAGAGGGAGAACAGTAGAACTACAAACACATTAATTTTATAGTGCACAAAGCAGCACAGCTACCAGCCTGCAGCATTTATTACAGGACTGGAAAACCTGTTTGAATAGAAGCAGGAAGGGAAGATGAAAGGGGCTTTAGGTGATGGGTGAATGTTCTTTGATGCCTTTTGGTCTGTCGGTCATAATGAGGTCTACAATGCAAAAGTTGTATGGATATTTGTGTGTGTGTTTATTTTTTGTGTTGATTTGTAGCTAGTGTTTGAACTTGAAACGTTACATGAAATGATGTGAGCTCTCTGAAATGGTATGATTGTTTCAGTCTTGGCCAACCGAACCATTAGGCCATGGTTTAAAATACTGAATGAGAAACAGAGAGACAGAAAGAGAGAGAGAGAGGTTTGATGTGGACATATACCTGTACTTGGGGAGAAAATGAAACAGAAATGTCTGTGTGTGATGATGTCACCATCTGCAAAAATTCCAGTGGGACTAATTAAATGAATGGAACGGAGACGCCTGCCTCTCTCTCTCTCTCTCTCTCTCTCTCTCTCTCTCTCTAAATGTTTAAGATGCAGCTGCTGTACTGTGAAACACTAACTGGGTTAAAAAAGCCTCACTGCAAGTATAGGCTTAATACGGTTTCACTGTGGAAACACTCCTGCCCCTTTAAATGGGTGCCATCTTACCTCTGAAATAGCCTACAACTCTCACAATATAAACGTGTAACTCTAAAATACTGTAGCTCTATCTATGACTCTCAAAATACAACCTTTAACATTCAAATACTGCCCTTTTATCTCTGAAATACTGTCCTGAACTGCAATACTGTCCTATATCTTTGAAATACTGCCGCTGTATCTCTGAAATAGCCTACCTCTGAAATGCAGTACTGCTGCTCTGTTTCTCAAATTCTGTCTGGAATACTGCTGTTCGTTTTCTAAATAGTGCCTTATACCTCTGAAATTCTGCTGATCTTGTGCTGTATTTATGAAATATTGTTCTATACCTTTAAAATACTGCTGCTGTATCTCTGAAATACTGTCATATACCTCTGAAATACTTGTGCTCTTTTTCTGAAATACTGATGCTGTCTGAAATTCTGCTCTATTTCTTTTGTTAAATACTGTTGTATATACTGTATGTACAATTCTGCTGCTCTCTCTCTGAAAATACTGTTGTTCTATCTCTGACCTACTGCTCCTTTTATGGAATTTTTTGTCTCTGAACCCGTTACACAAATATCTAATCTTAAAGCCTTTTACTCTCAAATACTGCACTTCTATTTCTGAAATCTTGCTCCTCTGTCACAGAATTTCTCTATTTCTCTATTTTCTCTATCACACTACAAACTGTAACACTCAAATTCTGCCATTGTAAGAAATACAGCCCCTTCTATTATTAATACAGCCTTACAACTCTAAAATACTGCTCCTTTACTCTGAATTACCAAAATACTGCTGATTTAGTGCATTTGTGGTTGCAAATAAACACTATTCATTATTTTGGATACAGGAAAAAGTGTATGAAGTGTTTTGCTGAATCAATTGATCAGAAAGATGTTTTCCCAATGCACAACCAGGGCTGCACAATTAATCGAATTTCTAATCGCGATTACAATTATGGATGCCACAATTACGTAATCGTTCAAAGCTGCAATTAATCATTCAAAGTCCACCTCTGTTATTCTGCGTGCTTAAGATGCGTTTTTTTTTTCTTTCTACATGTTATCTTAAGGGTTTTTCCATTGTTTTAATTTTAGTTTTAGTATAACACTATAATACCATTTATATTTTTACTTTTTTTTTATAATTTAAAGAAACCAATTTTCTGATGTTTTTATTGGGGGTTTTTTTGACATTTGAGGCTTAATATTATAGAAAAGCACTAAAAGTTTTACAGTTAGATTGTTTTCAGCTAGTTTATTTTCATATAAAAATACGGTATACAGTTGCATCAAACAATGGTATAAACATCATCATGTAAATTGTGATAATCGTAATTAATAATCGCAATTACAATTTCAAGGGAATAATCGACAATTATGATTTTTGTCATAATCGTGCAGCCCTAGTCTCACTTCTAGTATGCTTTTTGGCTTGAAAAATAACAGTACATTTGATGCAGCTGCAGGCCTTTGTTAGCAGAGAACTGAAAAGATAAATTATGAAAAACGAAGGGGGAAAAGAAAAAATAAAGTAAAAGGGCATATACCACTACAGTAACAATATATATTAATTTACATCCGTTTGAAACTTTTTGCCTTTTTCTGTCATTTAAAAATGAATTACAAAATCTAAATAGCTAGCAATTAAAGTCTTGCTGGAGATTTGCTAGTGATTAAGCTTGACTGGTATTAGTGCAGAGACATGTTGATGATGCTAACCAGTGGGTGTTTGGCAGTGTTTACTGAGAGCTCCTAAAGAACTAATGAACACACAGCGGAAGTTTAGTCATCAAAGAAGAGCAGCCAGAGCAAACACAGATATTCACACACTCAACCCAACACACACAATGCCCTTCTTCTGTGTGATCAGCCTGTTGAAATTCCAAAAGGACAAAGTTAGAGAGTATAATGAAGCTCATTGGGTATCATTTTGCTGATTACAGTCTAAATTGACTCCAATTTGCCTCTGTGTATACAGTAGTACTGATTACAGAATTAAATGTTAATATTGATGTATTTTATATTTTTCTATGTTAAAACACTTCTATCTCAGCTTATTGACTGCGAGTAAACCCAAAAAAGGCTTAAGCTTTTATGACTATCTGTTTGTCTAAACAATGAGGAGATGGGAGTGTTTGGGAAAACGGTTTGGAAATAACACACTGCAGATTTCTGTGTATGATGTGAGAATAGAAACGGACAGCGACAGTATCATTTTGTGTGTTCATGGCCGTCCACCTGCACACTGTAAAACTCCCTCCAGGCAGGGGTTTTCCTGCCTACCCCACAGCTTTAACAGGAGAGATTTCTAGTGAGCTCTGCTGGTTGAAAGATAATTAGTACGCTAAATCGGCATAATTTGACACATTCCCACAGCGACTCATAGACTTCCCTGAGTCAGGCAAACTATTTCCAAAACACCTCTTTATGTTGTTTGTCTCTCTTTCTTCCACACACGTCTAACATTTCTCTTTTTCCCACACAAAATCTATCTTTTTCAATCTGCTGTGTAACTGTATGTGTCTGGAGCTTCATCTAAGTATGTGTGTGTTGTGCTCCATGAATGTAAAAAAGAGGCAAATTCATTATTAAACTTAAACTTACAGGCCTCCATTACCAAACTGCAGGGGGGAATAACAGGGGAGAGTTCACTAAGAATGAACTGTGCCCACTAATAATGTCATTTATTTGTGCATGCTGTTTGTGTTGTGTTAGCACCCAATTCACTAAAGGAATTATGCAAATCAGGTAACAGTGCAAACACGCCCCAAAATTAGTGCTGAATGCAATTTGCACAGTGCAATTCCCCATTTTGCAGGCCGGTTGTGTATGCTAGATTGTGGAGGATGCAGAAACTACTGCTCCACTGCAGTCCAGGCACCTGAATCAGCTATTTAAAATGCAGATTCTCATCAATGCCTTGTTTTTGGATATGTGCCCGGTTATAATGCTTTTCTTTATCATTTGATCATCATTGGATGAGGTACTGCTGCCATGATCAATAGAAAATGTACACAAACTTCTCTTTGTAAGAGAATTCTGCTAACCGTCTGTTTTCCACAGAAGTCTAAATGATAAAAGTGTGCTCTTATTGGTTGGCTGATACTATTAAATGCTCTCACATGATGTCTTCTGAACTTCCTCTCGGAAGTGTTATATAGAATTACAGACTAAAGCTTACGGTTATAGCATAAGCACACAGCTGCACACATACATATGTAGAGTTTATTTGCACCGTTTACCTTTCAGATGTCAATACATTGTAAATGAATGATCTGCTTTCATTTTCTCTACAAATGAAATTCTTAATGTCTGTATGAGATTTTTAAAAAAATGGGGAAAAAAGAAGAAAGCTGAGAAGTGTCTAAACCAATGGTCTATGCAGTTTTATGATTTAATTTCATTAGACCCGACACAAACATTCCTCAGAAGTGTCAATTATTTTCGACCAGATTGTGAGGAGGTTGGAAGGGAACTGACTTTGCTAATTAAAGCTTAAACCCCCAATCGACGTCATATTTTTAGCAGCAGTCTTATTTTACAATAGACTTTTTTTTTGGAAACGAAAATTACATACGTTTAGTCAGCAAGGGGGGGGGGAAGGCATAAATTGGTAAATGGGAAGGTAGAACAACAATATGAAAAATATATTTCAAATACATGCTGTTCTTTTGAACTTTCTATTAAGGAAAGTATCCTGAAAAAAAAAAATGTTTACAGCAAACATTAGTGCACGTACTGTGTTTCAACATTGATAATAATGAGAAATGTTTCCTGAGCACAAATTAGTATATAGCTTGCCCATCCGGAAATACAAGTTGTTTTAAAAATATATATATTATATAGAAAACAGTTCTTAAATGGTAAAATTATTTAACAGTTACTTTTTTTTTAATGATTCTGATTAATCAATGCAGCCAACAAAATCCCCCCCCAAACACGTAGAAACCAACATTACCAAACAAGACCAACTAGGGGCTCAGCATGTGCCAGAAAACCCCAACCCACCCCCAAAAGCTCACTCTCTCTGCAAGTAATTGTATAATTCCGGTGGGAGCACTCAGCATTGTATCAGAAAACATTCAGGAAGAACATGATGACATTTAGATAGCGCTGGAGGAGAGAATGAGATCCCCTCTAGAAACATGTGGGGCTATATAGCCTTTTGCTAAGTGTAACGCTAGTGCTGATATGCTTTGTGTGTGTGCGTGTGTGTGTGTGTTTCAGAATGCAGGAGCGGGTGGTACAGAAGGTGTGCGCGTGGCTCTTGCTGGTGGTGTTGACCCTTCTGTCTCTCTGGGGTCATCTGTCTGATGCCTCCTCTCACCGCAGTCACATCGGTAAGTCGAGGTCAAGGTTCATTCGGTCAAGCTTGTTGTTGTTGCTTTATTTTCATTTTAACCTACAGTGTTGATTATTTTAATGAGCCGTCTCATTAAAAAACAGCTTATGTGGATTGCACGAAGTTAGATTTGGGGCGATATTACCATAAACATTTTCTATAAGATCTGAAGATTGGTTCTTGTGTCTATCTGTACAAGAAATTTGAACGTTAAAAGCACAAACTAAAGACAGAATGCAGCGTGTTTTTGTAGACAGCTCAGTGGTAGGTGGATGCTTAGATCAGCTTAAAATAATCTAGAGAATGCTCTCTATTTATGAGGAGAAGAGCTGATAGAGCGCAGGACACTGACGTCTCTGGGGTCATGTAGAGGCCGCTGCTTACTACATCCAGTAGAAAGTGATAAGAGTTTATTTGTCATAAGCACTTGTTTCTTTTATATAGTAATTGAAGATGATTGATTCTGATTTATGCAACTAGCAGTTGCATTGAATTCAAGGGGTACATTTATCAGTTTATGGATTTCCGAGAATTGACCTCATGGCCTTGGTAAAACTACACTTCTGGTTAGACATGTAACACAGCTATTCAAAAGTTTGGGGTTGGTAAGACTTTTTAATGTTTTGAAAGAAATCTTATGCTCACCAAGGCTGCATGTATTTGATAAAATACAGAAAAAAACAGCAATACTGTGAAATATTTTTACAATTTAAAATAACGGTTTTATATTTTAAAATATTTAAAACCTAATTTATCATGTGAGGTAAAGGCTGAATTTCAGCAGCAATTACAGGTTGTTTCAAAGTAGCTTTACCAGTGAAAACAAGAAAATCGTGCATTCAGTGAGCAAATAAATACACGTTCTGCTGTAAAGCAGATTGTTAAAAGAAATAGGAAACAGTCATATTCAGCTGAAATCCGTCAGTGTTGATTCAGTTAGGTGCAGAACTGTGTAAAGTCAATAATTATGGATGAGTTAATGTTTCTATAAGCAGTTCTCATCCACTAGTGTCCCGTGCAGTAAAGTTAATAATATTGCAAATTATTAAAGTGTATAACGTTGGCCAAGGAACCCAAATTCATTGGTGATAGAAATGGAGAAATAAAGCTTTGATAAAAAAGAGACATTCAAAAGAATAGCATTTATTTAAAAGGGAAATCATTTGTAACAGTGTAACACTCTTTACTGTCACTTGGATCAATTTAAATTGTCATTGGTGAATATTCTTATTCAAAATAAAAAAAAACTGAGAATTTTTAAATGGTAGTGATTTCTAATGTTTTGTCATTTGCTGTAATCTTTTTAACTCCCTTAAAGGGCTAGTTCACCCAAAAATGAACATTTTGTCATAATTTTGTCAAAAAATAATTTACTCACCCTCATTTCGTTCCAAACCTGTAAGCTTTTCTTTCTTATGCTGAACATTGGTTCTTCAATCAAACAGTTGATGGTCCCCATTGACTTCCATAGTATTGCTTTCCCTACTATGGAAGTCAACGGGGACCAACAACTGTTTGGTTCTTCAAAATATCTTCTTTTGTGTTCAGCATAAGAAATAAACTTGTATAGGTTTGGAAAAATTGGGTAAATGTTGACAATTTTAATTTTTGGGTGAACTATTTCTTTAAATCAGTGGTAAATCAAATGCCAGTTTTGTTGTTTGTTTATTATGATATGTTCACCATCTTGCAATATCTACCTGGTTTTGTAGACAAGCCGGTGACGCAATGCAGTGTAATTTACTCTCTTTTTTGAGTGTATTTGTCCATTAAATCAAAATGCTATTTTTTTAGAAGTGACAAAAATGTTATGAGGAGGGTGATAAACCTTATCATCCTTTTCTGACTTGTGCAGTAATTTTAAGCTAATTGTCGGATACTATTAATATGACTTGTTTTAAAATGAAACACTCGCTTCTTCACAGCCTGTTTCTTTTCTTTTGTGGTGAGCAGATTTCATTTCTTGACAACATGACTCACTCATTGTGTGAACTTCTCTCGTCTTCTGCAGCAGAATGGTGGCTCAGACTATTTTTTGAAGAGGGTGGAGGGGACCGTAAATTGAAATCTCAAAATGTCACATAGAGAATGATTTGTGAATTCATTGCCTTTTATTGTGATGTAAAAATACATCTAACTAATTATACAGCATACTGCTGGAATTAAATGATGTGAGTCACTAGTCACTAGAATGTCATTAGAAAATAAAATCTGTGTGCTTTTCTTGACCACAGTCTTCCCTACACAGTAGTTCTTCATTTTGATTGGATAAGTAGTCCAGGAGTTAAACGTGTGAGCCAATCAGAGGTGGGAAATAGTTCGGACAATCAGTTAATTACACACTACTGCTAACAGGTCAGAGCAAGGTGACTGCACACACACACACACACACTAAACCACTGGGAGGGAAAAACTAATAACTCTAAACTCTTCTTCTCTACGAGCAGCAAAAGCTTCAGGGGCAATGAGCTAAATGAGAGTAAAGTATTTGTTTCACACACACACACACATACACAGGGAATATAGCCAGAAAGTTTGCTGCTACTGTAGGTCATTCTTTATGAGGCTCATCCTCTCAATAAAACTAATATCCCTGGAGAGAGAAAGACAGAGAGAGAGTAAAGGAGGGAGAAGGGCTGCAGAGATCCATTGAAGGGCATAAAGAAGAGAAAGAGACAGAAGTGTGGAAAGAGAGACAGAGACAGATGAGTGTGTCATGAGATGAAACGCAGGAAGAGACATGGCTCTTGTGGACAAGCTCTCCTGCCCTCTCTGTGTGTGTGTGTGTGTCCTGTGCCCTTCTGCCCTGTAAAACACGAGTCTCGCTCTGTCTGTCTGACATGTCCTAAACCTGCCCACCCTAAACAAGACACTGAGACCAGTGACACCAAAACTATGAAGAGAAATGGTTCAGTTCAGTGGGGACGGTGTGTCGCAAGGACACAGAGGAAAGAGTTTATAAATGTGCAAGAAGCTTTATGGCCAAACAACACTGTGGAGGAAAATTCTGAAATCTTTGTTTTAGTGAATCGGTTCATTGGGAAAATTCATCAAGATTAAACTGTTCAAAAATAATTAATTTGCTAATTTTAGTTGCTGTTTAGCATATTACACCTTTTTGTAATAGCAAATGTTGCTTTTCAAAACTGATATACATGTTTTAGACTCATTGTATTTAATAGTTTAATATGTAGCTCTGGTCTAAAAAAGCTTGTTTTAGTGAATTGGTTCAATGGGAAGATACAAGGAACTTGTTCAAAAAGAACTGATTCACACATTCAAGTCACATTCATGTAGCTTATTTCATCTTTTTTTAAAGCAAAATACTTTTCTCATTTTATATATTAGTTTAATAAGTAGCACTGGCAAGTCTGAAGTTTTAGTGATTTAGTTCATTAGGGGGATTCATGTAAATTAACTAATTGAAAAACAAAATACAGAATACATAGCTTTACATGACTGTTTTCAACCCGTTTTATATATTAGTTTGATTTGTAGCACTGGTCTGAAAAAACTATTTTAGTGAATTGGTTCATTGGAAGATTAACCGCAATGAACATGTTCAAACATAATCGATTCACAGAATCACTGTGTACCATCTGTATAGCAAAATATTTAAAAACTGCTTTAATATGTTTTCCACTCATTCTATATATTAGTCTAATATGTACAGTAGCATTGGTAAGTCTGAAAAAACATAGTGATTTGGTTCATTTAGATGCTTTATGTAAAGGATTCAAGTGTTTTTAAGCAAAATACTTAAACACTTTTTCATAAGTCTCATGAAGTCTCATGCTACAAACTGCTTTTGTACACATTCATGGCAGTTACAACCCAGTTTTAATAGTTGTTTAGTGTAAATGTATCTGTTAAAGTTTAATGCTGTTACCGTAATTGAGAGTCATACATTCAAAAAGCCTTTTTTGAGATAGATACTAGCAACACACAACTACTCTTCTAATTAAAATGAAACAGTATATTCTAATATATCAAGATTTTTGCCTGCTTACGTATCTTTTTACGGATTTTTAAGATTTTAAGTAGCTTTGAGTTTTAAAGTTGCTTCCCCAACACTGATTGTGTGTTTGAGTGCTCGCTGACCGATGGTGCTGTCATGTGACAGAACCGAAGCATTTGGTTTTTATGATTTCTGTCACCCCTGACCTTGTTTTATCCCCAATCTGTCACCTGTCTTATATTCTCTGTCTCTTTCTGTCTGTGTTTGAACATCAACAATAAAACCAGATATTTCTAAGTCACATTCCCTGTTATGTTCAAACACTGATCTCTGAGATGTCAGTGAACATTTTGTTATGGATTATATTTTTATAAATAGCATTTGAATGGTGACAAAATAAATGAGCACTTAGTGTTTGTTGGTATGAAACATATTTTAGATCGTTTCAGTTTTTCAATTTTAGATCATTTTCACAAATGAAGTGATAAAGATAATTTTCTTAAAAATCCCCCCCCCCCCCTACATACACACAGTACAGCCGCTCCCTATACGCAGAGTATGCAGTTTGCGTAGGGCACCAACTCCCAGGGGGGCACCATCCCAGTTGCTCAAAAAAAAAAAAAAAAAAAAACTTCAGTCTATATTAATAATTAAATGAACATATACAATAAATAAAAATATAAACAGGACATATATATAAAATGCATTTTACAGTGAACGCAGTAAACAGGGACGCGCCATTCACTCTGTAAAGAGGGAGGCGTGACGACAAAGTGGGGATCCAAATGCAAGGCTTTAATAAGAGCGTAGTCAAACAGGCGTGGTCAACAACAGCAAACAGCGATGGCAGTGGCAAGGCAAAAGAGTAATCCAGATAATCAGGCAATGGTCAGGGCAGACAGCAAAACAATCATAAACAAGAAAACAGTCCAGGGATCAAAACACGAAGGCACGGAAACAGAGAAACACGGAAACTTAGAAACCACGGAAGAGCTATACAACATTCAATCACCAGCGATGACAGAGTGTGTGTGCTATTCTTAAAGTCCTACTAATGTGAGACAGCTGTGAACCAATGATGAGATCTGATGAGAGACAGGTGATCCACTTGATGAGTCCGGGCAAAGGATTATAGGAAATGGAGTCCTGAGTGAATGGCAAGGTACAGAATGGAGTGCCCTCTAGAGGAGCTCATGGGCACTCCAGCTGGAGATCATGACCACCGAATTCTCGCTCGTGCCGCTCGCACCTCATATTTGCGGCTGAATGCAAATGATCATTGATGGACAACTATGCCTGTGAAGAGACATCAGCAATCCGGCGCCGAGAAAAGAAAAAGAAAAAAAGATGAAGCCCGTGCATCACTTTCAGGTACATTCATAATCATGTGAAACTTTTTTGGCTGTTGACGTAATAACGTGTTTTAATGTCGGTGATAATTTTACCATCACCAACGCATCTAATATTAAAAAATAATGGTTCTTGTACCTGGTACAAAAATTAACCATGGTTTTTGTTACTTCAAATAATTGTTACAAAGAAGTATTACAGATAATCTTTTTTTGTGGGTTATAAAAACATACCTAAGTGAACAACAGACTTTAAAATGCATTATATAAAAACAATGACGCAAAAATGATTGATTAATGAATAATTATAGGTTTCATTGAATAAAAAACCACTGTTAAAAGCAAAAGGCCTGGTAATTGCTGCTGTTACAGGACGATCAAATGCTTGTTTAATATCAACCAAACATTTAATTCAAATATCCATTTAATCTTTAATTTTTGGCCACCTTTTTGTGATAGATGACATAGTCTCTATAATTTCTTAAACAAAAAACATGTGGTAATCACAACCCTTACAAAAATTAACATGGTTTTATCATAGTAAAACTGCTTAATATTATTTTGTGTGATTTCTGAATGCTTGAGACCATAAAGTCAATCAGACAACTGTATTAATAAAATCATAGCCATAGGTAACTGTCTAGAGCTACAATTGTAATTGTAGTATAATCCAATTTAATTACTATTTATTTATTTACTTTTATATTTTATTAAAGTTCTGTTTTGACCCCTATAGTAGGTGTTTTTTTTTTTTTTACTTCCATAATATTTTGGGGAGGGGGCACAACAATACAGTTCTGCTTAGGGCACCCATTTGGCCAGCAGCTGCCCTGCATACACACATGTGTTGTTATATTTCAAAGCTATTGTATTGCTACTGATGTACCAGATCTCCCTGGTTATTTAACCAGCAGGAATTTTCGGTGTTTGAAAACAGGCCATTTCAGTCTGTCTGACAAAACATTATAAGAACCGATTCTCAACCGCATAACTTCTTTTGACTTTTCCATAACTTCTAGCATGAACTCCGTGCATGATTCTCTGATATGTGTTAGCTTTTCCTGTGACCGTTCACAGCCTGTCCAAGGCACCCATATGGCCTGTGAGAGACACAGAAGGAGAATTAAAAATGTGAAATTTTCAAGCCCGCTGCTCTGTTTCATCTGTGGCATAAAACATGTAGGTCACACCACCATCAAACCCTCCCAGAGCTCCCCAGCCTCATTGAGTTTTATTCAACCTTTTTTCACCACTTTTGGGCTTTAGTGTCGCTATTTTTGAAATCATGTCACTTCGGAAGCAAAGCTATTGTATTCAATTCATTACATAGCAGGGAAGCACTGACAAATGTTAAATTTTCTCCAAGAATATTTCAGCAATCTAGTCATATGTCCAGTATTTTACACTACTCAAAAGTTTGGGGTAGGTACGATTTTTGATGTTTTTTAAATGAACTCTTAAGTTAATCAAGGCTGCTTCTATTAAAAATATATCATTACAATTTAAATGAACTGCTTATTTTAATACATTTTAAATTGTAATTCATTCCTATGATGGCAAAGCTGAATTTTCAGCAGCCATTAGCCTACGTCATTCTTCAGTGTCACATGATCCTTTACATATCCACATTTCGTAATATCAATGTTGAAAACCTTGTGCGGCTTCTATTTTGTGGAAACTGTGATTTTTTTTTTTTTTTTTTTTTTTTTTTTTTTTTTTTCAGGATTTTTTGATGAACAGAAAGTTCAAAATGAACCAGAACTAGACTTCCCGATTCCTGAATTAATCACTCTTTTGGGTTGTTTTGTTTGATAAACCAATAGAGGCTATCAAATGTTCTGAACCCATTCACGATTGATTCTTAATCTGAATCACACTCTGAATAGCTCGGAGTGGTTTTTCACCCCCCCCCCCCCCCCCCCCCCCCCCCCCCCCCCCCCCCCCCCGTCTGTAAAAATGTAAGAAGATACTTTAGAAAAGAGAACGAAAAGAATGCTGGATGAAGTGGAACATTTATCTATAATCAATTGAAACCACTTAAATAAGCATGTAGTAGTATTTATGTTTATATTTAACATATCAAGTAGTAAACATGTAGCAAGTTACGTTTGCCATGTAGGGTGCAGTGTAACTAGCTATTTTCAGCTTAGTTTAGCTAATTTTCACTGTTTTACTGTAAGATATTTTTTATGCAACCCTTGTTTCATTAATTATTAGCATTCACTTTCCTGTTTAATTTAGATTGCAGCGTCCTTTAAAATGGCTCTGGGCTCCATTAGTGTTTGATTATTCAAAACAATGTTATTATATGTTTTGTGCTTTTATTTATAATTTGCTAACTATAAGTCTAGCAAGGCTGTTGCTTTATAAAAGAAGTGCCTGTGCCAACTCTGGTTATATTTAATACTCTCGCCTGTGATTGGTCAAACGAGGCTTCCCTGAGTGTGTGTGCGTTGAGCGCACTAGAGTAAGTGATTTAAAATGGGCGTTTATGAGTGTCTTAAGCAAGCTGCTTTGAGCTTGATGGGTGTTTATGTATTCCATCAGAGCATGGTGTTTAATCTCTGAGCAGATGGCAGCGAGCTCACACTCTCCATAAACAAAAACAGCTTCCTATCCATCAGGCGTCCTGATTACCGTGGAATCAAGCATGTCTTCAAGCAGAATTCTGCATGAGAAAAGGTGCTGACACATTATTCTTATAGGATAAAGAAAAACGTGCTGATAGGTGTGATTCCTGTGCTCGAATTGTGGAGGTGTTATTTTGAGAGAGCTGTTGAAAGAGAACTTTTATATAACTATGCGGAACATTATCATACCCTACCTGTGAACCTGCTAATAGATTAATGTTTTTAATGTTAGGTCTTTCAGTGCAGAGAAACAGTACTGAAAAGTTGCTTCTATTTAAGAGAATATGGAAAAATAGACTGACTAGTTGGAAATATTCTCTCTTCACTGTCTTAAAGGGAAGAAAATTCTGCCATCATACTCACCCTCATGTCATTCCAAACCTATATGACTTTTTTTGTTCTGCGAAACACAACAGAAGATATTTTAAAGTGTGTTTCAACGTTAATGGGGATCCAAGATGATTCAAGTCACTAAAAAGGTTTTATTTCAGGATTATGTATATACTATTATAGTATTTATTAATATTTTGAATTAGCTTTTATTTTTAGATTTTGTGTTGTAGTAATTTTGTGCTTTGTTTGATCATTCTATTAGCTTTATGTCTTTTTACATTCAGTTTAGTATTGTAGTAGGCTACTTCAACATAAACTCCAGTTAGCTGCCAAGGCAACATTTCAAACTTTCATGCAAGTGTAATCTTTTCAATCTAATATCAATATTTTATTTCACATTTATTTCACTTCATTTAAATAATTTTAGTTAACAATAAAACAATGCAAACAGGGCATTAAGATAAATGAATTTAATGCATGAACCATGAGGTTTGACTTTTAATGTTCATATTAGCATATTTAATGTAGTCTGTGTATGTAAATGTTGATCAGTGTTTTGATTTGATGTGAAAGTAAACAAAGTCTTAAATATTATATATACACAATCAAATGTATGCACTTATGTTTGGATAAATAACCTGTATGTTCTTTTTGAGACTTGAAACTTTTGAACCCCATTGAAATTGACATTATTTGGACAAAAACAGTTCAAACATTCTCCAAAACATCTTCTTTTGTGTTCCATTATTTATGACAGGATTGTCATTTTTGGGTGAACTATACCTTGAAGTCAAATAATAGCAGCCTGTTCTTACATTGTACATGCAAGTTTGTGAAGGGCTTTCTGAAGAGCTTTGTTTAACTGACAAGAGCAGTTTAAAATACGAGAAAAGGAGAGAGAGAGAGTGGCGTCTCCTGGGACATTTGCCGTCACATTCTCACTAGGTGGTCTCATCAGGGTTCTGTATAAATGTGCTGACCTCTTCCACAGGACCTGAGGGAGATCGGTCTCACCACAAATATGTATTTCAAGATGCAGATGCATGCTGTTCTCTGACATTTGATGAGACTCTGGATGACAAGACGGAAATGAGGAAGAGATGAGTGCGGAGGGAAGGAAGAAACACAGAAGAAACACAGAAGCGCCGGATGACAGGAGAGGGGAAAGGTTCCGTTCCTCTCAAATTGAAGCCAAAGAATAAAATCTTCAGCTTCAACGGGATTGGTCAGCCATCAAAATGTCACTTTTTTTCCTCTTTACCCCTCCTTTTGTCTCTCTCAAGGGTCTGAAGTGTATAGGAGAATATTTGTTTGAGAGTTGGCTGTTTGCACTGGGAGTTTCACTGAAGTGTGTAAATGTGGGTCGGCCTGAGAAGGAAGGAACACTGACCTCTGGATTATTGGAAGAGGACTGACCACAGCAGACAGGTCGTGTGATACTTATGTCTGCCCATGTTCTCTTTTCGTTTATTCCCACAGGCCTCTTTCTGACATTTACAAATATTTCAGAAAGCCACAGCCTATTTGCATTCTTTAAACAGGACTTAAACAACAAAAGATCGTCTGAAAAAAAACACAAACCTGTATAGGGTTGCATCTCATATAGTATAAGAAAACAATACGGCAGAATCAAAAGGATATGTATCAGCATTTTGGTTCAGGCAATCAATGCAAGCACAAACATTTTTAATTTTTTTATATTAATATATCAATCCAATCCAGATGTGATTTCATTATTGCAGATTTGAACTGATTTTTTAATTGCAGTTAAAACTGTTTAATGCACAGGTAGATCCAAGTCAGTTTAATCACTATTCTATGTTAATGCGCTGTTTTAATTGATGCACACACATCACCTGCACACAGATATTGCAGATTGTGCTGTGCACACACAAAAACATCCACAGAAACTTGTTGTCAACACTGCTGAATTACAACATTATATTTCTCAGCAACAAGGAGGTAAAATCACTGTTTTTGAAGTAACTAAACTTACAGCTTCATTGTTTGTAGAGAGAGATGCAGGTAGTTACATGCAGATGCAGGGAATTACAAACCAACTTTTCATCTCTTTCTCTCTCTCTTTCTCTCTTTCTCTCTCTCTCTCTCTCTCTCTCTCTGTCTCTCAATCGATCAATAGTTAATTTAAATAAATGCTATAATTCATTCAAACAAATGTGATCTTACTGCACTACTTCATCTCTGTGTCTGATTGGAAGCAGGCTAGCTCTAACTAGCTGTAACTGAGGAAAATAAACTTAATTTTTACCCTTCCGGTCAAATAGTGCACTGCAAGCATCATTATTTGTTCCAAACTGTGATGCACATCTGAATAAAATGTATTATCAAAAGGGATGAAAAAAACTGTAGGGATGAGGACTTGTTTCTATCAATTGGGTGTTGATTGGATGAAGCCAGATCTGAACCCTAGTGAAAAATAAACATACTAAAATTTATTTCATGATAAGTATACTACAAATACATTTAAATATATATGTACTTAATAAAAAATGCCCTGCAATTGTACTGTTGGTATACCTTAAGTCTGCTAAATAGGAACAACTAATTTTGTATTTAATGAACTTTAATTATGCGTAAGTAGTGCTGAAGTCCAATTAAAGATATACTTAAGTATATTTGATTGTGTTAAACTGGAACTATTGCAAGTATACTTCAGGTACACTTTAAATATCTTGCATTTAAAGACTAATATTATTCAAAGATCATACAATCCTCATCAATAGTGACATTAAAACACATTTTATGCTTAATATTAAGAAATATGCATTGTGCACAAGTAGTACTCCAAATAAAGTATAATTATAATTTTTATGTCAAGATTTAGTATCAATACTGAGGCTGGTGGTGTAGCGAAGCAAAAATTGTGGTCCCGATACAACTCTATGAAACTTCTCCTCTGTGCCTCTTCTCTCAGTCAATGAAAATCTCAATGTGTGATTGAAGCGTGTTAGCTTGTCTCACACTCTCAATAAGTCTCACGTCTTCAATGTGTCTATGTTTGATGGATGGCGCTTTTTACGTCTATTCGATGGTCTGTAATTAACGTCAATGCTGCCGATGCCCTGATAGAGATGGAGAGCGAGAGATAATCATAAGAGGGTGAAAAACAGGCTAGGGCAAAATGCTGGCAGAGCATTTTTTGCACTCAGCCATCATTTTACATGAACCTCTCAATTTCACAGTTATCAGGAAGGGATGATCTCCTGTCTGCTGCTATGGGGGGGCTTAAATAATCTAACACCCCACTCTCCCAAAGAGAGCGTATTCTTGGAGGACAGCATGTTTTAACAGATTAGCAGATTAGAGGGCGGTAGAGCGGATCTCTCCACCTGCAACGCCGCTCACAGACCCCTCGCTGCCAGCTGCACAGGAAGGAGACAAGACACAAACCAGATCAGAAGTGAGAATAAATATCGCCAACATGGCAGTGATCTGAAATGTGTGAGAGAAATATGCGCAAGCTGGGTTTATATTTGCTAGTCCTTTAATATTAGAACTTTAAATAAAACACAAATGCTACTAAACTAAAATACTAATCCGCTTTTTTGCCCTAATCCGACTTTAATATTACATACTCTTTCTGGGGTAGAGAGAGAGTGTGTGTGTGTGTGAGTGGGAGCAAGACAGAGCCAAAAGAGACTTTTTCCCTTTATTTTAATATTTAATGATGCTTCGATATATCTGCACAGGAAGTGATGTCATTAACAGCACATTTTCACCATCTGTCAGAATTATATTTGTGACACATTCTTGGAACAGGATGTCTAAACGCTTACTTTCTGTGCAAGAGAGGTCATTATTTCTCCCAGCCGTACAGATTTTCAAAAGTGACGCATAATCACACATGACAGAAATCTGCTTAGGGAAAACAGTAAACAACAACAACTGTTCAGGCCGGTTTG
This sequence comes from Sinocyclocheilus anophthalmus, assembly GCA_018155175.1. Classification (NCBI taxonomy): domain Eukaryota; kingdom Metazoa; phylum Chordata; class Actinopteri; order Cypriniformes; family Cyprinidae; genus Sinocyclocheilus; species Sinocyclocheilus anophthalmus. The sequence goes on along the minus strand of JADLZN010001566.1, from coordinate 370,231 downwards.
ATTGCCTGATATTGCCTGACAGATCCTTACTTTAGTCTCATGGATTTGTTTTCTTTTACCACACACTGCCGTCATCGTACCTGTCTAAGCTCTTAGCTCTGTTCCTAAACCTGTTGAGCTTCTTTCCTGTCTGCTGCCTACATAGGCAACTGCTTTCTAAGATATCAGCCTAACGGAATTGGATCCTCATTGACTGGTTTATTATATGTTTTATGTGGTGTTTAGCTGTCTATAGTGCTCCTTGCAGGAAGTGCACAAGAAAAGTGACTCACACTTGACTCATACTGTAGGTTTGCATGTTGCTAAGCTAGCAATGTTGGTATATTGGTTTGCTTTAATTTATTTATCATTGTTCTGATTTTGTGGGAAAATAAAAAAAAAAAAAAAAGTGAAAAAAAAAAAAAGTGAAAGGTTCAAATGGTCATTTTTAAATTGCACTGAACATGTTGTGTATTTCCTTAGTATTAAATTGTATAAAATATATTTGATTCTTAAATGGAAATCATTCAGAGATTGTAGTACAGATTCCATTTGGGCAATGTAGTTCTTTTTTTTCATCTGTAATTTCTGATATTAAGTGATACAGTGATATTTTAGTATTATTTACTAGTATTTATTCATATTTTGAATTAGCTTTTATTTTATTTTACATTTTCAGTTTTCAAGTTTTAGTAAAGTAACGTGGGTTTGTAATTTAATAGTAGATAGATAGATAGATAGATTATATATATATATAGATATATATATTATATATATAGCTAATGTAGTTTTGAATATGTCCATTCAGTGTATTTTGTTAAAATTTAATACGTCAGTAAACCTATATTGTATTGGTGGTCTACTATTTTTAATTTCAGCTTTGTTTCAATTAATAAAAACAATGTTTAATAGTTTTCGTTTCCAAGACTGTCAATATATATTTATAAATGAACACTTCTCTCAACTTCCTTCACCATCTTTTTCCCTTTAGATGCATGGCAATCCATTCTGGGATTCCCATAACTCTCTGAAAGATTCATGTTTTCTTAAAATTTGGGCAAACACTGTTACCTTAAAAGGAGAAAGTTATCTTTTGGAAAATCCTTTGTGTCAGCATCCTTAAAATGCCGTCTATAGTTAGGCAGCTCACTAAGTGTTGGAACAGAGCTATTATATCTGTGGAACTCATTAGGGACACTAGGATTCATAAGAACCATCCTGCTTTAATCGGGTTTATACATGCTCCAATAGACACTACAACAAAAGAGCAATGGGCTTGTACTTTAATAGAGAAACAATCTCTTAATGACTGAAGAGAAAGCGGGAGAGAGAAAGAGAGAGTGCATTGGCGCAGGTGTAATTCCATTATCCTCTCAGTAGTGCAACTGCTCCAGGTGTCTGCAGTGCTCGAGAGCAGCAGGGCGTTTCCTCTCATCAAAGCTTCATAATCATCTCGCTAATGAATATAATAACTGCACAAGTGCAGACTGTGATTGGATGATAGCCTGAGATCAACCCCTCCCACTGATTATAAGCCTTTTAAAGTGACTCATCCTTTCTTGGTTAATGGGCCGTCCAGAAATGGCTGTCGTGATGGCCAAGATACACAGTTACACATACACTTCCACAGAATTGCATGAATATGATACGCTTTGGTGTATTTAATGTATTGTTTTTCAAAGTAAAAAGTTCAGATTCCATTATAAATGTAGTTAATAAAAAAAGGTAAATATATATATGCAACTATTTTTATGTTCTATATATATATTATATATATATCATATATATATAGCAAACTTTGTATGATTTTTAGTATTGTTATATGTATTATTAGTACTGCATGATTATGTAATTCGAATTAGTTTAATATAGCTATATCTATATATATATTATATATATATATATATTATATATAATATATATATATATATATATATGTGTATATATATATATACAGTTGGTACGGAAAGTATTCAGACCCCCTTAAATTTTTCAATCTTTGTTATATTGCAGCCATTTGTTAAAATCATTTAAGTAAATTTTTTTTCTCATTAATGTACACACAACACCCCATATTGACAGAAAAACACAGGATTGTTGACATTTTTGCAGATTTATTAAAAAAGTAAAACTTAAATATCACATGGTCCTAAGTATTCAGACCCTTTGCTGTGGCACTCATATATTTAACTCAAGTGCTGTCCATTTCTTCTGATCATCCATGAGATGGTTCTACACCTTCATTTGCGTTCAGCTGTGTTTGATTATACTGATTGGACTTGATTAGTAAAGCCACACACCTGTCTATATAAGATTTTACAGCTCACAGTGCATGTCAGAGCAACTGAGAATCATGAGGTCAAAGGAACTGAAGAGCTCAGAGACAGAATTGTGACAAGGCACAGATCTAGCCAAGGTTACAAAAAAAATTCTGCTGCACTTAAGGATCCTAAGAGCACAGTGGCCTCCATAATCCTAAATGGAAGACGTTTGGGACGACCAAAACACTTCCTAGAGCTGGCCGTCCGGCCAAAACTGAGCTATCGGGGGAGAAGAGCCTTGGTGAGAGAGGTAAAGAGGAACCCAAAGATCACTGTGGCTGAGCTCCAGAGATGCCGTCGGGAGATGGGAGAAAGTTGTAGAAAATCAACAATCACTGCAGCCCTCCACCAGTCGGGCTTTATGGCAGAGTGACCCGACGGAAGCCTCTCCTCAGTGCAAGACACATGAACGCCCACATGGAGTTTGCTAAAAAACACATGAAGGACTCCAAGATGGTGAGAAATAAGCTTCTCTGGTCTGATGAGACCAAGATAGAACTTTTGGCCTTAATTCTAAGCGGTATGGGTGGAGAAAACCAGGCACTGCTCATCACCTGTCCAAAACAGTCCCAACAGTGAAGCATGGTGGTGGCAGCATCATACTGTGGGGGTGTTTTCAGCTGAAGGGACAGGACGACTGGTTGCAATCAAAGGAAAGATGAATGCGGCCAAGTACAGGGAAATATCCTGGACGAAAACCTTCTCCAGAGTGCTCAGGTTCTCAGACTGGGCCGAAGGTTTACCTTCCAACAAGACAATGACCCTAAGCACACAGCTTAAAAATAACGAAGGAGTGGCTTCACAAAACTCTGTGACTGTTCTTGAATGGCCCAGCCAGAGCCCTGACTTAAACCCAATGAGCATCTCTGGAGAGACCTAAAAAGGCTGTCCACCAACGTTTACCATCCAACCTGAAAGAATGGAGAGGATCTGAAAGGAGGAATGGCAGAGGATACCCAAATCCAGGTGTGAAAAACTTGTATCTTTCCCAAAAAGACTCATGGCTGAATTAGATCAAAAAGGTGCTTCTACTAAATACTGAGCAACTACTGAATACTTAGGACCATGTGATATTTCAGTTTTTCTTTTTTAATAAATCTGCAAAAATGTCAACAATGCTGTATTTTTCTGTCAATATGGGGTGCTGTGTGTACATTAATGAGAAAAAATTTACTTAAATGATTTTAGCAAATGGCTGCAAAATGAGTGAAAAATTTAAGGGGGTCTGAATACTTTCCGTACCCACTGTATAGCTTTATTATTCTTTTTTATAGATTTAATATGATGTATTTTTATTTAAGTTTCAGGTTTATTACTACAGCTTAAACTTAATTTCAGTTAGTTGCAACTATTTTCTAATATCTCATTTTAATTTTTTCAAGTTTTTTTTTCAACTTGTGAACCACTTTGGTGTATTTCATGTACAGTATTTAAAAAGTAATTTATTATTTTAGTTGTTGTTTTATAGTGAGAACTATTAGGTAATAATTGCTTTGTTTGTTTAACATCAATGAAAAAGTAATTGCTTTCATATTGTATTTTTGTTATTTCTACAGTATTATTTTTTTGTATTTATAAATGTCCCAGGTTTTATAAAAGGGTTGCAAAAATTGCGGCTCACTGTCTAAAAAAAAATGATAATAAAAGAGCGAGATCAAACCACTCTGGTGTTCCATGTGGAGAGAGCTGTAGCTGTTACAGCAGAGCAGGGCATTGTATATGTAGTGGACGACACTGGAGAGCAGGTTAAAAGGGTTTTTAATGGGACGCCCATATTCCCAATCCATCTAGCCTCTGTTTTAACACACGCCTCCACTCGTGCAGACAGCAATAAAGCACACACAGTAGTGAAGGCTGCTCAGACACACACACACACACACACACACACACACACACACATGATGGAGCAAACCCAACCAAAACTAAATCATTAAAAGGACATCATCAGCATCGACCTGATAATGACTGGGGTCATCTTTCATTTGTTTAGTCTTTGTATGATATCTCTTGAGATTTACAGATTTCTGACTTTGTGTATTGACTGATCGCTTGATTCTCTCTTGCTTATATACTGCATTTGTGTGTGTGTGATGGTAAATTATCTGTAATCTATATGAATTGTGATATGTGTGGGGATCTGGTGAACTCTGGTGTGGGGTGGAGCTCAAATTGTCCTCTGAAATAGAGCCTGATTGAAATGGCCATAAAATGACACAGGCTTTAATAGCCATGTCATGAAACTCCCCCTCACAAAGCGGGAGGAAAAATCCGCTTGTAAAAGTGAAATATGTCCCTAGGGATGTTTATAGGGCTGGATCTCTAGACGAGATCAGATGTCATCAGACTCACCTTTCAGTCCAACTCAACCAATCAAAGCACATATTAAACATGTGAAGACACCTCAATAGATTATATTATTATTATATTATATTATATTATGCACGAAATATTTAATTATTGTGTGTACCTAGACCGCTATTTCGGACATAGCACCACTCCCTCAACACGCTACAATAATACACACAAGACCATAAATACCACACACTAGATCACATACTCCGTCAAGCCTCTGCAATCTTCGGTTTGTATAACATGTTTAAATAATATATAGGATTGCATGTTTGAATGACGCAGAATATGCGAGTGCAATATGGAAGATATTTTTAGTTACATTATGAATGACATAAGTTTGTGCGATCACTGTGCTTAACATGCATAATACAGCACAGATGTTAGCAGTAAGTACGCTTACATAAGCTACCTGTCCACAAATGGAACAGGTGGATACATTTACAGTAGTAATAATTTAATGAAACTACTTGAAAATACACACAGACAGTCACAGTGAGCAAAGAGATTCTGCTTTATGGAATAATCTGAAATGACGTTAAAATGTGTCTAGAGCAATACTGTTGTGATGAACAAACACATTTTGGTAGATGAGTTATTCCTTGCGAGATTGTTGGAGGAGTGTGTTCAAGTGTACCATGGTGTTTATTCAACTATGGATACTTTTGGATCTCATTCATTCATCCATCCGTCCAAAATATACGTATTTTAAAAAAAAATATATATATATATTAAATTTGACTAATAACTACAGTGGGCATATGATAGAATTAAGTCATTTTTAAGTCAATTACAATTTTGGGAAATGATGCATAATAAAAATATTCAGTTCATATAAAATGTACCCTTATTTTTCATTGTTTTGTTCTCAAATCACATATTTCACTTCAAGCGTGCTCTTTAGGAACAATGTTGACTCCTTGGTAAGCAAGTACTGTGCATTAACTTGACATTCACAATAAATATTTAAAAATGTTATAATTTTCATATTTGTTTAGATTTTTTTTAGTTTAACGTGACCTTCATATAAAAAATACAATAGTTGAAATCTTTAAGGTTTATTGAAAATCAACTCACATAAGAGACACCCGCATGTAAAAGAATCTAAAACCCTAAACCATGGCAAAATCAGAGAATATTGATTAGATGTAAAATGAAGAAGGGTATACAACTGAAAAAAAACATGACCAAAACACAACACATGGCCTTGTACCCTCACATTTCTAGCACTTGTTGTTTCTCGCTGCCTCAGTGCAGTAGGTTTCTATGTAAGTTTGTATTGCTGAGAAATAATTTCAATTTTAATGTGCTTTCAAACCTACAGATGGAGCGATAAAAATCCATTACCTTCAGCAATGTGTCTCTTTATACATCTGGTCTTATGAACAGTCAGACAGGTTAATGGTATATGCGAACACATGTCTGTGTTCACTGCAGTGTTTTATAAAACCTGCCAGGAATCTGCTTACAGTGTATTGCAGTGCATTGAACAAACAATTGAGTTCTACACACACATGCATAGTGAATTCAGTGATATATTAAAGCCATCCAAAAGAACAATAACGAAATGAAAGCTTAAAACCTGCTAGTATAACACAGTAACTTTAACAATAGCTTTGTGCTCTTCTCGCTACACTTCTCTGCTGGCAGAATATCTCTTTGATTGATATATTTTTTTTATTCCCTCTTCCTTTCTCCCTCTGTCTCTCTATCTGTAGGATATGAAGTATAATTTGATATAGAGAGTTATAGATATTGTCAATCTCCTGAAGATCTTCCTTCCTCCAGAGTTTAGATCCAGCATAGCAATATCACACATGATTTTCAAATATAAACCCCTTGAATCAGAGCTGTTTCACCTGGATTCGTGTACTAAACCCTACACATTTTATTATGAGTTATTGTTAATTATTATTAACAAATTTAAAACAGTGTGTGCTGTTTCTGCTGGTTTCGTGTGAACCTCCTAAAAGCATCTGTAAAACCATTAGCTCGTCTTTGTGCATGTGTATTTAAATATGTTTATGCATTTGAGGGCTCTTCTTCTAAAAAGCCGATTTTAAAGCTACGCCACAGGGGATGCGCCTTCAGAGACATAATGACTGTCAGTTTCCCTACAGACATTTGAGATCTTTGAACGAGAAACTGTTTGATATATCAGTGTGGGATCGTATAATTATATAGATAAACTGGCTCTTGAAGGCTGTGTTTTGTGTTGGCATATCAAAAACTTATCATCATCATCATCATAATGACCACCAGCAATTACAGTAATGTGTTGTGATATGTTATTCAGAATTTAAATAAGAAAGCCTTTTAAATTCGAATTCCCAAATGTGAAATTCACTTTAATAGACCTTAGTCAGGGTAGCGCCATATTTAATTTTTGGCAGGAATGAGAACGAGGCTGTGAGGGATAGAATTACAGTGCGTTTAATGAATTGTACTGTTGCTCATCAGCTGATTAAACTTTTTCTTTTAAACCAAATATCATCAATGTATTAAAAGTTGGTCAGTATTTATTTTTTATAAAGTTATATGAGTGGAGTAATGTGGTGGACACTTTGTGTGATGTATTACAAAAATAATAAAAAATATATACTCAATATACTCAATATCAGGAAGTAAATAGAGGAAAATAATGATGACATATGGGCTATTTGTGGCGTTGTGTTGAAATTCAGAATTTTGTCTAACCCAAGTCTGTACAGGAAGAAATTGCAATTAATGCCAATCCATGTTATTAGAAGGGTTCAGTTTGCTGCTTTTGTTTAGCTTTGGGCAGGATATAAACCTGAAGATCTCAAAAGCAGAGCAGTGATGCATGAGAGCCCAAGAAGTTTCTGGAGACTGAGTGAGCTGTCTTGGTAAATCCGGCAAACACCATGAAGATATCATTAACATACTGAGCAATTAACAGCATCTCCTGTGGCTAGTAAGGTGCAGAATACAAATCTTTTTCCTTCCATCCTGATGATTTCTGATGCATCAAGCCCATCTCCCTGCCGTCTTGTGGTCCCACGATACAGGAAAGCCATCGCCCTCTCATTCCGATTACACAAATATTTGCATTTGGCATTTACAGCTGATTTGGGCGGTACTCCCTCTGAGCTACGCAATGTTTCCCTCACAAATTGAAGGTTATCTGTCTGTAATGACTGAGTAATATAATTCATCCTACTGAGAGGATCCAACACTCGCAATATCTACATTTCAATCAGCGGACTTTGAGAAGTTGGTATTAAAACAAGCAGAGAGGAAACCACACAGAAACTGAGAGAACATCTCAGTCTCACTATAAAACAGATTCAAAACTAAAAGAGGAAAAAAATAAATATTAAGAAAAGAATATATTTAACTATATATACATAATATTTAAAAATGTTATGATATTTATTTAATAAAAATATTAAAACATATCTGTCCGTACTTAAATAATAGATAGATAGTAAGATAGATAGCATAATTAAATAAATTATGTATATCTATATAATATATATATCTTATATACTAACACAGCTACTGTCCCATTTGTTGTCAGAACAAGTTTGTAGGGATCATTAAGATTTTTATTGTTTTTTAATGGTATCTATGCTCACCAAGGCTGTACTTATTTGATAAAAAAATACATTAAAAGCTGTAATATTGTGAGATATTATTTCATTTTCTAATATTGGTTTTCTGTTTTAATATACTTTAAAATATCATTTATTTCTGTAATGTAAAAGCTAAATTTTCAGCATCATTCTCCAGTGTCACATGATCCTTCAGAAAAATCATTCCAATATGCTGATTTGCTGGGGGCTTCATTGTTGTTATTTGGAAACTGATACACTTTTTATTGCTGGATTCTTTATGTATGAAATATTAAGTTTAAAAGAACTGCATTTATTTTAAATATAAATCTTTTCTAACAATATATGTCTTTATTATCATTTTGATCAATTAAACACATCCTTGCTGAATAAAAGTATTCATTAGAAATTCATTCAGTAAGAAAACAATTGACTGACTCCAAACTTTTGAACCGAGTTACAACCTGTAAAAAAAATGCTGTTGACATTTAACATAGGTAAAAATAGCCGGTCAGGGCTGTGTTGCCAGAACTTCCGCCGTAAAAAATTGGTAGCAACATTTTAGGTTTTAACAGACTTAACTTAACTTCACATAAAATAACTGTATTATCATTTAACTGAGGTATATGTATAAACTCACATATTGGAGTACTAATATCAATTAAAAAAAAAATATCTGTTTTGAGCCATTGTAATGCACTGATAACCACCAAAAACAGGTGGGGATGTGAATGTCACATGATGAACCAAAGCTCATCAAAAAAAGCTTTTCTACGAGCTGAGGAGGGCAGTACTTATATATAGAAGGTGCACAGTGTCATTCACACAAACACTAAACCCCATCATGGTGACACACGATACTGAAATAATGCAATAAACATTAATTTAACAACATTAGATGTCAGATTAAACCCTAATATACACATCTGATAAGAAAAAACTAAGATGAAACATGTTATTTCAACAAAAAAAAGCATTAAATATGAAGTGTCATGCAGGGAATTCTGGAGTGTCAATTTACGGTTTTTCACTATAAATTATACAATTATTTTTTCTTTTTCACTTCCAAAAACCATAATTTTAACAGTATTATACTGTAAAATTACATTAAATGTAATAACATTTATTCACCGAATATAGTATGGAAACTTACTGTTAACCAGTTAACAGGTTTTTACTGTAGCATTTTTACAGTCTTTTACTGTTAAATGATCTAATAATATTTTACAGTGTAGTGTATTGTTGTAACATTATGTTCCCTTTCAGTCTGTCACTCTCGAAGTCACGTCGGATGACCGACGAAATTGGAATCACCGTTAAACTCACGCTTTAAAAAAAAGAGGGACCAATCTACTTCGAGTGTAAACTAAAACGAGCCAATGCACATTGGCATGCGATTATGGCATCCAGCTGCTGCTGATCACAGCGTGGATATAAGTAGGCAGCAGATGCAGCGCACATTCAGTTTTTCGCTTCGGAGCACCACCCCAGGAGCCGAGTGATCACATCGTTTTGCTCCTGACTACTCTACTGAGAGAAAAGACTGAACGCGTTCAGTCATGCATGCCTCTTGAGAGCGTCTCGTGTGGATGGTACGGCGGCGTTCATGCGGTGGTGTTTCGTCCGTTCGAGTTGGGTTGCACACATCGGGCTGCAGCTACCTCTGTTGGTGTTTGCAGATGGATCATCATCGCCTGTGTTCTCCTCAGCATGCGCTAAAAGAGGGGGCTTTTTTTTTGCTCCCTAAAAGAGCAATTTGGGTGCACCTTTTAAAGCACGATGACACATCCATCCGTTTGCTGCTTGGCAAATTTGACGTTACGTCTTTATAAAGACGATTTGGGTCTTGCTATAGACAACGTATCATCCGGGCGTTCTGGATGCGGTCGTTACGTGGCGCTGGGTGATGTTCACGATCGCTGCCTCTTGTGTCTGGGCATGAAGCACGCTGAGGGGCTTTCGTGGATGACTCATGCTCCCAATGCGGGGGTATGACCATCTCGGAGTTGCGGGCCAAACTCCATTACCTCGAAAGGGGCGGAGCTCCGTTCGCACATGGCCGCCGATCCTAGGGTTCCTGTGCTTTGGCAGCCGGGGGCATGCCTTTTTCTGTGCGCGGTGGGACGGATGCTGGTCTTACGGTCCCGGTGCGGAATTACCCTAAGAGAGATAAGGGGATGCCCAAGCGCGCCGGGCACGTGGGATTCGAACGGGTCAGCGGAGCTCTCAAGAAGAGCAGGCTGGACCCTCCTGGGGGGTACCACTTGTTTCTTCTGAGGCTCCCCTCGACGATCGGATGTCTGTTGCAGCATCGGAGGGTGAGCCAGATCTTTCTGGAGAGGAAGATTCGGCTGCGTTGTCGCCCTCCGGGACGTAAAATGGCTGGATGCGATTCCAGAAATATGGCTAAGCTTTCCTCGGGCCGCCGTTTAGGGTAGGGCTGCGATTGAAGACTTCACAGCGTGTCGCGAGCCGCTTCCCTCAAGGTTGCACGATTGGTTCTCGGGGTGGTCCACTCTGGTTCTCAGCGCCCCGCCTTGGTGCTTTTCTTCCCGGAGGGGCATGAGGAGCTCAACAGGTCATGGACAGCACCTTTTTACTAACGGAAACTGATCTGCTGGTTCCTCCTTCCTCACCACCCTCGATGGTGGTGCAGTTAGGGGGTTACAAGGGTCCCCCCGGTTGAGCGGTCGGTTGCGATGCAGTTTTGTCCTAATACTGCCTCCAACCGGCAGGGAGATCCGTGCCTCCCCTCCCGGGTCTGTAGATACTCGACTGGCCAGCAATGCTTATACAGCCTGTGGAGAAGCTGCCTCCACCTTACAAGCTACGGCGTTATTGCAGGTCCATCAGGCCAAGGCACTGAGGGACCTGCACGAGGTTGGTCATGACCCGGAAGTTCAGAGAGAACTCCGCACTGTGGCGGACCTCGCGCCACGAGCGACGATGGTTACGGCGCGGTCTCTGGGTCGTGCTATGTCCACTGTGGTGGTCCGGGAGCGCCAATTCTGGCTGTGGCTGGCTGACATGTGCGAGACGGACAAGACACGATTCTTGAACGCCTCTGTGTCCCAGGCCGGCCTGTCGGCGACATGGTGGAGAAACTGGCCCAGCGGTTCTCCGCTGACCAAAGCAAACTGAGGCCATCAGGTACATCCTGCACCGGCGTGCAGCTGCTTCCGTCGTCAATCGCACTCTAGAGGGGCTTCGCCGATCCCATCCACCAAGCCTAAAACAAGAGGCAGGAGCCCTGTGGCCCTCAGCAAATGCTGTGGCCGTGGAGGCGCGGTCTGCAACATGGCACTCGCCTCGTCCTCGTCCCTCGCAGTGCCCCCGCCAAAACTTGGTGGCAAGCGAGAGAGCAAGAGGCGCGGAGACGGGCGACCCAGAGGTGGAGGAACATGCTCTTCAGGAGATGGTAAGCACAACACTCCCTCCCCCGGAGGAGGGCCGAGCAGAGAATCTTTTCCAGCCATCCACACGTATCAGCCACTCAGGGGGCTCCTCTCTCTTCTCGTCCAGTGAGTCAGCAGTGGGTGCGCAATAAAAGGCGGATCGGGAGGACGAACCAACGGACTACCCGCGCACCCTCTGCTCGAATGCAGGTCAGTGTTACTCACACTCAGACCCCGCCTCGGACCGGTAAAGAGACGCCCGGGCCGGGTCCCTGGGTTCTTCCTCGTTGCCCCACTGCGGGTATGCCTGTAGTTCCCTTGATGCCACTAGCGCGGTGTCTGGGAACCTGGCTTGAGCTACCCAGCACGTCTCGATGGCTCCATCGAACCGTCAGGCTCGGCTATGCAATTCAGTCGCCAGGCGTCCCCCCCCCCAAGTTCAGTGGCATCCACTTCACAACAGTGAAGGAGGCCAATGGTCCTGTCTTGCGGGCGGATGTCGCAGTCCTACTGGCGAAGGATGCGATATATCGCCTCAGTCCAGAATATGAAGACGGGGTTTTACAGGCTCCTACTTCATTGTACCGAGAAAGGTGTTGGGTTTACGACACAATCTTGTACCTCGCGGGTCTTGAACGCAGGCCCTTCAGCTCGGTTAGCCGTGTCAAGATGTTGACGCAGGAACGCATCCTCAGGTGCATCCGTCCCCGAGATTTGTTTGCAGCAATCGACCTGAAGGACGAGTACTTCATGTGTCGACTCGGCTTCGCTCTCACTTCACAAAGACGCATTGCTTATGTTTTCGCGCGTCGAAGGACTAGTCATAATCGTACGAGGTTCGCTTAGCGCTCCTCCTCGGGCTGGGTCCTGTCTGCCTAGTCCTCTGTCTGCACGTAAGTTGCGGAGGTAGCCGCGTGCTTGTTCCCTTGAAGAACAGTAGCAAAATCGGCCGCGGCAACTTACTTCGAGGCCGAAGCGTCTCCATGGATCGGGTTGTGGGCGAACACAGGGATTTGGTGGTCTCTCACACCTCAGCCTTTTGGGGCTCTTCGGGCTTCAACTTAGGACAAGAGCAAATCTCTCCTCCATGCAGATGATCGCTTTTCCGGACGGTATAGGATGGGACTCGGTACGTAGCAGGATGGTGGTCTCACTGAAACAGTTGGGACATGATGGCTGCTCTTGGCCTCTAGCTTAAGGCTACGGCGGTCAGTGCACAAAATCACCGCTAGGGGCTGTTGCTCCATATGATGTTACCACTGTGTCAGCACTGGCTTCATGGCCGTGTCCCGAGGTGGGCGTGGCAACGCGGTCACCTTCCGGGTCCAAGTTACACCGGTTTGCCGCCAAACCTTCACCCCGTGGTCATACCTTGCATTCCTCCGGGCAGGAGTGCCCCTAGAGCAGGTCTCCAGGCATGCTGTGGTTTGCATGGATGCCTCAACGGCATCACTGGGGCCTTGGGGTCCACTTGCAACGGCCTTGCAGTGTCAGGGTTTGGACCAGGGCCCAACTTCTTGGCTCATCAATCTGGCCTCGAGTTTGCATGGGCAGTGCAAACCTTGCTGCTCTGTATGCCGTCTCAAAGGGTCGCTTACGCAGGCAAGCATGTACAGTATCCGCCCTCGGAAAACCACAAGCGACTGTGTCGGTTGCGTTATCATCAAGGTCTTCATCAAGGTGTCTGCACAGCTCATGGTCGTCGTCTGTGTCTAACCTCAGCTAGCCCGCCTACCGGTCTTCTCTCTTGAGGTCAGAAGCATCTGAGTTCCTTCTTCGTGTCATGTTCACATTCCTGGTCTAGCCAGCCGGTCAGGTACTCGCCAGAGCTGTCTGCCGAGCTGCCTCCTGGGGGGAAGGAAGATATGGGCGACTCCATCCCAAACGGTCTCAGGCTGGTTTGAGACGTTCAGGAGCACTCAGGTATAAAAGTACCTGTTTGCTCTCCAGAAACGATGCGTGCACTGCAGTTGTTCTTTTCGCCTGGTCCTAGGTTAACACTCGGCATGGACTGCACTGGCACACAGGCTGCCGCGGGGGTGCCTTCGCAAGTATGCTTTCCCTGTGCCCAGATGATGTCGGCTTCTTGGCAGTAACATTTGGTGTGGAAGTCAGGGAGGACGAGGAGGGCATTGTCTCTGTTGGTCCACCGCTAATGTTTTGCGCTACGCGTCTCCATCCTGGTTCGCGCAGGACTAATTCTACTCTTAGCGACATGCACGGCCGCCCGCTCCTTGCCGATTTCTCTGATGAAGTGATCCTGAGCTCAGATAGGCAGGGCTTACCCTTTGGCACCCCGCCGTCCAGAACCTCATGGAAACTTCATGTCTTGTCACTGGTACGGGACGCGGATGTTTCTGAGTGACCTAGCGCCTGAAGGTAGGTCGACAGCAATCACTATCAGTCGAGAGCGGGTCGGTCTTACTAGACAGCGGTGTCCTACACTTGAAGTCGGACCTGTTCTTTGAGTGGTGATCTGTCTCTTCACGAGAAGACGCGCCCCGAAGATGGCCCAAATCGCAGTTGTGTCTGTCGCTTTTTTGCAGCAGGGTTAGAGCGTAGGCTGTCGCTCCCTCCACATTACCCCGCCTTTAAGTTTATTCGCTGCAATCGCTGCTACCACCGACGCTCATAGAAGGGATGGATCTCCGCCCCGCCAACCTGGTGGGAAGCATTATCTGGTCTTGCAGGATTTCCTTAAGGGGTGCGAGAAGGTAGAACCTCGCACGGCCTCCCTCCTAATACCTCCTTGGGACCTGACCTAGTGCTCAGCAGCACTACACAGGGGCGGCAAACAAAAAAAAAAAAAAGAAACAAAGCACCAACCTCCCAAATTTGAGCCTTTGGCAGACGGTTGATCTGAAGTTCCTCGTGAGAGCATTTGGCTGCCTGCTGGCATTGCCCTCGCTCCAGAGGGTAGGGGACTGCCCTTTTGTCAACGATCATGCCTAGGTTCGGTGCTCGGCTAATTTCCATGTAACCGCTGAGGCCGCCGGCCCAGGGGCTTGTCCCTCCCCCTGGAGATGGGGGGGGGGGGGCTATGTCTCTTCCCTCTGTCCCGCCTATCTCAGTTTTGTATTCGATGGTGAACTTTCCAAGCGGCTGCGCCTCGGAGGAGAAGACGCCAGCTTCGTTTCCCTAGTTTTGGGCTCCGTCGTCCTGAGGCCTTAAGGTGCTACGCTTGACGCCGGGACGCAAAGCTTCGGACCCAGAACTCAGGTCTCTTTGTGCTGTCAGCGGAGGTCCGGCAGAAGGTGAATGGCTGTCTCTAAATTCAGTATGATGGGCCGCACGGGATAGTGTATGCCATCACCGTCTGGCTTATAGCATACACAAGTGGTGTGCCCTTGCCATTCCTGGGTTGCGAGCTCACTGCAACCAGAAGTGTTGCAGGCATCGCTCCTGGTCGCTGGCATCGTAGTGCGCTCCTCCTGGCGAATATCGTAGGGCTGGCGGCTGGGCGCGCCCTAACCCGTGACGTTGCTAGATTCTATACGCCTTTGGTGTGGAGGCCGGTATCCATCAGCTGGTGTTCTCACCTTCACCGTCAAACGGTATTAGAGGGTCACTGAGAGCACCCGAAGGGGTCCTGAGAGGGCGTCCCGGCTCGCGGGTGCGGCTTGCTCAAAAAAAACCATTCGAGGAAGTCCCAATATAGTAGAGCCCTGTTGAGTTCCTCCGTCGCCCTTCGGGGCTAGCCAGACGTGGCGGAGCGTACCGGCGCCATCCTTTCACAGACTCGTATGAATCGTCTTCGAGAACGCGGTAGAATCTGGGCATATGTAAGACTCTTTAGTGTATCCATATGTGTAAAGCTCGCACGGTATAGGTCCTTGAGGCTCCGTGTTTCGTCCTGGCACGTGCTTCTGTCCATTCCAAGAGGTACAATCGTACCGATCCCATCCATTCTCTATATGCACCTAAGGAATGTTCATCATGTGTATTGCTATCCTAAATCCTCCTTCGGGAATGGGGGGGGGGTTGAGGCTTTTCTAACGTCCCGGTTCAAATAAGACAGGGGGTACTTTTCCCAGTGTTATCCCGTCATTACTCATGTGGTAGTAGCCGTATATAGCAGTAGCTGGTCACCAAAAAAAAAAACCCCCAAAAAAAAACCAAGTCTCTTGTGCCAGCCGCCCTGGCCTGCTCCAAAAAGTAGGGGCGCAGGAGGTTTCCACGGGACACTGGAAGGGGCAGTATCTGTGGCATTTTGGTAGGATCCCAATTCGTTGGTCATCCAACGTATTGTCGAGAGTGACCGACTGAAAGGGAAGGTCTCGGTTACTTGTGGTAACCCTCGTTCGCTGAAGGAGGGAACAGAGACGTCACACCCTCGTTGCCACATCTCCTGTACGCATCCGCTGAGCTGTACTGCACACGCCGGGTCACGTCCGGGCTCGGCTCTCAGCGAAACGCTGAATAGCACTGGGGGCATTCTGTTTTCGGCCTTACTTATAGCCTCATCGCTGTGATCACAGGAAAGGGAAACAGCTGTATGCAATAATTGGCATGTCCAATGTGCATCTGGCTCATTTAGTTTAGGCACTCATAGTAGAAATTGGTCTCCGGAATCGAGATCCCAATATCGTACGTTCATAACCGACGTGACGTCTGCCGTTCCCATGCCTCAGTGGAACAAGGTTACCCGCACATAAGCTGAGACATATCTTTTTCTATTTGAATAAATGCAGTTTTTTTTTGGGGGAATATTCATAAAAATTAATCCTGTACAAAGTACATAATCAGGTTCCTAAAACACTAAAAAAAAAAAAAACAAAAAAACGAAACAGCACAACATTTCGGGCAGCACTGATAATAAATCATCATATTAGAATGATTTCTGAAGGATCATGTGACACTGAAGACTGGAATAATGATGCTGAACATTCAGCTTTGAAATCACAGGAATAAATTATATTTTTAAAGTATATTAAAATATAAAACTGTTATTTGAAATTGCAATAATATTTCAAAAAATATTGTTTTTTCTGTATTTTTAATTAAATAAATGGGGGGCAGCTCCTTTATGAGCACAAGAGACTTCTTTCAAAAATATTTAAAAAAAATCTTTCTGGCCTTAAACTTTTGAACGGTAGTGTATATACAGTATATAGTATGCTACAAATATTGTTGACTCCTTGTCAAATTGCCTTAGTTCCTCTTTTGTTAGTTGCTTTGGATAAAAGCATCTACTAAATCACTAAATGTACTTAAATAAGATATTTTTAATATATATGTTTAATATATAATATCAGTTGCATCTATAATATGATACACTATCATACATAGGAACTAGCCAATAGGAAATGTGAATACATAAATTGAAAGAAGAAATGAAAACCCAGGACAAGTGAGAGGGAGAGGAAGGAGAAAGTGGAAGGTGAGAAAGCAAGAAATGAATAGAAAGGAGAATAAATGAAACATAACCCCCTATAGGACAAACACACACTCCCAGACCCCCGAAGTCCTCCCGGGCGCTGTATGGCAGTGTGTGTGTGTGTGTGTGTGTGTGTGTAGTAGACACTCTCCGTTTTCAAATCTTCATGGGCATATTGTGGAATCGCGCATCATGTTGGGAACCAGAAAGTGAATGCCGCTGTCAGTTGGGGCTGGCTGCAGATTATTGAGTATGCTGATGAGAAAGAATATGGTTGAAAGAATAGTTTCATGCATTCTGAAGTCGAATCTCTCGAGACAGTTGACATTTACACATTTCGCACACACACGCGCACACACACACACACACACAGCACAGGGTGTTGACCAGCAGCGTCAACCCCCATTTTGACCCAGTCAGGATGGATTAATTTGATGTGAGGTAATGTGTGCGGAGATTGAATTGATTGGCTGTTTCACCCTGCGCTGCCCATCCACTGAAGGACAGAGCCATTCCAAAAGCAACATAAAGCATGCTCTGTTCTGAAGGATATTTCATTCTGGCACTCACAAGAATTTCCTCTTCCAACTAGCTAAAGGTCATTCCATTCGAACACTGTTGTAACATTTGATAGTGTTGGTTGCTTCATTTTACATCACAGTGGCTCCATTGCTTAGCCTGTTCCTCATGTTCTGTTGCTGGTCAAGGTCTGTTCACACAAGGTCTGATGCAATTAAATGACACAAAAGCACAGAAAAAAATTATGAATTGGAAAAAAAATCCAATTCATAATTTTTGTACAATACAAAAATCTATTTATTTAATCAACATTTTGGTCTTGCTTTCAAGGAACAGAATCCTATATTTGAAAGAATATAACTTGAAATAAGTGAACTGTATTGTTTTATTACTTTCTTGTTTTAAAAGGAAATGAATGTTATTTGAGATTTATTTACCTTTATTTGAGGTAAAGAAGACAAAACCTTTTCAACGGGGTAAGAAAAAGAATAAAACTTGAAGATATAGTCTTTGAATCAATTTTGCAGCTTAAATTTGCAACTAAATCTTGAAGGACGTTTTAAAAATGAGTGGTAACTCGATACTAAACTATATTCAGTAAATAGATATTTAATTTATTTAGGCTAGCTACTGTACTTGCAGTGTGGAATTCTCCTTTAAGCTGAATTAATTGCTCAGCATTCTAGCAAACATAACTTCTAAATAAAAAATGAATAGTCACAGTCTAATATTTCACATCACTGGAAGGGTTCATAGAGTGTAATTTTTTTGGTATAAAATGTCATTATTGTTGCAAATAGGCCTTTTCTTGTATGCCAATGCACTTGTCTTATCGCTGCTGTTGCTGATTATTAGTTATAGAGGAAGTCCAGTAACAGAATTATGATGTCATGGTGTACATATCACTAGCCTTCCATGACGGGAAACAAACAGCTGCTGTTAGAGTTTGTTTTTTTTTTTTTTTCTTGAAAACTAAAGCCAAAAACGAAGGCACAACTTGCTTTCATGACCAATAAATCTGGAACAAGCAAGTGAGATTTGGAATAGAGTGCCCAGCACAGATTTAGAGGTTTTATTTTGGGCGCTATTAAAAAAAGCGCCCCAAAGCTGCAGTATCGATCTATGTGCAAGTCCACATAACAGCCCCTGTACTAAAAGTCCCTCCACAAACAGGGATCAGAAACTTTATACCACCTAACAGTTAGAAGAGTATCCCCCGTAAACACGGCGGCTGATGCTAAACCCGCTCCAGCCATTAAGGGGCATGTTCACAAGCTCAAACTACATTTCAGCTGAAGCCACTGGTGTTTCGATGTTGGGAGGCTTATGTTGTGTTTTGTAGGGTGAAAGCCCTAAGCTGTACTGAGTCACAATTAAACGGGTTTGATGCTTCAGACAGGTGGTGGGATGCGAAAGATGTAAAGGAGCTATCTTTAAAAAAAGTAATTCTGACGTTTTTTTTTTCACATAGTGGTCATTAACGGCGTTTTTACTCGTTTATTCTAATATAACTTCTTTTCCCTCTCAGTCGGTCACTCTCGACGTCACGTCGGAGGACCGACGAATTGGGATCTCGCTTAGAGAGACCAATCTACTTCGAGTGTAAACTAAACGAGCCATTGCACATTGGCATGCGATTATTGCATCCATCTGCTGCTGATCACAGCGGGAGTATAAGTAGGCAGCAGGTGCAGCGCATATTCAGCTTTTCGCTTCGGAGCCGAGCGGTTCTATCGTTCTGCTCCTGACCTCTGCAGTAGTGATAAACTACAGTCAAGCACGCTCTTCGGTGGATTCTCGTGCTGGTGGACGGCGCTTCAGCAGCGGTGCTTTTCCCGTGTCATGTGGGTTGCACACAACAGGCTGCACTTCCCCTGTGTGTGTTGCAGACGGCCATCTCCCCGGTGCGCTTCAGCACAATAAAAGAGCAATTTCCATCTAACAGAGCTTCACAGGTGGAACGTCTTTTTAAAGACACGTCTTTTTAAAGATGTCATACCATCCGTGTTTTTCTGGGTGCGGTCGTTACCTGGCGCCGGGTGATGGTCACGATCGCTGCCTCTCGTGCCTGGGCATGAAGCACGCTGAGGTGGCTTTCGTGGATGCCTCATGCTCCCATTGCGGGGGCATGACCATCTCTGAGTTGCGGACCAGACTCCGTTACCTACAAAGGGGCGGAGTGCCCGTGCCACTACCTAGATCTGAGGTTCCCTCTGGCGGCAGCCGGGGGAGCCCTTTTTCTGGCAGTGGGCGGACTGGTCTTAAGGTCACGGTGAGGAATTCCCCTCCGGGGATTCCCGAACCCGACGGCACTGCGAAACCAGCGGAGCTCTCAAAAGAGCAGGCTGGACCCTCCTGGGGGGTACCACCTGTTTTTTCCGAGGCTCCTCCTGACGATCGGATGTCGGTTGCAGCATCTTAGGGTGAGCCGGACTTTTCCGGGGATGAAGACCCGTCGTTCCGGGACGGACCCGGAATTATGGCTATGGCTTTCCCCGAGCCGCCGAGAGTGTCTGGGCTTCGAAGTGAACATGCCACCGGTCCCGAACCCTCAAGGTTGGGACGATTGGTTGTCGCGGGGTGGCGCGCGCTGGTTCTTCTCACGGCCCCGCGCCATTGCCTTCTTCCCGTAGGTGCATGATGAGGATCGCTGGTCATGGACGCACCTTTACTTCCAGAAACCCGTCCAGTGGCTCATCCCCTCCCCCTCCCACCCTCGATGGGGGTCCCAGCGCGGGGGTATCGGGAGTCCCCCATGTGTAGCGTATCGTGTGGCGTGTCAATTGTGTCCAAATGCTGCTACCACTTGGTGGGGCAAACCGTTGTTCCCCTCCCGGGCCTGTAGGCACTCTTCGGCCTTGATCGGCAGTGCTTATACGACCTGTGGAGAAGCTGCTTCCGCTTTACACGCTACGGCGTGATTGCAAGTTCACCAGGCCAAGTCACTGAGGGACTTGCACGAGGGTGGTGACGACCTGGAAGTTCAGAGAGAACTCTGCACCGCGGCGGACCTCGCGTTACGAGCGACGAAGGTTACGGCGCGGTCTCTGGTTCGTGCCATGTCCACTATGGTGGTCCAAGAGCGCCATCTCTGGCTGTGTCTGGCCGCCATGCGCGCGGCGGACAAGACAATATTCCTGAACCCGCCCCCGTGTCCCAGACCGGCCTCTTCGGCGATGCGGTGGAGAACTTTGCCCAGCAGTTCTCCGCCGCCCAAAAACACAGACGAAACACGCCATCCAGTACATCCCTTCCCTGCCCCGGCCGTGCAGCGGCTGCCCTCCGCCGGCGGCCGCGCTCAGCCGCCGGACCTCGCGCCGAGGGCGTCCCCCTGCCGCCTGGCCCCCCAGTCAGAGGCTCGCGGTGCTCCAAAGGCGCGTCCCGCCGGACAGCCAGCACAACACCCGGAGTCGGGAGCCGGGGCCGCATGCCACCGCCCCGCCCGTCCTGCCCACTCCCCTGTCAAACCTGGCAGTAAGCGGAAGAGCAAGAGGCCCTGAGACTGGCGACCCAGAGATGGACGGGGTTGCTCTTTGGGAGATGGTGAACGCGCCACTCCCTCCCCCAGAGGAGGGCCGGATGGAGAATCTTTTCATCTTTTTCCATTTTTTTCTGGCCACTGGCCTCGCGGTCCAGTGTACCCAAAGTCTCGACGAAAGATCAATTTCTGTCTTCCCTTCTCTGGGTCCCCTGAGGGGACGGGGGGTTGTGGATGATCCAGTGTCGTATCATATTCACCCTCCTCTCTCGCCAGTGAGCATCAGTGGGCGGATCGGGAGGACGAACCTACGGACTACCCACGCACCCTCTGCTCATACGCAGGTCAGTGTTACACACACCCATACCCCGCCTCGGACTGGCTATGAGACGCCCGGGCCGGGTCCGTGCGTTTTTCCGTGCTGCCCCACTGCGTGTACGCCTGTAGTTCTGTTGATGCCACTTGCGCGGCGTCTGGGGGCCTGGCTAGAGCTACCCAGCACGTCTCCATGGCTCCGTCGAACCGTCAGGCTCAGCTATGCGATTTAGTTCGCCCGGCGCCCTCCTAAGTTCAGGGGCGTCCACTTTACGTCAGTGAAAGCAGCAGATGCCCCTGTCTTGCGGGCAGAGATCGCAGTCCTACTGGCGAAGGACGCGATGGAGCCGGTTCCTCCAGCCGATATGAGGACAGGGTTTCACAGCCCTTACTTCATTGTACCCGAGAAAGGAGGTGGGTTACGACCAATCTTGGACCTACGTGTCTTGAACCGGGCCCTTCACCGGCTCCCGGTCAAGATGCTCACGCAGAAATGCATCTTCGGGTGTATCCGTCCCCAAGATTTGGTTTGCAGTGATTGACCTGAAGGACGCGTACTTTCATGTTCCATCCTTCCGCGCCACAGGCCATTCCTGCGGTTTTGCGTTCGAGGGGCGGGCATATCAGTACAAGGTCCTGCCCTTTCGTGCTGTCCCTGTCTCCCCGTGTATTTACGAAAGTCGTGGAGGCAGCTCTTGTTCCCCTCAGAGAGCAGGCATCGAACTATGCATGCCCTTCAAAACGTGACCGGGTTCTGGGTTCATCGATTGTGGCCTTCATACTTGCCGCAGTTCTCAGGGGGCAGTGTGCGAGCACCGGGACTTTGGTGCTTTGTCACTGTTACCCTCAGTCCTGTTGGGGCTTTGAAAAAAAAAAAAATTCAGGTCAACTGGGAAAAGAGCAAACTCACCCCGACGCAGAGGATCCGCGTTCCTTGTTTTCTGTGAGGTATGGAGGTTTTGGGAACGTCATGCGGTTTCCGCGTCCGTGCCGAGCGAGAAGTACAAGTACAGCCCACTGAAAGCGAGGGCCTCACATTAGCATGAACGTGCTCAGTCGGTGTTGAACTGCTTGAATACATTTAAGAGCAGGATGGCGGTCCCACTGAAATAGTTTCAGAGGCTCCTGGGTCATATGGCAGCTACGGCGGCAGTCACGCCGCTGGGGCTGCTCCATATGAGACCTCTGCAGCACTGGCTCCATGGCTGAGTCCCGAGGTGGGCGTGGCAACGCGGCACTTTCCGGGTCCAAGTTACACCGGCCTGTCGCCAAACCTTCAACCTGTGGTCAGACCTTGCGTTCCTCCGGCAGGAGTGCCCCTGGAGCAGGTCTCCAGGCATTCTGTGTTTTGCACGGATGCCTCAACCACCGGCTGTGGGGCCACGTACAACGGGCTTGCAGTGTCAGGGGTTTGGACGGGGCCCCGACTGCACTGGCACATCAACTGCCTCGAGTTGCTGACAGTGCACCTTGCCCTGAGCCGTCTCCAAGGGCGCTTACGAGGCAAGCATGTACTGGTCCGCACGGACAATACAGCGGCCGTTGCGTACATCAACCGACAAGGTGGTCTGCGCTCCCGTCGCTTGTCGCAACTCGCCCGCCACCTCCTTCTCTGGAGTCGGAAGCATCTGAGGTCACTTCGTGCTGTTAATTTCCTGGGCTGCTCAACCGGGCAGCCAACGAGCTGTCATGAGTTGCGCTCCCGGGAGAATGGCGACTCCAGCCCCAGACGGTCCATCTGTTGGGACGTTTCGGAGCCGCGCAGGTGGACCTGTTTGCCTCTCCAGAAACCTCCCACTGCCAGTTGTTCTTCGCCCTGACCGACGGAACACTCGGCACGGACGCTCTGGCACACAGCTGGCCGCGGGGCCTTCGCAAGTATGCGTTTTCCCCAGTGAGCCTTCTTGCACAGTTGTTGTGCAAGGTCAGGGAGGACGAGGAGGAGGTCCTGCTTGTGGCGCTGTATTGGCCTACTCGGACCTGGTTCCCCGAACTAATACTCCTCGCGATAGCCCTTCCCTGGCAGATTCCTCTGAGGAAGGTTTTACTGACTCAGAGACGGGGCACCCTGTTGCACCCTCGTCCAGACCTCTGGAAACTTCATGTCTGGTCCCTGGACGGGACGCGGAGGTTCTAGGTGCCCTACCCCAAGGGGTAGTTGACACCATCACTTCAGCGAGAGCGCCGTCTACGAGACGCGCCTACGCTTTGAAGTGGAACCTGTTCGTTGAGTGGTGTTCTTCTCGCCGAGAAGACCCCCGGAGATGCCCAATCAGGTTTGTGCTTTCCTTTTTGCAGCAAGGGCTGGAGCGATGGCTGTCTCTCTCCACCCTTAAAGTTTATGTCTCGGCGATAGCTGCGAACCACGACCCCTTAGAAGGGAGGTCGTTGGGGAAGCATGACTTGATCGTCAGGTTCCTTAAGGGGGCGAGAAAATCCTCCACGGCCCCTCTCTATTCCCTCGTGGGACCTGACTCTAGTGCTCACAGCACTACAGCAGGCCCCATTTGAGCCTTTACAGGCAGTGGAGCTGCAGTTCCTCTCGATGAAGACATTGCTCCTGCTGGCATTGGCCTCTATCAAGAGGTTAGGGGACCTGCACGCATTTTCGGTCTGCGATTTGTGCCTAGAGTTTGGGCCGGGTGACTCCAAGGTAATCCTGAGGCCCCGGCCCGGTTACGTGCCCAAGGTTCCCGCTACTCCTTTCAGGGATCAGGTGGTGAAACCTCCAAGCGCTGGCCTCGGGAGGAGGCCGACCCAGCCCTAGCTTTGCTCTGTCCCGTCCTAGCCTTAAGGTGCTACGTAGACCGGATGCAAAGCTTCAGGACCTCAGAACAGCTCTTTTTCTGTTATGGAGGCCTGCAGAAGGGGAATGCCGTCTCAAAGCCTTGGATGGCCCACTGGATAGTGGATGCCGTCACTCTGGCTTATCAGGCACAGGGTGTGCCGTGCCCGCTCAGGCTGCGAGCTCACTCAACTAGAGGTGTTGCATCCTCCTGTGCGCTGGCTCGTGGCGCCTCGCTGACGGATATTTGTAGGGCTGCGGGCTGGGCAACCCCCAACACGTTTGCTAGGTTCTGTAGCCTTTGTGTGGAGCCGGTATCCTTCTGTGTTTTCACCTCAAATGGGTAGAATCACTGAGAGGCCCCGGCTTCGGGTCGATTTGCTAAAACCACTCCAGAGAGTCCATTTAGTAGACCCTGTTGAGTTCCTCCGTTCCCTCGGCAGCCAGACGTGGCGGAGCGTCCGTCGCCAGGCCTTCACTCGCTGAATCCTCGAGAACCGGTAGCAGGCTGGGTTCCATATGTAGAGACCTAAGTGGATCTCATATGTGTAAATTCCACTGTATAGCCTTGAGCCCGTGTTTCCCCCGCAGACTTCTGCCATTCCAAGAGGGTACAATCACCTCCATTCTTCCATATGAACCTAAGGGATGTCCATATGTGTATTGCTCCGAACCTGAATTCCTTCGGTAAGCAAGTTTCGAGCTTCCGTAACGCCCCTGTTCCAAGTAGAATGGGTACGTTTTCCTAGTGTTATCCAGTTTACTCATTGGGTAGTGCCATTGCAGCATTAGCTGGTCCTCTTGTGAAGAAGCCCTGGCCTACGCC
This sequence comes from Sinocyclocheilus anophthalmus, assembly GCA_018155175.1. Taxonomy (NCBI): domain Eukaryota; kingdom Metazoa; phylum Chordata; class Actinopteri; order Cypriniformes; family Cyprinidae; genus Sinocyclocheilus; species Sinocyclocheilus anophthalmus. Next base: position 345,312 of record JADLZN010001566.1, on the reverse strand, counting down.
AAAAATTAGGGGCGCAGGTGGCTTCCACAGGACATTGGAAGGGGCGGTAGCTGTGGCCTTTTTGTAGGATCCCAATTCGTCGGTCATCCGATGTGACTCGGTGTGACCGACTGAAAGGGAACGTCTCGTTTACGTATGTAACCCTCGTTCCCTGAAGGAGGGAACGGAGACGTCACGTCCCGTCGCCACAGCTTCTGTGCCACCGCTGAGCGGCCGGGTCACCAGTTTGGCTCCTCAGCGAAACCTGAATATGCGCTGCACCTGCTACCTACTTATACTCACGCTGTGATAAGCAGCATCTGGATGCAATAATCGCATGCCAATGAGCATTGGCTCATTTAGTTTACACTCGAAATAGATTGGACTCTTTAACGAGATTCCCAATTCGTCGGTCACCGACGTGACGTCTCCGTTCCCTCCTTCAGGGAACGAGGGTTACATACGTAACCGAGACGTTTTTCTGTCTTGCAGTTTCAGTTTTAACATTTCAAAGGCATGTCTACAAATTTCAAACACTTGGAAAGAGAAAAACACTTTTCATTGACGTGATACTGAGATAGTGAGATGGTGAAGATCTCTGCTAGAATTTCAATCATTTTGAAGGCCTAGCAAGTAGCTGTCGGGCACCCAGAGCGGTTCTGTTATTAATTTTTTTGGTTATGTCTTCTTTTCATCACTGTGACCCTCAGAGCTTTAATTAAAGTTCTCAGAAAATACTGGGCAAAGCTTCCTGCATAAGAAAAACAGGCCTAGATTCTTTGGACAAACTAAAGTATTGCTATAAAAATAGCTAAAAATTATGGTTATTTAACTTTTTAATTTATTTCAATTAGTTATATTAAGAATAACACAATAAAAAATTAGCGCATGCCCCCTGACCCGTATGCAGAATTACTGTTAAAAAATATTTTTTGTAACGCAAGTTGTATATAAAACAAAGATTATTGGAGTGTTTCAGTCTTTCTACTTCACCATGTCACGTTTAATTCAATGTGTTTCTTGCAATTTCTTTGTAATAAATTGTGCAATTTACTAGCAATTTCTGAGTGAAAATTGTTTCTACATCATTTTGTTTAGTGTACTAAAACCATACAACTTTTAACTTACAAAACATCATAAAACATTTTGCTTGTGGAGGAGACTAAAAAACACAGAAAAAACACGAAACACTAAAATATGTCCTTCAAAAATAAATAAATAAATAAAACATGAAATAAACATGAAAAAAAAAAATAATATAGTGATTAATTTGAATTAACGTTAATTAAAATGGATACTAAAACACTGAAAAACACGACCCCTAAATATTCCTTAAAAACAAAAAAAGCAGTAAACATTAAAATACAAATGAGAAAAAAAATAATAAAACGTGAATTACTTAAAATAACAATTTAATTACATCGAACTAAAAAACCACGAAACACTAAAAATATGTCCTTCAAAAAACAAAAAAACCCCAAAAAAACCAAGATAAAACATTGAAATAAAATGAAAAAAAAATAATAATAATAAAATGAAATAAAATTTCAATGACAAATAAACTATATTTATTATTTTATTAAATTAATTACTACATTTTTTACTAAATGTATTAAATTAATCTTATGAAAAGTTATTGATTAACACTCTAACTATAAATATTGCGTAAAAAGAAGCTGTACCTAGCATAAGAGCAGGATAATATGTGCATGCAGTAGTAAGAGAGTGTGGTGAAGTGACTGACTGCAGGTGTGCCTGTGTAAATGAGATGCTGACACCAATGTCATTCAGAGACAAATGTTCTTATGAAATGGTGTGTGTGTGTGTTTTGTTGCAGTGCACGTGAAGGCTGGCACATGTGAGGTGATTGCAGCCCACCGCTGCTGTAACAGAAATAAGATTGAGGAGCGATCACAGACGGTTAAGTGTTCCTGCTTCCCAGGACAAGTTGCTGGAACAACAAGGGCTGCACCCTCCTGTGTGGATGGTAAAATGGACCTTCAATTCATTTCAATTTCTATTTCCATGTATTTAGTGTTTGGGTGAACTGTAATGTTTCTCAAATTCGCCCCTATATACACAAGATTAAAGGGTTAAATGAGAAATAGTGTCCTGCATTTTTCATTCTTTTTACTCCACCTCTCTATTTTTCTCTCATTCTCTGGCTTTCGGTCTCTTTGTCTCCCTCAGCTGTCTGGCTGTTTCATTTAATATTGTGTCAACACTGTCCACTTGACAGAGAAATCGATCGTTATCTTATTTTGCCTGACTGTAAACTCAGGAAAAAATAGCTCAAGTGTCTCTACACACAGCGCTCTGCGTGAGAGGAAATGTCAAATAAGCCATGTTTCACCCCATCACATGCTTCATTCTTTCTCTCTGTATCATCTCAAATAGCTCCTCATCTGTTTGCCATTTTCTTGCTCCTGAGCTGCTCCATGATCCTCTGTATTTAAAGGGGTCATATCATTTTTTCCCCCCATTTTATTTCTTTCCCTGGAGTCCACTTTCAATTTTAACTGAGATACTAAAACACTCTTAATTTGTAGGGCTTAAATGTTAATGGAATTAATAACATTAATTATAATGAATTACTGATGGGTGAAAGATGGACACCTTTGGTTGTTGTATCACATCTTGCGTTGTAATTGGTAAATTTTTAAGATGTCGTGTGTATAGCTGAAAGAGTTCAGCTTTCAAAAATGCATTCAGTTACATTCCATCCAGCTGTTTTTGAGCACAAGTACACATCTTGTTTAAGTACTTATTCTGTACTGCCTGCTCTCGATAAGCATGATTTGGTGAAGCGTATTGCCTTTAGTAGTGTACATGTCAGGGAGCATGATTAAATGCATGATTTTCTTTTATAATTAAATGCACTAAATTAACAAGTTAAATCAACAGCCCTAGTAATTTAGTTGTTCATGCCGATTTTCCACCTTATATTCAACCCTCAGAAATTAGTAGGCTGCATTTGCTATGACCTCTTTTACAATTGGCTAACATATGTGACCCTGGACCACAAAACTAGTCTTAAGTCGCTTGGGTATATTTTTAGCAATAGCCAAAAAAACATTGTATGGGTTAAAATTATCAAATTTTCTTTTATGCCAAAAATCATTAGGATATTAAGTAAAGATCATGTTCCATGAAGATATTTTGTAAATTTCCTACCGTAAATATATCAAACCTTAATTTTTGATTAGCAATATGCATTGCTAAGAACTTCATTTGGACAACTTTAAAGGCGATTTTATCAGTATTTAGATTTTTTTTTGTATCTCAGCCAAATATTGTTCTATCCTTAGCTTATTTATTCAGCTTTCAGATGATGTATAAATCTCAATTTAAAAAAAAATTAATTTTATGTTTTGTGGCCCGGGGTCACATATGTCTTTGCAAAGCCTGCACTACATTGTGAAAAGACTATCTGCACTGAAATAATTTGGGACCTATACATTTCTAACAGTGAGTTTCTTCAAAAGGAAATGCAGAGTGTAGGTGTTACACCCATCTAGAAACAATGCAAACTTTGCCTGATTTGTTTCATTCCATTCCATGATATGACCCCTACTTCTTTTAAGGGAGTGCCTCTGTTTGTACTGACCTTAGTGTACTTGTTCATGTTCCCTGTGATGTGTGTGTAGTGTCTATAGTAGCTCAGAAGTGGTGGTGTCAGATGCAGCCGTGCTTGGATGGTGAGGAGTGTAAAGTCCTGCCTGACCTCACAGGCTGGAGCTGCAGCACAGGAAACAAGGTGAAGACCACCAAGGTTAGTATACACTCCCACACATACACCTCAAAACACCCACCTTTTGGCCTGTGGGATGTCGTAACTTTCAAAGCTGTCAGGGTCATTCACACTCCAAGTGCAATACTCCAGCATAAAACACATCACACAGAAATATTAAGTAAAACAGTCAATATTTATTAGATTGATTTTATCTATTTATTTATTTTTTTCATAATTGACATTATCTGATATCTGTATTTTTTTCCAGTGGGCTTACTAGTGTTTTTTTTGTGGGTGTGTTGAAATATACAAGCAATGATGCCTTAGAATGTGGCTAAAATGTGTCTCTCAGTATTTAAAATGTGATCTAGATAGGCAGCACACTAGATTTTGGAACAAAGCCTGTCTCTCTTTCTCTCAGTGACCTAATTCCTGTTGTTGTGAACACGCTCCGTACCATACCTTAGGAGTTCATGTGGAGAGAGTCTGAAGTTTGTTGGAACTGACATCAAACACAGTACAGCCTGATTTAGGAAAAAAAGAAGAACAAAACAGAGAAACAGAGACAACCCCTTTTTATCCTGCCAATAAAGCTTCTTGAATTTTGACAAAGAGAGACAGAGAAAGAGAACGAGAGAGACGAGCACAGCAACAAACACAAGCACTTATGTTATGTGTGACAGATGTGAAGTGACTGACTGAGACTGTTCTCAACAGAAAAAGTCAAAGGCAGAACAAAGCAGTAAATAAAATGAAGTGACCAGAAGACTTGATGTCAACATTTATTCTGATAGTCACTGGAGAGCAGGGTACAAAATGAAGTCTTGCCAAGTGGAAAATTTGAGGAAAATAGTTTTTTACTTTAGGAGCAAAAAATAAATGGTTTATATATATCTGGCCATGAACGTGCATTATGCATTTGGCTATTTTGTATTTTACCCTAATGTATGATGCACATTCAAGGCCAGTAAGAAGTTTATTACACGTATTACTGGCATTGATAAGTGTGACAGAAAGTAAATTTTGGACTCTGCTGGAGAGGAAGTATCCAGGACTCAAATCAAATTATGCACACACAACTACATTTTTTATTATTATTATTACAATATTAACCAGTAGAATATGTATTTTCCATACACTGCAGTTATAAATATTGAAACTTCCAAATAAAGGTTTTGACAGATATACATTTTATAGACTTACTTAGCCTCTACTCTGTTTTATTGTAGAGAACAATACATGGAGATGTATCTGGAGAGTTTTCATCCATTACTGTAAAAATGAGAATCATGGTAATTTTAATTATTTTTTAAAGAGTTCTATAAAAAAATTAAAAACTAGAGGAGAGCAGAAGAGGAGGAGAAGAAAGAGTCTGGTTTGATCAATGGCTGATAAGCTATTCTGTGCCATCATACCTCTCATAACATAAAATGCACGCATAACAGTGATCCATATTTAATCAAAGTGAATTCATGTGAACCTACATGTGTGTGACGAAGTGTTTTTGAATGCATGTGATGTTTCTTTAGATGTAGTGAAATCTTGTGAATTCTTGAAATCCTGTGTGTGTGTGTGTGTGTGTGTGTGTGTGTGTGTGGATGTCAACATCAATCATCATCATTTTATTTCGGTCCTCACAGACAAACTTTCACAAAATAATAAATAAATAAACATAATACCCGAAAAGGTGTAGGCTGAAGTCCGTTGGTTTATTATGCCTACCCTTATACACAGTTAACTGCTGAAGGCGACACTTTTTCATTAAAAATACAAGATAAACATGTTACAAAAACATTACCCCAAATGTACATACATAATTCAAAACAACATAACAAAAAATACACATTCCAGCTATTACGTCAATATTGTAACATTACATTCACAATTATTGATACTGAGTCATATAATTATTTAACACCTTATTTTTATACATTTTCTTGAATTTGCAGAGTGAATTACATAATTTTAATTCCTTATCACAAGTATTCCATAGATTTACCCCTTTAACAGATAAACACCTACTTTTTGCATTAGTTCTTGCCCTTACTTACTATGTGTGTGTGTGTGTGTGTGTGTGTGTGTTAAAATGAGTTTATATATTATTATGGGACCATGCACACCCAGCCCTCTGTCACATTTTTCTGTCTCACACATGCACACACATTATATCTGTCTCTCTCTGTAGGGGGATCTTGTTCCCACAATGTAGACAAAATCTGACCCAAAGATTATTGTTAGTAGTGCCTGCTAACAAAAAATTAATAAAGACTTGTCTCTCTTTTGGCTCGAGCAACCACCTAATGTTCCAACAAATATCCAGAACACCTGCATAGCAACACCCAAACCACCCGCTGAAAACCACCCAAAATACCCTACTGCCTCATGGTAGCATTCACATATTCTTAAAAGTTATATTACAGCATGTATATTGTCTTTTTATATGAAAAACAAAAACGTTATTTACTTTATGAATAATTTTTACCTTTGAGAACATCCCTAGAGGCTTTATCAGGTCCTATAAAAGTACAGCTACATAAACCCACACAAACACATTCATTCTCATTACAGATGCAACTGTGCTCAGAATGAGACCTACAGCACTGAACCTTCAGCTCTTTAATTCAATCTGAATTTTTTTAAAGTGATCTCACTTCTCTAAGTTTGTATTCAGTATTGGACCACATGCTGATCAAAACTTTTAACCAAGATTAATAAGTGAACTTACATGCAAATGATACATCACATTAAAAGAAATAGAAATCAAGAGAAAGAAGCTGGAGATCTTATATATTCCAAGGACCTACAGTGCAGGTTTGTAAGAATATAAGAGAGTTGCTTTGATCAGGTATGGATGTTTATAATGATGGATCAGCATGGTAAATGTTTGTTTTATGCCAGCACACCTCTTGCAACATAAACCTTGCCAAAACTGAAAGAGACACTGGGAAGAGGAAAGAAAGAGGAAGACTGAGAGGGTGGATCAAGTATCGGGCATCGTGCCATGCCACTCTCCTCAGTCGTCCCTCTGTGCCAACTTGGAAGGCATGGTGCCAAGTTCTAAATGAATGAGTTTGCTTGGGCGCCAACTGTTTCACCCACAGCTCCGGCGGACCATGCCCATCAGCGGCCAGGACAAGAAGTCTGTGCAGATAAATGTCAAGCATTAATGAAATCTGTACTAACAGAGATGGAGAACCAGACGACTTCTTCCTCTGCACAAAATGGGCACATATAGTTCATAGTGATTCATATTTTGGGGTTATTGGAGTAAACACAGGTGCAGGTGTGTCAAATGGGAAAATACCCCAAATTGTCAAGCCTAAACTTTTCCTTGTTCTCTATTCCAGGTGACCCGATAGTTCTACGCTCCAAGGAACCTCCAGACCCAACTTACTGGGGACAAAACTGCTGAAAGTGAAGACTAACTAGAGACAGCATTGAGTTTCAGCTAACAGGATCCATCACTATTAGTCATACGAAGATTACTTGCAATCAAAACATCTGAGGAACAGACTGATCTCCAGAAATATATCCACCATAAACATTAGGACCATCCTGAAGTTAATGTGCCCTCCTCAATGGACCCCCTGGCCTTCCGGACGCTCAATCTTCTGGGTGTGGATCCACAACCTCTGGAATGTGTTGGCTGGGGGGTCTCGATGTACGTATGCAGTTGTTGTTGTTTTTTTACAGAAGATGTTTGGATCATCTACACCAGTGCAGCCCAATGGAGTTTAAGATTATTAGCAACATGCTCTCCTTCCTTGTCCTTCAGTTCTTCCGGCAAATCCATAACCATCCCTGCTCTACCCGATCAGAAGGTCCAATCATTTCTTGTGGAATCCTTTAAACAGCATTTAAACGTGTAAAATCGATCTGGACCTTTAACGGACTCATCTTCTGTATAATGTTTGTTTCTAAATTAAAGCTTTTCAAGCCCACAGTCTGAAATAACAGATTAGATGTACCAGTATATTCTAGAAAATGTAAAAGTGTAAAAGATCAAAGTGTTATTCTCAAAACAAGCAGAATAAAGTTTAAAGGTTATCACTTTTATTATCAATGTTTTTATCCAGCCTGGTAAGTGCTATTGAGTACATGTGTCAGTATAATATACAATAATTAAAAATGTCGAAAATAATTTTTCTCCGTACCCTGATTTCAGAGGCTGCAAGCTAGTGAAACCTAATGGCTTGTTGTGCCACAAATAACATGATTTATTCAGGTTTCCTCCACCGATACTGATACGCAGAAAAATAACATAATCAGCATTATATATGTATCGTGTTTTCTGACCTTTACACCTTAAGACAAAACCGCAGTCACTCCAAATGCACACCCTCATGTTTCAAAAGGAACTAAAATAACTCTTTGCAGTGTAAATATACGCTCTCTGTGCACCACCTCTCTCTGTCCTTCCCTTTCTGACAACAAAATGGGATTTGTTTTTGTCTAATCGAATGCTCAGATCTGTTCAATGCACATGCTATTTAGCTTTGAGGGAATCTTGAGAACGTTTGCGCATGTCATTAAGAGATTAGAGAAATTAGCCCAAAATAAAATTCATTAATACTAACTACAACGGCAGCACAGAGAGAGAGAGAGAGAGAGAGGTGCACAAAGAGAGATATTTGAAAGTGAAATGATGCATAGGCCGTGTATGGAGATGCATGCTGATATCGTAATACATGATATCATGAAACACACACCCAGAGGCGCACGTACACATATTGAAGCTCACCGTAGCAGAAATTCCCCCCACACAAAAACGAGACTGTGAGTTTTAAAATTCAACTGAACATTGCAGAATAATAATAGGCGCAGCTCACTTCTAAAGCATCTGGGATTGTTGGGCTACCTTGAATCAGTAGGAATCTGGCAAAATACAAACAGGTGAACAAAGATGCACACACATATTGTCAGGCGCTGCCACCGCACTGTCTTTCTCTCATTCGCACACACCAGAAAATGACATGTCACCCTGGGATGTAGGTGTTGAGACTTGGTGCCGCTTATGCAAATACAACTTACAGATTTAATGAAGTCTGATGGCAGAGGGAAAAGGCCAGGAGAGATACCATGCACACTCTGACAGCACAGACGAAAATAAAATGTGAGCTAGAGGAATAAATAAGAAAGAAAGACGAGAAAGAAAGGGGGAAAGAATCACTGTGCGGTTGTTGTGTGACTGTGTGCATACATGTAGCAGGTACTGTATATTGTATGCGTATATGAAAGTGTGCATGTACGTAACACATTAATGCTAGGAGTTGCATGTATATGAATGTGATGAGATGTGATAACTGTATGATAGGTGCGCATAAAAAATATGTAATTATGTAGATGAGGTATATGTTTACCCGCAGCCATTTGCAAGATAGTTAGGGCTATACAATTAGTTATGGTTCTTGAATCTGATTGGATGAGGGCCGTTCCAAGAATGCCTCTTTCTGCACTGTACATAGTCTTTGAGAGTGAGTCGTTGAATTATTCAGTCAACCGATTAATTCAAAACACTGATTCATTCACTCTTAAAAATAAAGGTTTAAAATTGGGTTTTCACTGTAATTCCAAGATCCGTTTTTGGTTTCCCAAAAAGGCTTTCAGTGAATAGTTAACAGAACCATTTATTTGAAAATGTAAAAAATCTAAAGACCCTTTTTCCATTATGAAGAAACTTTTGTGGAATGGAAAGGTTCCATGGATGTTAATTGTCCTTCATGGAACCACTAATGTCAATAAAGAACTGTTATTTTTTTAGAGTGTTTGTGAAAAAAAACTTACTGTCACTATGAGTGAGTCTTTGAATCATTCACTAAACCAATTTGTTCAAAAACACTGGTATACATTTACAAACTAAATATAGCTACTATGTGTTGCTCTTAAATGCACATCGGTAATTAACCTTTGACTTCATTTGAAACTTTTATCGCTGGTGCAACCAACATACCAACATACCAACATACCAACCAACCAATACCACAATACCGTTTCTAAAAAGTTGTTTATTTAACTGTTAATAGCAATATCACACAGTATAACCCTATATATCAGCATGGCTCTGATTATCTAAAGCCAAACCACAGCCATGGTGATATTCAGAACTCGCACTCCGCTTGATTAATATGCACACGTGACCGTGACAACACAGAATTTCAATGCTTATTATTTTATAAATTATTACTCTTATTAATTATAAAGGTTTTGCTTTAAAGATGCAAATATTACAGAATAAATCAGCATAAAATTACAAGTGGGTAGAGGATAGCAGCTTAACCAAAAACATCTGTAGATTATAAATTAGCATTATCACCATCACACACACATAGCTACAAAAACACACAGATGAATGCATATTAATCATGCTTTATCTGGCTGGTTTGTGTAAGTGTGTCTTCCACCATTCCGAAGTTTAACATCGGTGACCTACATAACTGTTTGCTGATAAAAACACATCATTCCTCATTATTTTCATATCAGCCAGGCAGATGAACAATAATAGAGGAAAGATTGGATAGAGATTGGAAATGTTGTCTTCATAGTTTTTCGAATAGAAATTTGCATCAAAACACTGGTTGGGGCTTTAATGCAGTTCGGCTAAATTATGATGCATTAACAGCAACCTACCAGCACACAAACACAGTACACACACTAAATTGTGTGTGTGTGTGTGTGTGTGTGTGTGTGTGTGTGAGAGAGAGAGAGAGTTTGTCAGATACTGTATTCTTCAGCCTATAGCAATGTCTGAAAGGACATTCATTTTTCAAGTGTAGAAGAAATGGAAGGTTTCAGCCCCAAATTGCAAAGTGACGATAAATGTTTGTGACCTGCAGTTGGCTCTTAACATGCTCACAGAAGAGCCGTTCCCTCCAGAGGCCCGAGAGGCCTGTGGTGTTCAGAACAACAGAGACAAGCCAATAGGTGAATTGGGTGTATGCCACTGACAACAAGGATAAAAGAAACAGCAAGTAATAATGAGGAGAAATCTTTCTGTCTGCTCTTGGGTAGAGCCCCTCTAGCATAATAATGTGAGAGGACACCAAGATCTTTCAGGAGCCAAACACTGCAATCTAGCAGATCTTAATAATTCAGCTGGCATGATGATAACATTTAACTGACCCCTCTGTCATTCTGCTGTTCCAGATTCCACAAGACAGCATTCCCCATCAAAGTGAAGTGTTTGTTGACATTAATTATTCAGTAATAGCAGTACTAAATCTAGCACTGCTATGGTCTAAGAAAATGTTGTTGTTATTTTTTTCTTTGAGGTCATACTCTGGTGAAAGCAGTAATGCATGTGGACTGGTTGGTTCAGGTTTTTCTTACATTGCGAGGACCAAATAACTCTACAAAGTTAGTCAAATCTGAAATTATGGGGACAATCCAACAGTCCTCACGAGGAAAAAGGCTTAATAAATATAATAAAAGTTCAAATGCAGAGCAGAGTACATTTGAATAAATAGTGAAAGATTTTTTGTACTTACATTTCTGCTTGCAGTTACGGCACTTGTGTAAACGAAATAGATAAATAAATAAATCTTGCCAAAATATATTTGAAATATATGCTAAATATATGTTGCCGACAACGATCCACAGCTAGGAAATATATTTTTCAAATTGAACATATATGGGTTTAAAACTTACTCATATCTTTTTATATTTTCTAGCTGTTTCTTATATATTTCCTCTCACTTCTCTGTTCACATTATTATTTTTCTTTTCTTCATGATTCAGTTTACTAAGTTTAATCATGTCTCTGGAGATCCAGTCCTCGGTGATGCCGAAGGAACAAGTGTGAATTTGTGGAAAAGTCACATTTGGTCTAAATTCTTATTTATGAGTGTTTTTGGGGCTGTCATATGTTCAACTAAATATCCTGAACTTTTTTTTTTTTGAGGAAAATCCATGCTGAGAATGTTGTTGATTCAGTGACAAACATAAAATATTAACTGCACGAGAAGCTTAAAATGGCAAGACTAAAATAAACAGCCCCTATCTGAGTCACATCTACAGGTTTATAGGCCAGACTGCTGCTGGCACAGAGGAAGCTTCCCTTCACTCATCTTTAAGTAGAGTCTGTACCCAGATTCCTTGACGTTTCCCGAAAATGTGCCAGTGGCAGAAAATAGTTCAGTGTGTGAGGGTTTGTAGATTCCGATGCTCTAATTTGGTCCTATAGGACTTGCCGAGCTAATACGACTCATGTGGTCAAATTCCTTCAGATGCTGCCAACAGTCTCCACCGCTGTGATCCAGTGATCTCCAGAGCTGGAGTTTAATGCTGTGGTCTAATTGCTTAATTAATACTGCGGTTTTTGCTGGACTTTATGCTATGGTGTTGTTGCACTTTTAAGTTTTATGATGCATCAAATGTAGTTCAATGGTGCATCTTAGTCTTTAGTTTAATGTGCGCTTGTTTATTCATGCAGTCTATTGCTCCAGTGTAACCATGCAGCATAATGTTATAGAATAATCACATTTGCCCTATGCTAACACATTTACACACCCTATTTAAATTTTTTGTGATTATCAGATACCAGGACACTAGTGCCATTTAGCATCACACTGTCCAGTGTGTGTGTGTGTGTGTGTGTGAATGTGAACAGATGGCCCCGTCACAGAGCCATTAGCACTGAAGAGGATGAGTACAGAGCAACAACAGATGAACAGAATGAGTGAAAGAGAGATAAAAATGAAAAACAATGAGAGGATGAGAGAGATACATGAGTTTTATGAGTGTGTCATATGGTTTAAACTTTGAAACTCTATGAAATGTTTAATTTAGTCCATGGGTTGTAGAGTTCGGTGTTCTGCTAAATACTTCAGTTTTCATCTTTTTACATACCAAAAGCTCGATATGAATGCTTTATGGTTTATGGAAAGAGTTTTAAACCTGGCGTCTGCAGGTTTCTGAAAAGTTCAGAGGGGGAAAAAAGCAATTAAGAAACTGTTACTACTAATAATAATTGACATTCTCAGAATGTGACATTATTGTGGCTTCATTCTGCTTTTAAAACACTGGCCAGAAATCATTAGATTAATCAAAAATTACTTTTGATGAATCTAAAATGAAACACACACACGTAGATATATCTATTTTTTTTTTATAGTTTTCACAGTATAAATTGGGTTTCACACATGAAAAAATAGCTGTATATTTATATTTTAAGAAGGGGGTTGTTCGCAAGGGGATCATCATATTTGGTTCTTTGCATAAAAAAGTAGGAAACCCCCTGCTTCATAAATATAAATTTTCAGTAATTAAGGGCACATTTCTACAAATAAATAAAACAAGCTTAAACTAGCTCACAGTGGTTGGTGGTCTTACCTTAGTTACCTGGTCTTAGTTTGGTTTGCTGGTTGTAAAAGGTTTTGGGCACTTAAACCAGCTCAAACCTGCTTTGCCAGGCTGAGAGACCAGCTAGACTAGCTTCAACCAGGCTTGCCTAAACAGTGTAATTCTTAATGATATACATGTATGTACAATATGTAATGTGTATGATAATTCCCCATGCAGATCATGTTGACAGATGTCACACTGGCCAGAAGGTTTTGACAAATGGCTTATGTGGGTGTGCTTGTGTGTGTTGTGCAGAATTAAGCAGCGCTGAACACTCATCACCCACAACCATTCGGCTCTGATCCAGAACCACACTGACAGAGATGATCCAACCCTTGGAAAAGAATCTTGCAGTTGCTGGTGGAACCTCTATTATTTCTTGTGAGGCAGAGAGCAAACGAACACAGTGGGATTTGCGGTGAGAAATTAAGGGGAGGCTTTTATTTTAAATTAAATAACAAGGGTTTACAGTGTCCATGGGGAAGTGAAGGTCAGGCTGTGCAGGGGGCGGTTAGGTCCAGAGGCACAGGACCAGGCGGTCATTGTCTCTGTAGGGGTCCTGCTATGTCATACCCTTCCTGGACCTTGAGGACACCTTGGTCATACACATGGGAGACCCGTGCCCTGTTAGAGAGACGTGTGGGAGCCTTTATGGCAGTGATGATGAGGCTCTAATAAGTTCAGGTGTGCCTCATCATACACAGAAACAGTCCCCTCTTAGCCACCTGCTACTGTGAATCTTCCGACAGCATGATGATAATGATCGGGAGCAGAATCCGTTGTGGTTTTTACATTATGTTGAGTTATACCTTGCCACATTAAAAAAAAATATATATTATATATATATTATATTTTACATTTCTTGGGGCAAAATTGCTAAAAAAATATTATATAATATAATATAATATAATATAATATAATAGACTTAGTAATATAATTATAGAATATATAATAAAATAATACTATAATTTTCTTTTAGAGAATAATCTTTATTTTACCCCAGTAGATTATTTTCTTTTTCTTAAATGGGTCCTATTATGCTTTTTCACTTTTGTAAATTTTAGTCAGTGTGTAGTGTGTATGTTTTGGGCATAAAAAAGATCTAGAAAGTAACAAATCTCAAAGTCCACTCCAAAGAAAGATATTTAGTTGTTTAAAAATTCCTTTTCAAGAACTACAACGAACGGCTCGTTTGGACTACAGCGTTTGTTTTCCGGGCTTTGAGATATCACAAAGCGGCTCATTGGAATATCATTAAAAATAATTCCCGCCTACAGAAATTCGAATGGTTGGGGGGTGGGGAGGGGCGATGTTGTGGTTAGAACGCTTGGTTGAGTGAGTGCATCAGACGAAAGAAAGACGATGAAGAAGAAGTGCTGCTGCACAGTTAATGCATCAGAGAAAACGAAGAAGAAGAGCTGCTGTGCTGTAGCGTCAAATTTTCGGCATGTCTAGAACAATTCTTACAAGTATAACAAGACGTAGCTGGGCGCTGCGGACAGACGCCGAAAGGCACCACACTCATAGAAAATAAAGTATTTGAATTTGTAAGAACTCACCACTGAACTGTTAATTTACCTCCTGGTCAACAGGTGGCGCCTCCCTCCAGGTTCCTGCTGATTTCTAACATTCATTAAGCCTGATGTGAGACACCTGTGTTTAGCCCTATATAAGTGGGTTATGTCATGCTTTATTGTTCAGTCTTGAGCCTATGTTACCAGTTGCCTGCTGAAAGTTAAGTCTGTTCTGTTGAAGTTCTTTGTCTCTAGTTTCTGCTTTGCTTTTCTCTGTTTTTGGAAGCTCTGCTTCTTTTGTTTTTGTTGCACTTTTCTTCAGTAAAGATTGCCTTTTTCTGGAGATCAATGACTCCCTGTTTTTTGCTCCCTCTGCTCTTGGAGTCTTTAATTGGGGAGTTAGCTCAATCAGTAGACTCAGTACCTTTGCACGTGAGAGACCTGAGTTCGACCCCCATCTAGAACAACCCCGTTACAGAATTTTAAAGACGTGGCGTGACGTGACGCTGCGCTTCTCGTCCGGTGTGTGACCGCCTGAAATGCTGTTTTTTTTCACCTCCATGCCCAAATGTCTTTGTTTGGGCTTCTGAAAGTGGATAATGTCAGGAAACAGTGGTTGCAATTTATATGAATCTCTGTTCCTGAGCATTATAACCCCAATTTGCTATTGTGTGCTGCGCATTTACTGAGGACAGCTTCCACAACACGAGGGAGTACAGTGCCGGATTCGCCCAAAAGTTTTTGTTGAAAGACGGAGCAAGGGGCGTGGCAGTATGAACACCGTCTAAGCTGTTCGCCAATCACAACGCATTGGGATAGCTAACCAATCACAACACATTTCATTTTCGGAAGGCGGGCGTTCTTCAAACCCGGAACTAATCAAGCTGTTTGTGCTAGGCTGGGGAGAAAGGTATTTTAATACTGTAAATTATGTGAAAAATAATGCGTATTTCGAACCACCAAGCATGAGAGCATATTCTAGTACACCCCAAAAACAAAATCAAGACTTTGTAAAAGAGCATAATATACGCCCTTTAATTGACTCTGTTATAAACCATTACCTTGCATTCTCGGTAAATAAATAATAAAATCATATAAAAATTAAATATATTTGTAAGTTAAAAACAATCAACTAATAACTGTTACTGTATTGTATAATAAGTAGATAATAATAGTAAATTATTAATTATATAATTACTAACATAATAAGAAAAACACAACAATAATACAATTATTATAATCTCAAAATAATATTTTATTATTATTATTAATATTATTAATTGAATCACCAACATATATAAATAGTTCTTGCAAACACAGATGCCCCCATTCTCTCTAATGAGATAAAACTGCTATTTGATAATTGTGAAATAATTGATAACTGTTATGTGGTTATAACACATAAAATGCCAATAATAATAATAGGACAATATTTCTAAAATTACTATAAGCACCAACCATATATTATTTAATGCAAACCTCGCATTCTCTCTAATAAATTGCCACAATTTATAATTGTAATTGAAACATTAGCTGTTATTATGATTAATCATAATAATAATACTAATAATAATATAGGAGAGACGGCTGTCTGGGGTTAAAGGCACAGATAGAAATAGTGCAAAAATTAAACTTATCTTTTGACATCTGTGCAACTTGTTCTTGTACTTCATGTCAGCATTTGGCTATAAACGAAAAACTTTCCATTTAGATGCATTGCAGAATTCACCTGATTTACTTGAAGTTGCAAAAAGACTATTTTCAGTTCTCCTTTTCCTCTTCCTGTGTGTGCCAGGATGTTTCCTGTTGTGAAAGTTGTGACCTGTATTTGGGAGAGAAGCAGAAAAAAAGTGAGTCCCGTGGTGCTGGTGCTTAATTAGTAAGCCAGAACAGTGAGAGAGAAAAAAACATGAGAACAGAGGATGAAGACAGCAAGACAAATAGCTAGAGAACAGAATGATAAAATGGCAGCAATTATATCAGTGTTCACTGGCTGTATGGATCCTCTAAACACATTTATTCTCCAGTTCTGGATTTTTGTGAAGAATACACACTGAGAACACAAGAAAAAGGGACTATTTCATAGCTGGCCGTGACAGCAACAGCACACCAAATGTGCCTGCCATCAGAAAAGAGAGAGAGAGGACTAAACCAACTGGAAGTCATTTATTTTCCATGAGAATTAGCAATCTGCAGTGACATGAGAGACGGGGGCCACTGACGACGTGATGTGGTCATCCAGCAATTCAATAAATTTCCTGCCATGCTTTTAAGTCCCTATCAAATATGTCTTAATAGTTAGGGGTCAGTAATATTTTTTAAAGAAACTTAATATTTTTATTCAGCAATGACGCATTAAACTGATCAGAAATGCTGTAAAGACATTTATAATATTGCAAAAGATTTCTATTTCAAATATATGGTCTTTTGAATGTTCTATTTGCCAAAGAATTATCCATCCATCCATCCATCCATCCATCCATCCATCCATCCATCCATCCATCCATCCATCCATCCATCCATCCCTCCATCCAGCCCCCTCACCAATCCATCGAATGTTTTTGAAGTATCATTTGACCACTTAGAAAGGTGAATGGCTGCCTCGGACGATGTAATACATAACACTTTAAAAATATATTCAAATAGTTAGTTTTTAATTAATAATAATATTATTTTATAATTCAGTTTTTTACAGTATTTTTGATCAAATAAATACAGCCTTGGTGAGTATAAGAGACTTCAACATCTTACCAACCCCAAACGTCTAAACAGTAATGCTAAGCTAAGTCTTAAAAATAAGTTGTCCATAGAGAGGTTTATGTCACAGTGAATGATTTCACTGTTCTATGTGATTTATCTCTGCCCACATCCAGTGATTTAGTAAAAAATGATGCACTGAAAACCATGTCAGAAATACTTTGATAATCATTCATCTTGTTCATGATATGATGCATTATACACTGCTGTGACATATAAACAAACACTTTTCCATACAGCATGTCCATTTTTACTGTAGTAGCACGAGACCTGATTCCTTGTCAAAATAGAATGACATTTTCATAAGCTATTGATCACCAATCCAGCAGTATAAGCATACAGCACAGTGGCCTGATGACCCCAGCGATTAAACTGCACTCAGTATGAAAGTCTGTATATACTCAATGCAAGTATATATTTATTAAGCATATTTTATTAAGGACACCCACTGTGAGGTAAACGATGCAGAGCAGTTCAAGCGTGGTTTAAAAGACCCATCTTTCCTCCACTTCCAACAGAAACACCCCACAGAGTGCTGCTGAGAGACACTCCAGTGAGAAGAAGATACTGCAGCACAGTAATTTCATTTCTATTTTATCAGCAGTATAAAATGATGCAGCCTCTAATGGCTTATAGCCCATCAAATTAATGTCTGTCATAAAGCTGCATTCACTGAAGGATTTGGGCTAAAACTGACAGTAACAGCTGCAGTAATTGTACCACGAGTGAACATTGCCCTTCACTCTCCTTAATAAAATCGAAAATTGCTAATTTTTGAAACATCTATTTGAACATGATTCAGTGAATGGAAACTGGCGTAGGGAATTAGTTCTACAATAATTTACTTTGGCACAAGCATAATAATATGCATGTTCCAATTTTTTAAAGACAACTTTAATAGTGCCATTTAAACTGAGCTCTTAAAGGTAATTTATACAGTGGAAAAAGAAACTTGTTCTTCTGTTTCTTATTGTTTAACAATAGCCTTAAATTGACTAGCTGGCTATGAAACAGGTTCACTAGCTTATTGCCCTAAATACATTGATTGCTGCGATAAAATGAAACAGATCTTTTTTGTATTTGTTATGTTGCACGATACATTGATCGGGGACTTGCTTAAGAAGAAGAAACTGGTTACTGAATAATGCACAATAATATAACATGCATTTGAAAAAATATAGTTAGCATTTTCAGTTCAAGCCAACTTGGTCAGCCTCATATTGAAAAGAGTTTTTCAGATGGTTTTCATTTAAAACAGGAGAGACACCCTTACCATTATCAAATTGTTTTGAGTATGGCTTCAGATTTATCTGTTTTAAGATTAAGAAGGTGATCTATTTAGCTTTACAGAGCCACGGTGTTTTCAGGGAAAATCAAGCAGCTGCTTACAGTTGTCTTTGAATATTTAGATGGAATAAAGCCAACTTTCTGCTATTTCCAACAACCAACAACTACAGACTGAAATAATTCAATTTTAAAAGTAGAGTAGTTGAGAGAAGTAAGGATTTCTGATAATATGCAGAAATTGTGTATCTGATTTGAACTTCTATGGCTAGACGGCATACAACCGGATGTGATGTATTCAAACTCAAATCTATTACCGGTATTTTTCCTCTAAAACATTATTCTTTCAACACTATTTTTGGAAAATGGTGGTTGTGAATAATTATGGCAGAAGGTAATAGTAACACTTTAGTAGTATAGAGACCAATTCTCACTATTAACTAGTTGCTTATTAGCATGCCGATTATTAAAGAATTCTCTTCTGCTCACCAAGCCTGCATTTATTTGATCCCCCCAAAAAAAACACAGCAAAAGCAGTAATATTGTGAAATATTTTACTATTTAAAATAACTGCTTTCTATTTGAATATATTTTAAAATGTAATTACTGTGATCAAAGCTAAACTTTCAGCATGCAGGATTGGTGAGCAGAAGAGACTTAAAAACACTAAAAGAGACTTTAAAAAACATTAAAAATGTAGTTGTTAAAATGTAGTTTTTAAGTTTAGGTATTGGGTAGGATAAGGGACGTAGAAAATGTTCATGCAGAATATGTGCTTTATAAATACTAATAAACAGCCAATATGTTAAAAAAAAAACATTAAAAGTCTTACTGTTCAAAAACTTTTGACTGGTACTGTATTAATAAGCAGCAAATTAGGGGTTTATTGAGGCAGAAGTCATAGTTAATGGTTTGTTAATAGTGAGAATTTGACCTTAAAATAAAGTTTGACCAAGATTTTAACTGTTTAATCATTATTTGCATTGATTGGCCCTAGAAAACCTATGTTTTTCTTTCAGATGAATTGGGGGTCATTTGTTTTGTGTGGATGTATTCACATTCATTATATTTATTCACATCATTCATTGTACCATTGTGAATAAGCGAAGGGTTGCTTCACAACAATTTGAAAGTTCCATTTGACTGGCACTAGGGAGTGAAATGTGACATTCACACTGTATGACGAGGTTGAAGATAGTGGAAAGGCAGCTTTAGAGAAAGTATTTTAACACCCCAAATAATTTTAAAGCAAAAAAAAAAACCTTAAAGCTCAGTTGTGATATTTATGACTCCTAAGAATTTTCCAGATGGTCTCCGGTTCATTAAAAGGCCTAAATCATCTATGTGACAGCTGTGGAAAATAACTCAAGCGCTAAGTTTCACTTGACATTTTGAAAGATTAGATTAATTTATAGGTGCCTTCCCCCAACCCCACCCAGCATTAATCCACCTTTCTATCAGACTCTGTCTCTCTTTGTGTGTTTGACGGAAGGTGAAACTATCAGTCGGCGACCGTGCCGATCAATCGCTTCGATCGAGCAGCTGCAGTCAGGCCTATTCATCACCTCAACCCTGTCTTTTTCTTTCTTTTCATCCCTCCTTCCTTCATTCTCCATCTCTCTGCTCCTCTGGGGATAGTTGTGCAGGTGTTTGACCCTTGTGAAACCAGAATAAAAGCTATTATTCTCTCTCTCTCTCTGTCTGGATGTGAGCGGAATGGTTGTGAGGATGCGTGTCAGGTGTCACAAGGAAGCTGGCAGACATGTTGGCACAAGTTTCTGATGTCTGTCCTCTATGTGTCCCGAAGGCAACAAAACCTGTTCGGGATGCTGTAACTTGTCATGAGTTTTGCGAGCAGGGCAGGTGTCCTCTTTCAGGGTTGAAGCCATCCATCTCACTTAAGTAAGCACGCACACACCACACACACACACACACACACACACACACACACACACACACACAGAGAGGTTCTGCTGATGGTTGTGGTCGGAGTTGGTGAACTGTGCAGAGATTCATCCAGCACAACCCTGCTGATTTCAGAGCTTTTCTGAATTAATGCCACCACCCCCTCATGCCTGCACACTTTGAGCATCGTGCACTCAGGTAATTTTACAGTTGCTTGAAAATTGAGGCCGATCAGCATCAAACTGCAGTTAATGGCATTAACTAGAACTGGAGATTTATATGCAAGCCAGGCTCTCTGGAACTTAGCAGACTAGTTTAACTCGTATCTCAAAGACAATGCTCTTTCCCCCCTTGTCTGGCAGTTTGAGAACTACTAATCACTTTACATTACATCCTCGTTAGAAACTCCCCAAATGAAGCAAATTTGCATATTTTGAAAAATCCACTTGGAAATAAATTGCATGCATGTATTCAGGCATGTTTCTTGTAATTAATGGTATCTGCAACACATAGCTGTCCACAGTTATGAACACAGATGTGTTGATTAATGTTAATAGTTTTAACCAGGAGTTAAATGGAGTTTTTTTTTCTGTGGATTATGTGACACTAAAGACTTAGTCATTATATAAGACTTATAACTATAATAATTATATATTATATAGTAAATATCGCTGTAGTCTCTTATTCCTAACCTGTAATTAAAAACTATAAAAATTAATTATTCTTTTGCCTGCTCTCTTAGTCTTTTAATGAACAACATGCTTACGTTTACATTTGTCATGTTCAAATCACCTTTTGTGGAGGATGTCATTACGTTTTAGGCTGAAGAAGCATTAAGCAGTAGCTGTAAATCCTGTGGCTCCACGGAAGGGTTAAATCTGCGACAGAAGAGCTTGTCATTTTTGTCTACTCGCCCTGTTGTTCATCCGTCACATCCAGGAGTGCTGCAATAGCAATAACTATTATTTTATTAGAGCGATTATGGTTCAATCAGTGAGTATTAATCTCAAGGTTGTTTAACTGGAGGGTCAGATAGTCTCAGGTTTTAATAAAATAAAGGAGACGAGGCTGAATGGTTAACAGCCTTCATAAATACTACAGAAGCAGTGTAGACCCTAGTATTTAATAAATGGTCTACTAACTTCCCAGAACTCTCTCTGCTTTAGCTCCTCATTTAAATACGAAGCCAAACCCTAAGGGCCCCTCTCTCGCTCGCTCTTTAATTTCACTCATCCCTTTTTTTAATCAGTTTTATTTTATCTTGGGAAAGTTATTTTAATATGTCTACATATTATTTCTTTCTTAGCAAGAATGTGTGACATCAATTATTCAATGACGACAGAACGGTAAAATAGGTTAACATTCATTATGAGCTCACTTCATCTAAGAAGATTAAATTGAAACAAAAAGCAGGGATAGAAATGTGTAGGTTTGGACAGACCAAACCAACCTTGGCCATGTTCATTTGCAAATGCTAAAACACCTGTTTACGCTGAGACGAGAATGAACGGGGCAGCTCTGACCACCTGACTTCATTAGGTGCTATATTTCTGGAACACGTTTAAAAGTTAACTTAGCCTTCTGGCATTTTCGACAGCTAGGTTAGTGTACCTGCTAATTAGCGTGCTGGTTAAGTTGATCCGTGAAAGCTGAGGTTCATGTTGCCATGGTGCACGTAATATGTAATGTGAGTTTTGCAACGGCAGTCTCAGGAAGTCATGCTTGCTCTTGCAGGGGTGGACGCAGTGGAGAATCAGAGGCAAAGGCCAGGCTAATCACAAATTCTGGAACATGCTGAAGAAAGCACTGAGGAAATGGAGAAAGAGATGTCTATAACTGGAGGGTTAACACATCGACACTGAAGCACCTCTGATATCCCGCCATCTGATAATTTACAGTGAGCTGTGTCTGGCTGGCTGATATACCGAGTGGAAGCATAATTCTGTCCTATCTGGCTGAAAAGCCATGGCTGACAGCTTATTGCTGTTGGCCAATAGGGGATGTACATCACTCTCTTGCTTTCGCTGCTTTACGCCACAGTCTTGTGTTCTTTGCGCTCTATTGTTAGCTTTACCATAAAGGTAGTATACAATCATTCTGTCATTCTCAGTGTTTCTGTTATTGTCCATAAATTACTTCTCTGTCCACTTGCCCTCAGTGTTTCAATGACATGATAAACTCTCAAAAAAAGAAAGAAAAAAAAACTGGGGCAGTACCCTTTCAAAGGATACTAATATGTACAATTTAGGTACTAATATGTTCTCTTGATGTAATAATATGTACCTTTAAGGTATTAATATGCATGTTTTAGGGGTAAATAAGGTATAAAATAGAAACTTTTGGAAAGGTACCACCCCAGGGACAGCTTTTTTCCGAGAGTGTAATGTATTTTACACGTTTAATAAATGGGTGTTTCTATTATATGTCAGGGGTTGATTTTTATTAAAACAATCAAAAACTTACCCTTGCCATCATTATTTACTTTTGCTACATTTCAAATGCTATTTATGGCTTTATTTTATTGTATTACCCTTTTCCCAGACCAAGACTTTCAATCTTAGAATATCAAATCCTTTCTAACTAAATACATATTATTCTAAATCTTATATTATTACTTATGTAAATAATTGTATAAAATGTTAGTGTATGTGTTTACCAAGTAGGCTAAACAACAGCATAGATGAAGAACTTTAAATGATGATATAAACAGATAAAAAATAGATATCACTTGGGAAACTATTTTTTTTTATTGTGCACTAACTCCAATAGAGTTGCAATTTTGCTAAATTATAGAAAAAGTGTGAACATCGTATTTACTTTAAAATCATATAAAATCTTGTTTATTTTGGATGTATAAATGTTAGCTATAAAAATTACAGACAAAAGAGTCCACACATGCTATTACACACGATACATAATTTGGATGAAATGAAATGAAATTAAATATATGTTGCACATTAGATATCATTATATGTTATACTTAAATATTAAATATACAAAAGCATATATTTTATGGAAATTTGTGTTGTACCAGAGAACACAGCAGCCAAATATACGCTTAACACATAAATACATATGATACATAATAATATTAAAAACAATGCAATATGAAATGTAGGCTACACAGTATAAAATACACTTAAGTGAAATTTTTAAAAGTCAGTTATTTGAGATGTGGTGTAAATGATACTATGGTGTCAATGTTCGTGACTTTTAGCAAATAAAATGACAGAAGTCTCCTCTAATGTATGTATATACACTGTTGAACATTGTTAACGAACACCTTAAACTGATTAGAGTGTAAAGTGTGTTTAAAGTTCTAAAAGTAAAGGCCATTTTTTTTTAAAGTCAGGGCCAGTAGTGCCCTGAAGTGCCCATAGTCCAAGAAACACCCAGCTCTTTCCTCAACCAGATACCTGTATATCTCTCCATATTTTTGTGAGAGAGCTTCAGACATCAATAGTAGTTAGAACAGAGGCACATCCTGCCTTTTCAATATATGGACGCAAGCCACAAATCCTGGGTTTGTTGCAGCATCTATCAAACAGCTGCAAAGAAAAAATCAGCCCAGAACTGTTCATTTTCAAAACAATATCACAATATATCAACTATTTCCAAATCCTTGTCTGCTGAGTTGGCTGTGACTGCATGAAAACCCATTGCAGCTCATCTTAGAGATTCAAGGCTGCACACATTGGAGTCTTATGACTAAACTAATGGTTCTTGGCAGATGTTCATCAGACATTCACATTGAGGTTAGTGCCGAATGCTCGTTAAGCACTTAAGAGCTATTGATAATCTGAGCAACAGATCTTTGACTAATGGAGTCTAAATACAGTATGTTCTCTATCCACACAGGCAGTTCAAATCCAGTCAGTGACACTGTTGTAAACTCAAATTATTAAGCAATTTTCTTGAAGCAAAAGCGGATTTGAGCATCCCAGTAATAACGAATGATGTTTAAACTGCACCAGAGAGAAGACTGCTATTTCTACGAGAGAAAGTCACTTTATACGTAGATGAACATGGGCTGCTTGTGTCGTGGAGTGTTTATTTTATGATGTTTTGCCTTGTCTTTTAAATTGTGTTCTGCAAAGTCTTCAGAGTCAGATGTAGGCCCTAGGCAGAGAGCGAGAGAGAGGAATATGAATGGAGTGTTTGTTAGTCAGTACGAGTTCTCTCCTCAGAGATCAGACATCATTTGAACGTGGTGCAGCAGTTCATTCATCATTAATTAGCAGAGCCGTGTGAAACAATGTTTCTCTGTATTACTTACCTGAGCAGATGCGAGTGTGTGTGTCTATCAATCTATGCCTAATTTACCTCAACATGTTTTTGTTGCCAGAGAGTAAGTGCTCAGACAAGCCTCTGTAAAGATTTTGTAGTCCAATTATACATGCTTGGATGTTTATTTTCTTTTGAGTATGTTCATTTTAACATGCACACATGTACCCTTTCTATATAAATGGAGTGTTTGTTGTTGTGTGACTATCACAGTTTACCTATGTATGTATGTGGGTCCAAAATTAAAGGGATCTGTAATGCAAAATGAAAAATTCTGTCATCATTTACTCACATTCATGGTGTTTCAAACCTGTATGATTTACTTTCTTCTGACTTAAAAGTATAAAAGTAGTCCAGACAACTTGTGTGCCATATTTCAAGTCTTTTGAAGTCATTTGAAGTTGTTAAAGTTTGTTTCTCACAAAAAGCAATGGCTTCAAATAATCTGGAATATAGCACCTTAGTCTGAGCAACTTCTATGTTACTTTCATCATACCTTTTTTGTAATTTTGGAGTTTTCACTTATATAAAACAATGGTCGGTAGAGGATTTATTATTATTTTTTTATTTCTACTTTAGTGTTAAAAGTCATACAGGTTTGGAATAATTTGAGGGTGAGTACAGTAAATAAAAATGGAATTTTAATTTTCAATACCATTTAACTTAATCAAAAACAATGCGAGAACTATTGGACATTCTGAACTATCAGAGCCTTTTTTCAACATGATTTTCTGAAACAACATGGCTGATTAAATTATTTGCTGTCCAAATGCTCTACTAAAGATGCTTACTAAAGTATAAGTGACTATCATGATATAGTTTTTTTTTAACAACTTCTACCTTGGTGGAAAATGTACAATCAGATGTTTTCCTCTAAAACTCCATTTGGTGACACATATGTGGAAGATTCCTCACATTATGTCACCAAAATGAATCACGATGTGTTTCCATGTTTTGCAACAGGTGGTGTTTCACTGTGCTTCGAGTGCCAGAATGCAGAGAAAAACAGCTAAATAATACCCTCATTATAAGAATAAATATATTTTTACAGCGCAAAGAAGTGTAAAAAAAAAGGAATAAGGAAAAGAAGTAACATTTTTTGTCCTTGCAAATTCATGTAAATAAATGATGGCAGTTTCATTCAATCTTTCCTTATTATCTATTTTATTGAGCTTAAAGGCCAATCCAATTTCAGCCCTGCATATTTTCTTTTACTTTACACAGCTAGCCAATTTTAACATTAAGCATACAGTATTTGGCAGTCAGTTATCCTTGTGAAGAGACATCGTCATTCAGTAAAAAGAAGTCTTTGAGCTAAATGAAAATGTTTTTAATAAGCCTTTTCTGGTAGACAACCTTGACTCAAGTGCACTGTAAGAAAAAAAGTCTATTCAGAAAATTCAGAAATCAGAAAAACTGCCAATTTTTTTGCCAGGACATTATTCGTTAAGTTTACTGACTAGCCCTTTCCTTTCCTTTGGACCATTGTAAAATCATTGTTTTTACAGACCTTTGTGTAAACAAGCTTGATGATCACTGATTGGTCGATAGACAACTGTATTTTAAGGTCAATCAGCCAGAAAATGAGCTGCTGCTGAATTTAAAGTTTAAAATGGGATGTAAATAAAAATAAACCAGCTTTGTAGCTGTACAGTATGTGATGTATGTGTGTGTGTGAGTGTGTGTGTGTGTCTGTGCGGGGGATCAATAGCAACAGTGTTTGACTGGGTCTGTGAGCAGCAGTGAGGCTGATTAAACTCAAAAATGAGCAGCTGAGTTTGACCTCTCTTTCAAAGCCATTATTTCACTCTGTAGGGCTTGATAACCAATCGATAAACACCATGCACTCTGAGACCTTCAAGTGCTGCTTAAACACACATACACAGACATTGTGACTACTTTATAAACTATTTATGGTGTGTCTTTGTATGTTTCGTAGGAAAGGTGACTCTCTAATGATTAGATTTGATGTTGCTGCTCAAACCTTTGTGTGGTTACATGAACAGAGGAACAGAGGTGATGTTAGTCACATTCCAGTTGGTCAGGGTTTGGCCGGTTATGTTAATCAGTAAACCTCAAAAGCACACTATTATTTAGGCAAATAGCTTGTTTCTCAAACTTGTCAATAATGTTGCGGTGTATTCTGACAAACATTTTTTAAAAAGAAGGGATTAGGAATGTAGAATATGGTCATGTTAATAATAGGCATGCTAATAAGCAACTAGTTAATAGTGAGAATTGGTCCCATACTAAAGTGTTACAAAAAATCTCTCATCTGTGTAGATCAGCGCTTATGCCAGACAGTGGCGGCTCGTGGGTTTTAAAATAGAGGAGGCACACTAATTGTATTGGTCTGGGATCCCTGCCAATTATTATTATTATTATTTACTTAACCACTTTAAAATGGCTTTTTGGTTGCTTTTAGTCAGAAAACGTAAAGAAAACGACATACATAGGCTACAGCAAGATAATATAATTTCACTTACCTGGCCTATCACTTGAAGCAAACATCCATCCCTTCTTACAAGTCTGTTAACGGAGGCTGCCTGTGCGCTAAAAAAAATAAAAAACAAAAACATTTAATTAAGCCGACTGCTAGCCTATGTCCAGCTTAGGCTGTTTTCCCTAAATTTGTATATATACTGTTTGAATGACTGCTTGTTAAATCTGTTGGCAATCAAATATTCAATATCGCTACTCATAAGTACTTGGTACATTATCAGCGCATCGGCAGACGTTCAAACTAATATCACGTAATTTACATCTCTATGATGATTGGTTGATATCAGAAGGAGGCTAGCCTCTCTTACGAGGTTTCTTTTCTCAACACTCCTCAGCGCTGAAAGTGAACACTCGATGGTGATTGGCCATTTTTTTTACCAACGGAGGCACGAGAACTCAGCTCTCCCCCGGCCTCCCCCTCACCTTCTCTATCACCTAGCGGTTGCAATTACATCAGCAGATTCAGCACATTCGTGATAGAAAAGCGGCTTTCACGTTATGATATTACAGCTGTGAAATTACAAACAAAAAATATTCATTCTGAGACATGAATTGAAATTAATTGTGAATTTTACTAACATTAAATTGTCTTCCTCCCATTTTCACCTCGAAATTATGGGGAAGCTGTGCCTCCCCCGACGAGCCGCCACTGATGCCACATGCTCTGTTTATTCCTCTTGCACCAATTTCGGCAGAACATAAACTGGACCCATATTTGCAGCTGGCCCTGAAAGCTGTTCCATTCACACAGACACTAGAACATTCCAGATATTTTGTCATAATGCTGCCAAATGAGGCCAGAGAAGAAAATAAAATCATACATACATTTTGAAGGAGAGCTGTATTAAAATTGTGTATGGTTTGAAATTTTTTTTACTTACCTTGACTTGCTCAAAACAGGCTTTTCCAAAACATCCACATCAGCTCTTACTAAAACTTTCTAATATTTCAGAAAGTCAAAAGAGATTTGAGTTTTGTGCATGTCCAGACCTCATACAGATATGTGGAGTGGATTCTGCATTAAATTATTACCATTGTTGCACTTATTGTGCATTTTGCACCATGGCTGGTTCACAAAGAACACATTTTTACATTCTATTGTGCTACGCTTACATGGATTTTGTAAATGCACTAGACGAACATGTCTTGTGCATTACATATCGTTCTAAAATCACAGCACTCAAGTTAATATAAGTTCAACTTTTAAAAATGTGTCTTAAGACCCTGCATTTTTTCCCCATTCTACTGCCCACAAGGCAGCATTCTTTCATTTGTGTGTTGTGTTTGTGTGTGTGTGATGGCTTAAGGGAGTGTTTCATTCATAGTAAAATCCTAAGAAACATCAACTCTGTATGGTGTTATTGATCTAAAGAAAAGTGCAAGGCTGGACAGAAGTGAAACTGTACCTCACTCAGCAATGGGTGTGTGAGATTACAGGATCTGCACATCAGAGAGCCGAGAGCTGTAAGAGAGAGGAGACCAATCAGAGCGCAGTCAGAGGAGCAGAGCGAGGAGTAGAAGTTCAGCTGGGGAGCAGGTCCGAGGAGCAGAGAGCAGTTACTGGAGCACAGAGAAGCAACGGAGGCATCAGAGAGCTCATGGCTTCAATGAAGCATGAATGAGAAGGGTTTTCTGAACACACCACAATAATTTAATGTTGCCACATGATTCTGCCTTCAGCTGTGTAAGAAAATCTCAATGTCTCAGTGAGATGTTGTTATTGATGTTTCAGTGTGTGCACCTAAAAATAGATCTATCGACTAGCAGCACAGCTAGTACGTTACATTTCACCACATGAGGTGAGAGTTTATTAACATTAAATCGTCCTCCTCCCATATTCACCATTTTGGGGAAGCTGTGCCTCCCCTGCCTCCCCCGACGAGCCGCCACTGATGCCACATGCTCTGTTTATTCCTCTTGCACCAATTTCGGCAGAACATAAACTGGACCCATATTTCCAGCTGGCCCTGAAAGCTGTTCCATTCACACAGACACTAGAACATTCCAGATATTTTGTCATAATGCTGCCAAATGAGGCCAGAGAAGAAAATAAAATCATACATACATTTTGAAGGAGAGCTGTATTAAAATTGTGTATGGTTTGAAATTTTTTTTACTTACCTTGACTTGCTCAAAACAGGCTTTTCCAAAACATCCACATCAGCTCTTACTAAAACTTTCTAATATTTCAGAAAGTCAAAAGAGATTTGAGTTTTGTGCATGTCCAGACCTCATACAGATATGTGGAGTGGATTCTGCATTAAATTATTACCATTGTTGCACTTATTGTGCATTTTGCACCATGGCTGGTTCACAAAGAACACATTTTTACATTCTATTGTGCTACGCTTACATGGATTTTGTAAATGCACTAGACGAACATGTCTTGTGCATTACATATCGTTCTAAAATCACAGCACTCAAGTTAATATAAGTTCAACTTTTAAAAATGTGTCTCAAGACCCTGCATTTTTTCCCCATTCTACTGCCCACAAGGCAGCATTCTTTCATTGTGTTGTGTTGTGTGTGTGTGTGTGTGTATGCTTAAGGGAGTGTTTCATTCATAGTAAAATCCTTAGAAACCTCAACTCTGTATGGTGTTATTGATCTGAAGAAAAGTGCAAGGCTGGACAGAAGTGAAACTGTACCTCACTCAGCAATGGGTGTGTGAGATTACAGGATCTGCACATCAGAGAGCCGAGAGCTGTAAGAGAGAGGAGACCAATCAGAGCGCAGTCAGAGGAGCAGAGCGAGGAGTAGAAGTTCAGCTGGGGAGCAGGTCCGAGGAGCAGAGAGCAGTTACTGGAGCACAGAGAAGCAACGGAGGCATTCATTATAATGCCTTAATAATACCCTTATAATGTATTATAAATACAGGCTTCATAGAAAGTGTTACCCACACATTTTCTAAATATATACTGTATGTGTGTCTTTATATATACATAATAAATATACACAGTACACACATATATTATGTAAACAAAAACTTTTCTTTTGGATGTGATTAATAGTGATTAATCATTTGACATCAGTAGTGAAAACTAACCATTAACAATACTATTCATTCAATGGCACTTGCTTGGCTGGAAAATCAAAATCAAATCTGACACATGACATTTCATACACAGTCCCAAACCATTGACTACAGCGATTATACTGTAATAAAATGCAGCAAACAGAGAAAAATATCTATTTTACACTTTTAAGAGTTCTCCAAAAACAAATTGGACACTGGTAAAATATCTACTTTAAAATAATGACATATTTAAAAATGTAAATGCTTCTTGCGAACAACATTTTTCAAATCAAAATGTATCAGAATATATGGCTACAGTTGAATGGTTGCCAATGAAAGAATATGTTCTTTGTTGTCAGATTGTCAACACAAACACAGACTGAACAGACTGGCGCTTAAATACACAGGATAATGAGGGAATTGGGAGGAACACAGGTGAACAGAATGACTAATTAAGAGACAACGAGGACAGGAACAGGAACAACCAAATAAGGGCACACGAGGGAGAAACTGGGTCATGGGGAGCACATGGGGAGCAAAACACAACAAAGACAGTCCATTCCTGACACAGATGGTGTAGGTACGACATCTACCAGCAGTGGCTTTTGGGAAGAATGTAAAATTATGAGTGCAAATTTCAGAATTAATTGTTGTCCAGGACTCATCAGGACAGATTTGCACTACTATAAATACAATGGAGTCACATGCTTTCTTTTAACACTGATCACAAAACGTTTTGAACCCCATTTACATCTGTAATTTTAATATGGAATCTCTATATGGTGTGTTATAGTTTAAACAGTCAGGGAGACAAGCAGACTTAATTTCTATCCTTATCCTGAGGTAGTTCAAAAAGTTTTAAAACTCCATCTCCATTGAAGGTGTTCAGTTCCGCAGCATTACTCATTGTCAAACATCCACAGCTGTAAATGTGCATGAAGCACTATATCACTGCTGAAATTTTGATTCTGGTCCAATGTTTTAATGCAGAGCATGGAGAAATGCATCAATAGCACTGTGAAAAGTCTAGTTCCAAAGGGACTGCGTGTGTGTTGTGTGTGGGTGTGTGTGTGTTTGTGTGTGTGTGGTTTTGTCTTACAATATGTGCTCGATATCTAGATAAGCTGACACAGCAGATTACACACATCACACAATATCTTCAAATCTATTTACTCACTGGGAGCCACAGAAGACTATGTGACACTGTCATTTTCCTACAGTATAGGACCGCTTAGACGTAGCTTGTAAAGAGCGGATGGCCTTCTTCCCTTATTCTGTAAAAAATTTTGCTGAGCTAGCCTTTTGGAGATTGTGCTTTCTAATCAGTTTGAGTGTGGCAAGAACATGGTATACTTCCCTCTGCTGAGATCTAAAGCTCTGATCTACAGCTCTGAGAGAGAAAGGGAAGGGCAATTCACTTTCTTTCTCTCTTCCTGTGGGAGTCATCTGCTTTACGCTGATGTATTAGGGGGTTCTGGTGTTGTTGCGAAGTACAGACACACACGCTCAGTGAAGACGCTCTGCTGAGTGCGTATGGGTCTCTGGAGTCTGAGGCTTTGTGATGTGAAGTGGGTCAAACAGGGCTGTTACTGGGAGCAGTCCAGAACTCCGCAGGGGATTCTGCTCCCACAGCTCAAA
Organism: Sinocyclocheilus anophthalmus; assembly: GCA_018155175.1. Classification (NCBI taxonomy): domain Eukaryota; kingdom Metazoa; phylum Chordata; class Actinopteri; order Cypriniformes; family Cyprinidae; genus Sinocyclocheilus; species Sinocyclocheilus anophthalmus. The sequence continues at coordinate 313,361 of JADLZN010001566.1, read as the reverse complement.
CACCACGGGCTAGTACCGCTAACACTGCTATTGAAGCTACACACTTAAAATGCTGCTTATGCTATACTGTACCAAACCCTGCTAACACCACTGCTAATAATCGAAACACTAGGCTAATATTAATAATACCACACACAGCTATACAATGCTAATTAGACTGTATAGCTAACAATAATAAGACTGCACACAACTTTACAGTGCTAAATATACTGCATCGCTAACATTAATAATACAGCATACAACTATACAGTGCTAATTATACTGCATAGCCAACATTAATAATACCGCACACAACTATGCTAATTATACTGCATAGATAACATTATTAGGACTGTACAGTGCTAATACTCTGCATAACTTATATACAACACATTAGTAATACCACATTTATAATACCACACATAGCTAATTACACTGCATCGCTAACAATAGTACACATAGCTGTTCTGATTATACTGCCTCAATAATAACAGTACTACATAATTATAATAAAACTACAGAGTTTACAGTCATGATTATACTGCATTGCTAATATTAATATTAGTAATTAATACTATTACTACATAGAGATAACAACACCACTTGCACCAGTAGCAATATTAATACAGAGCTAACAGTATGGTTTTTATGCTGCATATCAGAACTACTAAAATTACACACAGTTGAGTTACAATGAATCAGATCCCCTGTACTGTATCTCTAACACAATATAGAAACACTCTACATCTAATATGCTTTATGATTTATTTTGAGGATAATATAAAAGGTATGGTCTGCTGCAAACACATTTATTTCATAAAAGCGAATGTTTCTGCTGGGTGAATTTCCAGTCTTTTATCTTCTGGAATGTTCTGTCTTTGCCTTTGATATTGTTTAATGGAGCTAATGCAACTCTCTCTCTCTCCCTCTCTCTGATTTCAAGAACATTTTATGAAGCGCTTTTACGGAGTGTTAGCTCCACATAATGGAGGTGTTTTCCCTGTTCCTCCACAGTCCATGGAGAGTCATTAGTTTACGCAAAGCTCTTGCCATGTGCATTTAGACCGGCTCCCCCTACCGAGATATCTCTGTCCAATTACAGAGCCACTGAGGGCCAATACAGGCATCAGCAATCTGTAGCCCTTCTCACAAACATCCTCATCATAGAAGACGAGTAACAGTGGATTATTATTACAGGTTAGCTTGTTAAAGGTGTTTTTAAAAAAAACCCCCCCCCTGTTGCGCTCATCAAGATGAATATAAAAAATTTGTGAAACATTTTTTTTTTTTTTCTTTCTTTCTTTCTTTCTTTTAAAAAAAAACATTTATTTACCCTTTTGTTTTATATAAATGCAAAACCATGTATTCATGAGACTTATTAGAGAAGGCTGCATATAGTAAAAATGTTTGTCTATTTTCTGTACTATCATGCTACTGAATCATATGTGTGTCCTCTATGAATATTGTCTCAATGCTAATTTTATATATAAAATTAGAACCAGAGACTTCAAGGAAAAGAAGCACTGTATTATATTTATTACAATCTGGTGGCCAATGTGTTAATACCCATCAAACTTCATTCATTAAACTGCATCACTATGTAACACAGCACAGATCTCTTTTCTCCACTCTCTCGCTCCCTCTTTAATCTTTGGTTTTTACAGAAAGAGCTGCTGATGAAGGTTCTCTTTCATCATTCTCTCTGAATACATTTAGTTTGAGAAGAGATGATACTGTTGAGCAGCAGATAAAATCAAAGACAAGTTTGACTTCACTTAGTTCTCTGTTATTTCATCTTGACCTGACCTCTCAAGCAATATAAGAAGCATAAGAATTTAAAGCACATTTTAAAGATACTTCTGTTGCAATGTTATGGAAAATACATTCACAAAATCTCAGCGAGTCATTTAAAACCTGCAGAGTCATGACTGCTTATACTGAGCTGTATATTTCGTTGGGATGTTGTGTTGTACAATAAACCAGTTGGAGTATCGGCAGGGCAGGTTTAACCTGTAACTATGGAAACTGCGAGAGCGGTGTGTTTGCAAAGGTGTTTGCTTGTATGGGGTCTGTGAGAGTCGGTTCTGTCCTATTGCCATGCTGTCAATACTCTGCTGTCAGCTGGGAGCTCTAAATCCATTCATTAGATTTAAACCTCAGCTACCTACATACACAGACAATATTCTCCAGAATTTGAATTCTCTAGAAAGACAAAAAGCAAGTGCACTGAAACATGGAAATTTTAATGGTGTACAAAAAAATGTAATAATAACCTATATATCTATCTATATATATATTATATATATATATATATCTGGTATATAGTATATATATATATATATATATATATATATACATATATATAGGTGTGTGTTGTTTGGGGGTGTGTGCTCTTGTGTATAAATTATATATATATATATGAATTTTATTGAGACAAATGATCAATTATCCCCCTCATCTCCATAAAACAAGATTTTAAAAAATATAGTAAGTATAAATAAATATGATTAAGAAAGTAATTTTTGCAATGTATTTTGCAAGAGATTAGACCATTTTTCAAAAATGTAGTCTAGTGGGTTTAGAATACCCTATGAGCAGAATGGACAGCTGTGAGGTGTAGGTAATGTGTCTGTGTCCATGTTGTTGTTTGTTTGTTCATGCATATGTTTGTGCATTGTGATAAGGAGGAACATAGCATCTGTCAGCATCACTCCCAGTGCAGCACCATGGACAGCTCCACAACACTTCACAGGAAGTGAGGTGTCAGACACAAAACAGAGGCATGACTTTCGGCTCATCATCGGCTCAACTCACACTGCATCAGTCCATGTGCATCAGAGGCCTCCTGAAAGCTTCCAGACAACTCAGAGGAAATAGAGGTGTTTTGGAGCAAAATCTACATTCATCACATGTTGTATCTCTAGAGGATTTGGAAAGAAGTGCTATGTTTGGAATGGAATACTAGTGTATTGCTTATAGCACACAACACTCCTTTCTGTATAGACTGTAACTATGTAAAAAATGTGGTGCAGGTTTTTTTTTTTTTTCTCTACTTGATTGGACCCTAAATCTTACCCAGTAACCTACTGCAGTTGGGTTAATTAATTCATGTTTGTTTGCTTCTTTGTTTATTTATTTTGACTTGAATAAAACTAGATGCATTAAATGTTTCCACATGAAGTACATTTTGAGGGGTATTATTTATTTAAACAAATAAAAGCAAATACAAAGGGCAGAAATATATCTTGCTTTTGGTTCATTCAACAGAGTATAAATTGTTTTATTAGTTACAAATGTATTCAATTTAATATATATGATTTGATATATATAAATATAATATACCAAATAATATAGCTGTTATGAAATAAATAAATAAATTCATTTTTACAGTTTTAAAACATATTTACTTTTATGTGCAAACTCTACTCAGTATACATATAATGGTATGAATAATTTGAGAGTATGCGATATACTCCACATATATATATTCTACTAGACCATTAGAGTGGAGGTCTTCATACACATAAAATCCATAGCCAATTACAAAGCCTGAGGCACTGATCCCCCCATCTCACATTTTTTACTGTTGAGGGTCACTGAGAGAGATCCAAACACCCCAACAACCCACAGAGTCCCATGCAGGATCTGTGATCAAGGAGCTGCATGGAGCAAGACTGTCATTGCAGATACCCTGGATATTTTTCCAACATAAGGGACCCATTAGGGACTTGTATGGTGTGTGTGTGTGTGTGAGAGAGAGTCGCTGTAAATGTACCTAATTTCCCTCTTAATTGCCTTGTGTGAAATTCAGTGGGCTTGTACGAGTCTCTGATCATGGCTCTTCTCAGGTGCTAGATTAATCTCTCTGAGGTTTCAGAGCAAAGAACTAACACAGCTTGCTCCGTCTCCCACAGTCTGAGTGTGTGTGTTCCTAGCTAAATTGAGCCAGCATAGACAGATGGAAACCGCAGAGCGTGAGCAGCAGCACAAGAGTTTTATGAGATGGATAATAATAATTAAATGTCTTATAATATCACAAATCGAACAAATGCAATTTCACAAAACTCGTAAATGTTAATGCTAATATGGAGCAGTTTGATAAGAAAGTCTGGCTGTCCAGATGAATGTACTGGACTTTGCTCAAAGGACCCTCCAGACATAAACTATTGATAAACACAGGGGGAAAGAAGATGAAGGTTAGCAAAAACACCTGATGGAATCAGTTAAATGTAAGTACTCATGTGACTGAAATGTTCTGTGGCTTTTAGACCATAACTATTGGCTTTATATAGTGTATAGCAAGCATTTAAGTTCATTTAGATAATTCAGATAATGTTTTGTTTTAATTAACAATTAAAACAAAACCTGTGTTAACAACTATCAATAACATGTTAGCAAGCTAAAGACAACCAGATTTACGATTATTATATGTAACATCAGATAAGCAAGTAAGAAGAGATGGGTTATTGCTTATTGAGTGGAGCAACACACATTGCTAAAAACGTAGCCTCCCTACATCTAAGCATTAGTGCCTATCTTTTGTAACTGAACAAGTAATTCTCTTTATCGTCAAAATTACAGTTAATTTCAACATTTACTCTGATAATGCAGTCCCATGCAAAGCATGCTGGGAACTACACAGCTGCTGCCCAGTTAGTTGTATGTCAACAAAAATAACTGATCTAAATTTTAACAAATTTACACGGAGTGAACAATGAAATTAATGAAACTGTTCAGCTCATTTTAACAGAGAATTCTGAACAAGCAGCAAAATCTGGTTTTTGAGTGTATAATGTAAGCTTGTTTCATGCCAAATACATATTTTCATCCACCAATGCTCTGTAACACTTTATTTTACAGGGGTCCTATTAATCCTCTTTTACCATGTCCTTGAATTTGTTTTTGGGCGGTGTACTAGAACAGATGCCTCTCATTGCTTGGTGGGTTCCCAAACGCATATAACACTTGACAATACTATGGATCACAAAACACTATTATACACCCAGACACTTATTTTATCTAACACACATACTTAGTCTACATGTCAATTTTGCACTAATATACCTGTACGTACAAAACTATCTATTGTAATATACCTGTACATACAAATTGTCAATTTGTATATTTTTATTCCTTATTTACCTTGTTCTATATTTTTATATTATTCTTTTTTATTATCTGTGTCCTGTCTTGTCACTGTCATTCTGTTACTCTGTGGAAGCTTCTGTCACGAAAGCAAATTCCTCGTATGTGTAAACATACTTGGCAATAAAGCTCATTCTGATTCTTCTGATTTCCTGTTATTTTTACATAAGTTACATTATACATACATTATCCCCATTCTGGCACAAACGGCTCGATTAGTTTCCGGGTTTGATGAAGGCCCGCCTTCCGAAAAATGAAATGTGTTTTGATTGGTTAGCTGTCCCAGTGCGTTTTGTGATTGGTGAACAGCTTAGACGGTGTTTCAGTACTGCCATGCAAAGCAGCAAGTTCCGTCTGCTCCGGTTTAGTTAAGGATGGTGTCAATATTACCATATCAATTTGAGCAGGTTTCAGACCCAGAGAATATTGAACAAGAGGATTGCGCAGAACCTTTGCACGCACGGATATTGCAAGACATATTAGAGTGGTAACGTTATTGTTGTTGTTGTTTTTTTGGCTAAATCACGTTTTAGATAGGATGTCAACAATCGCTTAAAAATAACTGCATTTACTATGTACAGATAAGTGCATATGTATTTTTTTATTGTTATTTAATTCTAACATTTTAACATGAATTGCAGTGAAACTGTTATACAACTGAATTTATTTATGCCATAGTCCAGTGTTTCCCAGGCGGCATATATATGCAAACTCATTCTCTGCCAGTAGGAGGCGCTGTTGGAGTGGTAGAGATCAAGGTTTCCCCGGTCACGGCTGTACACAAAGCAGCGCTCCACTCAAAAAAACACTGCTTTATCAGACATTACATGCAAGATTAAATGAAAATGACATCCAATTTTCTGAAGACAGTCGGTTTCCTTCAGAAATACAGTGATATAAAACACCCGCACTCAATGTATGGGAAAGATAAAACATCCCCCAAATGGAGCATGTACAATAAAAAAAAAAAAAAAAACAAGTAATTTGCCTAACCCGTCGCCAGCCCTAGGTGTTACACCTCAGAACGGACAGGGTTTCAATTGGTAATTTTTTGCATGAATGAACCCTCTACAGTATTCAAAATATAACTTAACTCTTAGGATCTGTATTATCTTTTAGTCTACTTTTGTAAGATTGAGACAGTTGTACCACTCGCTCTGAGACTATTCAAATGATACCAAACATGACTGTAAATCTTATTTGTATTCATGTAGAACATTATACTATTGACCATTCTCAGTGAACCAATTGGAGGGAGGATGGGTAAGGGGAAGGAAGTGGATGAGAAGGAACTGATGCATATGTGAGAGAGGCGTTTCTTGCACCTCCACTCTGTGGGGTGTCTCGAAGATGCCCGTGTATGTTTGTATTGTAATGTCTGTTTCTCAGGAGATCAAAATATCTGAGATTATTTTTATCCTAACAATGCTTAAAGAGTTTTGCTATAATACATGATTAAATGGTAACCTATTCTATAGACATTCAAATATATTACAAAAAATATTATTGGATATTGTTTAGCATAGTGAGGTCCAATAGTAAGGTTAAATCAACTGTAAGGTCAAAAACAACCATTCACTAAATTTGACTATTCTTACAAAACAGAGTAATATTTGAATTTCACTAACAAGATCACATGTGTGACAGCATCAAATTAGAAATAATTTATATTAAAGAGAACAACATAGTTTATATAATTTAATTCATCAGATGCTATTAAAATATAAACAAGCTGCACTCAATGAACTGAAACACTTCTGAAAAACCACCTTTATTAAGTAAATCTATAATTTATCAACTAATAAATCATTGGCTTCATTTTAGTAGTCAGTTGCCCTATAGTCCACTTAAATTATGACTTTAAACTTCAGTGATGACGCTATGATTTTCTATATTTCCCTCCCACAAAATCTACGATTTGCAATCTGTAAAATGACACCTTACTTGATCCACAACTTATAAACTCTATGTTTTAAAGTCGCCTCACACACTTCTACATGAATTAAAGTGACATCTGAAAGCAATCCAAGCACACCTCTCTCTCCGCTCAACTAATCTGAGAAAGAATATTGAAAACGTCATGAAGCTCTGTGGGACGTTATTAGTAAACCATGTCTGAACTTCGCCAGACCTTCTGTCTCATTTTCTCTCTGTGCCGAGCAGACATCACTTGGGAGGCATGAGAGCAGCAGGAGGAAAAAAAAAATCAGAATAAAGATTCAACGTGTAGGCCTGTTTTCGAAGTATATTTCGGTGGGCTGTGAGAAACATTAGCCTCAATTTTCAACAAAACAACGAAACACTTAGCGAAACCGGTTGACACTAAACACAAATTAATTAATTTCTTCGAGGCCAGGTCTTTTACCCGTAAACAGAAACGCTAATGAGATTCAGCTCTCGGAGGGAGATCACTGCCTCAGTCAGACCACCAAAAATTTAATTCAGATTCAAGAACAACAACAACAACACTGGCACAGAACTCCAAGCAGATATCAAAGCAGAAATTACTTGCAGATCAATGGCATCTCCTGAGGAAAAGTTGGCGAATAGCTTTGGATTAAAAGGCTCTGGTGTTTTTATTTGACCTTTCGTGGGGTTTTGCTAATCAATTGACAAAGATTCAGTGCAATTCATATTTGGGATTACCGGCGCACTCATCACTGCGTGAGTCATGCAGCTTTAACGGATCTTTTAGATGGTGTCTCTCATTATCGAGTGAGGGGAGGCCAAAAGTAATGCTGAAGATCTTCTGTATAATCACATCAGGTCAGACTTGCTAAGAACTTGTCCTGTGAAAAAGGTGAAATTAAATCCAGGGCTCTCCGCTTCCCTCCTTCATGCACACTCTCAGCTATTCCGTATCTCTCCAACCTCTTTCATGCTTCACGCTCGGGATTATCATATCAATCAGAATGACCTTATTACGAGAGGTAGAAGGAGCGCGAAAGGGACAAAACCAGAGAGAGAGAGAAAGAGCGAGAGAGTGCTAAACCCAGCCTGACTCATACCTGTGATCTTTTAATACTCAAGTACCACACACATATATGTGCACTTATGCCATAAATGGATAAAGGCCTTTTCACACTTGAAATTGTTAACCCTTAGTTGTCTTGTTCAGTTTTTCACAATTTGCATATATTTCATCCTCTTTCAGGGATTAATCCTGGGTAGTAAATTTGAAAGTTTTGAAAGAAAAAAAAAACTTTTATTGGAATTGGACCTTAAGATAAAGTGTGACCAAGATTTCTAGTTCAAAAATGTCGTTCAAAACTTACTATACATCAAAGAAGATTAAAAAATGCCATGTTTTCTACAAAAAAATATTAAGCAGTACAACTACATGTGTTTTCTACATTGACATTAATAATATAGATAAGTAATAAGTAATAATAAATGTTGCTTGAGTAAGAATCAGCATATTATAATAAGTTCCTTACTGAAGTATTGCTGCTGAAAAACAGCTTTGCCCATCAAGGAATAAATTTAATTTAAATATATTAAGATTGATTTTTGTGGGTGGTGTGTGTGTGTGTGGTGTGTGTGTTTGAGGAGAATAGAGAGAGAGGAGCGGAGGACATAACTTTACAATACTATTTCACAATATTACAGTTTTTTTGATAAGTCGTAAGACATAAGACAACATAAGAAATTTCTTATTTAAAAAAACAAAAATTCAAAAGTTTGAGGTTAGTAAGATTTTTAGAGTAGTTTAAGTGCAAAAGAAAATACTGCCATTCATTTGTTCTGCAAAACACACAAAAATTTATACAATTTTGAAGAATATTTTTGGGTCCCAAACTACAACATTAGACTTCACTGGTTTCATTCTATGGGCAAGATATAATTTACAATATTAATTATAAAAAATTAAAAAAAGAAGAAGTTTGGAACAGCATAAGAGCAATTAAATGATGACAGAATTCAGAATTTGGGTTTTATCATGACCAATGGTAAAACTTAGTGCTATACTGCTAAGCCACCTTTCAATATCACAAGTGTGAAAATTGCTTGACCTAGGTTTTGGGGGCAGTTGAAGCCAGAGGATTGGGGGAAAAGTCACAAAAGATATCTCCATAATGTCTTGCTTATTTCTGCTAGCACTGAGATGCAATCTGCGATCACCAGAGGTTTTAATATGAACATTTCACATCAAATTATCCCAGTTCTTCAATTTGTATCTGTTATTAAAGTTAGTGACTTTAGTAAGTGAAACATTACTGAGAACTCCATTAAATCTCTCAAGCTATAAAAAAGCAGCCCCTGAGCGTTAAAATGTTCCTCTGGAAAAGGATGTTAACCCAGGGTTAAGTATAATGTGAAAAGCCCTTAAGTTCACTTCACATTGCGTGTTGTTTGTGCTGCGTGGCTGAGCCTGAACTTCAGTGCGTTTTACAATTGTTGGCACATTAAAAAATCCTGCTGACTTCTTGATGGTCTGTTTATTTAATTTCGACTAGATTTTTGCCATTGTTTTTTCACTAAATATAGCATTCCTCATGGACAGGGCACACAATTTTACCTTCATCAAAACAAACAGCAAAACAGCTTCTGGCTATTAAACACTTACTCAGCAGTTTTACATTGTCTCTGTGGAGGGAGTCAGGAGCACGTTCAGTGTTTTTCCATTCAGTCTTCATCATTGGGCAATTATTGCTGGTAGATGCCCTGGGCAACAGAGCAGTGGTTCAAACATTCCCTAAAGCAGGTAAACTTTTGCAGGCTTGGATACAACACAACATCAGATTGCTGAGGAGCTTATTTTGTCAGGAAAGGGGAAGTTTGTCCCCTCTCTCCTGTGGATTTCTCCACAGCTCCCTCTCTCAGGGGTGCAGTGGCAATGCGGCAGGTCATCGCCTATCTCCAGCCACGGCCCGTGAGCTCTTGTCCTGAAGGCATGCATGTTGGTTGCAAAACAGCACGCTCCATGAGGACAAGGACCAGAGCAAGCAGAAAATGATGCAATGTGCACTCAGCCTCCAAATGACCCTCTTCTCTCACAATAGTTCTCAGCTCTTTAGTGCACTTCTGTTAAGGCCAAATCCCCATCACAATCCTCTGAGTCTGAGCTATCCATTAATACAGAATTCAGCTGCTGATCAGAGATCCTTTTTTTTCTTGGCAATGGCCAAGGGTGTGATTTAGTGCAGGCAAAGCTGGTCTGAGATCAGCGTTTTAGGGTAATATTCTCCCAAGGCATTCCCAACTCTGAATCTGTTTTAGAGCTCGTATTAGTGCAGTTACAGTGAGACAGAGACAGAGAGAAAAGAAACTTGAAATGACTGTGCGGCCTGGACAATTGATGTTGTTTGTTTGCTTTTGCATGATTATTGACCTTTGTGTTTGTGTTTTAAAGAAAGTAGCCAATACTGTTAAACAGGGGGAAAAAAACGTTAAGTGTTAAAAGTAGAAAAAAATGTCTAAAAAAATAGAATGAACAATGTTTCAGGCAACAAAAAAGGGGATAAAAATTAAATGAAATAAAAACTAAAGAAAAATTAAAAATGCCATTTAAATATATTCATTATAAATTTAATATATGAATTATATATATACATAATTCATAAAATTAATTAAAAAAACAATATATATATGGTTTTGACACACACCTTCCAGGTGCGCCCTAGACACATCATCAATGATGTAACCTGGGGTCATCGGGTGTTTCTGATCTTTCAACATCATACACCCTCGGCCAGGCGACCCAGCCAGGGGTGACCAGAGGTAGCTTGTGTAGTCCACGGATCGCCCCTTTTGATCCACAGCCATCTTGATGCCTTCTCAGTGGCATCCATGATGTTTTTGATTGCTTTATTCTTGTGCAGTCCCCTGATTCCCAAGAGCTTGAGGGCCCTACATAACGACTGGCCGGCAAAACCTCGGCAGCCAACATCAATGGGGAGGCAGCGGGTCTTCCATCCCCTGTCACGGCATTCGCCTGCCAACTCCTCGTACTTGGCCCTCTTCCATTCAAACGCCTCTTCCATCCGGTCTTCCCAGGGCACAGTTAATTCAAGTAGAACCACCTGCCTTGATGATTCTGAAAATAGTACCATATCAGGCCTAAGCGTGGTTGTGGCGATGGTTTCTGGGAATTTAAGCTGCCTTCCCAGATCAACCTTTAGCTGCCAGTCTCGAGCTGTTGCCAGGAGTCCACCCGCTGGGTTCCTGCTCCCTGATGGTTTCTCTCCTGCCTTAACAAATGTGATTGCACGTTGTGCTGGCTGCTGGTACTTGCTGAGAGAGATCCCTGTGCTGATAGTTCCAGCGATTACCCTTAGCACCTGATTGCGGCACGCCCCTCTCCCAGGGCCTTGGGGCAGCAGCTTAATATGTGCTCCAGGGATCCTCTTTTTTGGCATAGGAGGCATGCAGGGGTGTCTTTCAGGCCCCAGGAGAAGAGGTTGGTTGGACTGCGGAGGACATCGTAGACTGATTGGATAAGGAACTGGATCCAGTATGGCTCCGCTTTCCACAACTCAGTCCATGAGATCTTTCGGTCTGTCGCTTGTTCCCATCGAGTCCACACCCCTTGTTGTCGCATCCCCACCATCCTACTAATGCGCCTTTCCTCCACCCCTGCTCGGATTTCTTCTTGGACCAGTTGATGCTTGTCCTTTCCCCAGGCATTGTCGTACCGGGGTTTATGTTTACAGCCAAGCCCTGCCGCATCCTGGGGCCACTCTCCCCACCAGCACACTGTACCACAGCTGCACCTCAGCCTGGTCAACTGCCTCCTAGGCCCTCCACTTCCTACCCGTCCTCACCACGGTGCCAGCTGAGGAAAATTTGGTGTCAGTGGATTCTCTGTACAGCAGCACCTCTCTTGCTTGGGAAACCATAAATTCCTCCGACAGGCTACTGAAGTGGAGTTGTAGCTTGTTCTTCTTTCCGTATAAGGCTATACTGGTGATACTGCGAGGGAGACCCGACCACCTACGTAAAGAGTGGCTGATCTTCCTCTCAAATCTCTCGACAGTGGTTAAGGGGGATGTCTTAAACCAGCAGTGGCCAGAGGAGTTGCGGCAGAATGCCATGCTGGTAAATCCAGGCTTTGAACTTCCCTGGCAGCCCTGACTTGTCCACTGCAGCAATCCAGGCGTGCAACTATTTTCCAGTTTCATGAAGTGCGGCTGTGTCCTTAAATGTTCTGTTAAAGACTTTTCCCAGGCTCTTAACTGGCTTCTCATGATTGCTGGAATTATTAGATATAAATATATATAATAAATATATATTATATATATCTATTATATATATATATATATATATATATTACATACACACTATTTCAAAGTTTTGGATCAGTAAGACTTGTAATGTTTTTTTAAAGAAGTCTTTTACGCTAATCAAGGCTGCATTGATTTGATCAAAAATACAGAAAAAAAAACATTAATCTTGCAAAATCTTCTTACATCTCCAATAATGGTTTTTTTATATACTTTAAAATATAATTTATTTATATGATGCAAAGCTGAATTTCCATCAGCAATTACTCCAGTATAAAGTGTCACATGATCCTCAGAACTCCTTCTATTGCTGATTTATTATTATTATCAGTGTTGGAAACAGTTTTGCTGCTTAATATTTTTTTTTTTGGAAACTGCCATACTTTTTTCAGGATTCTTTGATGAATAAAAAGTTCAAAAGAACAGCATTTATTCAAAATATCACAGGTTCCAAAAAAATATTAAGCAGCACAACAGTTTCCAGCACTGATAATAAATCGACATATTAGAATGATTTCTCTCCCTCTGGAGGTACCGCAAAAACAATTTAAGGAATGGGATGGTTTGATTTCAAGGTTTGTCTGGAATTGTAGAAGACCTAGGGTAAAGTTTAAAACATTGCAGTTGACAGAAGAAAAGGGATGGAGAGCTCTAACATGTCTTCAGGATTATTATTATGCTGCACACTTGAAACCCTTAGTATGCTGGTGTATACCAAGCTATGAATCAAGGTGGAAAAACCTAGAAGTTTCACAGATAGATACACATATACAGTCGATACTAGGAAATAAAAATCTAGCTGAAAGGAACTATAACAGATTGAATACTTGGACTGTATTTGCATTGAGGGTATGGTTAGGGTATTGAAGAAGTCACAATTAGAGAAACAAGCTGGAATAATAAGCTGGATAGCATTTGACCCAGGTTTTGAGTCGGCTAGGATGGATGACAGATTTAAACAATGGGTTTGGAGAGGTATCACATCTTATTGTTCAGTCATCTCCAATGGAAAACTACAGTTATCAGTTCATTTCAAATACATTTGGACTAGAAAAACAGCACTTTTATAGATATCTGCAAGTTAGAGATTATTTTAACAAAACAGTTAAAAGTATATTGACGGATGATTATAATTTAATTACAATATTTTCAAATGAATATACATTAGAAGATAACAAAAAGCTGGTTTCAAGATTATATGAATTTATACAAGCATCTAGAAACCATTCATCAATATACATAAAAAAAATGGGAGAAAGAGTCTCACTCTAAAATAACAGATGAACACTGGACATATTTATGTGTAATACAGGCAAATACTACAAGCTCAAGGCCCTGGAGGGAATTTGGATGGAAGAATTTAGTATGATTTTTTATAACTCCCAAATTAACAGCTTTATATACAGGCAAACAGAACCGTGGCTTTTGTTGGAGGCAATGTAAAACACCGATGGATAATCATTGTCATATTTTTTGGGCATGTCCGAAAATTTTTATTTTTTTGGCAAGAAGTATCAGTTGAAATTGAAAAGATAATAGGAGTAAAGTTCGACTATTTGTTTATTTATATCTAGGGAAAATACTAGAAACTGTTTTAGACAAGGATGAATACTTATTAAAGATTCTTTTAGCAAGAAGTAGGAAAGCCATAGCTCGTAAATGGTTGCAGATTGACCCCCCAACAAGGGATCAGTGGTTAGGGATTGTAAATGAAATATACTCAATGGAGAGACTTACATTTATATTAAGCTTTGGGGAAAAAATGGATTATGTACACAGACCATTGATGAAAGTGTGATATTGTACAGTATATCAAGATGTTGGAAATATTCTGTGATTTGACATTGTAACACCCATGATGACTTTTTGTTCTTTGTTCTCAATTAAAAAAAAGTATTATATAGATATATATATTTAAAAAAAAAATTTGAAGGATCATGTGACCCTGAAAGACTTGAGTATAATGCTGAATTCAGCTTTGCCTCACAGGAAATTTTATTTTACATCATAATAATTTTCACAATATTAAAATTTTTTCCCTGTATTTTTGATTAAATCAATGCAAGTTCGATGAGCCTAAAAACTCCTTTAAAAACATTAAGAATTGTTACTGACCCCAAACTTTTGACAGTAGTGTGTGTGTGTGTGTAGATACAGATATATATATATATATATATATATATCTATATTATACAAATTATTAGTTATATATCTATATATAATTATTATTTTTTTAATATAATATTTTTAATCAAAAGCACACAAAAAACAGGGTAAAACACTGCAATAAACACGGCAATAAACATAGAAATTTAAAATAAAACTCCCTATTATACACGGATAAGAACTGATAAGAAAATAAGAATAAACTGTATTACTATAAAACATAAACATAAAATAAAAGTACCGGTATATGTACTTGATTGTTTGAATAAAATAAATTTTCAACAGAAATGACATGGTTAATATTTTTACTAAGAAAATGCATAATATTTGTTTAAAAAATGTATTATAATATTTCACTGTTTGGTAACTGTATATGGCAAGATACGTAAAGATAACTTATAGACAGTTAACCAGTTAAAAGGTTCTTACTTTTTTTCTGTTTCTGTTTAAACTACAAATATTTTAGAGTGCACTGTAAATTAGTTGTGACTCAATCTACAGGTTGAGTTTGCTTTAGAATATTTCTTTAGCTGAATTAGATTATTTACCCTCTTGTGGCCACAAAGTTTCCATTACAAATAAAAAGAAAACCTAGTTGGAAGAATAAAGTTGCTTTAAATATAAACAATTTCTCTCAAAATCTAAAAACTGATTGCAGTATTAGTAAAGCTTATGCCCTCTGATGCAAAAACATCTGGTGTAATTTGGTGTGGCCTAACACAGTTCTCCTCAAAGGACTGAGACAGGGCACAATTTACAGGGCACCAGCCTGCTGCAATACACTGATTTTACACAGAAATGTAAATATAACTGTTGTCTTCAAGTTCTATATATTCATTTTGATTTCTGGGGCTGAAGTGAAGCTGTTTGCATTTCAAAGGCAGCAAAGCAGCGTGTGAGGGCTAAAATATTCTCAGCAAGCAGAGTACAGCTCCATTCCACCAGTAACAAATTACCTCCCTCTCCCTCTCCCCTCACACACACACACACACACACACATTTACATACACACTGCACATGAGTTCACATGCTGCAGTTTTAATACAATGCGGTTATCCTGTAAATGGGAGATACTATAGAAATATTATTCATACACACATATATCATGTGGAGAATACAAATCGTGAGTCCAGAGAGCCACACGGCACCCCAGGTCTCATCTGCTCTGAGCAGCAGCGTGAAGCTGTGAGGGTTTCTGCGGTGAAGGACACGTTTGAATAATGTTTGTGTGCGAGTATTAGTGTGACTTGTCAATAACAGAGTGAAGTTGATATTGGGCCAGCAGGAATGAGTGACTGTGACAGTGAGCAACGTGAGGAAGAGACCTTGGAAGGAGAAACATCCTCTCTCTCACACACACACACACACACACACACACACACACACACACACACACTCTCTCTCTCTCTTTAACAGCTCGCACCTATCATAAACATAAAATAACACTGATTTCCATATTACTTACCATTCTCTTAAAGGGGTCCTAGTATGCTCTTTTACAAAGTCTTGATTTAGTTTTTGGGGTGTACTAGAACATGCTCTCATACACATTATTTTTCACATATTTTACATTATTACAAAACCTCTCTCCCCAGGTTGGCCAAACGGCTCGATTACAGGGCATCTCAATAAATTAGAATGTCATGGAAAAGTTCATTTATTTCAGTAATTCAACTCAAATTGTGAAACTCGTGTATTAAATAAATTCAATGCACACAGACTGAAGTAGTTTTAGTCTTTGGTTCTTTTATTGGGAGGATTTTGGCTCACATTTAACAAAACCCACCAATTCACTATCTCAACAAAATTAGAATACTTCATAAGACCAATTTTTAAAAAAACATTTTTAGTGAATTGTTGCCTTCTGGAAAGTATGTTCATTTACTGTACATGTACTCAATACTTAGTAGGTGCTCCTTTTGCTTTAATTACAGCCTCAATTCGGCGTGGCATGAAGGTGATCATTTTGTGGCACTGCTGAGGTGGTATGGAAGCCCAGGTTTCTTTGACAGTGGCCTTCAGCTCATCTGCATTTTTTGGTCTCTTGTTTCTCATTTTCCTCTTGACAATACCCCATAAATTCTCTATGGGGTTCAGGTCTGGTGAGTTTGCTGGCCAGTCAAGCACACCACACCATGGTCATTTAACCACTTTTGGTGCTTTTGGCAGTGTGGGTAGGTGCCAAATCCTGCTGGAAAATGAATCAGCATCTTCAAAAAGCTGGTCAGAAGGAAGCATGAAGTGCTCCAAATGTCTTGGTAAACGGGTGCAGTGACGTTGGTTTTCAAAAAACACAATGGACCAACACCAGCAGATGACATTGCACCCCAAATCATCACAGACTGTGGAAACTTAACACTGGACTTCAAGCAACTTGGGCTATGAGCTTCTCCACCCTTCCTCCAGACTCTAGGATCTTGGTTTCCAAATTAAATACAAAACTTGCTCTCATTTGAAAAGAGGACTTTGGACCACTGGGCCAAATGTCCAGTTCTTCTTCTCCTTAGCCCACAGACAACATATTCCTCTGATGTTGTCTGTGGTTCAGGATTGGCTTAACAGGATGAATACGACAACTGTAGCCAAATTCCTTGACACGTCTTTGTGTGGTGGCTCTTGATGCCTTGACCCCAGCCTCAGTCCCATTCCTTGTGAAGTTCACTCCTAGGTTCACATTCTTGAATTGATTTTGCTTGACAATCCTCATAATGCTGTGGTTCCTCTCGGTTGGTTGTGCATCTTTTTCTTCCACACTTTTTCCTTCCACATCATGCTTGGTTACAGCACTCTGTGAACAGCCAGTTTCTTTGGCAATGAATGTTTGTGGCTTACCCTCCTTGTGAAGGGTGTCAATTATTGTCTTATGGACAACTGTCTGTTCAGCAGTCTTCCCCATGATTGTGTATCCTAGTGAACCAAACTGAGAGACCATTTTGAAGGCTCAAACCTTTGCCGGGTTTTGAGTTGATTAGCTGTTGGCATGTCACCATATTCTAATTTGCTGAGATAGTGAATTGGGGGTTTTCATCACATTAAAAGAACCAAAGACTTAAACTACTTCGGTCTGTGTGCATTTAATTGATTTAATACACGAGTTTCACAATTTGAGTTGAATTACTGAAATAAATGAACTTTTCCACAACATTCTAATTTATTGAGATGCACCTGTAGTTCCGGCTTTGATGAAGGTCCGCCTTCCGAAAAACTAAATGTGTTGTGATTGGTTAGCTTTCCCAGTGCGTTGTGATTGGCGAACAGCTTAGACGGTGTTTCAGTACTGCCACGCCCCTTGCTCCGTCTTTTAACAAAAGCTTTTTGGCGAATCCGGCAGGCACTTTACTCCCTGGTGTTGTGGAAGCTGTCCTCAGTAAAATGCGCAGCACACAATAGCAAATTGGGGTTATAATGCTCAGGAACAGAGTTAAAAAGTAAATTGCAACCACTGTTTCCTGACATCATCCGCTTTCGGAAGCCCAAACAAAGACGCTTGGGCACGGAGGTGAAAAAAACAGTGTTTCAGGAGGTCGCACACCGGACGAGAAGTGCAGCGTCGCGCCACGTCTTTAAAATTCAAATACATTATTTTCTATGAGTGTAGGCACACCGGCGGCGCTGTTCGGTGTCTGTCTTCGGCGCCCAGCTACGTCGTGTTTGTACTTTTATAAGAATTGTTCTAGACCAGCGGTTCTCAATTCCAGTCCTCGCGTACCCCCGCTCTGCATGTTTTGCACGTCTCTCTTTGTTAACACACCTGATTCAGATCATCTCGTTAGAAGTGAGCTCCGTGCATGAACTGTGTTCCAATTGGCATGGTCCCTACACAGTGTCCATTGCTCCCTACTCCCTGAGCAGGGGAAATCCGTTCACTTCAGAATATTCATTTACAAATTTGCGCTGCGCCGCTGACTGCAGCGTCTTCACACACAAATGAAACTTGTGGGACATAATATACCTCTGTAAATTAGTACAATTTAAATTCACGTCTCGCACACACTTTAAATGCCCTTTGTATGGAACATATACGCTCCCTTCAAACTGGAATCATGGCGGAATATCCGGTAATGTCCACTTCGCAGGGCACTTACAGTCAAATATAATAAACGTATGAAGCAATAAGAGAAACACACAAAATGTACAGAGCGGGGGTACGCGAGGACTGGAATTGAGAACCGCTGTTCTAGACATACCAAAAATTTGAGGCTACAGCACAGCAGCTCTTCTTCTTCGTCGTCTCGTCTGATGCGCCAACTCAACCAAACTCTAACCACACCCTTACGCGTCGAGTCGCTTTGGAAACGCCCTTGCGTGACCGCTTTCTGAAGCACGTGTCAAATCCGTCCAATGGAGCAGCGGTGACGTCACGAGCAGGGTGACGTAAGCTCCAGAAAGCATAAAAGCACATCCGGCCGGGCACAAACAGCTTCGATGAAGTAGCGCCTGCAGGGATGCAGGGAGTATGGCAAAGAGACGCAGCGTCTCGTTCCCTTGGGGAACCATGATTACATTGTAACCTAGAGACGTTCCCCTTCAGGAACTCGAGCTGCGTCGAGTCGCTTTGGGAACGAGAATACCCACTGCGCCATACTACCAAGTCCCTGCCTGTGTGTGTATCCTATGAGCACATCACGAAGAGAGAACTTGGAAACCTGGGGTAGAAGCCAGATCTAGGTTGTAAAAGCAGACAAAAGTGTGCAGAGAGGACCAGCCCGCCACAGCACAAATATCCTGCAAGGCCACACCCAAGCTGAAAGCCTTGGAGGTCCGCCATACTCCTGGTCAAAAAAAAAAAAAAAAACGAGTGCGCTCTGACCCCCATATGTGATGGGAGGCCAGAGGACTCGTAGACTAGTGAGATGGCCTCGACCACCCACATACTCATGGTCTGCTTGGTCGCCGGGGATCCCTTCTTTGGCGGACCAAAATAAACAAAAAGCTGATCCGCCATATGCCACGGGGCAGCTCTGTGTGCGTAAGCGTCCAGTGCTCGAAATGGCAGAGCAGATTACGCCCTTCTTGCCTACTTCCTGTACTGAGGAGTACAGCATGCCTTAAGTACTATTGGACCCTGGGCAGAGTGGGGCACACTTAGGGACATAACCCTGCCCTCGGTAAGGAATGCCCTAACCCATGCCTGAGCGAACACCAGAGAACAGAGAGTGCCTGAAGATCCCCGATCCTTTTTAGTGAGGAAATAGCGAGGAGAAAGATGGTCTTGAGCCTGAGAAACTTGACCAAACTTCTTCTATGGGTTCAAAGGGGGCATTGCATGAGCCCTCCAGAACCACAGCCAGGTCCCATGAGGGCACCTTGGTGCGCTGTACCGGCCTCAGCCTCAGGGTGCCACGGAGGAACGAGTGATAAGTGGGTGTCTTCCCAATGATTGACCACCCAGAAGGGTGTGGTAAGCAGCTAAGGCCGCCACGTATACCTTCAGAGTGGAGGGAGATAACCCTGCGGAGAATCGCTCCTGCAGAAACTCCAGAACTGTACCAATTGGGCAGTTGACTGGGTCCTGCATTCGCTGTCCGCACCATGAAGCAAAAAGGTTCCACTTCAAGGCATACTGTTTCCTAGTGGCGGGAGCTCTGGACTGGAGTATAGTCTCAACAACCTCAGATGCTAGGAGCTGTGCCCCCTCAGGGGCCATGCCCACAGCTTCCATAACTCCGCCGATTGATGTAGGAGACCACCGATGTGTTGTCTGTGCGGACAAACACATGATGCCCCCTTAGGTCTGGAAGGAAGTGTGTCAGAGCTCGAAACACGGCCAGCATTCCCCGGCAGTTGATGTGCCAAAGAGATGATGGCCTTCCCACAGACCCTGGGCAGAGCGGCCACTCATGACCGCTCCCCAGCCCGTGAGAGAGGCATCCGTCGTTAGCCTTACGCGACGACAAGGAGCCCCTAACGTCGGGCCTTGAACCAGGAACCAACGTTTCTTCCAAATTATCTCAGCGGCCCGAAGGCTCGTCGGAGCTCAATGAGCCCTGAAGCACCGAGGTGGCAGGGGTATCATTGAACCTCCGTGAGGGCACTGAGGAGAATTGTGCCATCGCCGCTTGACCTTGATGCATGCAAAGCGGATTCCCCCTCGGGGAAAATCCTTTGGTTTTGAGCCACCACTGCAAGGGTCTCATGTACAGCAGGCCAAAAGGTATCACGTTGGACGCCGCTGCCATCAGGCCCAACAGCCTCAGAAACTGTTTGACAGTGAGTGACTGGCCTTCTCTTATTCTCGTGACTGTCGTGAGGATTGACTCATTCGAGCAGGAGACAGACGTGCCTGCATCGAGGTTGATCCCACAAACGAGCCATGCGAGAGCGGATGTGTGCGTCAGCGATAGCTCGCAGTTGATGACAATCAGCTGCTCGAAAGCGAAGCCGTGCAAGGACTTCGCTCCTAACAAACGAACCAACATCGTTGTCTCCAGATATCGTGGGCAGGGAGAAACACAGCGTTTGTAATGCCGTTCGCTCGCCATAGCTTTCTCATTGTTTTATATATATGAGTGCTTGTGCGGACAGACACCAGTAAATAGACAGACACATACACAGAGCGCTACTGAAGGGCAGAAGCTGGTTTGCGCCCGGCCGGATGTTCTTTTATGCTTTCTGGTGCTTACGTCACCCTGCTCGTGACGTCGCGCTGCTCCATTGGACGGATTTGACACGTGCTTCAGAACGCGGTCACGCAAGGGCGTTCCCAAAGCGACTCGACGCAGCTCGAGTTCCTGAAGGGGAACACTATGACTTCAGTTTCCTGTCACATGATCCTTCAGAAATCATTCTAAAATGCTGATTTGCTGCTCAAGAAACATTTATTAATATCAATGTTGAAAACAATTGTGCTGCTTAATATTTTATGTGGAATTTTCTTTCAAAAATGTCTTTACTGACACTACTCTAAAACAGAAATGGGCTTCCGACACCTCATGTTGTCCCAAAGTCTTTTGACTTTCTTTCTTCCATGAAACACAAAATTGATCTCAAAATATTCATTTCTAAATAATAAAAGTGAAGACAGTCTGGGCCTGTCAAGCTCCAGAAATGCAAAAATGGTACCATAAAAATATCATAAAAATAGTCCACATGACTTGTGCACAATATTCAAGTCATACGATAGCTTTGTGTGAGGAACAACCCAAAATTTAAGTCATTCTTAAGCATGTTTAAGCAATGGTTGATTCATCAACGAATCATTCTTTTCACTCTATTTTTAATCAGTTCCAGCTCGAAAAAAACAAACTGAATGATTCGTTCACGAATAAACTGATATGATTCTCGAGCTGACTTTCTTTTCAAAATATCTTCTTTTGTGTTCCACAGAACAAAGGTTTGGGACGACATGAAGGTGAGTAAATGATGACAGAATTTTCATTTTTGGGTGAACTATGACTTTACTCACTGAAAGAGAAGATTGTAAGTGAATAATTGACTTAAATAACAGTATGTTTCTTATGCAAAACTATTGTGTAATATCTACTGAAAAACTACTGTATAATGTTACCTTAATTGGGCTTTTTGGAGCTTGTTAAACAGGTTTATATCAATGTGAGGCAGGGCGAGTAAATAATTTTCATTTTTGGCTGCACTGTCCCTTTAAGGTGTCTGTTTTTGAGTCTATAACTCAAGTGCCAAAACTGAATTAGTACAGACAGACTTTACTCCCTCAGCCCAGATGCATGCGCTCCGTCCCCACACACACATGCTCAAAAACACTCGCCATACCCTAGACTTAACCACACCGACATACAAATCACTCCAACACACCCTTCACGCACTTCCTTCAGGCCAATGGCATATGCACACAGCCCAAAATAGATTCCTTCTGCCAGGGTTTGTAAATGAGAGCCTGCTCTATCCTCACAGTGTTGGTTTGTAAACAACTTTATATTCATAAAGACTTTAGCCTTGGAGCAGAAGAGAGAGGGGCTGAACATGAAGGGTGATGCGGCATCAGTGATGTCAGGATTACAAATGAACACAAGCGCTCTGTAATGGACATGAAGGGAGGCAGGGCGAGAGAGAGACACAGTCAGCATGTGTATGGATCTACTCGTCTAGACCGTGCCTCTTCTGTCTGCAAGCAGATGTGATATTTGTCAAAGTCAGCGGCACTGGGTAGGGCAGTATGTCACAGCGGGCGGAGGGCTGAAGGAATAATATTTAAGGTGAGACAAGCCCTTAAAGGAATACACACTGAGACCGTGATGCCTGGATTTGTAGCTCTTGACCTGCACAATTCCCTCCATACTGAGAATATCTGTCCACTAACCATCATTCTTTACACAAGGCTGTGTGTGTCTTAGCCTTTGACACTGATCCACAGGTCACGTCTAATCTAAGGCGTTTTAATGGCATGTCCAGGTTGTAAGTAGGGCCGGGGTGATGGCTAACACTCTGTGTTGATTAATAATCACTCGAGGCACAACATATAATAATCATTGCTCTCATTTAAAATGCTGAGAAGACTTAAAGGTCTTACCTGATGATGTCATAAAAAGCTTGAAGGGATATTCAGTACATGTCAGGCTCAATAGGCAGCAGATGTGGCGTAATGTTGATGACCCAAAAAAGAATTTCCTCTCGTTTCTTTTTTAATGTCTCTCATCTCTCATTTAGTGTGGTAAAAAAAAAAAATTAAGTAGTTTCTTTCTAATCTCTTTTATTGTCTTTTTGAAAAAAAAAGAAAGAAAGAAAGAAAAAACAATGAGTGTTAGCATGATTTTAGTGGGGGGGGGGGATTCTTTCTCATTTCTTTCATTGGCATAATGTTGATGCCCAAAAAATTAATTCCCCTAAATTCTATCTAATCTATCTCTCTTTCAAAAAAAACAAAACAAAACAATTTTCTTTAATTTCTTTTGCAGTCTTTTTGTTGTCACAGTGGAAGTGATAAGGCCAATCCATAAACATTAAAATACTCACTGCTTAAACAGTACAGTAGCAGAAACAAACAATATGAGCGTTAACATGATTTATTGTGGATTTTTTCTTTTCTTTTTTTTCTAATTACTCTCATTGTCTTCAAAAATAGGGGTGAAACGATGGAAGTGAATGTGGCCAATCTGTAAAAGTTAAAATACACAATATGACTGTTTTTTTTACTTACTAACCTTTTCTGTGTAAAGTTATCGATTTTATAATCTTGTTGCCTTGAAAACACCATAAACCTAAAATGACGGTAAAAATTAGGAGAAGAGAAAGAGTTTTTTTCTTACATTACTATATAAACTTCACATTATTGCTTTTAAATCCTTTAAAAAAAATTAACTACACTGCACAAAAAATTAAAGGAACACTTTTTAAATCAGAGTATAGCATCAAGTCAATTAAACTCCAGGGATATTGATCTGGTCAGTTAAGTAGCAGAGGGGGTTGTTAATCAGTTTCAGCTGCTTTGGTGTTAATTAAATTAACTACAGGTGCACTAGATGGGCAACAATGAAATGACCCCCAAAACAGGAATGGTTTTACAGGTGGAGGCCACTGAATTTTTTTTCCCTACTCATCTTTTCTGACTGTTTTTCACTAGTTTTGCATTTGGTTAGGGTCAGTGTCACTACTGGTAGCATGAGGCGATACCTGGACCCACAACTCCAGGATGGTACATCAATACGTACCATTGCCAGAAGCCTTGCTGTGTCTCCCAGCACAGTTTCAAGAGCACAGGCAGTTACTCTAGGAGAGCTGGATAGGGCCGTAGAAGGAGGGCCGGTATCTGCTCCTTTGTGCAAGGAGGAACAAGCTGAGCACTGCCAGTGCCCTACAAAATGACCTCCAGCAGGCCACTGGTGTGAATGTCTCTGACCAAACAATCAGAAACAGACTTCATGAGGGTGGCCTGAGGGCCCAACGTCCTCTAGTGGGCCCTGTGCTCACTGCCTGGCACCGTGGAGCTCGATTGGCATTTGCCATTGAACACCAGAATTGGCAGGTCTGCCACTGGTGCCCTGTGCTTTTCACAGATGAGAGTAAGTTCACCCTGAGCACATGTGACAGACATGAAAGGGTCTGGAGAAGCCGTGGAGAATGTTATGCTGCCTGTAACATCGTTCAGCATGACCAGTTTGGTGGTGGGTAAAAGATGGTCTGGGGAGGCATATCCATGGAGGGACGCACAGACCTCTACAGGCTAGACAATGGCACCCTGACTGCCATTAGGTTTTGAGATGAAATCATTGAACCCATTGTCAGGCCCTACGCTGGTGCAGTGGGTCCTGGGTTCCTCCTGGTGCACGACAATGCCTGGCCTCATGTGGCGAGAGTATGCAGGCAGTTCCTGGAGGATGAAGGAATTGATACCATTGAATGGCCCCCACACTCGCCTGACCTAAATCCAATAGAACACCTCTGGGATACCTCTGGACCTCAGACTGTCCAGGAGCTCAGTGATGCCCTGGTCCAGATCTGGGAGGAAATACCCCAGGACACCATCGTCTCATTAAGAGCATGCCCCGACGTTGTCATGTATGCATTCATTCACATGGGGGCCATACAAACTACTGAGTACCATTTTGAGTTGCTGCAATGAAATTTCAGCAAAATGGACTAGCCTGCTGCATCATTTTTTTTTCAATTTGTCTTTGAATTCAGCCCTCTGTAGGTTCATAATTTTCATTTCCATCAAACGATGTGGCATCCTTTCGTTCCTAACACATTCCCCAGTCCATATCAGTATAGATATCCAGCATGATATTTTTCCCCATTTTCCCCATTGAGATCTGATGTGTTTTCAAAGTGTCCCTTTAATTTTTTTGAGCAGTGTTTATGTCCCTTACCATAACCTCAATATTTATTTATTATTTTCCAAGAAATTAATGGACAAGCCTAAATTTGATTGATTGACTGATTGACAATCATGTCACAAATGCTGCATTGAACCTGGAATTTTCCTTTTAAGCTTCTGTTTCAAGACTCATTGACGAGTATAATGCTTATTGATGTCAGAAAAACACAGAAATGTTGTGCTCCTGGGGTCATTGCATATTGCACACTGATGGCCCGCAGTGGTTTATTGGTTTCATGGACAATATTCAGTTTCCAATCACACAAATAACCTCCTCTGATGATGTTATTCTAACTCAGAAAAGTTAGAATAATCAAGACAGGCGATTGCGCGCTCTCGTTCTCTCAATTCCAGATGGTGCTTTTCTCTCCAGCTGTCTCTGCCACATCAGCCTTAATGAAGGCTAACGGCCAAATTACAGCCCTCCTCCACTTGTCTATTTTTCTTCCCCCCTCTCTTTCTCTCCCCCCGTGCCTTGTTATCACCTCATATTTGACGCTTCCTAAATTTGCCTGTTACATCTTATACAGCAGAGAATAATACTGGCTTTCTTGACATCTCACTCACTTTCCCACCTTCCACCACTCTCATTTGTTTTGTACAGAGAGCCCAGATTGATTTAGGGAGAGACAAAATTGTGTGTTTATGGATTCAAAAACTAATAACTAGCTAGATATAGCTCTGGTGAACAGTGTTAATTGCTTATTCTTCCCCTGTTGCTGAGCGTCTTTTTGTTTCTACAGCTGTACAAACATGAATTATTTAAAACTAATGAACACATAAATAAATAACCCCCCAGTCCGCATTTCAGAGTGATTGATTCACTAGAAGGTGAAACAATAAAATCCCTCCCCTATCCAATAACCCTTTATCTTTTCTCATAAACCTCTTGCTTTCTCCCTGGATGTGTTGAGGAACCATTTTAGAACAAGCTTATGGCTCAGCTCAGATTTTATGGATTGTATGAATTCTGGAATGAACTGAGGGGCAACATATGAAACCTTATTTCATACAAGACAGCTGAAATATAAGAAGTATCATCTAAAAAGCAGAGCATACGGAAGACCTGATGGTCTGTCTGTCTGTCTTTCTGACTATTAATTTTTTTTTTTTTTTACAAATTAATTATTAGCTATTAATTCAATATTATCATAGGATTACATTTTTTTACTTTTAATAATTTTAAATAAATTTCATAATATAATATAATGTATCATCATTATAATATTTTTTTTATATATATATATATTTATATATTTATATTTATATATATATATATATATATCTATATAGATATAGATATAGATTATAAATGTATATATTATTCTAATACCATACAATACAATACATACATATAATATACTATAAATAATTATAGGCCGAATATATTAATGTTGAGCAATCATTCACATTAAATAATGCCGATTTAAAATGTATGATTATTGTGGCATTGCCGGTGAAAATTTCCCACTGGGTACGAATGCAGGCACTTGTTAAAATGTGATCTGTGCGGTCACATCATGACTCACACATACAGTACAGCATCACTTTGAAACCTTGACACCACAGCAGGCGGTGGATGTGGGTGGAGCAGAATTATGTAACATGCTGGAAATGACAGTGTTGACAGGGTCAGCAAGGTTATGGAGGTCAGAATGGAGATGGGCCTTTAAATAAGGGTGTAAACTGGTGTTAAGAGTGCTAAAGGATTGTGGGGCAGCCGTCTCAAATATCACTGATTCTAAATGAATAAAGTAAAAAAAAAAGATCTGTTCCCCTTCAGGAACTCGAGCTGAGTCGAGATTCGCTTTGGGAACGCCCCCTGCGTGACCACGTTCTGAAGCACGTGTCTAATCCGTCCAATGGAGCTGCGAGACGTCACGAGCGGGTGACGTCAGCACCAGAAAGCATAAAAGGCGCATCCGGCCAGGCACCACCCAGCTTCGATGATCTCCAGCATCCGGCTCTGGGTATGTGTCTGTTTTTACCGTTGTCCTGTCCCGGAAAAAAGCCCAAGCACTCATATATATATATATAAACAATGAAGAGTCTATGGCGAGCGAACGGCAGTACAACGCTGTGTTCCCTCCCTGCCCACGATATCTGGCGGCGGGGGATACATACGATTTGTGTGTCGTTTGTTTGGGAGTGGAGCATGCACGGTCAGCTTTCGAGCTGCTGATTGTCATCACTGCGAGCTCTCGTTGCGCACGCTCCGCTCTCGCCTGGCTGTTTTTGATGAGAGCGGTCAGGCTCGCGATCCCGCTGGCAGCGGTCCCGCTGTTGCCGAGGCACAGCGCAGACTGTTGTCATGGGGATCGCAAGTGGATTTAGCGGAGGGATCCGAGACGGGCTCGTCCTTTTCTCGGTCTCACCCGCTAGATCCGCGGCTCTCTCTCTCAGTGTTCGGAAGCCCGCTCTGCGGTTTCTCCCCCCCGGAGAGAGAGCCAGGCACTTCATCTATCTTCCTCCGAGGAGGTGAATGTTATGAGTGTCGAGACAGAGGAGACTGTGGACTCGCCACCACAGTCCCTCGCGTATGAGGAGCTCGTGGAGGTTGTGACTCGTGCTGTAGCCAAATTAAATATTGATTGGCCAGCCGAAAAACAGGACGCTCGTCCTAAAAGCAAATTAGATGAGCGTTTCCTGAAAGCGAGGTCACAGCCTTCACGACGGGGCCTTCCGTTTTTTCCCGATCTCCATGCCGAGGTGTCAAGATCGTGGGAAAGACCGTATTCTTCCCATATATATAGCCCCACAGTCTAATTATTCTAATATCGTGGGGCTGAATGTGAAGGGATATGGGGCGATGCCGGCGGTGGAACAGACGCTCGAGAGCTATCTGTCCCCGTCCTTAGCATCGTCCCTGAAGGCCCCGAAGCGTCCCACCAGGCCCGTTAGGCTTACATAGAGTCTGGTTGGGAAAGCTTATGCGGCAGTAGGTCAGGCTGGTGCATGTTTGCACACCATGGCGGTGTTAAAAGCATACCAGGCTGACCTGCTCAAGGACCTGGATGACAGGGAGGAGGGGAATCCGACGTGGTAGCTGAACTGCGTCGGGCCGCAGATTTGTCCCTCCGGGCCACCAAAGAAACGGCTAGAGCTATCGGCCGGTCAATGGCAGCAATGGTGGCCACGGAGCGGCATCTGTGGTTGAATCTGTCCGATATGCAGGATAAGGACAGATCCTTCCTCCTAGACGCCCCGCTTTCGCCCGCTGGCCTTTTCGGCGACGCAGTTAACACTGTCGTCGAGAGGTTCCAGGAGGCGAGGAAGCAAGCGGCGGCGTTTCAACGGTTCCTCCCTCGCCGCTTCCAGGCCCAGGGGGCTGCTGAGCGGGAGCAGCCCCAGCCCCAACCGTCAGGCTCCTTATATCGCCAGTCACAAAAACAGAGCGTTGCAACCCGCACCCCTCCTCAAAAGAACGGGGTTCGGGGCGACGCTCTCAGTCGGAGTCCTCTAGACCGAAGACGGATCTGCGGACCGTTATTTTGTCGAAGAGGACCTCGGCTAAACGGTCCTGACGCCAACAGCCTCAGGCCCCTGGGGGCAGCCCCACCTGGGGAGGAAAAGATAACACCGCAGTGTACGGTGCCCGATCCTCCTCAGTGCCCTCACGGAGAGTCACTGATAACCCTGCCACCCTCGGTGCTTCAGGGCTCAGTGAGCTCCGACGAGCGAAATTCCCAGCTGCCGCCCGGCAACGGAACGGCACGGGAGAGCTCGCCCCCTCAATTGAGGGTTCTACAGCAGTCAGGTCGGTTGTTCCCTGCCGGTTATCCGCTTCAGGGCACCGAACTGGCTCCTCGAATAACAACAGAGGCCAGCCTCGAGAGGCTGGTTCCCTTAGTAGATTTTCTGGTAGCGTGGAAACTTCTACCAAATATCTCAGAATGGGTCCTGCAGATTGTAGAGAAAGGGTACAGAATCCAGTTCGGTTCTCGCCCGCCTTGTTTCAACGGGGTCATCCCCACACTAGTGGGCCCCGAGCAGGCTCTGGTAATGGAACAAGAAGTAGATACTCTCTTGAGGAAGGGGGCCATAGAACGTGTTCCGCCTCTCGAGAGAGCGTCCGGGTTCTACAGCCGTTACTTCATCGTTCCGAAGAAGGATGGGGGGTTGCGTCCGATCTTAGATCTCCGTCTTCTGAACCGCGCTTTCAAACGGCTTCGGTTCAAGATGCTCATTATCAAGCAGATAGTATCTCAAATCCGGTCCGAGGACTGGTTTGTTACGATAGATCTAAAAGACGCATACTTTCATGTCTCCATCCTTCCTCATCACAGGAGTTCTTGAGGTTTGCTTTTGGGGGCGAAGCATACCAATATCGTGTTCTTCCCTTTGTCCTGTCACTCTCACCCCGCACTTTCACGAAGTGTGTGGATGCTGCTCTGGCTCCTCTGCGACTCCAGGGCATCCGCATACTCAACTACATCGACGATTGGTTAATACTAGCTCAATCGGAGCAGATGGCGGCTCGGCATCGAGATGTCGTCCTCGCCCATATGAGAAAGCTGGGGTTAAGACTAAACGCCAAGAAAAGTGTGCTTTTTTTTTTTTTTTTTTTCTCCACTACAGAGAACCACTTATGTAGGCGTGGTGTGGGACTCAACCTCGATGCAGGCACGTCTGTCTCCTGCTCGAATCGAGTCAATCCTCACGACAGTCATGAGAGTAAGAGAAGGCCAGTCACTCACTGTCAAACAGTTTCAAAGGCTGTTGGGCCTGATGGCAGCGGCGTCCAACGTGATACCTTTTGGCCTGCTGTACATGAGACCCTTGCAGTGGTGGCTCAGAACCAAGGGATTTTCCCCGAGGGGGAATCTGCTTCGCATGATCAAGGTCACGCGGCGATGCTTACGTGCCTTAGACATGTGGAAGAAACGTTGGTTCCTGGTTCAAGGCCCGACGTTAGGGGCTCCTTGTCGTCGCGTAACGCTAACGACGGATGCCTCTCTCACGGGCTGGGGAGCGGTCATGGGTGGTCGCTCTGCCCAGGGTCTGTGGGAAGGCCATCATCTCTTTTGGCACATCAACTGCCTGGAGATGCTGGCCGTGTTTCGAGCTCTGACACACTTCCTTCCAGACCTAAGGGGGCATCATGTGCTTGTCCGCACAGACAACACATCGGTGGTCTCCTACATCAATCGGCAGGGGGGTCTGCGTTCACGCCCCTTGTACAAGCTGGCGCGCCAGATCCTTCTGTGGGCTCAGGGGAAGCTCCTCTCTCTAAGAGCAGTTTACATCCCTGGGTATCTAAATCAGGGGGCAGATATCCTGTCGAGACAGGGGCTGAGGCCCGGGGGATGGAGGCTCCACCCCGAGGCGGTGGAGCTCATTTGGAGGGAATTTGGCCAGGCGGAAGTGGATCTATTTGCGTCGCAGGAAACGACACACTGTCCGCTCTGGTTCTCCCTCACGCATCCAGCTCCACTGGGGCTGGATGCCATGGTGCAGACGTGGCCGAGGCTTCGTCTGTACGCTTTTCCCCCGATCGCTCTGCTCCCGGGAGTTCTGGAGAGAGTACGCCGGGATGGGGTCCGTCTGTTGCTAGTAGCCCTGTTCTGGCCGGCCCGAGTATGGTTCTCGGACCTGGTGTCCCTCCTCAACGGCTCTCCGCTGGAGATTCCAATCAGGAGGGATCTCCTCTCTCAGGCGGGGGGTGCCATCCTTCACCCCCGCCCGGAGTTATGGAAGCTGTGGGCATGGCCCCTGAGGGGGCACAGCTCCTAGCATCTGGTCTCTCAACTGAGGTTGTTGAGACTATACTCCAGTCCAGAGCTCCCGCCACTAGGAAACAGTATGCCTTGAAGTGGAAACTTTTCGCTTCATGGTGCGGACAGCGACTGCAGGACCCAGTCAACTGCCCAATTGGTACAGTTCTGGAGTTTCTGCAGGAGCGATTCTCCGCAGGGTTATCTCCCTCCACTCTGAAGGTATACGTGGCGGCCTTAGCTGCTTACCACGCCCTTCTTGGTGGTCAATCATTGGGAAGACACCCGCTTGTCACTCGTTTCCTCCGTGGCACCCTGTGGCTGAGGCCGGTACAGCGCACTAAGGTGCCCTCATGGGACCTGGCTGTGGTTCTGGAGGGGTTATGCAATGCCCCCTTTGAACCCTTAGAGGAAGTGTCGGTCAAGTTGCTCACGCTCAAGACTATCTTTCTCCTCGCTATTTCCTCACTGAAAAGGATCGGGGATCTTCAGGCACTCTCTGTTTCGTGCCTGGAGTTCGCTCCAGGCATGGTTAGGGCATTCCTTTACCCGAGGGACGGGTATGTCCCTAAGGTGCCCACTTCTTCACAGGGGCCCATAGTACTTCGATGCTGTCCTCCCCCCCCCCCCCCCCCCCCCCCCCCCCATTCCAGGAAGCATGCCCAGAAAGGCTTAATCTGCTCTGTCCAGTTCGATCACTGGACGCTTACGCGCACAGAGCTGCCCCGTGGCGTAAGGCAGATCAGCTTTTTGTTTGCTTTGGTCCGCCCAAGAGAGGATCTCCAGCGACCAAGCAGACTATGAGTAGGTGGGTGGTTGAGGCCATCTCACTAGCTTACGAGTCCTCTGGCCTCCCGTCGCCTATGGGGGTCAGAGCGCACTCGACCAGGAGTATGGCGGCCTCCAAGGCTTTCAGCTTGGGTGTGGCCTTGCAGTACATTTGTGCTGCGGCGGGCTGGTCCTTTCCTCACACTTTTGTCCGCTTTTACAACCTGCACCTGGCATCTACCCCAGGTTCCCAGTTCTCTCTTCGTGATGTGCTCATAAAATACACACACAGGCAGGGACTTGGTAGTATGGCGCAGTTGGTATTCTCGTTCCCAAAGCGAATCTCGACGCAGCTCGAGTTCCTGAAGGGGAACGTCTCTAGGTTACGTATGTAACCATGGTTCCCCGAGGGAACGAGACGCTGCGTCTCTTGGCCATACTCCCAGCATCCCCGCAGGCGTTACTTCATCGAAGCTAACTTGCGCTCAGCCGGATGCGCTTTTATACTTCCTGGTGCTCAAGTCACCCCGCTCGTGATGTCTCGCAGCTCCATTGGACGGATTAGACACGTGCTTCAGAACGTGGTCACGCAGGGGGCGTTCCCAAAGCGAATCTCGAGGCCGCGTCTCGTTCCCTCGGGGAACCATGGTTACATACGTAACCTAGAGACGTTTTCTCATTCTCTTTCTCAATTCCTCTCTCCTAGGTTGTTATATTTGTGTACTTTTCATTACTCTGTTGCCTCTCCGTGATGACAGGGCTGTAATAATCTTGGTCAAATGTTGGTAAGCACTTCTGACAAATGAAATTCACCTTGCAGTGGGTTGGCTGGCCGTCTGCCAGCGCAGGGGGAGGTCACACCCCCCCCCCCCCCCCCCACTGCGGAGAGAAGCAGCATGTCAATTCCATCCACAGAAAATGCTTCTTCCATCAAGAAAATATATCCCACCTCAGCCAGGTAATAAACATCAAATTGTGTGCCGCTCACTCGCTCTTCCACGCTCTCTCCATATGGAAAACACACACACACACACACATTATCATGAGTGAGGGAGCAGTTTATCTGACGCGCCGAGAACTTGGTTCTGGATAAATCGCCACATTGGCAGTCAGGCCAGATGAACAAACCGGATCCAGCCTGCTGTTTAACTTCAGCTGTGCCTCCTCCTGCTCCTGCTCCGCTGAACGGCTCTCACTGCTGGGCTCCTAAAGACATCCATTCTGTTTGAACATGCGCTCGGGAGGACCAGAAACACCACAACACTCATCTGAAACCGAGGAAGACCATCTATTTTTGGACTGGAGTTATGGGAAAATGATCATTATTATGATTTTTTTTTTCTTTAAAAGATAATGGAAAGTAAATGACTAATTGGTCTTCTTGCACTGAGGTATTGAGTTTGAACTAAAGTTACAGTGATCCATGAACTGGAGAGTTGAAATCCCAATCTTCCTCCATCACCATTGTGCCCTTGAGCAAAATACTTAATCCCAGCATGCTCCAGTGAGGCTTTCCTAGCAATTAAAATAGTACAATGGAAAATCGTACAATAAATAGCAGCGAAACGGATCTCGGCTTATCTTAACATGGCTTATCTCTTTCTCTCTCTGTATGTTTAGAGAGACTAAACCTGCAGCTAATAATTGAGTTAACAGTGTCTACGTTAGCTGATCCATAGGATTAGAGAAGGTAAGATCTCACCCTGCCGTTCAAACAGCCCAAAGTCTTTAATGAAGTAAAACAATCTGTCAAGAACTCAGGTCTGATTTTTATTGGAAAAACTACAGCACACACTCTCCTCCTCTTCCTTCCTTCCTCCCTCACTTTCTTTCGCTGTCTCGTCAGCACCATCAAACTCATTTAGTGGAATTCAGTCTCACAATTTGCCATGCATGACTTCATCCCTCTATTTAAATACTTGGTACATACAGTATAACTTCGATGGTCATTTGTTCAATTTAATAACTGGGGTGGTGGTAGACACTTGTTTATACAAAAAAAACATGGCATTAATAAAATAGGGTCCAATTTACACCCAATATCGTGAACATATACTTATGTAAACAAAATAAAAACAATACGTTTGATTTAATTCATTTTTATTATTATTATATGTGATTTAATTATTCACATAAACCTGTACACACAAAATAATACATTACATTTAATAGTCATATAATTTAATTTTAATGTCACTTATAAGGAGTATATTATATTGGGAAGAAGAATACACTAAACTGGGTTAAGGTATTTAAATGCAAAATTATTTGGAAAGAAAGGAAAACTCCAGCATATCTTGCAATATGGGTCCATGCAAAAAAATTAAAAAATAATAAAACAAAAACACACTCAGAAAATGAAATATACATTGAGTACATTGTAATTATGTATTAGTAAATATTATGTTGATTGCCTCTTATTTTTTTATTACACTCATTCTCCTGGGCACTGACTCACTAAACTTTACACATGTGCCATGCTTAACTTCTTCAAAGCTGAGATTCATTGGAAGACCTGCATGACTTATAACAATTCAGTTTTAAAATTTCCAAAAGGTTTCCAATGGGTTTAAAGTTCATTTGGTACCATTAGGTTTTCCCTGACGTTTAATTGGGCCACTCATACAATTATTATTAAAACACTCCAGTCATCAGACAAACACACCTGACATCAGGTTGTTAAATTTTGACTTGTCAGACCATAGAACAGTCTCCAATCTTTCACACTCCAATCCTTATTTTCTTTGGCAAATGCAAGGTGTCTTTTACAGTAGATAAAACGAATAAATAGTTTCTTTACTGTTTATTTTTTACGTTTTCAAGAAAGTGTACAAATAAATCATTTACTTTGAGATTTCTTTAGCTGAATAATTTATTTAACTATACATATATGGGCTGGGAAGTTGTCACAGTCGTTTGAAAAGTGCCAGGTCAAATGCCAGCTTGCAGTCGTTGTTGAAACGACCCTGTTCCAAGAGCTGTATATTTTATGATCTCTGTGCCCAATTAATAAATGCATATGAAATGCACACAGGAGTCTGTTAAGTAAACTGTGCCCAGCATAACAGTAAATAATAAGTAGTAAATAATCTCTGGCAATGCAATCATCTTATTCCTTTCATGGCTCAGAGTTCAGCAGCATTAAAGGGTTAATTCACCCAAAAAGGAAAATTCTGTCATTAATTCTCAAACAAAACTAAACAAACTAATTCTCCTGAGAACCAACCATTTATGAGACATGAGGTCTCATTTTTTGTGTAATATCGAAACTGTATGAAACTGTACATAATATGAAAATACTCCCAATACATCCACAATACTTGAAAACATTCTCTCGAGTCTCAACATTGCCATACTATTTTCAAAATGGTACCATCAACACAAAGAACATCCCCTCCAAACTTTTATATTCCTGAAGAACGTTTTCCCAACGCTCTACCAAAAAAACTTTATTACTGTAGAACGTTCTTTTAACACTCCCATAATGCTCTCTGGACGTTGCCTTAATCCTCTTATCCTCCCACAGCGCTCCAGTAACATCTGTCGAGCACCACAGTCATATCAATCACACTGAAACGGCCTCTCGCAAGCCACATGTAACTGTCCAAAACATCCAGTTCTCACAGAGCAACACAGACCTTGGGTCAAAGAGACAGAACCAGGCCTCAATGACACACTGTATCCTGCTGACCAGCCAAAGTGCAACACATCACACTATGCAAAAGCTTTGCTTTCACCTGCCTGAAGTATCTCTAGCTTGATCTCGTTAATATTTGTAGGTATAAAAGATTAATTATGAATCTGTTATATTAAAAATAAATCTGTATAGCCGCATTTTCTATTATATGTATTATGAGCTCCCAACCTAGACCTAAGCACGTAATCAATATAAAAACATAATAGGCAGTTAAATGTACAGTGTGTATTTAGTGTATTTAATTTAAGTAAATACAATAAATTCAAACTAATAATTAAATAAATTCAACATTGTATTAAATTGAAAGTATTTATAAACAATTGTACATCACTAAAGTAATGTTAGATGCTTGCAATATGTTAATATAATGTTTCAGTGTCTATGCAAATGTGTGAAACGTGTGTGG
This sequence comes from Sinocyclocheilus anophthalmus, assembly GCA_018155175.1. Classification (NCBI taxonomy): domain Eukaryota; kingdom Metazoa; phylum Chordata; class Actinopteri; order Cypriniformes; family Cyprinidae; genus Sinocyclocheilus; species Sinocyclocheilus anophthalmus. The sequence continues at coordinate 277,474 of JADLZN010001566.1, read as the reverse complement.
GATGGAATCACACTTTACATGCGAATACCTCTGATTACTAATGAGATTAGTATGCATTGGTATTAGCCAACAGGTCAGACAAAAGAAAGAAAGAGACTGGCAGACGGAGAAGATCAAGAGAGTTAGGCTATCTATCATATTGTCACTCTTGTGTGCTCAGTATCCTCATGGGTGTCTCCTTTCTGTTCCCATTGCTGCAATTAGGACTGTTTCTCTCACTTATTCTAATTTGAAAGACAAGCTCTTGCTCTCTCTCTCTCTTTCTGCTCAAAGACAATAAAAGGCTCCGTACACAATCAGGTTAAAAACAGAAGAGGAGACTGCTTTGTTTGCGTGTGTGTTGATGTGCATTTGTTTACATATTTAACACATGAGCAAAATATGTGTGCGACTGCTGCCATCTCTAGTGAGGTACATCGCTGAGCTGCTGTATAGACAATGACAGGCTGTACTTGCTGCGTTGGTCTCTGTGCTTTTTAATTAATTTTAAAGGGGTCATATGACGTTGCTAAAAAGAACATTATGTTGTGTATTTTGTGTAATGTAATGTGTTTATGCAGTTTAAGGTTCAAAAAACACATTATTTTCCACATAATGTACATTATTGTTGCTCCTCTATGTCCCGCCTTTCTGAAACGCGTCGATTTTTACAAAGCTTATCGTTCTGAAAAGCTAGGTGTATGCTGATTGGCCAGCTATCCAGTGCGTTGTGATTGGCTGAATACCTCAAGCGTGTGACGGAAATGTTATGCCCCTTACCATATTGTGATGCCGTGTCCCGGCGCGATGAGATAACACCAATAAAACCCATTACAAACGAGGCATTTGTTGCATCCAGTGGCACATAATTACTGCTTATTATGACTTATACTGTATTTTTACGTGTTGCGTATCGCGCCGCATAAACATAAAACCATGTCTGCATTTGTGATCAGAGAAACAACAAGCGCTACTCTACACTGCCCAAACTCTCGCGTTTGAATCATCAGTGGCAAATTATTTAAATATAAAAATCGTACTTACAGGCTGTGAGTCCTTGCAAAGCTGGAACTGCCCCACTTTATAGAAACAGCCTTTGTGCACAGACACATTTTAGGCTACTCTGCAGGTTCTGGAAACAGTCCTCCATAAAATGCACTGACTGCACACATCTGAATATTTGGGTTGAACTGTTCTGGAACAGTGTTGTAAATCTGATTTCTAGTTGTGTCCTCTTTTGGAAGGCCAAACAAAGTAGTTTCGCTTTCACAACGAAAACACACAGCGTCACACACGGCGTTCTTGAGTGAGGAACGGCCTGCGGGCTTGAGAACGACGCTGCTGGCGGATTCGATGAAGGAGCGGCCAGCGGGCTTGCGCCAACCACATGTGATGACCCCAGGCTGGACTCCGCTTCGTCCATGGTGAAAGCCGATCAGGCGATCCACAGTGTGAAGATGAAGTATTTACTCAGCGACCAGCACGGATCAGCTCTAGGCATGACGAAGCGGATATCATCCTCTTTTGGAAGGCCAAACAAAGTAGTTTCGCTTTCACAACGAAACACACAGCATCTCCACAACATGGTGGTGGCGGCAACAATACTACAGCGAGAATAAAAGTTACGCCTTCTTTGTTTGCGTGAACATTTGGGCGGTGTTATGCAAATCTTCCCACACAGTGACGTAGACATGTGGGGGCATGTTAGAACGAGGCGCTTTAGGAGGGCGTAGACAAGTCTTAACTTTTATAAAAAATATCTCTTTGGGTTTGAGACTTTAGTCTTTGCAACTTTAGGGATCTTATCTATGCACGAACAGCTTGTAACACTCCAAAGAGAAATTAAAATTTTAAATTGCATCATATGTCCCCTTTAATATTTTTCTTCTATTCTAATATTATTGTAGATTCTCAGTGTTTCCCATTAATTACATCTAATCTGTTCCACCACTGTTTCATAATGAATCAAAAATATGAATACAACATAAATATCCAGTGCTGTGTTGTACGCCATTGCTTTGGCAAAGCATCAGTCAATCAAACTAAAATCACAATATGACTTGCAGTACACACACACACACACACACAAACACAAATGGGTTCTCCAGCAGTTCTTTGGGGTACTATACAGCACTACCATACAAAGAACCCATTAAGCCCCTGTTTATTTCTTTGAAGGTTCTCTAACTCTCTTGGGGAAAGGGTTAAAAAATAACATTCAAATACAGTGTATTTCCTGAAGATAACATGGTTCTCAACCTTTTTGCCCCCAAACCCCCCATAAGGAAATATTTCACGGCCCCCGGCACAAACAGCTTTTGCCATTGTAGTAAATTCCCATTCATAGCAAACATATGAGCAGAGTAACACATCTAAAATCTAAGGAGGAGAATGTGGTTCCTCTTATGGTTCTACATAGCACCATTTTACAAAGGTGCTGTATAGCACTTTTAAAGATAGGTGCTGCAGATAGCAGTGGTTCCCCTATGATTACAAGTCAATGAACCACTTTTAGTGCTATTTAGCACACTTTCTCTTTAGAGTGTAGTGCAAAAAAGCCTGGGATTTAATTAAGTAAGTACAGTTGTGATTTGTTTTAGAGTGATGCGTAGCACTATGTTCTTTTACACGTTTTAAGTGTCTCGGAGTGACTCGAATCACAATAAGTGAATAAACTCCATCTCTGCTTGTGTTGTGAGTTTAGTGAGCATTTGGGAACATAACCTGCCCCTGCTTTTAGTTTTAGAATTTCACAAACTTTTTAGAAGTTTAGAATTTTCGGACAGAAGTTCACAATGCTTCACTAGATTTGTAATGTGATGTTTGTAAAATTTGTTACATTTGTTACACAGAACACAGATGATAATAACATTGTTAATGTTGTTGTCATGTTCAAATTGTTTGGCTTCCTATAAATACCAGTGTGAATGTAATATGAACTGAGACACAATAAAGAGGTTTGAGGCCACTTTAAAGTTTATTTTTTCAATTTTTTTAATTTGTTCAATTTAGGCACTAAAACAGGGTTGAATCTCTTAATTCTGCTCTCAACGTGCACCAGATTTATGCATTTAAACTTAAAAAATTTACAAAGGTTACTTACATGGTGGGGCATGACCTGGACCCCCATTTAGGGTCCAAGGTCTACGGTGGAACAGTAGTGCACAACACAATGCATAGGACTAATTTCATTGTGTTGTGCTAATTTAGTTGTGTTGTGGCTTGTTTCCGTTGTGCTGTGACTTCTTTCCATTGTGTTGCGGCTTATTTCCATTGTGTTGTGTTAATTTTGTTGTGTTGCGGCTTGTTTCCCTTCGTTGTGTTGTGATGATAAAATGATAAGCTTCACAGTCCACTTCTAAATCCTCTGAAAACTGGCCCCATTTATTGTAAGTGCCTCACTGTAACCGCAATTCCTGTTTTGTTTTTTTCTTTATGCCACAAGTGCTGTTGACTGAGTTTAATGTGGATTGAACCCAGAATATCCCTTTACCACTAGAGTCTACTGCATGGAGTTGCACTGATGGTCTTACATTGTCATTTCTACACTCATAAAACTCAAGAAATCTATGTCAGTTTTCATGTTCGTAAGAGGAAGATTTGTACAGCTTTTACTGAAAAATACTAAAGCTTTTTTCACGGTGTAACTTATGGGTCCTTGAGGCAAATTTGTTCCCCATGAGTTGAGGAACTCTCATGTGAAAATTTAAGTCTCGAGCTCAAACAGGGTAGAGGGCCTGACGTTCTGTCAGTTGCTAGGCAACCATACATCCCATACTAAAGCTTTTTTCACGGTGTAACTTATGGGTCCTTGAGGCAAATTTGTTCCCCATGAGTTGAGGAACTCTCATGTGAAAATTTAAGTCTCGAGCTCAAACAGGGTAGAGGGCCTGACGTTCTGTCAGTTGCTAGGCAACCATACATCCCATCCATACCAGAATGACATAAAATGCAATTAGCCACATATCCTTCATGCATGCAAAGTTTGCTGAGTTTTTACCATAGGGATAAAAAGTTAAAGCTGTTTAAAGTGAGGAGGAATAATAATAAGAGGACAGTGCATGGGAACCCTGCATGCACTGGATAATCTAATAATCTACAATGGCAATGTTAAATAAATCAGTGAGAATGTGTACTTAATTATTATATGAGGAATACTGTTTATATTATATTTATATTATAATTTTCATATAATGATTCTATAAAATGTTTTACGTTTTATATAATATATATTTTATATATGTATACAATATATCATATTTTATATAATTCCATTGGGCAATAAATGGCAAATCCAGTTATCTCTGCATCAATCTTGCAGGTCAAGAATTTGAAAGTAGCCGAATGTCATAAGGAAACTAAAGTAAAAAAGCTACACTGGCTGTATAAATATTCACATGTATTTACTTGAGAGAGATTTATTATGAGTCTCTATACAAACAACCAATTTTAAGTTGAAATTGTCAGAAAGAAAAAAAAGAATAAAAAAAGGGTTTGCTCTTTGTTTATGTGTCAACGTGATAAATGTATAGCTCTTTTCATTCAATAGAATGGTCTATAATTGAGAGCATGGCAGCTGCAAAAATAAAGATAAATGTAAATAAAATATAAATGTTTTATTAAAACTCTTTATCAAACACACACACACAAAGACACATCAACAAGCATAAACATGAATTTTTTTTGTTTTGTTTTTTTAATGAATTTAATGTGTCTATATTAAAGTCCAATCAAATCCAGCTATCTTTCAATATAAACCACACACTTAGTGGAGAAGAACTCAAAACATAAAGGGGTAATATGATGTGCTAAAAAGAACAAGTATTAGTGTAATTTGGGTCGTAATGAAATGTGTTTATGCGGTTTAAGGTTAAAAAAAAACCATTATTTTCCACATAATGAACATTATTGTTTCTCCTAGGAAACGCGCGATTTTACAAAGCTCATCGGTCTGATAAAGCGAGGTGTGCTCTGATTGGCCAGCTATCCAGTGCGTTGTGATTGACCGAATACCTCAAGCGTGTGACGGAAATGTTACGCCCCTTACCATACTGTGATGCCCTGTCAGGCCGGAGCATAACATAAAACCATGTCTGCATTTGTCATCGGAGAAATGACAAACAACAAGCGATACTCTACACTGCCCAAAACTACCGTTTTGAATCATCAGTGGCAAATCTTTAAATATAAAAAACGTACTTACAGATTGTGAGTCAGAACAGCCGGCATTGTAGTCTATTCTACCAGGATTAGGAAACAGTCCTCAATAAAATGTGCTGCACACATCGGAATATTTGGGTTGAAGTGTTGTAAATACAACTTAACCACTGATTTCTAGTCGTGTCCTCTTTTGGAAGGCCAAACAAAGTAGTTTCGCTTTCACAACGAAACACAGAGTCACACGCGGCGGCGGCTAGAGTGAGAGGAGGCAGGCGGCTAGATTAGGAACGGACAGCGGCTGCGTGAGAGGAGGCGGTGGGCTTGAGAACGGCGTGGCCGGCGGTTTCGACGAAGGAGCGGCCAGCGGGCTTGCAGCAACCACATGTGAAGACCCCGGGCTGGACTCTGTTTCGTCCACGGTGAAAGCCAATCCGGCAATCGACAGCGTGAAGTTTTTGTATTTCCTCAGCGACCAGCACGGCCAGCTCTAGGCATGACGAAGCGGATATCGCCCTCTTTTGGAAGGCCAAACAAAGTAGTTTCGCTATCACAACGAATCACAGTGTCTCCACGGCATGGCGGCAGTGGCAACAATACTACAGTGAGATAAAAGTTACACCTTCTTTCTTTGCATGAACACTTGGGTGGCGTTATGCAATTCTTCCCACATCGTGACGTAGACGTGGGGGGCGTGTTAGAACGAGACGTTTTAAGTAGGCGTGGCTGACTCTTAACTTTTATAAAGAATATCTCTTTGGATTTAGACTTAGTCTTTGCAAATTTACGATCGTCTTTATGGCCACGAACAACGTCTAACACTCCAAAGTGAAAGGTCAAAATTGAAATCCCCATCATACGACCCCTTTTACCACTTGATTTCTAGTCGGGTCTCTTTTGGAAGGCCCAAACAAAGTAGTTGCTTCACAAGAAACACAGCGTCACACGGCGGTGGCGGCTAGATGAGCGGAGGCCGGCGGATAGGGTGAGGAAACGGGGGGGGCCGGGGGCTAGAGTGAGCAGAGGCGGCAGGCCTTAGAACGGCGCGGCCGGTGGATTCGACAAAGAAGCGGCCAGCGGGCTTGCGGTAACCACATGTGACAACCCCGGGCTGGAATCCGCTTCGTCCACAGTGAAAGCCAATCCAGCGATCCACAGTGCGAAGTTGATGTATTTCCTCAGCGACGAGCATGGATCAGCTCTAGGCATGACGTAGCGGATATCGTTCCTCTTTTGGAAGGCCAAACAAAGTGTTTCGCTTTCACAACGAAACACACAACACCACACACGGCAGGCTTGAGTGAGCGGCGGCCGGCGGCCTAGAGTGAGCGGCGGCGGGCGGGCTTGCAGCAATCACATGTGGCGACCCCGGGCTGGACTCAGCTTCATCCACAGTGAAAGCCAATCCGGTGATCCACAGCGTGAAGTTGATGTATTTCCTCATTGACCAGCACGGATCAGCTCCAGGCATTATGAAGCAGATATCGTCCTCTTTTGGGAAGGCCAAACAAAGTATTTTCGCTTTCACAAGAAAAAACACAGCGTCTTCACGACATGGCGGCAACAAAAATACTACAGCGAGAATAAAAGATACGCCTTCTTTCTTTGCGTAAACATTTGGGCGGCGTTATGCAAATCCCACATCGTGACATAGACATGTGGAGGCGTGTTAGAACGAGCCGTTATAGGTAGGCGTGGCTGACTCTTAACTTTTTATAAAGAATTTCTCTTTGGATTTGAGATTTTAGTCTTGCAACTTTACAGATCTTCTTTATGCACCAAGAGCTTGTAACACTCCAGAGAGAAAGGAAAAATTGTTTAAAACTTTTAGAAACTTTTAAAAACTTTTAGTGGAAGCAAGGATGCATTAAATGATTGTAAATGACATTTGTTACAAAATACTTATATTTCAAATAAATGCAGTTCTTTTGAACTTTTAAAGAATCCTAAAGAAAAAATGTATCACGATTTCCACAAAAATTCTGCAGGATCATGTGTCACTGACAACTGGAGTAAGGGCTAGTGCCCTTACTAATATACTTATTATGTTAGTTGTTATTAAAGACGTTTAATAGCGCCAAATGACTATTTAGCAATAACATTATTATTCACTTCACCTATTGCTCTTTACTGCCGAAAGATAATCCTCTTTATCCATGATAAATAGAGCAAGTTTCCATCAGAATGAAAGACATGATATTGATGATGTAATATTTCCCAACTGATCATCATTAACCTCAGCCAGGGGCAAGGTCAGGACACACATACAATATTGAAGATGCTTCAGGCTTTATTCCAGACTGAATACATCTGCATGCACAACAACAACACACATACAAACACAAATGTTCTGATGAGATGATCTTATGAAATGTGAATTTCAATCATAAATCTTCACTTGATGTTCTGTGAGGGGTCTGGATATGATAGTCATGTGTAATGGAAATATGCTCATCTACAAGATGTAAGTGACGATACCATGTCCTTGAGCCGCACACTCTCTCTCTCTCTTTTATGCACACCTCTATGCTGAAGCTCTTCCTCTAAGGTATGTGACTGAAAAAAATAAAGCAGACATATGTTCACTGTTCACTCTGTTGAGATGTTATTACCGCGGTGATTGTACAAATCATACTGCCCTGAGCGGGAGTAATCCAAGTTTGGATTCTCTGCTGTTCTGCTCTCCAGCTGTCAGTGTGGTGAGAGAATTAAACACACATACCCACACCTGTGCGAATGTCTCCTCCATTATGATCAGAAAGGGACAAACAGAACGCAATCACAAACACAAAGCGGGTCCCTACATCTTTGTGTATTCATTATCTCAGCCCACACTGCAGAGAAAGGCAGAACAAAGATTAAAAGAGAGGGAGGAAGGGCAGGAGAGATGAAATGGATAAGAGAGAAAAGTGAAAGCAAGAGAAAAATGCCAACAAAATTCAAATCTCTCTCTTCAGTTTCTTTCTGACAGAGATCAGGTCAGAGACAGATTTTTAAATGTCTTGCACACAAAAGAGGAACTCAGTTCACAAATACTACAAGATCAGGATGTCATGCACCTTTTTTATTTTGAAGGGGTGGCGGTGGAAGTCCTGGTCCACGCGGTGCCCCAGGCAGAGATAACACATGACTAGGCCCAGATGGAATCTGCTGACTTTTTTTGTATTTTCTGTGCTAATTTTGGAGAAAAATCTGCAGAAGTCTGCGGAATGGATTTAAACGTGATAAAATGTGTTTAACAGAGCTGAAAGTACAACACTGTTATCAAACTAGCCAAGAGCTAAGATATTTATTAAAACTGGTGGATGGTGGATGTGTAGAACTTTATGATTATGCGTGAACTTATGTCTAGTAAAGTTTCTGATTATTGACAAAGGTGATCCGGGATCATATACTAAGGGATCGTATTTGTATTTCTTTAAATATATAATTATCCTAATATATTAGGGCTGTCAATAGATTACAATTTTTAATCTATTTAATCACACCCTTTTTCTGTGATTAATCGTTAATTCTGTGATTGTCTTTGAAGAGCGCGAGCCCTCACACGTCACGCACTGTTTGAAGTACAGACTGATTAATCACACTTCATGAAATTAAGCATAGACCATATATCTTGTTTCAAATGTTTATTTTGTCATCATTTGCTATATCCAGCAAAGTAAACCAAAAGATTGAAGAGTGATTCTCAAAAATCTGTATTTTCTCAAGTTTTTTTTCAAGATTAATTTAGATGTTTTTCCAAAAAAGGACTCCAAAAGAACTCCAAAAGGACACCAAAGAACCAATTGATATAAGGAGCATATAAGCAAATATGAAAGAAATAAAAATGCTAAAAAAAAAAATCTGATTGTATAGTATGTGTACAGTGCAACAGCAAATAGCTTTTTTACATTTTAGAGAAGTCAAGTTGCAATTCCTAACAGGACCACATGGAGAGGCAAAAAAAAAACTAAACCAACCGCCTGCTGACTCCATATACTGTATCTACTACAGTACACGGATCCATTCAGTATAACTAAACACAGCAACATAAACATGACAAATCAAAACATTGTCATGAATGTGTGTGGAAACAACGTGAATGTGCGGAAATGTCCGTGCCTGTGCATAAATACAATGTGGATCAGTGCGTCAAGAGCACTCATACAAGCATTATTATAACGGACTCACGCGTGCTTACTGTACTGTACAACTCCTGTACGCCACCGCAATCGTCTTTACTATGATTGTAGCCTTCATCCATCAAATCTTTACTAGCGAGACTGGTTATCCAGTCGAGAAAACATAGTTTGCATGTGTTGTGTTGACAATCCATTCAGTCTGTACTTCAAACAGCACGTGTGACATGTGAGGGCTCGAGCTCTTCAGAGACAATCACAGAATATGACGCAAAATATTAAAGCGAAACACACTGGAATGAATAATTCACTGAAAACACAACGCGACCCTCTGTTCTCTCTGCAATCTCTGATTTAATCAGCCTGGTTTCCTTCATATTAGCACTGTTTTGGACGGATTGTTTGAATGCATTCGCTTAATGGATCATTGGACTGAAAACTTTCCCGGAGTTTAGCAGCTTAAAATGATCTGATAGCAAGCAGAGTAGCAAAATTGGGCTAAAAGGTTAGAATATAAATTGTGCTTCAGTAATTTTGCGTTATGCGTTAAATTATTTTAACGCGTTAAGGATTATAAAATGAATCGCATGCGTTAAAGCGTTAACGTTGACAGCCCTAATATATATATATGTGCGTGTGTAGTGTGTGACCCTGGACCACAAAAACCAATCATAAGGGTCAATTTTTCAAAACTGAGCTTTCCATTTGGCCGAGATGCAACTATTTGAATATCTGGAATCTGAGGGTGTAAAAAAAATCTAAATTTTGAGAAAATCGCCTGTAAAGTTGTCCAAATGAAGTTCTTAGCAATGCATATTACTAAACAAAAATTAAGTTTTGATATATTTGTAGCGAATCAGCTCATGGGAAATATGAATAATTAACCATAACTAATTATGATTAATTATTAATATTTTAGATCCACTGTAGATATTTAGCTGACCACTCAGGGTCATCTGTCTTGTCAATTCTAAGAACGTTATTTTTCCTGGTTAAGGGAAATAACTTTCTTATTGTACAATTCTACAAAAGCTTGTAGCGTATATCTGCATGATTAAGTGACTCCAGTTTATGATCAAACAATGAACCACGTCAAGTGTGAGACAAGTAAGGTTTTATTAACTACATAAACACTTAAACACTTAAACTAGTCTAACATACTAAATAAACACATTAAGCTGGTCTAACATACACATACACACAAACACACATACAGTTGGTATAGGAAAGGGTTAAAGTTTAGCACTAAGGAAAGAGACATAAGGAATGACATTTAAGGAACCATTTTGCATATTCAGCAGATCTAAAACCTGAGGGAAACGTCAGATTCTTAGTACAAACACACCTTCGTAAAAAGGTGTAACTGATACTTAACGCATCAATTAAATCGACTAAGTTTGACACTTGCGTATGTCTGAAAAAGATTCCGGATGCAATCTTAAAGCTTCCCGTTGATCTTTGCTGAATTCGGGTTGATGAGAAAGAACCAGTTTGAGTCAGAATCACTTGATGAATGAAAAGGACTAGGCACGAGCTTGGCACGAGCTTTGGTATCCTGGAGCGTTTTTCACATCTTCATCTTAGCATCCCCTGAACCACCAACAGGGGCGGGTCACATGAAGTGTGGCCTTCAAAGCCTGCAAAGATTCACGCCTCTCAAAATGGGCTTGTCCAATAAGAAAGGCTGAAATCCCAAGCGGGAGTTTGAAATACTGGGGATTTTATGACTCTTTGTCGTGTAAGACTGGTATTTTGCAGTAATTCCTGGTAGTGTTTGGAATGGCACGGAATTATTAAAGATTCTTAGAACACTAATATGTTGCATGGGTATAAACATATAATATACACTCTCATTTAGGTCATTAGAAGGCGAATTCATAGATACTAGACTTGAAATAGGTGAGGTTATATTAACTATTGGTCTATGATAACATGCATAAAACAGTTTACACTACAACAGACAATATACAAGACTGTAATGGTATACACAATGACCAAAGGTTATGGGTATTCAATCAAAGAAAGGTTTCCTATGAATTAATTAGAGAACAGTCCATTTCTCTGGGGATTATGTGTCTTCCTTATGAGGAAAATGAGGGAGTTTCTCCCCTACATTCTTTTTAGGCCATAAAACCAGTGATATCATGAGTAGTTGTCATGGTGATCAAGGTGGGGAATGGTGTTCAAGCGAAGCCCTGGCATCCAGTATCTTGAATGAGGGGACTGTGACGATTTGATAATCTAATGAATAATTGATTTGTTAAATACAAAATAAAAATTAGTGTGTCAGATTGTTCGAGACGCTACATATTTCCCCCCTTACGAGCGTTGTTGTCCGTAGAATAGACAAAAACGAGCGATGTCAAAGGTGCAGAATAATCGAACACACACCTGACACTCACGGCTGGGAGCCAGTGGCGGATCTTTGGCTGTTGGTGCGTGATGGATGCTGTCTGGTGGTGTGATGTGGTGATGTAGGCTGTAGCAAGGTGTGGTTCCTCGAGCTTATGCAGCAGGTGTCGATGCTGTGTCACCTGTCATCCTGAAGTGTGTTAGTCCGGGTAGGATGTTTTTTTGTTGTTGTTGTTAGCCAGTAGGCTATCTGTGGTACTCACGATGTGGAACAGCCGGGTTAGACGCTCACTGGTGAGAGTGCAGGTGGTTCCAGGGATTGAAGGTAATTGTTATGGAGATTTTGTAGCGTGCAGAGGGTTTCAGACTGACCTAGTGATGATGGAAGGAGAGCAGCAGGTGGTTGTTAGCTATCTGTTCTGCCCGAACGTCACTAGAAAACTGATGTTTGCGGTGTCGCTTGGCTCATGTGGCGGCACCGACTTGAGCTTGCCAGAGTTGTGTTGGTAGAGCTTTCGCTGTTGGGCATGTGGGCCCGTTGCTCAATCCACCGTTGTCTGGCTACTTCTGGGGGTGTCGACCGGTTCCGGTTTCAGGGTACTGCTCCCCCTGGAGGTGCGCCTGATCTGTATGCAGAGCAGGATGTCAGAGGTTTGTCCTTCTCAGTACTCCTTAGTTGAGTTTTGTTCATGGAGCTCTTTTGCGATTGTCAGCAGCTCCTGTAACCCAGAGGTGGGCGTGTCCAGCTGTCCTTGTGTAGCCACCGTTCAGCACCCGTGTGGAGGAGGAAGTTGTGGTGGACTGCTGTTGGACATACCGCGGTGTTTGCAGGATGAGGACGCCTTTTCCAAGTGGTTGGTCTGGAACATGGGTCTGTTGCCATGGTGATGGCTCTGTCATCTTCTGGCTAGGGGCTTTCTGTAGAAAGGTTTTTGCATTGTGGCAATGCTGGTTGCCTTCTGGTGCCCTCTTTGGATTCTGAGTTGTGAAGTTCAAACTCAGTGGGGTTTGACAAACACCTTTAGTGGAGGCCTTGCTGCTTGTTAAAGGCATTCTGTGTCAGGTTACGCAGCTGTTGATCAGGCATTGTGCGGCAGGCCCTAATGCATAGATGACTTCTTGCAGCTGGTGTCCTCCGCCATCCCAGGGTAATCGTGAGCTTTGGAGTAAGTTTGTCAAAGTCTGTGGTAGTAAGCATGGGGAGTTTCACGCCGGCACTGCTTGGTGTCTGGGGCAGCGATCAATCCGTGTTCAGACTCTGGGTCTGAGAATATTTAGGTTGCCAGATGTGTTGTCTATGGCCAGCTCGTTGGGGTCTGTGGGGTCACACGTGTGTGTGTCTGCAGTGATCCTCTGGAAAGGGCCCTGCCCCACCCCCTTGTGGCTGCTGGTTGGTGACGTGTGAACAGTTGCTCTCGCCCCCCCCCTCGCAGGTTCAGACTCTGGGCTGGGGGGTTGGGCCTGCTGGCCAGGGGAAGTTCTATTTCATGTTTTCCCTGTCCGTTCACCTTGTGGTCTGCAAGCATATATCAGTTAATTTGTGACACTGAATTCACCTCGTTACGTTGTTTCGGTTCGCCTGAAATTTTATTTTTTTTTTGTTGCAGCTGCAGAGATTTTCAGGGAGCTGACTTGTGAAGTGACAAGCAGAAGGCTTTGGCTCCCTTTCACCCCTTTCGTAGCTGTGCACAGGCGTGGAGGGATTGCACTGCTGGCGACCGATATTCAGCAGGCTGTCTTTTGCTTAAGTCTATGCGCAGTCGGTAGGACTGTTTAAAGTCTTTCTGAACCAAGTCAAGCTCCTCTCTAACTGCTGAGTCAGGGTTTGGACCTCAGCACTGTCTGTATGCAGGTGGCCTTGTAATGCCTAAGATGTGGTGTCTCTCTCATTAGTTCCACATATGTTGTTTTAAGAATGACTTTGTGTGAAACAGTTCTCTTTAAGTCCTGTGTGATGGCTTTTTCCAGAGGCGCCTGGTGTTTAGCAGCTGTTAGACCCTCTGTGAAGACTGGTGATTATTTCTGTAGAAACATCGGTGAGGTTTATTGCATCGTTATGTATGCTTGCGCTAATTGAGAAGTGGTTGGACAGTTCTCTGAGAATGCTGTGACTTGCAGTTTCAGATTCAATACATCGTCTGAGAGGGCCCCTTTTGGGGGAGGGGGCTGTGGGAAGAGAGGGATGAGGAGAGGAGATGTGGTCAATGTGTTGCTTATGTCGACAGTCTCCTGTCTCCTTCTTTGACATGGCAGGCGGTGGGCTGCTTGAGCTGAATCGACGTCCAGTACAGTGATCTACTGAGGGTTAAGGTGGGACTGTGAGCTGCAGGGCTGGATGTCTGTGGAATGTTTGCGACATATTGGCACACTTGTGGGAACATCAGAGAGAGAGAGGCACAAGGCAAATTCAGGTACGTACAGAGGTGTTAAACTAGCTCTAAGGGGAACGGCTGTGTAGGCCATGTAATGTATGAATCGCTGGTGAGAGGCAGCTAGAGAGGTGGTAGGGTGCTATGTTTTTGTGTTCGTGACACAAAGAGAGAGTTTGAGTAACTTTGTTGAGGGGCAGTAAGCAGGGGTCAGCTGATGACCGGGCTATAATACTGATGGTTCACGGGTTTGGTCACTATGACGAAACTGAAATAAAATAAGATGAACTCAAAAAAAAGGAACATTTTTACCTATTTAAGTTTTGTTTCTAAGAGATATGGCNTTTTTTTTCCTTCTATTTTTTTTTTTTTTTTTTTTTTTTTTTTTTGTTTGGTTTTTTCCCTCAGCTCCCCTGCTGGGCCATGCCATGTGTGTGCCCAGCCCTCCACAGACCCCCGCCCACCCCCCCCAATGAGACGCGTTATTCACTGTGCACTAATAAACATCTTCATAACTTACAGAGCATCTCTAGATCGACAGTTAAAAATGTAATTTCAATTGAGTGTTAATTAAACTAGTACTGAGCAATGCTTCAGGCAAGGATAGATCTATCAGATAGTTAAATTCGCTGCAGGTGCAATTGAAGATTGAGAAAACATAGTCAAAAGGAAGAAAAAGAGCGAAGCGAAATGGAAAATCCGAAAACCAGGGATTAGGTTAAATTCAAATAGCTTCACACTGCACACACACATCTGTATTTAAAAACTTCACATAAAGAGTGTTAACCCCTAATTGTTAAAGATATTTGAGTAGCTTAGCCTAAAATGAAACTATGCTACGTCGTGTTAGCTTAGCTGCTTCAAATAGTTTGTTTACAAACATGGCGTGTTGTACTATGTGACGTTAGCACTTCCTGTGAAAAGTTGTTGTCACGGTAACCAATGCAAGCCAGTGTAATTAACGCAGTTTAATGCCTGTCTATGTTAAACAGTCACAGCTTTAGAACGTGGTGCTTTCAGCCTTCAAGACTTGCTTAAAGAATTACAAAACGTGTTTACTGTAAGTTATAACCGGTTTAAACATATATGTAGTTATGTTTGCCTCACATATGAGTATTAAAGTACAGTATTACACCTTTAGTTTTACTCAGCGAGTGAAACACAGTAATGATCACCAGGTTGCTAGGCTTGTATATATGTAGTCAAAGTGTAGATGAATTGCTTCAGTCTAATTACAATCTATAAGGCCTTTATGTTGTAGAAAGGGGAGCAGCGCTCACATATACCTTGATATAACTGTACTGAGATTACTTCTTCAAAGAAACAATTTAAACAAAACTGCAATTTTGTGATTTCTTCACTAAAACATATTACATTATGGTACAGTTTGGAAATACCGCTGAGCTGAGATTCAGACTTACGATTTGTCAAGACAGATTTATGCTTTAATACTAAAATTAGGTTTTTTTCCCTAAAATCAGATTAACCTTACACTGACACCATTAAGCATGAAATACATAAAGACTCTACCAATATAATAGCGGTACCAATTCAAACTCCCACTTTATCTGCATCTAAACAAGCCAGCAAACGGGGACACAACAGGGCATCTCAAGTCACGCCTTATTTTAACCTGGACTATCACGCACAAACTTTTAAGTTGACAGTGTTTAAACTAATAACTTTCGTTTTATCATGCCCGCATAGCAAGGAACACTTTTGCTAACTCCTTCAGTGAATTCTCCACCAAAATCTGTAGCGAAGCAGCTCATGGGAAATATGAATAATTAACCATAACGAATTATGATTAATTATTAATATTTTAGAACCACTGTAGATATTTAGCTGACCACTAAGGGTCAACCGTCTTGTCAATTCTAAAAACGTTAATTTACTGGTTAAGGGAAATAACTTCCTTACAGTACAATTCTACAAAAGCTTGTAGCATAAATCCGCATGATTAAGTGACTCCAGTTATAAACAAACAATGAACCACGTCAAGTGTGATACAAGTAAGGCTTTATAACTACATAAACGACGTACTAGTATAAACACTACTACATAAAAACATTAAGCGTCTAACATACACACACACACACAACACATACAGTTGGTATAGGAAAGGGTTAACGTTTAGCACTAAAGAAAGAGACATAAGGAATGAAATTTATGGAACCATTTGCATATTTAGCAGATCTACACCTGAGGGAAGCGTCAGATTCTTATTTCAAACACACCTTTGTAAAAAGGTGTAATTGATACTTAATGCATCAATTAAATCGAATAAGTTTGATACTTGCGTATGTCTGACAAAGATTCCTGATGCAATCTTAAGGCACAAGATCTTGCTGAAATTAGTTGATGAAAAAAACCAGTTTGAGTCAGAGTCACTTGATGAATGAAAAGGACTAGGCCGGAGCCTGGCACGAGCTTAGGTATCCTGGAGCGTTTCTCACATCTACATCTTAGCATCTGACCGAACCACCGAATGGGGGGGTCACATGAAGTGTGGCCTTTAAAACCTGCAGAGATTCACGCCTCTCAAGATGGGATCGTCCAATGAGGAAGGCTGAAATCCCAAGCGGGAGTTTGGAAATACTGGGGATTTTTATGACTTTTTGTCTGTAAGCCTGGTATTTTGCATTTGTAATTCGCTGGAGTGTTGAGGCACTAATTAGTACAGATTATTAGAACATCAATATGTTGAATAGGTATCAGCATATAATATACACACTTGTTTCGATCATAAGAAGGCGCATTCATAGATACTAGACATGAAATAGGTGAGGGTATATTAACTAGTGGTCTATGATAACAAGAATAAAACAGCATACACTACAACAGACAAGATACAAGACAGTAATGGTATACACAATGACAAAAGGATATGGGTATTCAATCAAAGAAAGGTTTCCTATGAATTAATTAGAGAACAGTCAATTTCTCTGGGCATTGTGTGTCTTTCACATGAGTAAAATGAGGGAGTTTCTCCCCTACATTCCTTTTAGGCCATAAAACCAGTTATATCATGATTAGTTGTCATGGTGATTAAGGTGGGGGAATATTTTTTTTTTTTTTTTTTTTTTTTTTTCCTGTTTTTTTTTTTTTTTTTTTATGTTCAATCGACAGCCCTGGCATCCCCCCCCGTTCTTGAATGAGGGGACTGTGACGATTCGTTAATCTAATGAATAATTGATTTGTAAAATCAAATAAAAATTAGTGTGTCAGATTGGTCGAGAAGCTACATATTACAGTAGGAAATTTACTAAATATCTTAATGTAACATGATCTTTATTTAATATCCTAAGGATTTTTGGCATAAAAGAAAAATCGATATTTTGACCCATACAAGGTTTTTTGGGCTATTGCTAAAAATATACCCCAGCGACTTAAGAATGGTTTTGTGCTCCAGGATCACATATTATTAGATATAAATTATAAATATATATCTATATTGAGAGGACAAAAGATTTTCAGGGGCTCAATAGTATTTGGACAGTTGACTATAAAGAGGTTAATTGCCTATCAAATTGGTATCAAATTGCCTTTTGGAAGCTGTTTGACTGGTGCTACCAATATGAAGTCCAAGGAGATCTCGATGAAAGTGAAGGAGGCCATCACTAAGCTGAAATAACAACATAAATCTATAAGAGAGATAGCAAAAACCTCAGGTGTGGCCAGATCAAAGGTTGGCTACATTCTTAAGAAGAAAGAAAGCACTGGTGAGCTCAACAACATCAAAAGGCCTGGAAGACCACGGAAGACAACTAAAGTGGATGATCGCAGAATCCTTTACTTGGTGAAGAAAAACCCCTTCATAACATCAACAGAGATCAAGAATACTCTGGAGGAGGTAGGCACATCATTGTCAAAATCTACAATCAAGAGACGCATTCATAAATGTAAATACACAGGGTTTACAACAAGGTGCAAACCACTGGTAACATTCAAGAACAGGAAAGTAAGATTAGACTGCCAGAAAACATCTAAAAAAGCCTCCCATGTTCTGGAATAAGATTCTTTGGACTGGTAAAATCAAGATTAACTTGTACCAAACTGATTAGAAGAGAACAGTATGGAAAAAGAAAGGAACAGCTCACGATCCAAAGCACACCACATCAAGTGCCAAACATAGTGGCAGCAGTGTTATGGCATGGGCATGTATGGCTGCAATGGAATGGGCTCACTGGTGTTTACTGATAATGTAAGTGCTGACAGAAGTAGCAGGATGAATTCTGAGGTCTTTAAGGCTATAATCTCTGCTCACATTCAGCCAAAATGCTACAAAACTGATAGGGCGCAGCTTCACAGATGGATAATGACCTCAACCATATGGCGAAAGCAACTCAAGACTTTTTGAAGGCAAAAAAATTGAATATTCTTCAATGGCCAAGTCAGTCGCCTGATCCCAATCCAATAACGGAGCATACTTTCCAGTTACTGAAGACAAGACTGAAGGCAGAAAGACCAACAAACAAGCAGCAACTCAACGTGGCTGCAGTGAAGACCTGGCAAAGCATCACAAAGGAGGAAAACCAGTCTCTGGTGATGTCCATGAGTTACAGACTTAAGACAGTCATTGCCTGCAAAGGATTCTCATCCAAGTTTAAAATTGTGTGTATATTTTACAATTCTTTTTGCAATTAATTTGTCACTTTGTCCAAATACTATTGAGTCCCTGAAAATGGAGGTACTTCGCTTAAAATGGCTGTAACTCCATAATGCTAAATGTCATATTTTTGTGGAACCTCTTATAATAAAGCTAAAATAAAGTCTGCACTTCAATCACCTCTTGTTTTATTTCAAATCCATTGTAGTGGTGTATAATGCAAAAGCACAAAAACTGAATATTTCTGGACCTGGCTGTGGATGGATGGATGGACGGACAGACAGACAGACAGAAAGAACTACAGTGAAGGTCATGAGTACACTATTCGGAAGAGACACAGTAATGCCAATGTTAGCCTTACGACATTACATCAGTTAAATGTAAATACCAAGGAGAAGAAGAAACAGAGAGAGAAAAGGAGAGAGAGAAAAGACGACAGGAACGAATGAGAGGTATGAGATTCTCCCTTAGAGAGAACATTAGTGTCAACCGGCTGTAATCGGTCAGATTACAGAACTCAGTCATGTTAACACACACAGACAGACGTCTTTCCCAACCAAAGTTCACTCGCAGCTTTAATGCTTTCGAGGAGTCAGACAAGAACTAGTTCTCTGCCTGCCTGAGTGTTTATGTAATGTTACATTAGGCATGTCAATTAAGAGTGGAATGAAAAGATCACAACAAAAAGAAGTTAAATCTACACATGAGAATAACATGCACATGGAGCAGTCATATAACCCTACACATAAATCTCTCCACCTCCTCTGCAGTTAATGATTATAAATGAGAAGCTGAGGTGGTTTAATTACCGTCACGCTGACTAATTCATGAGATTAATAAAGATATGTGGATCTCACATCTCATTCATTTTTTATGAGCAAACAACTTGACTTTTCTGTTCCTGTGCACGTCGTATTTCAAATCAGGGCGTGAATAAAAATTATAGTGGCGGAGAACTATAGCGTCACATGACAAATGATGTTTGCAAAAATTAGGAGTGAACCAGAAAGCAAACAGACTCCCCATCACGCAGAATCTTCAGAGTCCTCTGGCAGCCTCTTGAAAAATTAAACACCATCAGTGTTTAATTCAGCATTTTGGTGGAATACCTGATGATACTCCGCTTCTGAATTCATAATGCCTCTTTTAATTATGTTTGTAGTAAAATATTTATGCTTACACGCTGACTCATGTTCAGTGTTCTTTTTTCAAATATTCCCTTCTAAGTCACTCTGAATGTATCCCAAGTAATGAGTAAAGATGAGCACAGATATCAATATGACTCTGGCATTTTGTCTTATGAAGTTCTTTTATCATAACCATTGGAGTGTGTGTGTGTGTGTGTGTGAATACAGTCAATACATTTTGGATGAAAATCTATAGGCATTTCAAAATGGACTGAATACATTTATGAAATTGCACAGCAACATCAGTGAATCTCATTCTGGAGCTCGATTCAGTCACTCATGAAACAAAATGATTGGAAAACAACACTACAGTATTGATCATAAGGACTCTATTCAGTCAATCCACCTCATCTGCTTTTAAACAAGAATATTTTATTATTGATTCATTATTGGTCTTGATTTAATTGAGATTTGCTCCATCAACTAAAAGCATGCCAAATATAAGGATGAATTCCTGCAGTGTGTAAAAAAGTATGTGTACTCCAGTTATATTATTTTATTGTTCGAAAGAATCTATTGCATGAAATCGAGCCCATAACATCTCAAAGAACCGGCAGCAGTTTGGCGGACAGTTTTATCTGAGATCATCAATGCAGATTTACATACCATATGTCCAGCCAATCAGTCATAGCTGTTGGACACCATGCACCCCGGCCCCCTTAAGCCACCAGTAAAGGTGATTGTTCTGTTTATGATGTGACTGAAATATGGTCTTTAATAAGCCTGAGACAAAAGTCACTGCCATTCTCTGAATTATAGGCCAGTGTACTGAATCCTCGCTCATAAAATTGTCACCGGCTGCTTTACAGAATCGGTCACAATTTATTTGTGTTATAAGCATGGAAACTTAAAAGTTTCCCCTGACATTTGCGAGCAGCATCATGGATGCAGCGGTGCAAAAACGGGATATGTGAAGAAACCAGGGTCAGTAAAGTCTATAGTGTGCACGATTGTTTGTGCATGTGCATGCATGAATACTTATGGCTACTTAAGTCACTTTTTTAAAAAACCTGAAAGTCAATGCATTAGATGACAAAATATCAATCCAAGTGGCATGTGAAACAAATGATGCTAGAGCTTTTCTCAGAAGTAACATTACATATCTGAATAATTTTTGAAATGACTTTTCCTGGGGTGTTTTTGGTGGATATATGAACCTTTTACAAACAGAAAATGTCTAAATAGTTGTCTAAATGCTAGTGTCAATTCTATAGGACGTCGTGGGAGTTAGTAAGACTTTTTTATTTTTCAAAAGAAATGAATACATTTATTCAATAAGGATGTGTGAAATTGACAGTAAAGACATTTATAATGTTACCAAACAGTTTTATTTCATATAAATACTTTTGAACTTTTATTCATCAGAATCCCCTGAGTAACATGTATCGCAGTTTCCACAAAAATAACTGTCTTGAATATTGATAATAATAAGACATATTACTTAAGCACCAAATCAACATATATGATTTCTGAAGGATCCAGGCACGCTGAAGATCAGCTTTCCATATACAAGAATAATTTATAATGATAAATAGCGAAAAGTTATTTTAAAATGTAAAAACATTTCACAATATTATTGCCTTCTAGTGGGCTAAGAGACTTACTGACCCCAAATTTTTAAATATTATACTGTTTATTGTTTTATATAGGTGTATTTGTGTTATATTTCTTTTAAAAAAAAATTATAATTTAAAGAATTTATTTTAAAGTATGGTATTAGTTTTTAAGTGGGTATTAATCATTGCCACTGTAGGGAAAAACTTGCTACCAAGTAAATATGGAAATCATAACTGAATTTTGTCGACTCTAAAAAAATGTGTTGCTCAATAAAAACAAATGTTATGGTAATGTAATTAAAAGTGTGTATATTTTGAGGCTTTTATACCCCTTGAAGCCAAAAATATAAAGGTAAATTGAAATTCTAACTCTAAACACATTTAGAGCAAACCCGCATTTGACAGCTCTCTATATTAATTTTCCCAGTGAAAACCTAACCAGCTCAGTGTTGTTTTTTCTGTTTTGAGCAACTTGAAATGTAGCATTTAAATATCACTTCTGTTGATGCTGTAGTGCTGTAGGATAATAATGTCATATTGTGGGCTAATTATTTTGTTTGTTTTACAAGTGCTTTTGAGCTGCCCAAGGCCACCATACTAAAGGTTATATACAAATATATAAATAAAGTCAATTACACACACACAATTACAGCTGTAAACCCAACACACACATGAACAGTGCCCACAGGGAAACACAACAGCAACCTTTACTCCACAGAGAGGGAGAGTGACAACACAATCATATCATTTCATTTTACACACACTTTACACCCAGGAACCACCTAAATACATCTGTTCTAGATGAAAATCCAGCAGGGTTTTCCGATTTCTCCTCTCTTATTCCCTCTCTCACACTCTCTTTCTCTGCTTGGGGACTTGAATCCCTTCTTGTGCTGATTACACACAAAGCTCTTTAAAAGCTTATTTCGGCTGCCTGCAAATTTCTGCAGATTGATTTGACTCTGTATTATGTTAAAATGGGAAAATAATCCATCATGAGACTTTTCCAAAGACTTCTCAAAAGCTCTCTCCCTCCATCAGGTTAACAATGTATTTGCTTTGTCGAGGGGTCAGTTGAGCAGTTGTGTGACCGGAATAGACCGGGGATAATCGGGGTTTTCAAACAAATCACTAGTAAGACAGAGACCAAACAAGCCCTGATGCTGCATAACTGAGAAAGTCATTACACTCCTGGGTCAACCGGACTTCATTAAAGCAGTTAGAAAAAACATACTAGCACCAGATTTGACACAACAATACTCATAATACCTTGACATCATTCATAGGAATTTGTATGTAAATGTGATTCAAGCACACATACAGTACATTTTTATATGTTTATATAGACGCTGAAACATGTTTTGAGAACAGCAACTAAAACTTACGCATTTTATGAATGATCTGTTTAAAAACCCTTTTAGGTTCATAGCATATTGAATTAATTGAACTAATAAGGTTGAGTTTACTTTATTATTGAAAATAATGATATATTATTGTGTCATCACATTTACCACATTCACAATTTAACAGTTTATTTCTTGTCTCTGGTTCACGCTGGCTGACAATATATATGTGACAGCTGAAAATGCAATATACATCATAAAATATTCACAAATGTAATCCAATTTTTTCCTGTCATATCAGAATCTATTTTACATTCTCAGAAAAAAAGTTACAAAAGCAGTCACTGGCAGTACCTTTTCAAAAGGTACTAATTTGTACTATTTATGTTCTAATATGTACTCTTTTTGTATTAATTAGTACCTTTAAAGTACGATTATGTATTTTTTAGGGTAAATAATGTCCAAATTAGTTCCTTTTGAAAACGTACCACCCCAGTAACAGCTTTTGTACCTTTTTTTCTGATATTGTATAATAGTATATTGTATTTAAAAAAAAATTGTAAGTGGTTTGGTTTAGGGTACTGAAAATCTTAGGTTAGGGATTCAAAAATACCTATATAGGCTAATAGTAAAATATAAGAATTCAAATATATTTATAATGTAAACATAAAATCTAAACAAAAAAGCCTACATTTCTACAGTTGTGCATATGAAAGTACTTTTACATTTTAGATGGTGTCAATACCGATAGGACATTGCGTATATCCAAACATACAAAAATGTATGCGTAACTAATGATATCAGGAAAATTATCAAGAAAACATTAATTGAAACAATCAAACAGAACTGAAATTCTGTTCAAAACAGAACAGAATCTATAATAAATTGCATACATAAACAATTTGCACTTAAAAGAATGGTACTGCATTAAATAAGACTATTTGCATTTTTAGCTGGTTAGGTCATATTCTGAATAAGATGCAGGGGTGTTTTTTTCCACATTTTACTGAATTTGCCCCTCGGACTGCACTTTAACCCCACACCTGAGTTTACGGTGTGCTTTGTAGCTGTGGTGGCCTGCAGCAGTAGGACCCGGAGGCAAATTAATCTCTGTGAAAGAAAAATGGGCCCGTCCAAATCAATCATTTTAAAAATAGGATATACCCCCAACCCCTCTCTCTCTCCTATAATCGCATAGGTCAGTGCTTAGTCACTTATTTCATGCCCCACTGAAGCGTAGACAACAAGAGTGTGTCTGAGTGTGTGTGTGTATGTGTGCGATTGAGAAAGTGAGAGAGACAGCCTTATAAATTTTTCAGGACCAGTCTATTATTAGTGTGAAACAGCAGCAAAGAACAAGCAGTCTAATCAGTGAGTAGTGAAGGCCACTGTTTGGTGAGCCCTAGATACGGGCTAATGTGGGCTGTGTGGTGCAATGGATGTTGGGTAATACACTGTAGAATATAGGCCAGGTACTGGATCTTTATTAGCACCTAGTGTCAGCATCACATCTGTCACACCTTCCCTTTACAAAAGAACAATGTAATGCAGGTGTAAAACAGAGATGACACATTTAATTGTCAACACTAATGAATTTGTAGCATACTATGTTTCTATTTGCACCTCCCACCATCCATTTACCCTTTCCCCATCTCTCCGGGCATGATTTATACCTCTTTTTCTCTAACAGCAGGGTCCTTAGTTCTCGGTTTCATGTTTTGGTCATGACTCTCTTTCTCTCAGACTGATCTCACTGCAGGTATTCAATCAGAGGCATTATCTGATGAAGGGAACTGTTCATGGAGTCAGACAATCTGTAGCCCATCAGAAATATCAGCATTATGAAAGTTACACACATGCTTCTCACTCAAGGAAATGTCAGTCAAAGTTTACCGATCTGTAAATGTTAAAATATTTACTGTTTTGCTCGGTAACCTTTTCTGTGAACAGTTATATGCAAGTTCCCATCTTCATTGCCATAACAACGTAGTGCCATAAAACCTAAAACATTCAAACCAACATAAAAATTATAATTTAAATAGCGGGAGTTGAACTTTTCATCTTGAACTTTTTCTGATCTTTTTTTTTTTTTATCTAATGCCACAAATGCCAATATAGCCTCATTGGAAAACATACATATACCTACATTTTTGCAAAACGCACCTTTACTGCAGTTTCCAGTTGAAATGAACACCCAGTTGAAATGAACACCAGTGGCAGTAATCCCACCCTCCTCCTCCCATTATTGCCCCGTCATTACCTTCCACCAACCAACCAGAGTATAGAGGTTACAGGAGTAGACTATCAGTTAATAAATACTTTTTGCATGATTCACAATACTGTGTTATGACCTCTAAACACCTTTAACCATATGAATGATTCTAAACTAATACATTTAGTTTGGATCACATTATCGGTTTAATATGAATGGATTTTCTTACAGTAAATTTGCCTGGTAGCTCACCTGGTACAGTGTTGCACTTATGATGAAACCAATGAAACTAAGCAGCTTTCTCTTGGTCAGTGTGCACCAGAAAATTCTGTGACCAACTTGAATGTGTTGCAAAATCTCCTTTGGGAAATCTTTCATTCATAAGGGGCATTTCGGCACCGCCATGCTAGTTCCAAGACTTAGTCTAAGGAAATACGTCAGCAGAGCCCGGTGTTCATAATAGAACCAATTTCTCCACCGGGCCGTTTACTGTTGCAATTAACACCAGCCAGCAGAGGCCAACTCTGAAAGCGCAGCTGACAGCCACGTCTTTTTGCGCGACATTTACAAACGTCAACAACAATGAATGGAGGCAGCCTAAACCTATGATCGAAGGCATGTTGATTGTGTATGTTGTGGGTTCATGTAAACAAAGAAGATGGAAATGCTAATAGCCACAACTTACAATATTGAAAGAGCCCCATGAAAATTGATAATCTTCTATGACAACTGCAGATGATACATATAAATCGAGGCTGAGAAAAAGAAAACAACACATGCAGACGAACAGGTAACCATGATGATATCATGTTTAGCCATGTTTCATTTTTTTTTTTTTTGTTTTCCGCTGCCCCTTGCTCCCCCCTTGAAATCAGACGTAAATCCCCCCTATTTGTACACGGTTTTACAAGCGGGTAGCCAGTGTTTCGTATGTGTGTGCGCCATACAGCATACATTACAGTCGACTGGTACGTTGCCTTATCACAAATACTTTTGCCAAAATACTCTGCAACACCCACCAGAAGTAGAAAGGCGTGAACAGTTAGTTCCCCCCAAAAGAAGGCGCGTCTAAACGACACCATGAATCGCTAATTGCAGAAATCACCCGACCAGCCCCCCGCACCCCCCCTAGAGCGTATCCCCACTGATACAAAAAAAGCGTTCACGTGCCACGTGACAATAGATAATTACAACTTTGCCTGACCTGCGATTGGTTTCTAGAGAGCTACGCTCTGTACATGGTGACGCTGCCCACCTCAGATGCGGACCAGAGAAAAAATGCAGCGTGCTTCAAAGAAAGCTATTACTGCTCTAAATAAGGGATTCATAGATACTACAATATAAAAACATATTATGTAAGTGTTCATACTGTTATCATTTTGTTGTTGTGTGTTTAGGTTAGCAATAACACATTTATCGCCATCATTAATAATAACAAACAACAAGCCTGACACGCTTTCTGTGTTGTGCAATACTTAGCAGTAACATACAAATGTAATGTTATGTGTTTTACAGCTGCCAGTAACATTCTTTCACAGTCGCGGGTACATTTTGTTGACTGTCACTCCCACACCCCTCGCACCCTTCCCTTCTAGAACCGAGATAATCTCCAGTCGTGATCATGCACACCGAGTTGAACATTGCCCCCCTGTAGATAATTGCGGATCCCCTTGAATTACGGCACAGTAATTACGAAATGGCGTGAATGCAGCAAGAGTTACTAGAACTAAAACCGTTACTAGTTCCAGCAGTGCAAACATGCTAAAAAGTGGGTAGCCTACTTCCGCCAATAGTTCTAGGAACTATGAAAAGATTCCTCCAAGGAGAAGGCCCCCATTGTTATTCCTATTGAAATGAATGGATTTCACTTGCGAAAATTTGATAAACAACAGTAAATGGGACTGCACCTTAAGACTACATATATTCAGTTGAAATTTCAATACTACTCAAATAAAGTTCAAACTCTCAAAAACAAACAAAAAACATAGTAAAGCCCTGCATTTAAATTCTCAAATGGATAAGAAAATGCATCTGGAAAGCAGGGAGAAAGAGCCCAGTGCTCTTAACACCTGAGGCAGTCCAGCAATCTTTAAAAAAAAAAAAATGCTACACCCCAGAGAGCAGAAATAATCCTTACGTTATTCTGACTTCAAATTATCCTGGGCGCCTTGGTTTTAAAAGCACAAAGGAGCTTGGGCCGTTAATAAAAATCCTAATCTAAATCAGCCATCCAGAGCACAGCTCAGCCCGGGGACGAGTTATCTCCTGTAACGCACTTGTTTCGGGCAGCTCAGTGCTATAAAAGATTTCCACCACCCTCACTGCCCATTTTTTCTTCCGTCTCTAAATCTGTCATCACACATTCACCGCGGCACCCCACTCTTTGATCGGCGGGTGAATTTCTTTACCATATGTTTATATGCAGAGGACATTATAGCTGAGATCAACAGAAGTCAACCACATATATTTTAGTGCTGACATGACAGGGGTGTCTATATGCCTAAGGAAGTGAGAGAGCGAGAACGAAAGAGCTCTGAGGTTAATGAGGACAGACAGGTTTGGCATTTGAGGGGAGGAAGAGGAGGATACTCATCATCTTCGCGCTCCCGTCGCCATGGAAACCTGACCTTGTAGCCCCTGATTCTCTCTGCTCTTTCCGGAGGGTGTCTCATGTACACGTCGGTTCATATGCAGAGGGCTGAAGGGATGGAGAAACAGAGTGGCATCTTCACACTTCATCCACTGCTCACTTGTTTCAAACATGATGCGAAAAGGGGGAAAAAAGTGACACAATCACTCCAACCATCTTCAAACAGCCATGTGTGTGTACGCCCTTGTGTCCACTCACGAGTTTTCAATCCTCCTCATCTTGGGGGAAAAAGAAGCCATTTCCCCTCGCCTTCCCTGGAGATCCCAGTATGCAGTCACCCGGTCTTGCTCCCCAGAGGAAGTGCACAAGAGTTTTCAGAATGATTTAGAGGGTGGAAGTGTGATAGCTGGACTCGGAGCAGACAGCATGTGGGAGTTTGGTTCATGGAGAGAGTTTGACTAGTTGTAATGCGAATATCTCACCTGGCCAGACCGTGTTTCCTGTCTCCTCATCCGGAGCTTATAAACGAGATGGCACAGCTATATCGCACGAATCAACAGGTGCCGGCAGAGAGCAACACATCTACTCAATAGCACACACAATACTTCACACACACACACACAAGCGCGCTGATAGCGCGGGAACCATATAACCTTGCTTAACGGCCCCCCCCCCCCCCCCCCCCCCCCCCCACACCCCCCCCAACCCCCCCCCCCGCGTTGTAGAATCATGTTGCTGTTGTTATTTTCTGCGGCCGTTTTCTTGACGGTGCGGTCAAGGTGTATGCAGATCACTATAAGCACAAATCCTTGTTGACTAAACACATTTAGTTGTGGAAAGCAAGTAAAATTATTTGACCATATCTTCTGTGAACTACACGGCTACTTGTCTCATCTAGAATTCAGTATAAAATAATTCTGTTGACCTACGAAGCTCAATAATCTTGCAGCACAGTATCTCACTGAGCTTATTCAAGCGTACAGTCCTCTACGCATGCTGTCCACAATTTCAGGCACCAAAACCATGGAAGTCACTAGCACAAAATCTCTCCCTAATATCTCATTCTTCTATTAAAAGTTATTAAAAGTAAATGCTCAACTTTTACTTCCTGGACACCCTGATTTTTGTTATCATTATCATAACATTTTCATAGTGTTGTTTGTTCATTAATATTTATTTAATTGCATACATATAATTATTATTATTAGTATTAATGTATGTGTGTTGCTTTATGTATTTAGTTCGCTGGTTAGTACTAAGAATGTGTCGTCTCAACTATAACTAGTTACTTTTTTTTTTTTTTTTTCCACCATATGCCGTTTTTCCCACCTATTGTGGAATCTTGGCTTGGCTTAACTGAGGGGTCATTAAATCACTCCTACCCCTACTCTCATCCTATATCAATAATTTTGGTTTTTATACTTTCATTTGCCCCTTCCCGCCAATCATTTAACCTATTGCTTATCACCACTCTCTCGCATATTCTTTTTTATAGTGTCCTCCACCCAGACTTCATATGGTGCCCGCTGTTGTTGATGTTAACTTGCAAATAACTGCCGACACAAATCCTCGGTCTCTGAACCCCCCCCCCCTTCCCCGGCTCCCTCCCCTCCCCCCCCCCCCCCCCCAGAACCTAATAATAATAAGCAACTGGCTTCCCTTCGGTCTACCTCTTAGCAGCATCTGGATGCGTATTATATCATTATTAAAATAGGGTTTTTCCCTACCGCTCTACTGTCCCTATACTCTCGCTCCCATAATAATATCCCAACATTTTTTTACTTAGCCTTCCTCACCCCCTTATCCCGTCTGATCAACTAAACGATTCTATCTAATCCCTCCCAACACCCACCTACCACTATCGATTGGCGGGGCACTCCATCACCCTGCCATTTGACTCATGGATTTTTCCACTGTTCGCATATTTTTCCCTCTTAATATCAAGTCTTACGAGCCCGCGCGAATGCGAGGCCTGCCGTTGTTGGACGGCTCCCTCGCTGCCACTGCCTTCTTCCAGTCCGTCCATTTATCTGCACACACCCCCTCACCCAGCGATTCACCAAACGCCGGATCCGTACGACCTCTTCCCTCGCTATTTTTCCCTTAGCCTCCGCCCGGTGAGGCCTAGTGGTCGTCACACCGCACGCCCTGCCGCACCTAGCCACCCACAAGCCCCTCCGCCTTACCGCCCCGTTGTTCCATAATGTCGAGGGTACATGGGCGTCCCCTCCTGCTTCCCTCCCCCCGCGTTCCTTTTCGTTCTCTCTACGTTCTCCCACCAACTTACAGCGCGCCCCAGTTCCTGACCGAGATCTTCTCGTGTTGCAAATGGCCTCTGCATTACGACCGGTGTGTAACACAGGATTCACCTCTTAGTCTACTACCTGCGATAGATTTTCTGGGTTTGGACGAAGTTCTGGCCTGGCTCTCCCTGGGCCAGCCTGGCCACGCATGCGTTTCTCGAAGAGTGCCCGACGACTGACACATGCGCGGGATCTGTCCAGCAAAGAGCTATTACCTGCAATCCAACGGGACTGCTTGCTCGCGCTGTTGTGGCGGCTTTGCGTGTGGTGTTGTGTGTGTTGGTCCCGCCGAACGTCTGTGCTGTGGTGCCTGTTTTTTAACCACGCCACCCAACGGTCTTTGTCCTGTAGTGTCTGAGATGCCCCCAACCACCCACGCGTGACTCATCACGTGCACTGCAAAGAGAACCCGACCGCCACAACAACAAATGACCATAACCCCTACACCCACGTCACCCACCCTCCCCCCCACGGCCCCAGCCAGGACTCCACTGAAGCTTTCGTGACACTGCCTAAATTTACCCCCCTATACACCACTCCCCTTACGCTATCCCCAGCGGATTCTACGAACATGCAGAAGTCCCCCCATGAGAACTTCCTCAACACACCACATAGATTGATTTTGCCTAGCATGGTTTTAGACCAGCTCCTTCTACACTACAAACTTACTCTAGACTTCGTTCTTCTGATATGCAAGCTCACCTTAAGAAATCGACTCAATAGATTATTGACACCGTAAAGAACAAGACTTCTGCCCAAACACCCAAGACCACCCTCTTCAAACTTCATCTGCATCTTTCTCTTTTCGCCCCACCTCATACCAATCAAGTGTATAACCCCTAACTAACCTAACCACGCAAATTTTATACACTTTTTCTCAGTGTGCTGAAAGCCTACCCAGCATTTAACTTTAAAAAATGCATTTTAATCTATTCATTCATTCATTCATTTAAATGTTCTTCTCATACAAAGCACTGAAAAAATTCATCTTTTTTTGGCAAATAACTTCATTACACATAGTTTAGTCTTTTGTAGCCTATGAATAGAAAATAGCATGTTATCATGTTGTTTCCTACAGTATTTGGGGTATTTAGTGTAAACTGATCGGGCAAATGCCCAGATAAATAATATTTTATATATACAACAGGTAAACCTTTGAACCCTGGATATGATCTTATTTCACTTTTTTTTTCTTTTCAGGTACCAACAAGACAGTAACACCTGCCCAAAATTCCCATATGGACATACATTAAACCTGCCACACTGACCCGACCTCCCAGAAACTTACCGGAATACATTTGGCCTTCCTCCATCTGCTCTGATCGCCACACACACATACTCAGGAAAATGATGCAAGACCATTTCCTTTGATTGAAATTAATTTATTCGTGCCAGCACACTGGTTTTGGCATCTATTAATTTCCCTTTATTAAATTTCACACCTTCACCCTTGAAGTTAATTAAAA
The DNA here is from genome assembly GCA_018155175.1 of Sinocyclocheilus anophthalmus. Classification (NCBI taxonomy): domain Eukaryota; kingdom Metazoa; phylum Chordata; class Actinopteri; order Cypriniformes; family Cyprinidae; genus Sinocyclocheilus; species Sinocyclocheilus anophthalmus. The sequence continues at coordinate 246,230 of JADLZN010001566.1, read as the reverse complement.
GAGTGAGAGAAAAGGGTGCGATATCACCCGGTCTGCTGTCCTTTCTATCTCCCTCCCTTCTTCATTCTCTTCACCTCTCTCTTTGTTTAAACAATCTCCTAATCGTATTTAAAACAGTCCCAGCTGTGCGGAGAGCAGCTCTCCTCTGTAACAACTCTATGGACAGCACAATTTGCCTGTCAGAGTTTAACCTGATAGACTCATTTCCATAAACCCTAATCTGTCTTTCTCTTCTCCACCGCCCAGATTGCAGTCTCGGACTACTATTGTCAAGTGATGTCTGAAGGCTGCGAGGCTGACGTTTGTTCCACACCTGAGACAAACTGAGAGAGACTGAAAGAAATGGATTGGAATTGTTGTGGTTATCTGCTAGCAAGGACCCTCACATATTATTCTGAGAGAGCTCTGACATTCAGACTGACTTCTGTGTCTCATCCACGGCTGAATAAAACAGAGCTCTGATCCACAGAGCTTTAAAATGACTCTTGTGACAGATTACAGTTGGTTCTTCATTGATAAGAAGCTGCATAACACACGTTTCATTTTTAATGTGTCTTGATATATAAATAGTATAATTAATTAATATGTTAATAATAATAAATAATTATATTAAAACATATTAAACTCAAAATGTTATTCAAGTTGAGATTATTACTGCTCTATTCTATTCTGTCTGATTTTTAAACTGACTGTTAATTGGAGTGCCATCACACAATAAAAAATAAAAATAAAAAATTGGTTGTAGAAACTAATTTAATTCGAGAATTCTAGCGTAAATTCCACAAAAATCCACAACGGCAATTGCACATAAAATATTGAATCTAAATGTTGAATTTTGCATGAGTCGAAAGAGCCACTCAGTAACTATGCCCACTGACCAGTAATCTTTTGCTCCCTATTCAGCGAACTAGAGCTGCCGTCTGATTATGATCGCTTTAGGGAACGCCCCGTGTGAACGCCCGTTGAAGCCACGTGGTAAAATCAGTCCAATGGCAGCAGCGGACGTCACGACGCGGCGCGGCGCTGGTTGAAAGTGATGGCCACGCATGTATAAAAGTGCATCCGCCCAGAAGCCGCAAGTTAGATTCTGCTCTTGACAGTAGCGGGCTCTGCTGTATGATGCTCAGTCGTAATTTACTGTTGTTTGTAAGTCCACAACCATTCAAAAGAATCTTACAAGTCGACAACTAATATCGAATTGGCGATGACAAGCGGCATATACTAAAGACGTGCACCGTGTGCCTCCTGCCCAACTATCTGGCAGCGGCGGACGATACACATGCATCCTGTTTTGTGTTCATTTGTGTTAGGCAGATCGGAGCATGCACTGGTCAGCGGTTCGTAAAGAGCCTGATTGTCATCACTGCCGAGTTACTACTCACTGCGTTGCTCCACTCTCAGCACTGGCCCCTGTATTTGTATGAGCAGCTGCCCCAGTGCTCCGCGAATCCCGCTGAGCCAGCCCGGCCTATACAGCCTAGTTGCTGATGGCAGGCGTAGCACTGTTGTCGGTGGGGATCGCCAGGAGTGCGATTTAGCGGAGGCTGGATCCGAGACGGCTCTATATCCTTTTCTCAATGAGTCCTCACCCGCTAGATCCCGTGAGCTAACTCTCAGCTGTTTGGAAGAAACGCCTGCCCCCCGATGACGTAGTGGGGGAGCATGACGCTGCTAGCTCCCGTGCCGACAGCTATCTTTCCCCATCCTCAGCGTCGTCCTTGAAGGCCCCGAAGCTTCCCACCAGGACCGTTAGGCTTACATCGAGTCTGGTTATGAAAGCTTATACCCCCGGTGGCCCTGCGACGGTCAGGACTGCGCGCATGTTTGCACACCATGGCTGGACTTGTTAACAGAGATACTAGGCTGACCTGAGGAGCAGCCAAGCCAGTGTCAAGCTCCTCATCTCGCAGTCTCTTAAGCAACAGAAAGTAGTTGCAACCGCACCCCTCCACAGGAAAGATCGGGGCGGTGTGCGACGCTCTCAGTCGGGGAAAACGCGCAATCTGCGCGACGCTTCCCTGGTATTTTGTTTCTGCAGAGACCAGATTCGGTTTTTCTTTTTATATTTTGAATTTACCTACCATTGTCAAGGTCCTCTTGAGGGCAGCTCCTCACCTGCCACCCGGGGAGGAAAGGGATAACACCTCAGTATAGGATGCACAATTACTCCTCAGCATGCAACACTTCACGCGAGGTTCATATGCATACCCCTGCACAATCACCTCGGGTGCTTCAGGTCTCAGGTGAGCCTCCCACGAGCGAAAATTCCAGCTGATCCGCCGGCAACATGGCTAAGGATTCACGCCCAACGGAAACGGGAGAACTCGCCCCCTCAAGTGAGGGTGCTACAGCAGGCAGGTCGGTTGTTCCCTCAGTGCTCCTCACGGAGGCCGTTCATTGATATCCCTTTCCACATCAGTGCCACTTCAGCGCGACGCTTTAAGATGTAGCCTCCGACAAGACCGATTACATTCCCATGCCGGACCGCGCCAAACGAGTATGGAACGGCGAGAACTGCTCCCCTCAAGATGAAGGTGACTACAGCAAGTCACGGTCGGTCATCAGCCTTCAGAGGCCCAACTGAATGCGCTCCTTAAGTATTACCAGTGAGGCCGCCTAGAGAGCAGACCTGGTTCCCTTAGTAGAATTACTGGTGAGTGGGAAACTTCTACCAAATATCTCAAATGAGTCATGCAGATTGCCATTAGAGTAAGGTTACAGAATCAAGTGAGGATTCTCGTCGTCCTAAGTTATCAACGGGGCTACATCCTCCCCTCCCCCCGCCACCCCCCACACTAGTGGCCGCCCCCACGCAGATTTTGGCTAATGGAACAAGAAGTAGATAAAGACTCTTGAGAAAGGGGAACGACAATAGAACTTTAAAAGGGAGTAGTTCCACTCTTGAGTTACTAGATTGAGCTGTCCGGGCTTCTGGGTTATTCTACAGCCGCTTACTTATGTTTCCAAAGAAGGATGGGGAGGCGTTGCATCGATCTTAGATCTCTGTTTTCTGAGAACCCCCTGCGCTATATATACCAAACGACTTCCGTTTTTTTTTCTTTGCGTCACAGATCCTCACTATCAAGCAGATAGTATCTCAAATCTTTGTTACGATAGATCTCAAAGACGCTTATTTCAATTACTATAGGATGCGAAACATACCATCCTACTCAACATTGCGAAGTCTAAGGTTTGCTTTCTCGGGTTGGGCGCAAGACCGATACCAATATCGAGTTCTCCCTCGGCGTCACTCTCACTTCATCTGAAGTGTGTGGATGCTGCACCTCTGGCTCCTCTGCCGACTCAGGGCATCCGCCCCATACTCAATAAATATTGACGATTTGGTTAACATATAAAATTATAAGCTCAATCGGAGCAGCTGGCGCGCTCGGCCCAAGTCGAAGAGTATAGTATCCTCGACCATATGAGAGAGCTGGGTATAAGCCCCGGAGTAGTCAAGAAGAGTTCTGTTCTTTCTCCACTACAGAGAACCTCTTATTTAGGCGTGGTGTGGGACTCAGCCTCGATGCAGGCACGTCTGTCTCCTGAGCAGAATCGAGGTCAATCCTCACGGACAGTAACACGTAGATTAAGAGAAGGCAGTCACTCATGTCAAACCGTTCAAAGGATGCTTTTACTTTTCTGGGCATGATGGCAGCGGCCGCTTCCAACGTGATACAATTGTGCGCACCTGACCTGATACAGAGACCCTTACATATGTGGTGCGCCCTCAGAACCAAGGATTATTTCCACGAGGGGGATCCACTGTGCTGCATCAAGCGCACGCGCGCTGCCGTGTGCCCTTATGTGCCTTAGAATGCTGGAAGTCTACGACAACGTACTGTCCTGGTTAAGAGCCGATGTTAGAGGCTACTTGTGTCGCAACGTTTGTAACGACTAACGACGGCATTGACCTCTCTCAGGCGGACTCTGGGCCGAAGAGACGCGTACGATGTACGTGGCGCATCTGCCCAACGGTTGGCGGAAGCATCATATTTTTTGAGTGGTACATCAAACTGACCTGGAGCCATGCCTGCCCATGTTTTCGAGCTCTGACACAGTTCTTCCAGACCTAAGGGGCTAGGCCCATTACTAGCTGCCCTATGTTCGCACAGAAAACACATCGGGCTGGTCTCCTACATCAATCGACAGCGAGACGAGTCTGCGTCTACGCAAGCACCCACTTGTAACAATTGCGATCGCCCAGCCTACCTTATGTGGCGCTACAGGGGTTAAACCCCGCCTCCTCCTCTCCTCAAGAGGTTTACATCATGGCAGGTATCTAAATAAGGGGGTTATATATCCTGTCGCAGACAGGAGGACATGAGCGCTCCTTTTCACGGCGGCACTGGGCCACTATTGGAGCCGGCATTGACAGGCGGTGGAAGCTGGATCTATTCTTGAGTCGGCAGGAAACGACACACTGATCCACTATGAAAGTTCTCCCTCACGCCATCCTGCTAGTATGGGGCTGTCCACGATGCCATGCCCCGTATCGTCTTATACCAGGCCCCGTTATCAGTGACAGACGTGGACCGAGGCTTAGTCTGATACGCATTTTCCACCCGCCAAACATTGCATTCTGCCCCTCATGATGAGTTCTGAGCAGAGGGTATGCCGCGAATGAGGGGTCCGTCTCCGTTGCCTAGTAACCCGTCTGCGCGCGCCCGCAGTATGTCACTCTACGGACCTTGGGGCCCCCATCCCAGCACTGGGCTCTCCGCTGGCCAAGATTACCGAATCACGGATACATGCGAGACCTCACTCATCTCAGCCGTAGGGGGGCGCCATTCTTCACCCCCGCACGGAGTTATGGAAGCTGTGGGCATGGACCCTAAGGGGGCACAGCTCCTAGCATCTGGTATCTCAACTGAGGTTGTTGAGACCATAATCCAGTTCAGAGCTCCCGCCACAAGAAAACAGTACGCCTTGACGTTTTGGCAAATCTTATTGCCGCGCCTCATGATTGATGAGACAGCGATCCTGCACAGGGACACAGTCAACGGCCCAATGGTACAGTTCTGGAAGTTGTCTGCCAGGAAGCGATTATTCCGCTAGGGTTATCTCCCTCACTAGTTATGAAGGTATAAGTCGCGGCTTGTTAGCTGCTTACCCACCCCACTTCCTGCGTGGATGTTTCTTTTTTTTTGCCTCAATCATTGGGAAGAAGCACACCACTTATCACTAATCTTCCTCCGTGGCCCCCCTGAGGCCACTGAAGCGCCGGTGCAGTGCCATCTAAGCGTACCCCTCATGACGGACCTGGACTGTGCGTTCTGCGAGGGCTTATAGCATGCCCCCTTGTGCAACCCAATTAGAAAGAAGTTTCGGCACAAGTTTGCCTCCATGCTACAAGACCATCCTTTATCCTCGCCCTATTTCATCACTAAAAGCGATCGCGCCCGATCTTCAGCACTTTCTGTGTTCGATATGCCTGGACGCCCATGAATTTGCCTAAGGCATGGTTAGGGTATTCCTTTACCCGAGGGTCGGGTATGCCCCTAAGGTGCCCGTTTCTTCGCCAGGGCCCATAGTACTTCATGCATTCTGTCCTCCTCCGTTCCAGGATGTAGGTCAAGAAAGGCTTAATCTGCTCTGTCCCGTTTGAGCACTGGATGCTTATGCACACAGAGCTGCCCCGTGGCTTAAGGCAGATCAGCTATTGGTTTGTTTTTGGTCCGCCAAAGAAAGGATCCCCAGCGACCAAGCAGACTATGAGTAGCGCGCTGCGCCGATGAGTCGAGGCCATCTCACGTAGCCTACGAGCTCTTAGGCCCTCCCGTCACCTTATGGCGCGGCGTCAGAGACGCACTCGACCAGGAGTATGGCAGCCCCTCAAAGGCTTTCAACTGGGTGTGCGTGGGTCTTGCAAGACATGTTGTCTGACCCGAGACGGGCTGTGAGTCTGCTCCGCATAATTTTTGGTTTCCCTGCTTTTAGCCAACCTAGACTAGCATCTACCCCAGGCGATCCCAAGTTCTCTCTGTGTGGATAGTAGCTCGCAAGCATACACACACAGCGCCAGGACTTATGGTAGCTATGAGCGCCACAGTGGGGTGATTCTTTTTTTTTTTTTTTTTTTTTTTTTTTTTCGTCCCAAAGCTGACTCGACGCAGGGCTCGAAGCTTCTAAGGGGAACGTCTCTAGGTTAAGTATGTAACCATGGTTCCCCGAGGGAACGAGACGCGTCGTCTCTTTGCCATACTCCCTGCATCCCCCCATCCAGGCGCCTAAGGGGATACTTCATCAAGCTAACTTGCGCTCTGCTGGCGCTCAGTCACCACGCTCGTAGACGTACTCTGATGTACATTAGGACTGATTTTACAAGCCAGCGTCTCGTTCCCTCGGGCCGAAACTCATAGGTTACATACGTACTAGAGACATTTTATTGTGTAACTATGAGAAAAATTATATTTATACAGCTATGTACATTTAAACCCACAGCAGCAGCCCCTGATTACAGTAAATGATAAAGAAAGACCCTCTTTACAGATAATTTATTTTGTAAAAAGCATTAAATCAAACCCAGGCAAAACATTGAACAAAAGTAAACTTAACCATTACTAATCCTGTAATTTTATTACTTAATTATAGCAGATCTGCATTAAAGTCCATGATGTGTTGTGTTTTGATGTTGAGCAATATAGATTTGTTTAGTGCAACAAAAACATTTGCATAAATTGACAGTGTTCTAGAAAAAAGTTTGAGCAGATTTTATATGTTCTCAGCTGTTATGCACTACCTGCCAATTTATTAAGAAAAATTATAGGTGTTTCTTCATGTGTCCTTTTCATTAATCAAAATATACTCTAATTAATTCTAGAGCATAGTTCTTAAAATCTGAAATACCCTTTATAGAAATACTTCATATATTTAAAAAAGGTATTGCATAAAAGGAATGACCCACTACAGCTAAAAGTAATTAATAACACACTTAATTGAGAAATATTTACTTTTACTTATTTTTTAGATTAAAAATGCAGTATGCTCTAGCTGAGGCTGCAGTTAACAGCGCATGCGCGTTCAACACCGCGTGGAAAACATCTGCAAACAAGAAACTTGTTGCGCACCAAAATTACCTGAACGGTTTCTTTTTGATATTATGATACAACATGATTAGGACACAAAGGTGAACTCAATGTAACAAGCCAACTCACAAAGTACATCAAAAAGGTGAATAACCCGAATTTACTGCGCGCACTTGAACTTCTGTTTGCGTCCAGACTAAACACCAAATCCACGGTGGATGCAACAGGAGAAATGAGATAACCAGCGGACATACCTGACAAAACCGCAGCGCCACGTACTGTACAAGCCCAGCCCATCCATAGGTGAGTCCTAAAGAATGCACACAATATTTGTTATGATTTTGTTACTGTATGGTGGCGCGCGTTCAGAATTTAATTGAGAGTTCCTGTTAAATTCCATTCCAGGTCCCAAATTTGACCATTACCAAACAGTATGTACTGTAAGTAGAGAATTTACAGGGGTCATATGATGCGTGTCCACTGTTTTCCTTTCTCTGTGGAGTGTTACAAGCTGATTGTGCATAGATAAGATCCATGAAGTTGCAAAGACTAAAGTCTCAAAACCAAAGAGATATTCTTTATCAAAGTTAAGATTCTGCCACGCCCCCCTAAAACGGTTCGTTCTAACACGCCCCCCCCTATCTACCTCACTATGTGGAAATATTTGCATAATGCCGCTCAAATGTTCACGCAAAAGAAAGAAGGCGTGGTTTCAGTAACCGCATTTAGTGTTAAAGCAGCCGTTCAGGGTGACGCTGTGTGTTTCTAGGCGAAAGCCAAAGCACTTTATTTGGCCTTCCAGAAATAGATGCAATTAGGAATCATTGCTTAAGATTTACTTACAACAGAAAACATTATGGCACTTTTAGGACGACCGGTTTCGTGAACCTCGAAGAGGACTTTCTGACTTTGCTATGACAATCTGTCTGCTTCTGAATCACTACGTTGTGTATTAGTTAAGTATTTGCTATTTGGGAACTGTTCACATGCGAGTTTTGCGCATTGTGTTGCTGCGTTCGCTGCGTGTGGGGTGAGAGGAAAGAGCACCATAGATAGAAGAGATAGTGAAGATCACGTGAGTCACTGTCTTAACTCGGTGGGGGCTTTGTACTGCACACATACCAGCTTCATCACTTTGTCTGTCACACGACTCTGTTCCCATTTCTGGTTCTGTCTTTACATTTATTTGAAAGATGAAGCTCGCGATTATGGAAAGGAGTGTTACATTTCCGATGAGTGCTTGCAGTGTTCGACCAATCACAATACACTGGGTCAGCTGGCCAATCAGAGCACTGCGCTTGTCGGAAGGAGGTGCTTTGTTGAAAACGACGTGTTTGAGAGAGGTGGTGCATAGAGGACCTACAATAATGTACGGTATTTGAAAAAGAATGTGTTTTTTGAACATTAAAGCATGTCAACATATTCTGTTACACCAAATACACAAAATAATGATCTTTAAGTATCATATGACCCCTTTAAAGGGAGTGAAATTCAACTGCTTTAAGTGTAGTTTTTAATAATTCATCTTACATTTCACAATTACCCATAAACATTATATTATAACAACATATGTATTTCTTGAATCATTTGATGTTAGTGTTATGGTAGTAATGAATGTTTGAATGCCACCTTTATATTTTCTATTTTATATTTTGTGTTTATGTATATATGTATGTATGACTATTTGTTACTCCTTGACTAAAGTCTGTTCTAAAATTAAGAGTTTTTCCCAAGTATCTTTAATTCTGTGATATGAATGAAAAATCCCCCAAAAAAGGTTGATAGGCCCCCCCTACAATAATTGTTAGCCACGGCACTAATATAATTCCTGCATCCATTATAATGAAGGCAACTCACTAAAACCACTGAAGAGTCCTCAAAGATAAAGCTCATCTTTGTGTCTGTTTTTTGCTCTGTTTCTCGTGAGGCAGGCATGATGAATCATCTCTCGGATCTATATAACCTCCTGACTCCTGCAGTCTGGATCATGGCAGAAGATTAACCAAAGAAGCAGCAGAGGTGAAGAGGTTAAATGAGACGTGGTTTAAATACAACAACACAAATTACACCAGAGATGCAAGTTTAATCAGGCGCATGACTGGTAATTGCTATGACATCTGTATGTTTTTAATCGGTTTTCTCCCAGTTTTACCACTGTAAGATTGTTAGATTTTTGGAGAGGTGCACGTCAGGCTATGGCATATGGGTGTGCGTCTATGCGTAAGCTATGGCGTAGGTCCGACGCAGAAGTATAAATCAGCCTTAACTGCCACTGGCTGACAGTCTGATCAAACTCAAACTCGGAGGTATTCCAGAGAGAGGGAGCGCGCGGAGGGACTCTTTGATATCAGAGCTGGGTAATCCACTTTTTTTATTCCTGTGTCATGTCTTCATCTCTCTGCCGAAGTGCCCTTTCATTAACCTTTGACTCCCGTTGCCATGGCGTTTGAAGTGCTTGGTCTTAATTGAATAACCAGCAGTAAAGAGAAGTCTGATAAAGACAGGTTTTAGCGGTAGTCATGACAGTTTGTCTAACCTGTGCACTTTTAACAGACCTGTGGGAAAGTGATACTTTCAGAAAAAATAAAAGACGTGTGTGAGAGAGAGAGAGAGAGAGAGAAAAAACAATGACTTAAGCGTTAAGCCCAGTTAAATAGCAGTGCTAATGATATCAATTGGTTGATTCCGTATCAGAGGATTTTTTAAAGGTTCAAGTGTTTGTCCAAACAATGGCAGGTCAAATGTTAAAATACCACATTACAGGGCTCTCAAGTTATAGCAAAAGTTCAGAGTGAGATTAAGGGAGGGGCCACTTAAAGGGGAGGAGTCACAAAAAGGGGAGGGGCCATTTAAATATTTGCAGCACCCAATTTTCTCAAGTTTTCGCTAGCAGTTCAATTTTACCTATTGTTCATAATTGACCTGAACAAATAGAAATGATAACAACTGGTAAATCACAACTGGTAAATCTATCAAATTCATCCAAATAAAATAAATAGGTTTCTGTATTTCAAAAATGCAAATGTATCAAAAATAAAAATACATTTGGCCACAAACGAGCCAACTGTAGAGTAGTGCTCAATGTACATACTGTACCCATAAAGGAGGTTTGCCTGAACTTGCCCTGCGTATGTATGTCAAGCTGTGTGTTTGGTGTGTGTGTGTGTGTGTGTGTGTGTGTGTGTGTGTGTGAGAGAGAGAGAGAGGAGAGAGAGATAGCACTTTTTCAGCTTGTGAATGTTTTTTTTTTTCTGTTGTGTTTGTTTCACATTTTCATGTCTTGATGACAGGGGAAGGGGGCTCCCACTTAAAGCACTCTGGCTCAAGGCCAGCCATTTTCACCATCATGATGGATGATAGCGTTCTGTCCAGAGCCAAACTGTTCCTAGTTTTGGTTTTGTTCAGACCCACCATGGAGAACACCCTCTCTGCATCTGCATTTGAGTGGGGAAGCCACAGAGCTTTAAGTGGGAGCCCCCTACCACTGTCATCCAGGAATTAAAATGTGAAACAAACACTTACAACAACTCTCTCGCTCTCTCTCTCTCTCTCTCTCTCTCGCTCTCTCTCTCTCTCTCTCTCTCCCCTCCCTCTCACTCACACACACCACACACACACACACACACAACTTGACATACATGTTCAGGGCAAGTTCTGCAATCCTACTGTGTGTGTACAGTATGTACATTGAGCACTGATGTTTAGTTGGCACTTTTTTTTAATTAATATATAAAACAATTTATTTTATTTGGATAAATTTGTCTGTCTTTTATCATATTTACCCATTGTTATAACATCTCTAGTACTTTCCTTAGTTTCTGGTAGCAAAAGCTAAGTTAAAGCTTCTGGTTGCAAAGCAGCTGGAGAGTTTTTGACTGCATCAATAATAATTTAGCACAAATTTGGCTATATTCCACAACATCAGATCTCACTATCTTTGATCACAACAAGTGATTTCCAGGAATTGTAAAATCAAAATGCTAAAAAAAAAAGTGCTGTACCTGCTACAGCATTCATCGGGTCTTGCTCTCCCAACTTACGCTCCGTGTGTGCGCGCATCCCTGTTGCTTTTAACTAACGCGCTTGCAGCGGGATCAGTATTTAAGCGGAAACCGCAACATTTTAGTTTACTGATTTGGCTGGTATGAGACTCGGCAGAGAGCTTCCCTCCGTATTCGTCCATTAATTATAGCAGGACAAGTCAGCATGAGAAATACAAGGTGTGAACGGGTTGAAATGAGACTTGAGAGGCCTGACATTAAGAACTGTATTAGCAATTAGCACTAGCGCTCCAGACGTGTAGACCCACTTTAATTGAGATGCGCGCGCTGTCTACTGAACGTAAACAACGCTGATTTACGTTGATTACGTTCTGGGGTACTCCCCAAAATGGCAGAAGACATAACTCCGGGAGAAGTATTGTTGAATAAATTATGTTATTACTGTTTTCTTTGGCTTACAAAAAGTATTCTCAAGCTTTGTAAAATTATGGTTGAACCCCTGAAGTCACATGGATAATTTTACCGATCTCCTTGCTACATTTCTCTGTACGTCATTGTCTGTACATTTTCTTTACCATGAGAGATTCTTTAATGACCAATTTTCATTTTGGGGTGAACTATCCCTTTAGGTCTTCTGCAATTTTCCACAAATGAGAGCTTGATGGTTTATGTTTAAATATAAATATTATTAGTGCATGTTTACAGCTGTACTTGCTAAAATAAATAATGATTATAATCATTATTTTGTTAGTCTTTTTTTATTCACAGTGAACTTTCAATGTTAATTTCATTGTAACTATTTTTATTTTGTAATATAATATAATTTGTAATGTTGTAAATTATCTTAGTGTTGTTGTTATTGCAGTGAAGTATCATTACAGTTATATTGACATCTATCACACAAATGTTGGCTAATGCAGTTCAAATAACATGCACAGAGTTAAAAAGAAGAAAGTTCTGACACAACATACTGGTAGTTGTTGGGACCTGTTTGCCCAAATTCACAGTCGACGGGTTTTACAGACAATACATTTGCTAGAGCCATGGATTATAATAATAATAATAATAATAACACAACAGTAAGAAAACAAGTGAGTTGAGCATAGGCCTTACTCTCTCTTTAAAAAAAAGGACTTAAAAAATGACCTAGAGGTTCATCAGCAGAACATTAATTTCTCATGGGATGACACTTGTGGAAGTGTCTCTGTAATCTTTGCACAGTACTGTATTAAAAACCAGCACAGCGGAACAGAGGATGAGATCCCAAATAGTGAGTAGAGGGATGGATGAACTGGAGTGAAACTGTTAGGACAGGTGGATAAAGACAGGAGGAACCTCAGGAGGAGGGATGGATTAAGATGGAAAATTCACAGTTGTTGACCAACAGAAAGCTGCTTTGACTGAAAGTGACTTTTGTGTCAGCTGTGCTTCATCATGGCGTTAGCTACCTGTCACTGGATCCTTTTTTCCACCCCCCCCCAATTTAGCTATAAAGAACAAGCCGTAAGAGTATAAATTAGGTCCATTTTGAGGGCAATGTTGACCTTACGATAAGTTTTCAAACAACAAAACAATGGAAAGTTTTTTGGGAGGGAGGAGAGATAGGCTGCAAAGGAAGACGCGCACAGGACTGTAAAGTTTAATTCTGATGAAAAATGCAGCTTCTGTGCATGTTCATTTGTTAAGATGCTGTGTGTTTGAGTGTGTGTGAGTGTTTGGTACAGCAGAAAGTGGTTTGTGTGTTCAGCATTGATATAGTTCCAGCATCTGTTGTGTCTCTCTAGAGGTGTTAAATTTATCTCTGTTACGAAACACTGGAGAAACACACAAACACACACTTAGAAAAAGCTACCAGTTTACCAGCTGTTTTAGATCTGAGTCTTACTAGTTCACTCACTTTGCTTTTGTCCTGATGTGACTCTTTATCAAAATGAAACTGATTCTCAAGTTAATGTCTGATGGCCACATTTGGAGGTTTTATATTATCAGATTTGTCTAAACTGTAGCATTCACATTCAACCTCCAAGGCCTCAGTATTCAGTATGCATACACACACACACACATTCACATGCACACACACTTCAAGGCCTTTCTGTCGGGTACTATAACATTTGTATCACACCTGGATAGCGACTGTACACCCACCCATACATGATCGTACACTGTGTACTATCTCTCTCTCTCTGTCTCTGTGTGATAACGCCTGCTGCCTGAATGGCATACAGATTAAATCAGCGGTATTTAGTTAAACCTCTTAAGGTTTAACCGAACTGACCACCAGCGACTGGACTGACAACATTTATGATCAGACCACTTAAACCACTTTTGGATGTAGTCAGAAATGCATGTGGCCATATTGCATTTGTAGAGTAAAATGCAGTCCAAATGCTGTACATCGCAGACAGCAGCAAAGACTGCCTACTGACATGTCAGTCAACTGCTGCATTAAAACAAGGATTTAACTTTGTCATCTATATGCAGCTCTCAGAGAAAATGACCATCCAGTTGGAAAATTTTTTTGGGAAATCCTTCAAAAGTTGGGGTCAACCGAGGCAAGCATTTACGTAGTAAAATCTAGTAAAAACACTAATATTGGACATACTTAAAATAAATAAATACCTTAATTGTTTTTGTGTTTTAATGACACAATAACACTTTCTATATGTATTAATATATATTATATGTATGGTGTGTGTTGAATTTTATTTATATTAATTAACTTTATAAGTAATTTAGTCCTGTTATGTTAGAGGTCCATAGATCCTTCAAACTCATCAAAAAAATTTATCATGTTATAACATCGGTGCTATTTAATATTTTTTGTGGAAACTGTGATGCAAATGTTTTTTCAGGGTCCCTTGATGAATAGAAATTTCAAAAGAACAGGATGCATTTGAAATAGGTCTTTTTGTACCAATATAACTGTAAATTTTGGCCAATTTAATGCATTCTTGTATAAATGTAATTTCTTTAAATGCTTCGATAATAGTATTACTATAATAGTGTGAATAGCTTTTCTTTTGCTGTTTTGTTTTGTGTATTTTTTTTTATCTTTATCAACATGCAGTAACATAGTAAGTGATGTATTTGGTCACAAAATCCACACACAGGTGGTGGCAGGAGATGCATTTGAAACACGTGTTACTACCAGGTGTAAATGGCAATGTGTCTCACCTGACCACTTGTGGTCTGCTCATCCGAAACGAATGTTAATACCAACCGTTACGCTTATAAGAGACATTTGCACTCATATAACCATCTTTAATGAACCACAGGTGTCGTCTTTGAGAATTTGCATCTTCTTGACACTGGTTTATACTGGTACTATATTTGTTCATTCCTCTTGGGAGTGTGTCAGAGATGTGTGTCAGAATTCCTGTTAGAATGAGCAAATATGTGTGTCATAGGATCGTAGACGTAGTATATGAGCAACAAATATAGTCCTCGAATAAATATAGTGTAAAAATGTAGATCACTGAAATATTTATTTTGAATGCTTGTTAGATGCAATTTCCTGTGTTTACACACAGTGCATTTCAGACTTTTCGGCAGGAAAAGAAATTAACTGAAAATTAATCGCCCTTTCAGAATTCTGCAGGGATGTTATATTTGCTTCAACAAATAGAAGGGAAGGACTAGAACATGGAATTACCCGCGTCTGTACACATAATAACATGATTCATTTCTGCAGATTAGCTCTGAGTGTAGGGTAGTTGTATGCTTGTGTTTCTCAGCAGGTGGGCATCAGTAAAATAGTGATTCACACTCTCAGGTTCTCAAAGATCTGCCGGCTCTGTGCTCGCCTGTCAAACACAAACTAAGCTGACCAGACACCCACGGTTTTTGGAGACAGACTCAAGATGTCTCTGGCTCAAGATGTCCTCAGAAATGTGCTTGTGTTTTACTGTATTGTCAAAACTGTGAGAAAAAATTATATATACCAAATTTATATTTTGAGGGGTATGAGTTGCAATCGTAAAATGTAAAATAACGTTCAGGGGTGGGGGCTGGACTGGGGTTAAAATTTGTCCCTTGACAAATCGAGCCCATCCGGCCCACAAATTCCCACTTGAATGTTTTGATGGGTCATAGGGCCTTCAATTGGAGTAAATAAATGAATAGATAAAACAGGACAGAAACAAATACTGATAGATATTACTGAGTTCGACAAATGCAACAAACATTTTTGTCGCATAGAAAAGCACTTGACAGTAAAGCATTGATTTTGAGCTACTGCTAATAATACTACAGCTCAAGTCAGTTCAGTTGCATAACGGTGTAAAATTCATCAGTCATACATACTGTATATACAGTGTTTGTGCATATGTGCATAAGATGTGTGTGATGTTTGTATTTGTTATGGGTTTTGTGGTTTTGTGTGTAGAGTTTTGAGAAATGGAGCCATAGTTTCAAAAACTGTGTAAGCATTTTGAAAAAAAACTGTAAGAATCAAGCATATGCAAACTTTCATTCTGCACAGACACAATAAGTTGATCAAGTGACAGTAAAGACATTTATAATGCTGCAAGTTTTCTATTTCCAAAAGTGCTGTTCTTTAAAATTTTCCAATTACTGAAAAAACTATGGTTAACACAAAAATATTAGGTAGCACAATTATTTTCTACATTGATAATAAATATAAATGTTTTTTTAGCACAAAAAAGCATGTTAGTATGATTTCTGGAGGATTATTTGACACTGAAGACTGGAGTAATGACTGCTGAAAATGCAGCTTTGCTGGAATCACAGGAATAATTGACATTTTAAAATGTCTCTTTTAGAAAAGAGATGTCTAACTGAAAGTATACTGTAGAACTGTTTGAATTGGATTTGTATGGTACCAGATGTTCCATGATATTTTAAACCAGTATAAGTTATTATAGCATTATCAATTAGCTGCATAATACTTCTTTTTTTTTTCCTTTACATAGTGTAAATATTATGAGTCTGGGTCACCCTGCGGCACACACACACTTGAGGAAACAGGCAACAAGTTAGCCAGTGTTTATAAGTAAAGACCCCTGTGTAACAGCTGTCCAGATGTTTGCCTGCCTGACCTGAGCCTCATAACCACCGCAGAGACACCTGGCCATACTTCCCACACTCTCTGGCCATATGTCAGTGCACACACATATCTACAGTATGCCAGCTGAGATGCACCAATTTAAATAGAGCAATCTGCTACTACAAATATTGTAATTTCTTGTCTTGCCTTGTAATATTTAAGGTGAGACTTCAGTGAGACCACCATCATAATCTTTCTTCATGCAGTTTTTTCTGTATGATTTTGTTGTGTGCTTGTATTTCAATACAAAGAATCCTTTATCTTGAATCCTTCGTTTTAAAATTCAGTACGAATGCACATAAAAATGACTACACAACTGATTTGCATGTATATTAGTTGAAGATGAAGGTGACCGCGGTACAAGCAGGGAAGGTGATTAACCATGCTGTTTGACATGAGCAGCCCTATTTGAGTCTGAGATCCAATTTTAGAACAACAAAGAAGGGAATTCTACTAGCATTCCCTTCCACAATCAAGACAAATCATTTGAACCCAAATCAGAAAAAGAAACACACACACACACACACACACACACACACACACAAACACAGATTTCAGTATCGGCCTAAACACACTTCACTTTAATCAATTCTGGTCTTATATTATCTCCATATACTGTATCAGAAAAACATGGTTTACTTACAAACTCATGTATTATTACACTTTACCACCTTCCTCTCTTCTTTTTGCATTTTACATTTAGGCTAGTTGCATTTGTTGTGATTTGACTCCCTCTTAACATCGTAGAGATAGTTTTCTGCATTATATAACTATGTTTTAGGTTTTGTGCTACTCTAACTTATACACGCCGTTTCCAAACAGAAAAGTGCATGGGGGTTGTTTGGGGTAGTTCTGGGTCTACGTAGGGTAGCCTCTGCATTATGTTTACAGGTTAGGACAGTGGGTGTCCATCTGCTCTAGTGATCACCCCAGCAGGTGCAGCCAGAGAGCTTCATGCGCATTCATAGTCCGACAGCAGCTCTGAGACTCTGGTAGGAAGGAAGAAGCATGGATATACTGTTCTTGTTGGGGGCCCATAATGCCCCTTGCTTTCCGATCGAACGTATGACTCATGCACGAACGAGAGCAAGATATCCTCCAAATCACCTATATCTACAAAGTGACCTGACAACACCACAGGTATTGGCGACGTACTGCAGGTAATACAAAAAAGTATGAAGCGATTGGACAAGATTAGGTCAAGACCCTCGCTGATATCACACATATATATGAATGAGGTACTTCGAGCTTGGTCTTTACTCAAATTAAAGTCAAATACCCTGCCACCCGAACATTGTTGGCTATAAGGTGTGACCTGTTTCTAGCTCTGCTTAGGTTTTCTTTCGGGCTTGTCTGCTCGTGTCACTTGTGGTCCCGACCACATAAACATTTATGAACCGGAGGTGTTGGGTCTCACTCCATCAGTGCATGGGAGGCTTTATATGAGGGTGTGTAGGGTTCGGCTTCTCTGGTCTTTGTTTGTTGCGGTGGAAGAGGGCGTGGTGTCACCACAGCTTAACTAACACATTTGACTTGCCGTTAAGGTGTGGTGGTCCCTTTAATATTTTGACACCTAAACCGAATTACTTTGGCAAAGCAATGACAGACTTTGTCGAAAGAAAGGAGTGCACGAGTTGAAGGCACAACCAGTAACGGATCAAATGACGTAACAACATATACAAGTTACCCAAGTTATCTTGGAAGAGTTCGGCTCTTTGAACTTTTCCTGTAACACTGGAGGATAGGGACCACATGCTCAACTATTACTAGGTGAATTAGCATAATATTATTAACATATGGCTGTTATATGACTTATAAAACACATCGTTGCAGACCATATTCACCTCCCTATCCTAACCCTATACCGAACTAACAACTACCTTATTAACTACTACAAGCACCAAGGAGGAGTGATCAAGCGCTGAGGGAATGGGTGTGTAAAGACCTAAAGAAGTGATGACCGGGAACTTTCGGTTCATACAGATAATCCTGATAAATGTATCAATGGTGCCACAAAATATTCACAGCACAAATGTTTTTTAAGGTACAAATTAGAAGGTACCAATTTAGCGAGAATGAGTTCTGAAGGCTCATGTGATAGCTGACAGACTGCAGTTCGCAATGTTATATGTAACTTTGGCACACGATGGCACATTTGGCCCCAGTGAGGCAATGTCAGCAACATAGATCAAAGAGAGACGCTACTGGCCAGAGATGCACAGGTTTAAAAATATCTGACGCGCCAGCATATTTACCTCATTTTTCGGAGGCTGTCTTGATTTTTAATTTTATTTTTGTAATTTTTATTGGGTTATAGTTGAAGATCGAAAGAGGAGTCTGTATGGTATTTTAGAAATATGTAGTCAAGACAACCTTGGAAATTAAGACAACCACACAGGCAACTAGTAAACAAAAGGTTCACCAAAAAGAAAAATATACATGTTGCGTACTATTGCTTACCCGCCCATTAGTTCCAAACCTGTAAACTTCGGTCAGCTTGTGAAAGACAAATTAATATTTTTGAATGAATAGGAGGTTCCTTAGCTTGAATAAGGGACAGTTGAACCGCTGATGTCCATCACATCAGGTCCTTACTACCTTGCGGGGCCTGTACGTGGAGTTGCAAGGATGCTTCGATGCCAGGGTCAAAAACTTGGATATCATCAATACATCTGATTTTGTGTTCAGGGATGAACGAAGTTTACGAGTCTAAATAAGAACGACATGAGGTGAGTACAAATTAATGACGAATGTTTCATGTTTATAGGGTAAACTATCATCTATAATACCAGATTTTTTGTCCTGAGACATACTAATTTCATGTCTTTTATTTACCAACGAGTCCATACGTGTCCACCACAGAGGACCCCAGCCCAATAACAGATTTATAAAATAAATTAGTTTAAACAAAAATGTTTTAAATAAATAACCCATTTGGTTCTTATGGCCTAATATTTTGACGCAAAGTCGGCACACCAAAGCTCACAAAATACAAAAAGTTTATTTTTTAAAAAGACTGTCGGCATAAGCATATGTGACGTTGCGGCACGCAGCTCTTCCGCAGACATCGTAATGCTACAGTCGTTTTTAAAAATTATTTTTGATACTGTGGAGCTTTGGATGGTGCCGACTTTGCGTCTAATTTTCATACGGGCTGTTTTTTATGGTCAATGACGTCAGAGTTGAGATCGATGTGCGTGCTTTTGCCTGCTCTTTTCTTATGCTCTAAACAATGTGATGACATTAAGAACTTAAGAACTTCCCTGACCTGCCATCAAAGACCATGAGCCTCCTTGAGCTTATCACTTTTATGCATGATAAGGATCTATCGTAGATCTACCCCAACTTTTGGACTGCTCTCAGGATTGCACTTACTCTGCCAGTCACTGTGGCTCAAGAAGAGAGGAGCTTTTCAAAACTAAAGTTGATCAAGTTGTACCTGAGGTCAACCATGTCCCAGGAACGGCTCACTGGCCTTACCGTCATCAGTATCAATCACTCAATAGGGGAGCAGATTTCATACGATGAAATCATTGATGATTATGCATCAAGGAAGGCCAGAAAGGTCAGGTTTTAGTTTTAGTTTGTGTTTTCTGTTCTTAGTGCAATCGTGTAATAATTAGATTCTCTTTAGTGTGTTTTCACATTTGTGTGATGAAGGATATGTGCTATTTAGAATATTCTATATTTTATTTGTATATTATATCTTAATATTTTATATTATTGTTGCTCTCTGCTCTTGTTACATTTTTTATATATCTGATTGTATATATTTTTGGCACATTTATGTATATAGTCTATATTTATTTAAGTTCTGATAACGTATACTGTCAGCTTTTGTGCAGAATTTGGTGTCATTGTCTTTGGCAATTTGAGAGTGGAGAGTTGTGCACCTAAAAGATTTTTTCCCTGTTTGTACATTGCAATAGTTCAATTAACGTGATTCCTTAGTGTTTTCCAAGTTCATATGAAGGATGGTGTGAATTGAGAAATATAATTTTCTTCTTTCACTTATGTTGTTATATAATGATACTTTTGTGCACGAATTTGGGTCTCGCCCAGGGTGTAATTCAATGTAGAACCGCCACTGGGTATTGGATAGGGTTAAGGGAATCCCGAGGGAATATGCTCATGTAGAATAAGGCATTAATATGTACTTTATAATCAACCAATATGCCACTATGTTTGCTAATAAGCGACCTTTTATTAGTAACTATAGTGTTACCAATTATTGATTTGAATATTTGAAATTGTGTATATGTCAACAAAGTGCACTTTTGCATTCTTAATGCATGTTTTAATTGAAAAGCATGTCAGAGATGATCTGACTTAATTTCTAGCACCGTTCATATAGTGGCAGAAAATTGAACTCACCTTTCGCATGTGAGGATTGGGATGAAGACCCAATCAAATGCACAATTTTCTTTTCCTTGAGAACGTAATCAAAATAAAGACTTTCAAAGTTTCAATTTAATTTAAGAGAAGTCACCTGCTGTACTGGCTGCTAAAGTAGTTGATAAAAAAGTGTCCCACATTTGGCTGCTGGTGGGTGTTAATTTCCTACCTTGTTTATTATACAACAGGTAGACTTTTATAGATGAAGTTTTCTGTCATGCTCATTACATTCCCTGCTACATCCAGCCAGTCAGTTTTTCTCTAAATAGACATTCTGCAAGCAACTCTCACCTCAGCGTGACTTCATTAATTGCAGTCGTCACACTAATAAATATCCTTTATTGGACCATTTCAGTCTTTAATGTGGCCTGTGAGTAATGGAGGTTTATGAGACAGAGCATTTGGATTAGTTGTTTAGATTAATAATAGTTTAATTTTCTTTTTATCAGTCACTGGCGGTGACAGAGTGGCCAGTGCGGTAACACAGACTGCCTGTAATCAACCTATAAATACTGCTGCTGGGCTTCTATCTTTAGCAGTATAATAAGGCATGCCACACTCTATGTATTGCAGTGGACAATGAAGACAAACAGTGCTTCTTTGCAAAGCAAGTGACTTGAAGAGGCTTGTGGCATAGTGGTGCAGGTATTGGAGTGTTGTTAGTGTCCGGTTCTGATGTGAATGGTTTTGTGTGTCCAGACAGGCCAGTGTAATCTCTCTCTCTGTGAGTAAAGGGAAACAACAGTGTAAGCCTCTTGGTCTTGTGTGTGCTTTACAAAATGAGCCAACTGTGCCTGTTTCTATCCAGAACTGACAAGGAATGAATAATTTCAACCCCATTCCCGGATGGGCCGCCAAACATGGCTGTTTTCTGCTGGTGTGCTTGTGTTTTCTGCTGTCTTTAGTCCAGTTGTCTTGGGTTGACTTGTATGGGGCAGGATCACTGAATTCGTCCAGCCTTAATCCTTCACAGCCTCTGGCCTTGACAAAAAAAAAAAAAAAAACTCCCAGGCACACACACACACAATGTCTATGCAGGCATAATCCCATTGGCTGTGTGTGCCTCCAACACTCCAGACATGGCCAGATGACTGAGGAATTATCATCTGTTTAACACATTTTCATTTATAACAATTCAGACTGTGATACCAGCACAGAACTGAACATGAATTAGAAATCTGACCCTAGTTACTCTCTTAATGCTTGTTGATGTTGTTGTTTTTGTTGTTGTTATGTATTTTCTTCCTTTAATGTAGTGTATGCCAAATTTTACAAAGTTACAATAGTCATTAATCGTTCCAATTGTTTGCTGATCCCTTTGGGACAACACTAGTGACGTGACCCAATAACAACAGCTAGTTTTGGTTAGCCCTAAGAATACCCTAGCAATAAGAGCACTTGTTTTCTTTACGCCAACACTTTCTAAACTAAGATCTGGCTCATTCATTTCTTGGAACATGCCACTTCATACTCATGATCCGAATGCATTCCCCACATTCAGATGGGAAAAAGCACATCAGTACTTTTTTTTCTTTCAATACATCTACGTTTCCCTTTTTCACCTATGCTATCAACACATTTTAAGACCAGGTCGTGGGGTCAAGTTTTTCAATGAAGTCTTCATTTATTTGATTAAATTAGCGGGTGAATATTGTGAAATATTATTGCAGTCTTAAGTTTTATGTTTTAATATCTTTAAAAAATGTATTTGTTCCTGTGAAGGCAAAGCCAAATTATCAGCAGCCACTGTGATACAGTTTTCAGTATCACATGATCCTTCAGAAATCATTGTAATATGCTGAGTTTGGTTCTTGAGAAACATTTCTTATAATTGTCAATGTTGGAAACTGTTAAACTTTTTTTTCAGAACATTTTGTTTGATAAATAGAAAGTCTTGAAGCGCCCACGCTAATTTGAAATGAGTAAGCCGTTTATCGTTTTAACAAATCATTAATCTGATCACTTTTGGCAATACAGCATCCATTCTTATTTAATAACTGTGCGAGTTTTTTCAAAAAAAAAATCTTACTCCAAACGTTTGTGTACATTGTTTTACTTGGAAGTATTTCACATTACAGAAGAAAAATATGAACTATGAAAAATTGGCATCTTGCATTCATACAGTGCCATATTTTGGCATTTGCTTTGTAATTTTGGAGTTTAATATAGAACTGAAATTATGCTCTAAGGAGGACAATCCTATAAAATGAAACAGTGTCTTATTCTCTAATAATTGCGTAATATAACTTACTTGTGTGTAGAAAAGGTTTTCATTTAAATGCATGCTTACCACCATTGTAGTGTGTGAGCCTGACTATATAGTTAGTAATTAGCATAATACACCTTCATAAAAGTTCCATATAAAAGCTTTTAACAATTTTTATTACTCTGAAATAATTACAGTTATTGTATGATTACTCAGTCATTTAATTTTATATAACATGAAAGTATGAAAAATGCTTTACACATTCCATATTTCCAAGGCCACCAGCAATCTGTGATAATTGCATACATGTGCTTTGACTTGGTTCTAAATTTAATCCTACATTTAGAAAAAAAGATAAACCTTTGATGACTCATTTTTTAATTAACTCATTACCAAGGGATGTTTCAGACTGGATGCAGTCACGTTAGTCTTGGTGGCATTAGCTGAGAAAGACAGGCTTGAAAATGCCACCATGAACAGACTGAGTGCTGTAAATGTCATCAGATCCCTATTGTGGTGCTGGTTCTTTAGCACAGAAGATGTCACATTACATGATGGCCATTTGAGTTCTGCAGTGATGCTAGGAGAGGGAAGAAAGCCGAGTTGTGTTAATATACGTGTGTGCGGTTAATGATGCATGAATGCTAGGAGGAGATACTGGTGATTGAGAAGCAACTATTACCTTATTGACCTCTTCATCTAGTCACACCCCTCTTCCTGTTTTGCTGTGGATTGTGTTATTTTAACGATCAAGAATTTATTCCACCCCAACAAGTGTCATAAGCATTGTTAGTTTCTAATACACTATTCTCTGCCAGTCTGACAACGAAAACAAGTATTTTTTGTTGTGACTGCCCCAACCTTTTCATGTTGCATATCTATTTATAGCTAATTCACAATGCTTTGCTACGTGCATCAAACGTGGAGTAATTTTGTGGTTGACAAACCACGATGGTAAATAATTAACATTAAAACGCTGAATTAAATGTGTGATCAATTTTAATCAATGCTCAGCGAGCAGGAAAACTAATTCTATGTGTGCAAAAAATGCATCACACTGTTTAACAATTATTTTTGTGACACATGCTGTGCGAAAGTGAATGCCATATGTTACATGTTATAAAAAAAGAGAATCAAAAAGGATGTAAGGATGGGACGTATATGGGGTGAAGAGATGATTGGGTGGGGAGAGAGGTATTAAAACATGTTATATATCAGTAAATATTTTAGCAAAATGATGAAGGGTGGAAATAAGTTCGATGGGCACAATTGTAGCACAGTTGTATGTGTTTGACATGACAGTGCTTGCTGTTTTACTGTATGGCCTCAGGACAGCCATGGGACTGCATGGACAATGAATATTTAAACAGAAGGTTCATGAATACATATCAATGCATAGAAAGAGTCTTAGTGGACTCTGTAGTGTCTTGAGGTATTAGCTGCTTCACTCTCCACTGCTGTACCGGAGAGAAAAAATTAACTAGGCTTGCTAGATTTTTTTTTCTTTTAAGGTATCTGCACATATTTCTACTTTTTAGCTACTACCCAAGTGGGTTGCACTTTGTTTCTCCATTTTTTTAATTAATGTTTTACAGTACATTTTAGCAAATAACAAGATTAATGTCTTGTGTTAAAATTTTCACCCATATGTAGCCTATGGTAAATTGCAGTTGGTCTTGCGTATGATTTAATATATTTTAAAATGTAATTCATTACTGTGATGGCATTACAACATTATTCCAGTTTTCATTGTCACATGATCCTTCAGAATTTATTTTAATATGCTGATTTGGTGCTTGATAAACATTTCTTACTATTATCAATGTTGAAAAGCATTCTAACTTAATCTTTTTTGTGACTTTTTCTGGGGGGGGGCCAGAATGGTTTTTGATGAATATAAAGTTCCAAAGAAAGTAAATTTTTGTAACAATTGTCTTGCACATATTTTTCTCCCAATTTTGATAAATTTAATGCATCCTTGATAATAAAAATATCCATTTCTTTCTTACTTTTGAACTTTGAACGGTTTTATTTCTCACTTCCTGTATTCCCTTGGCATCAAACACAGAACTTTAGCATATACATAACTGTGTGAGTGCTACAAAAATGTGTGCTGAGTGTCATGAAAATAACAACTACAGCTCTATAATGGGATTGCATTTATGTAGAACCAATGCCTGGAGCATATAGCTTACCTAAAACACTCTCAAAAATTATTTTGCTGCCTTGTGCGCACTGGTGTTTTCTTTTGGAAATGCAAATCTATTTTTCTGTTATGCAGTTTCTTTGACTTCAATCTAGTAGCCATTTCGGTATTTTAGAGCACAGTCCTAATCCATATGACCAAACGTCTGTATGAAAGTCACTAAACATGTGATTTAATGATTGAGAAATGATCCATGTTTTATGGAACACGTGCTTTTCTTTTCCAGTGATGCTGAGTCAGCTTCAAATCACTACAAGTCATATTACCTTAGTCCTCAGTTATGCTATCCGTGGTCTTCCCTATTAAAGTCAACAATCGTCAGCACTTAAAACAGCACGTTATAATCCCCCATTTTACACAGACATTCACATGTGTACCTCCAGGTCTGTTCTCTCAGTATAAAGCACTATGCATGAACAAACCACATTAATACATCAGTGGTGGGTTGTGGGTGTGGGGGTGTGTGTGTGTGTGGTGTGGTGTGTGTGTGGTGTGTGTGTTGTGTGTGTGTGTGGTGTGTGTGTGTGTTGCCGTGGTGGTGTGTGTGTGTGTGGTTGTTGTATTGGGGGAATTCACTGTAATGTGATGTATGCGTGTCTCAGTTAGTAAACGGTCCGCGTCAAAGCGGCGCAGATGTGATGCCTCAAGCATTAAATTACAAATCGATTGTCGGTAATTTTCGCTTCCCATCTACTGCGTTCTACACAAAGAGATACTTACATTCGGCAGCACGGACCACCCAACCACGAGATAGCTCTAAAGGTTTACACGTATGATATGTGGATAAGCAGCAGATTGGGAAGAATTGCTCAATAGATCTAGCACAATTGTTGTCAAAGTTTTCTGAGTTCCTAGCAAACCACCACGGCTTGAAAGCTTGGAGTCAGTAGATTTTTGGGTTAAAGAATAATACTTTTATTAAGAAAGCAGCATTAAACTGGCAGTAAAAGAGACTTAGAACCCTTACAAAAAGATATCCTTCAACAAATAATTTTTTTTCAACCTTGTATCAAAGACGCGTGTCTTAAAAGTAAGAACAACCAACTTTGTTTTTTTTTTTTTCAATATTATAATCTAGAAAACTTTTATCTAAGCAGCAAATCAGCATAGTATGCTAAATCTGAAGCATCATGTGACACTGAAGACTGAAGCAGTGTCTGCTGAAAATTCGCGTTAGCCATAGGCAGGCAAAGTTACATCTTTAAAATTCGAATAGAAAACATTTATTTTAAATATAATAATATTTCACAATATTACTGTGTTTACTGCTTTTTTTTTTTGGTCAAATAAATGCAGCTTTGGTGAGGATAAGACTCTTTAAAAAACATTAAAAGTCTTTCCGACACCAAACATTTTAACGGCACTGTATATTTAATAAAAACATTTTTTGGACAGTCCTTACTATTTAAACAGATTATTTCATCTTTTGAGGTCTTAATTTAAATATAAGCATTCAACAATGTGTTTGTAAGTGGTATAGATGGATATAGGGTTTTGTAATTATTTTAATTTAAGAAGAGTAGCGCTGGTATAGTACACTTGTTTAATTGTAGGCTACAAGTGTGTGTTTGTTTGAAAAGGTATTGAGTGGCGACCCCATGAGAGTGTACTTGAGATGTGTCTGTGTGTATTTGACCGTGTTTGTGTTTAAAGATTATTCTCCCCTGTAGCTGCAGTTGTCTTGGCATTTCTCTTGCACAATCTTTAATGAATTAAGGGGACATTGAACCCGACATTGATTTGTTTGCTGTGGCTTAAACAGTAACACGCCACACAGACAGGGACACTACTCCAAGTTCAGTTCAGTTCAGTTTAGATGTTTTTCTGTATAAAGATTTGAAACAGCCATTGTCACTATGTAGCTTTTTATGGTGGCTGTTGTTAAGAATTTGTGTTAATGACCCATATTCAAACCCAGATAGAGTCAGTTCATAGTAACTGACATTTCCTGGCACTAAGTTCAAGTACCAAAACCAAATAACATTATAATTAATGATCCCTCTAAGCTGTGAGTATAAATGGAACCCCAGCTCTTATGATGCTCTCCTGCATACCTAGAAAAAAAATTAGCACAGAAGGCAAGCTCAAAAATAGGCTATGGGTGAAAAATAGTGGATATTTCTTGACTGTAGAGCTAAACGAATGAGCAGTGTTTCAACTGGTGTCCATCCATATGGTCCATCCGAATGGCTGCATTAATTCACAAGAGGATTAATTATGATTAATTTGTGAACAGTACAGCAATTTTATGCTCATAATACTACACACAGAAGCCCAAAATGACCATTCATTATTTTTTGTTTTTTGATCCATACACATTTTAGATTGATGTTTTTGTTTGTTTATTTTGTTTTTTTACATAGAGCTAGCATTACTTTATGACCTCTATATGAGATTATATTATATTGCACGTTTTATATATGTACTATATATTATTCAATATATTGTTACATTGTGTATGTATATATAGTGTATAGTGAAGATTGATAATGATAATATTTCTAAATTATTTTATAGAAACCTCCATATGTGAAGTAAATTGTCCTTCTGACTATCCGCTTGGGAAGGATAAGGAGCATTTAGACTAGGAAAAAAAAAAGAGAAGAATTAGTTTTTGGAGAAAACCGGATAGATATGTCAGAAGGCTCAAGTGTACCGATTTGAGAACAAAAAGTTCTGGTGTGAAAATGAGGGCAGTAGACTTGCATATATTTTGGTGGGTTCATGCTGAGCACATTTTCAAAGGGATGCGTGTAGATTAACATCTGACAGGATCAGACAGTCTGTGCTCTCGACCATCCCTCTTGATTGTGTTCAGTCAATTCCAGAACAGCGGAGATGATCACCGACACTAAGACAGATTAATTAAGTCAGTTCTGGTCTTTATAAAACCTTTTCCTGGAAGCACGTCTTTTTGTTCTCATTGTACTTCTATGCAGTTACAACTAAATAAAGAAAACAATTTTCACAAATTATTTTGTGCTTTTTTTGACAGAAATTTGACTGTGTGGTAAAACGGTTGCATGGTGCATGTCTCCCTTCTGTTTAGATGACATGGAGTGTGTTTAAATTAAACCCAGTGTACATCGGCTGTCAGAAGAGCAATCCTGGCTTTCAGATACAAGATCAATTTCACAATATGGTGGGATCCAAACTAATGCCCCCCACTGATGGGATCCAAGTCTATACTTCACCTCAGGGCTGCTGCCTGTAATGTGTAATCTGTGTGAAAATATGAGATTATTGATAATCTTGTCTTCACCAGGAGAACAGAGGTGTGACACGTAGATTAAATTCTTGGGAATTGTCCCGAATGTTTTGCTGGAATGAGACATACATTTTTTAAAATGGCAGGACAGCAGCTGCAGTCAGACAGCATGTACTCATCAAGCAGCGTGCGGTCACAGCATCCCGTGGACATTTCTTGAGCAGAGACAGGACACGGGCTCTGAAATCTCCCATCAGCATCTAGTGCGTTCCTCATCCTGCTGAATACAACCGGTAATAGATATGGGGGAAAAGTGTTACAGATGACTATGTTTCGAAAGGTCAGAGTGTGCAGTGATATGTGGGGAACTGCAGTTTACGGTGGTCATGTGAAATGTTATTTGATATAACACAAATTATAGGGCTTCCTCAAGTTAATTATATTGGAGAGTTTTAAAAAGGGACCAAAAAGCGTTAAAATAATAGATTAGATCCAAATAATCCTGAGAAACTCTCTAGTAGGCACAATCAATTCTAAAGTTTGGGTCAGCAGATTTAAAAAGCATAGCTGTTTTTTCAATATCGATATTAAAAGAATGTTTTCCATGTGAGCATCACACAGCAGTATGCAAAATATGTCTGAATGACCCAGGTGACAATGAAAACTAGGGTATGGGCTGCGAGTTCGAGCTTTGCTTCACAAGATAAAATCACACTTCAGGTACAACAACCACAATCCACGTTAAATTACTGCTAAAGAATATTATCACAATAGTAATTGTTATGACTATTTTTTTAATCAAAGTGAATGGCACCATTTTGAGACATGAGAACGAGCATTCATTCAAAACAGCTTAATATCATAAAAAGGAAAAAGTCTTGACCGAACTTTTTAAGTGGTCGAGATAGATAGATCAGAGTCTTATGGCATTACATCAAAGTATTCAATAAACATTGTCAAAAGTGACTCTAGAAGTCGTAATAATTGTTACAGGTCCATATACTTGAAGCACACATTAATTTACTGGGCTTATCAAGTCCGCTGCAGTCCAATTTTGGCAAGCAAGTTTTCATGCGGGGGTGGACACAGGGGACCATCGTGTGGTCGTATGCTGAGTATTTTTAGATGGGTGGGTTTACACAAGGGTCCCAAAAACATTTCATGCTTGGACGCTACCCTAGTTGAGATGTCATCTAGCTCAGGACTTTTTGTTAAATAAGGGGGAGACCACATTGTTTTCTTTTTAGTGATGGTGAAAGATATATAACATATCAATTTATTGCGTATTATGGTGAAAAGTGCATATAATGAAAAAAGTATAAAAACAGTATGAAGGATAAAGAGACGCCGTTTTCAAGAAGTATATTTTTGCATTTTTTCAGGGTTAGCAACAAGCACGAGCCGAATTGTTGTAGCAAGAACTTGTGGTTCAAAAAATGATGTTGATTCAGAAGCTGCTATTAGGAATTTGGTGAGTTCAATTCAATCAGACCACTTTAGTTCATATGTCTATTCAGTGTATTTTTAAAAAAAAAGTTGTTCAAAAGATAAAGGGTGTCTTATCATCAAATGTTAAACATCGTCGCTGTTTTCAAAAGAATCTTAGATCACTGAGTCGATGTTCAAACACAGACAGTATGATTTAAAATCTAAAAATAGATAGTTTAGTAACATTAAATGAAGCGGTGTCATTGCGCTGTTAACTTCTTTGCAATCAGTTAGACATAAGGGGCTGGGGATCCATATGACATCACATAAAAGGCGGGGGTAACAGGTTGGGTTGTGATAATTGATTATAAAAAATCTTTACAAATCTATACCCACACACACCAAACTTTTCAACAGTACTGTATCCCCTCCAACAAATGTGTTAACTGAATTTAATTTAACATATCTTTTTTCATATCTCATACACGGCGTGAACCTGCAACCATTATCACACTTCTCACACTTTGTGCGACCCACTTATTCCCAATTTGCCACCCTCCAGTTAGAAAACTGCAGGTGTGTTCACATACAGGTTGCCATCTTTGGCTGTTTCATCACATCTCTGAGTTTTCTTGGTATTGAGACTCCTTTATTCTATTAAATTCCACCACTATATTAATCACACTAAATTAAAGCATTACATTGACATCCCTAAACAAAATATCCCATAATCTGTGTGTTTAAAGCTTGCTAAATTAGAGAATTCTCTGTCATGATAATCAAATTCACTCAATACAACTAGGACCATCAAACAAATCACTCTACATATTTTTCATCTCTCCTGCTTGAGATACATGTTAATCAAATGTTACCTAGACGTGTCAGTGTGTGTGAGTATGAATACTCTCTCACTCTGTCTCTCTCTCAGATCTCTCTCTCAAGGATAATCACATTGATTAACTGCCTGGCTGATGGGTAAAGAGTGGAGTGGATCTGTGTCGATGGAGAGAAAGCGAGAGGATCGGCTTTATTGATTCATCAGCTGTCACATTTAGCAGTTCAGTAACCTGCTTATTCACACCATTCTAGAGAACTAATTATCCTGTATTGAGGGGGGGTGTGTGTGTGTGTGTGTGTGTGCTTCATTCAGTCTAGCAGCTTTTCTTGAACTTAAACTCTTAACTTGAACATCACAACATCACCCTGACATCCGTTTATTAAGCACTATTATGTATTTGAACAATTGTTAGCGAATTAAAAAATCTCATAGCTGTTTTTCACAGCTTAATTATAATGTGCAGTAAAACTAGAATTCATATCCACAAAATAATGAACAGCCAAATGATTTCGCCACTGCAAAAAGACCAAATACCTTAGAAAATACAGAGCGCGAATGGGGTATTGAATGAGCCAGTGAAGCGAAAAAGCGTGGTTAAATGAAATCTTGCGCTCACACTGAGAGAAAGCAAAAGAGAGAGATAGTGAACAGAGCGTGTTAGACCCTTTAGCCATGCAGATAAAGGTTGATAAGCTTTATCAACATGCCACTGAATAATGTGGGCCGCTGGATTATTATTTCTGTGGAATTAACGACATTTGTGTGGTTGCATTTTGTTTCTCTCTGTTCCCCGACACACCCGACACACATATGCAGAGATGGAGGACGGCTGTATTACAATACAATCACACAGCGAGAAGCCTGCAGCAATAGTTTGAAGTGTCTGAAATTCAGTCATCATATGGAGGTTAAGACAGCAGGCTACCCTCCCGGAATGCATTTAGCCCTTCCATTAAAAATCAGCACACAGATTATTCCTCTCAGACCTGCCTTCTGTCTTTTGGAAGTGTCCTTTTCTCCTCTAGTCTTTCCCAAGGGAGCAAAACCTCTGTAGAACAAACTCAAGGTGAAAGAAAAAAGTGTGTGTGTTTGTCTAAGAAAAGGAATGGAAAGCAAGGCCATGTTTGGACCTCTGGCCTGGACCCAGTGGCTTTACTATAATATAATTTTGTTATGGATGTTGAGAGGTCATAGGTCAAACCTCCACATAAAAACCAGACGCATGTTTAAAATTCAATCGTTCAGCAGCCAAAGGTCCCTGTGAGGAAAACGGCTTTATAAACAGACTAAATAAAAATGTAAAATTATAAATGTTTCTGCAAGCATTGATGGGATAGTTCACCCAAAAAGATTATTTTTAACCGTTTTTGTCAATACAGTGAGAGTCAATGGAAGTCAAAACAACATTGGAGCCCATTGACTTTCATTGTATGCCACATTTTTTGGGTTGCATAAAAGGAAAGAAAGTCATACGGCTTTGAAATAACATGAGGATGAGTAAATAATGACAGAAATGTAATTTTTGGGTGAGCTATCCCTTTCGGGTTTGGGTTGAAGATAGAAAGTATCATTATCTCAGTATAAACACAGCTGAAGTCAGTAAAAACCTCCCTACTATGATAGAAAAACAAATGTTTTTGTGTGTTTGTTCTGTGGATTGTTTATTTGCAGTTGGTGAATGACACATAGAGGCATTAAACTGAATATGAGCTGTTTGGCTTGTTTAAAGCATTCTCTCCTTATTTATTGCGCACGTTTATCAGGAGAGACGACACAATGATGTAGTCATTTTCATTCCGTTCATCCCTCTCACTGAATCCCATTAAATTCTGGCTTTCTCTTGCTTTCTCCCCGGAAAGAGTGGTCATCTCTCTCTGTCTGGGTTTATGGATTCTGCCTCAAATTTGTGAGGACAAAAATTGATTGTGCAAAAAATATACTCCTCCTTCAGTAATATAACCTTTCCACCTCCTTCCTCCTCTCTGTCTTTTTTCCCTCCTTGGTCTGGCACAGAAAACAATACAAATATCTGCACAATTCTTCATTCATACCTGAATGGTGGAGAAACTGCTCATAATTTCAGCTAGGACTAGCTGAACTACACCCACGCTACCCTTTGGAAAAAGTAATAGGTTACAAAGTTGCCAGCAGAAAGCAGCTAATAACATTAAAGATATTTATGGGGACAATATATAAGCTATAAGATGATTTTTAACTCTGAAATCAGAGCAATATTCAGCTGGTACAAAAACAGTGAGGATATGAATTTTAAAAACAACTAAACTAATTTATACTAATGTCAACAAATAAACACAAACAACAAATAAATCACTTATGTGTTTCTAAACTCATTTACACTTATTTCTAAAATCACTTATTCTTTGAATCACTTATTTACATGAGTTCAAAAGTTTGCGGTCAGTCAATTAAAAAATAATGGTAATAAATTAGTACTTTTATTCAGCAAGTACAAAAGTAAAGACATTTATAATTTTACAAAATATTTCTATTTCAAGCTAATTTTGATCATATATCCACAAAACTGTTTTTAACCTTAATAAGAAAAAAATGTTTGAGAATTAGTCAACATGTTAAAATGATTTCTGAAGGATCATGTGACTCTGAAGAAAAGCTCAAAATTCAGCTTTGCCATCACAGGAATAAATTACATTTTAAAATATAAAAAAAAAGAAAACAAGGTTTATTGAGCTATTGTCATGCTACTGAAAAATGTAGTAGCATTGTTACTTTTAGTTAGATATTTTCCAACACTGCAGTGATTACAGCTGTAGTCTACTGGAGCAGTTTTCATACAGCAGAACTCGATGTGTTTCTCAGAGTGCGTTCTCATTATGTAGCCATTAGTGTGCACTTCCTACTGCAGACGATAATTGGTTTACGCACCTCCCACCACATTGTTTGTTTGACTGCGCCTTTGCTTTCAGAACAGTAAAGCAGTTTTTAACAGTTAATGTTCATGAACACATTAACAGTTAATTTGTTAATACCTCTACTGTTTATCACTGATACATCTGCTTTCCTGTAGGGTTTTGATAACATTTTTGAAAGATTGGCATGTGTAAGTATAAGCTAATTCACGTATAGACTTTAGTTTGCTGCTAAATTTGGTACTCTGACACACAAGGAAACGTGTAATACTGCTAAGTGCACACTCCTTAATGCATACAAACAGGAGTACTGTATATTTCTCAGTGCATCTATGTTCACACTGCGTGAGTGTAATTTCATATTTTCCATAAACTCATTAGAGACTGGTGCTGAATAGTTGAAACAGTTTTCCTTTCACACTTCTCTGTTTAGTAAAAAATCTTTCGCTTTTAATTCAATGTAGCCGCGGCAGGAGGGCAGAACTGTACAGCTAGTATTTTTTTGCAAAAAGCGTAACATAAAGCCCATTAGGCAAAGATTACAACCAACCACATTAAACTCTCTCTATCCCGTTATACATTCGACCCTGACAAAATTATTATTTCGAAAAGCTAGTGTCTCTAGTATTCATGAGATTCTGCTGCGCAAATTTTACAAACCCCCCGACAACACCAAGATGCATTTGTTTCTTTATCACAACAGATATGGAAAAATTTAGCATTACATCACTTGCTTACCAATGTATCCTCTGCAGTGAATGGGTGCCGTCAGCAAGAGAGTTCAACCAGGTGATAAAAACATCACAATAATAATCCACACAACTCCAGTCCGTATTTTAACATCTAGTGAGGTGTAAGCTGCATTTTGTAATAAATCCATCAAGACACTTTAACTTTACATTAACTTTACATGACTTCCGGCAAAAATACAAGTCCTTTTAATAACAAAAATGCATAAATTATATTGCTTCTCTTTCAGGTGTCTTTTCTGAATCAGGAAGAAGAAAGAGCACAGATCAAGCACCGTTTACAAGAGAAAACAGATCTAAAACAGATCTAAACAAATATGTTGTTGGATTTTGATGTGAAAGGA
This sequence comes from Sinocyclocheilus anophthalmus, assembly GCA_018155175.1. Classification (NCBI taxonomy): domain Eukaryota; kingdom Metazoa; phylum Chordata; class Actinopteri; order Cypriniformes; family Cyprinidae; genus Sinocyclocheilus; species Sinocyclocheilus anophthalmus. The sequence goes on along the minus strand of JADLZN010001566.1, from coordinate 211,874 downwards.
CAACAGGGTTGGACTTTTTCATCGGAGGAAGCATTATTATGGATTCTGGATTCATATTTCGGCTATAAGTGATATTAAAATGTTAAAACACTTTAATAGCTGGTTTGTTTCTTACAAACATGTAGCAATTTTTTACGTTCCAAAAAAAATAACTTTAGTGTAGCCTGGGGTGGTCGAATGTGGATGAATTATGAATTTATGAATTATTGTGACGTTTTTTTTTCTGCTTGAACTTTCATTCCGACGGCACCCATTCACTGATCTGTTGGTGAACGAGTGATGTAATGATACATTTCTAATGATACATAAGTTTTTTTTTTATAAGTTTAACAAAATGCACTTTATGCCTAAAAAGGATAAAACTATTATCTTCAGTTTTGTTTCTTATATAAATTTATCTTGTTTTAGGGATGTTCAGATTTGTGTACTAGAAAACAAGATACTGATTAAGGAAATGATGTATTGCAGTTTGTGTGCTGTGTATTCATGATTGGGATATAGAGCACTGGCCCACAATCTTGTTCAGGTTACTAAGCAGCAGCTGACAGCACTAATTTCTAAATAATCAGGGAAGTTTTAATTACAATGTGAAGCACGCATGAGTATTGTGTGTGTGGTGTGCTTTAATTACCATATAGAGAAGGTTATCGCCCTAAGGCCTGGTGAAATCAATTTGTCAGGTAGGATCGAACCGTTACAGTACAGTGGAAGAGAAACAGACAACAACATTTCTGACTGTAATCCTTCTATTAACTTCTTTTGCATGTCCTGAACAGATGTTTGTGTCTTTAAAAATCAACTACATTTATTTAGTTTTCTTGTTAATCTTTGCTTATCCTCAGTTTATCCTCTCATCTCTCTCTATCTCTCTGTCAAATGAGTTGCACATGCCACATTCAAGTTCTGCTGAATGTTTCCACATTATTGAACAATGAATACAAACTGCATTTTAAACAGCAGATTACGCTTTCCTGCAGTGGAAGGTCATCACGGGATACATGCTAATGAATCTGATTAATTCCTAGAGGGGGATGCTGGTGAATTCAGTTGCGCCGTGGGTTTGAATTGACACAGTACATAGCATCTGTTCTGTCACTGTACATTACACAGCGCTTAAAATGCACTTTATGTGACTATATAATGAAATAATCAGAAATCACAGTCATTGCACAAATAAAGACAGTTTTCAACACATTCCTAATCACATCAGCTGCAGAACTGTTCCTTCTAAAGCTAAATAACTGATTGTTCAGTTTGCTACGTGAGATAGCATAGCAAAGCAATGATTATCTACAAAAAAAAGTTTTTCTATCTTATTCACAGCAAGGAACACATTGCTCCCATTCTGTTCTGCATTATGTGGGTTTTATGTGAGAGCTGAGAGTGATTCAGCTCCTTGCAGGCCAAAATAATTCATTTAATACTCAATGCACAAAACTGTATCCAATATTGGTTAATTGACAGCGCTGTTCTCCAGCATTCAATAGCACCTGTGTGTGTGCTTGGTTTTAGAAATGAGAAATAATAGCGATTTTTCTCAGAATGGTGTGCAGATGTGAATTTAAGCCGGTATCTGGCGAGTTTTGTGTGTGAGTCACTCGTGGTATTTTCTTCTTAATTCAAAGGAGTATTAAAGCAGCTGCTGGTGTGAGCAGCCGTGAGCGTGACGAATGACTGAAAGAAAGAGAATGAACGCTTCCCGACATTCATTATTAATTTTCCTGACAAAAAATTAAATTACCATGGAATATCAAGCATGTTATATCCTTCTTTTGCTAAGAGAATTAATTTTCAGTTTTGTCATAGATTTAGGGAAAAGGCATCTGTTAAAAAAAAGGGTTACACTTTACTTGAAGGGGTGTGCATAAGACTGACATGACACCTACATAATCATGACATGACACATGTCATGAATATGAAGGTTTTTTTATGCATGTTTATGACAACTGTCATTAAGTGTCATTTGCTCAATTATGTAATTTTTAATGCAAAGATGACATTGTTTGAGATGTCTTTGTTATGGGCTATGGTTAGGGGTAAGGGTAGGGGTAGGGTTAGGTTAGGGTTAGGTCAAATAATGTCATATTTGCATTAAAAATGACATAACTGAGTGAAAGACACTTAATGACAGTTGTCATAAACATGCATAAAAAACCCTTCATATTCATGACATGTGTCATGTCATGATTATGAAGGTGTCATGTCAGTCTTACGCACACCCCTTCAAGTAAACTGTAACCAGAAAAGAGATCTATTCGATAGCAGAACGAAGACTCCACTTTTCCCTGTAAATACAAGCGGTTTCTGCCAAATTTCGAGTACTCTAGACTTGTTTATATATTGACACTTTATTCCTCTAGCAATGCTTTTATCCCCATTGACTTTCAAAGTACAGTAGGTACGTATATACCCATCGTTCAAAAGTTGGAGTCGTAATGACGTTTTTTGTAAGAAGTGGTTTTTTTTAAAGACTTATTCATCAAGATATTGTTGTATTTCATCAGAAATACAGTGAAAACAGGTAATATTGTGAAAGTATAAACTAGCTCATCTTTTAACCAGTGCTGTTTTCTATTGGTAATTCAAATATATTCATCTTTAAAAAAAATTTATCTATATATACTATATATCTTATATATAGATATACACACAGGGTCGTGAAAAGGTTTTTGCCCCGTTCCTGTTTTTTTTTAATTTTTGCATATTTGTCACACTTAAAAAAATTCAGATCATCAAACAAATTTCAATATTACACAAAGATAATTGCCAGTACATCATAACAACAGTTTTTAAATAGATCGATCTAGGTCATTTATACATAAGTGGCAAACAGACTGGCCCCAACCACCATCCTTACCAATTGTCCGACTCAAACCCTGAAACGTGAAAAATGAATTGCTCCAACCTCAACTTTTAAATCATGAAAGACCTTATTAACCCACAATTGTTTTGAAGCGAGTTAAATTTTCACTAGCGCGACAGAACACAGGCCTGATTACTAGCCCACCAGACCTGTTGAATCAAGAAAATCAATTAAATAGAACCTGTCCGCCTACAAAGTAAGCATGCTAAGAGTCAACACAGCATGCCACAGCCTAAAGAAATTCAAGAACAGATTAGAATCAAAATAGTTGACATGTATCATTCTGGAAAGGGTTATAAAGCCATTTCTTAGGCTTTGGGACTCCAGCGAACCACGTCAGAGCCATTATCCACAAATTGAGAAAACTTGAAACAGTGGTGAACCTTCCCAGGAATGGCCAGCCTACCAAAATTACTCCAAGAGCTCAACGACGACTCATCCAGGAGGTCATCAAAGAACCCAGAACAACATCTAAAGAAATGCAGGCCTCACTTGCCACAGTTAAGTTCAGTGTTCATGATTCAACAACAAGAAATAGACTGGGCAAATATTGCATCCATGGGAGAGTTCCAAGGCAAAAAAAAGCCACTGCTGACCAAAAAGAACAAAAATGCTCGTCTCTCATTTGCCAAAAAAATATCTTAATTATCCCCAAGAATTTGGGCAAATATGGCCTGCTGAGCACAAAATTGAACTTTGGAAGGTGGTGTTCCTGTACATCTGGTATAAACCAACACAGCATTCTAAAAAGAACCTCATACCACAGTCAAACATGGTGGATGGTAGTGTGGTAATGGTCTGGGCTGCTTTGCAGATTAAGACCTGGACAACTTGCCATAATTGATGGAACCATGAATTCTGCACTCTATCTGAAAATCTTGAAGGAGAATGTCCGGCCATCTGTTTGTGATCTCAAGCTGAAGCGAACTTGGGTTCTAGAGCAGGACAATGATCCAAAACTCACCAGCAAGTCCATCTCTGAATGGCTGAAGAAAAACTAAACGAAGACTTTGGAGTGGCCTAGTTAATGTCCTGACCTGAATCCTATTGAGATGATGTGGCATGACCTTAAACAGTCCTTTTATGCTTGAAAACCCTCTAATGTGGCTGAATTAAACAATTCTGCAAAGAAGAGTGGCCAAAATTCATCCACATCATTGTGAAGAGAACTGCATGCCAGTTATCGACAAACCTTGTTGCAGTGTTTGCTGCAAAGGGTGGCACAACCATTTATTAGATTTAGGGGGCAATTATTTTTTCACGTAGGGCCAAGCAGGTTTGGGCAGCTTTTTTCCCTTAATAAAAGAAATTATCATTTAAAAACTGAATTTTGCATTTACTTGCATTATCTTTTTGTGTAATGTTAAAATTTGTTTGATCTGAATCTTTAAGTGTGACAAATATGCAAAAAAATAAAAAAAAAACAGGAACGTGCAAAAACCCCTTTTCAACTCACTGTGCTCTAATCTTCTAGGTACGACATACTACATACTACAATAACATACATATCACCCTACATACCAACACACTATATACAGACTACTACATACATAGGCCGCATATGATCTGTCTAGTTTGTGTGTGTGTGTGTGTGTGTACAACTCCGTTCAAGAGTTTGAGATCAGTAAAATTTTTATTGTTCTTTAATGAAGTCTCTTATGCTCATCAAGGCTGCTTTTATTTGATCAAAAACAAAACAGTAATATTGTAAAATATTAATTGCAATTTAAAACTATTTTCTATTTTAATAAAATACGTTAAAAATTTACTATTATTCTGCGCAGCCCTGAATTTTCATCATCATAACTCCAGTCTTCAGTGTCATCCATGATCCTTCAGAAATCATTCTAAATATGCTGATTTATTATCAGTGTTGGAAACAGTTTTTGCTGCTTAATATTTTTTTGGAACCTGTTATACTTTTTTTTTTGGGGGATTCTTTGATGAATAAAAAGTAAAATAGAACAGCACTTATTCAAAATAGAAATCTTTTCTAAAAATATAAGTATAATAGTCTTTACTATCGCTTTTTATCCATTTAACACATGCTTGCTGAATAAAATTTTTAATTTCTTTCAAAAAAAGAAAGAAAATTTACTGACCCCAAACTTTTGAAAGGTAGTGTATATTGTTACAAAAGATTTATATTTTGAATTAATTCTGTTCTTTTTAACTTTTTATTTATCAAAGAATCCAGAAAAGTAGTATCACAGGTCCCAAAAAATATAAAGCACAACTGTTTCCAACATTGATTATAAATCACCATATTAGAATGATTTCGAGGACATGTGACACTGAAGACTGGTAGTAATGATGCTGAAAATCAGCTCTGCTTCACAGAATACATAATATTTAAAGCATATGAACATAGAAAACTATAATTTTAAAATGGCAATAATAGTTCACAAATTAAAAAAAAAAAAATTCTGTATTTTTGATCCAATAGATACAGCCTTGATGAGCATAAGAAACATCTTTAAACAACATTACGATCTCAACTTTATGAACGGTAGTGTATATGTATGCGGTGTGTGTATATATATATATATATATATATATATATATATATATATCTATATATATTATATATATCTCTATATATATATATATTATATATACTTTTGTATGGTGTATATTATTGGGCTGTTGTCTCAAATTCACAGGTCACAATTATTTATTTTTAAGAGTAGACTATACATTATACACTTCCAATGTACCAGACCGATATTTCAGTCAATCATATCACATAACATTTGCACAATAGCCTTATTTGCAGTCATCACAGTAAGCGTATGGGTCAGTAAGTTTGATTGATATATTCCTGTCAGTAATCAGTATTTCTGACTGGAGGCACAGATATGCTGAACCGAGTTATGTGATATTAGCTTTAATATCTTTATTATTAATACCTGCACACTGCAAAGAACTGCAGGCTGAAAATTAATTTTAATCCATCCCATAACCAAATCTGCTCAAAGAGGCAGTCAAAGCTTCTGGGAATCGAATGAAAATTACCTTATTGGGGAGTTGGAAAGAATCTGAGGTGCACATCAGTGCTGGAGTCATACAGCAATCATAAGAGTAGTCACCGTGAAAACTACACTCAGACTAGTTTAAATGACCCACTGTGTTCCTTAAGGACTGCCAATAGCAAGCAGCCTAAAACTGCATCATTTAAAGCAGGTCTTCTGGCGTGTGCATGTGCGTGTGTGTGAGGGACAGACAATGAGAGGTTCTTCAGTGTGTCTTCTGGTGTGTGTAAGCGTATTAAATGGATCAGAATGCAAACAGAAGTCAGCAGGTAAATATTTAAACACCCCTCTCAGGGGCTGTCATGGAGACAACCTGACACGACAACACTGCACGTGTGTGTGTGTGTGTTGTTTAGTGTTTCGCTTCTGTTCACCTGAGCTGGGAAAGCACAAAGAGCTTTTGAGTCGCTTTCATTATTGAAAGTATCAATAATCCTAAAGTGGAATTGCCAGAAAGCGCACAGCGTTGCCTAAAACTCTGCTAGTCGGCCCGAAGAGAGAGAGACGATTCATGACTATGTGCTTCCAGACTCGTGACTGGGGACCATTTAAAACTAAACTGGTATTTTCTTCAATCAGAGACTGTTAGGACTGAGCTAAAACCACCGTTTATTTTTTACAGCTGATGGAAGTTTCCCTCCAAACTTTCACAGACATACAAAGACATCACTTTTAAAGCAAGACCAACTCCTGAGGCTTTTTAGCTTCTTGGATTCAGTGTGGCAAAATATGATAAATAGAGGTGAAAATCTGAGCCATTTAGGGGGGTCTTTATTGGTGAGGTAGGAACCTTGAGAAATACTTTCTTGCGATTCTGGAACTCACAGTAAGGGCTGAATGGATTTGCAGAGCTGGCACGTAGTGTTACTCTTAATGTTAACTGAGAGAGAAGAGACACTATGGCAGAGAACAGGGTGAGTGTGACTGAATTCAGTCTGAAACACACTCTGACATTATGAACTCGGAAGTACATATTCAAGGGTTTTTTTTCCTTTATGAAAATTCTGAGGGAGGACTGTGGTATGTTCAACCTAAATTCTGTGACAACCTGTTTAGTTTATTAAGAAGTTCATTTTATCGACTTAGCTGGGACATTCTACAGCCTAGAGTGTTTGTGTTCATGAAGCTGTGTGTTATATTGCCTTACAGCTCTGAATGCAGATACATTTTTAGTTCAGATTTTTTTATAAATTTATGATCAATTGGATCTTGCTTTGCTTTTAGGAACAGCTGTCCGTCAGTGACATGGAAACATTTTCTCAGAGCAAACCTGTCACACACCATCTGCATCAGTTCCTCACCACTGACTCCTCACACACCTCACTAAAACATCCTGAGGCCAACATGTGTAAAGGTTTTGTATTGTCAAGAATGTAATATAATAAATTAGTGTAGTAATTAATATGAATCAAATTTCTTATGTCTGTTTATTTTCACAAGTTTAATATCATCAAAACAATTCATGTCAATCATCAAAAATATTTTTTTTCATTTGTTGATTTGGTACTTAAGCAAGGAAGTTCAAAATAAGAAAGTTGAAAATAACAGCGTTTATGAAAGAATCCAAACGAAAATGTATCAGGGTTTCCACAAAAATACACTTGGCAGCCCAACTGTTTTCAGCATTGATATTAACAAATATTTCTTGAGCACCAAATAAGCATATTAAAATTATTTCTGAAGGATCACGTGACACTGAAGACTGCAGTAATGGCTGCTGAAAATTCAGTTTTTCCATTACAGGAATAAATTACATTTTAAAATGCTGTATATAATTTAATATTTTTTTAAATTGTAATTTCACAATATAATTTTTTTTTACTTAAGAAACTCCTTCCAAAATATTAAAAGTCTTACCAACCGCAAACTTTTGAACTGTTGCAAAAGTGTTCCTTATTTAAAGTGGCCATATATCAACTTTTTTTTTGCTTTGCTTCAAATCTACTGATACCAACAGGGTTAATGGAGGGTTAGTTTTAGCATTAAGCAACTACTATCAACACGGCATACAAACTATTCTGTTTATGAGGTCCTCAATAATATAATCAAAGTAAACTTGTTTATGTATTTTAGGCTTTCAGATGTTTGATTCGTTGTGGCTCTTTTGCTTTGCAATTTTGTGTAAAATGGCAAACACTCACTCATCTATAAACATACATGATGAGTGACATGTAGCACAGCGGTTGTAAATGACCACTGTTGTCTTTCATATCAGCGGATGACAGGCTGATGTATGTGGCCGTTCGGCCCTTTGAGGTTTTAGTGGCACTGAGCAGGGGGCTGTAGCTGACTGCACTGAATTCCCCTGGTAATCATTACTGTGGGCTGCACTTCCACTGCACCAATTCTCAAATCGCACTGAGAGCCGATTCATCAGCCTGCCATCAGAATAGATCACTGACACTCCTCACACCTTCACCAACATCAGTGGTGGGAGAGGGACTGGCTTGAGGCTGTTGAAGAAAGTTTTACTATACAGATGGAAATGCCATATTTATCTTTTCCTTGTATTAAGATAGCATGTTATTTCTTGATGTGGATTTTTTTTTTGGATTATTGTGTGACAATATTATGTTAATGTGTATCGCCACCTTGGAATTATAAGGTTCTTTCTGCATTCTGAGCAGTTTTGAGATATTGAGCTTCAAAGTTTTTGCGTTCCATAGACTAAAAAAAGGTCCAAAATGTACACAGCTTACAAAAGAAACATCACATAATGTAAATAAATTGTCACAGAATAAGGATATGTGAATAACTCAATTTGGACAAAAATGTCAGATAGAAACGTATAATTCCAAGGCGACGGTATGTCAACATTAATTAATGCAGTAGTTACCATTAACTAACAAATGAACAATACTTTTGTGTATCATTAATAATCTAGGTTTATATTAATTTCTCTGTATACCAATACATATATATATATAATATATATATAAAATAATAAGAAGAAGAAGAAATAGGGATGCACAATATATCAGTATCACACCAGTTATTGACCACACCAGTTTTTATGCTTTTTTTTATTATTGCTTCTGGTTTAAATTTAGTATTTATTGGTTGATACTGAATAGGTAATTATGCATGCTCATTTCCCATTTATTTTTAATTGAGAAGATTTTTGCCATCATCTAACGCTTATTTAAAGTTGAAAAATGAAATGCTTATCAAATCTCACAATACGTATCCATTATACACCATAACTTACATGATATCTTATAATACATTATTGTGATGACTAAATTCACTTTTTAGAATTTGAAAAATTTTAAACAGCATTTTAAACATTTGATTTTGGTTTTTAGTATTTTATTTTTCATTTATTTAGACATTTTAATTGCTTGGCCCATCTGTATTACCAGAATTGTAATACTGTTGCAAATACAGAGAACAGGGCTGTATTTATATTATTGGTTTGGACGAGTCTCACTCACCATCTTCATGACAACACACACAGCCAAAGATTCACTAAACACACCCAATAATCATTTCCCATTTGTCCTGTAGATTTCATCTATTGACACATGGCTGTGAAATGACTTCAGTGAGTTCAGACTGATAGTGGGCTGGTAAACACATGAGTTACACATGTGCACACATCTGTTACTGTCAGGGCACATCTGTGCATGGCTGACATCAAACTGTCCTTCAAATGATCTTCAAAACGTCCCAGTCGCTCAGTGGTTAGCTGGCTAAAGCGCTTGTGACATTTAGATGAATTTTTATCTGCAATCTCTTTGCATTTATTCATAAAGTCACTTAGTGCAATTATCATATAAATTTCCTCTCTTTCCATTCCAGATCCGTTCCATGCTGCATGTCACCCTGCACCTGGCCAAATAACTGAATAATTTCTATTTAATATTTTTGCAGAGTGAACTTTTTTTGCAGCATAATTGTGTGGATGTGCATGCTTATTAAAAGTTCTGTGTTTGTGTGCCAGAACTTTTGTGTGTGAGGGAAAGTAACTTTATGGTTGGCCCTGTGTGTGGGTGTGTGTGCTGTGTGTGTGTGTGTGTGTGTGTGTGTGGTGTGTGTGTGTGTGTGTGTGTGTGTGTGTGTGTGTGTGTGTGTGTGTGTGTGGGTGTGTGGCAGCGCCAGAGAGCATGGCAGAAATCAATTACTCTTCTGCAGGTGTGAGTGAGCGACTCCGGCTACCCCGTCCTTCTCTCCTGTCTCTCACCCACACACACACACATCACGGTGTCATGATGGTTTCCTTCGGTAACACCCACCGTGACTCACCTTTTCAATAAAGTTTCTTTGTCTCTTTTCATCAAGGTTTAAACAAGTGGTTTGTTGAGCAAAACCATGTAGACACACTGTGAATTATAGCACATGAGATATTATTAATCAGACCAACAGCTGCGATTACTGGAATTACTGGACTCGCTCATACACACACACACTTGTATGGAGGAAATGGAGGCTATTTCACAGTGCTAATGGATCTGTAGTTCACCAACACACCTGAGCCACTGGACATCACATTACACTCACAGGTGCTCCAACTCTATGACAGTTTGTGGTGTGTGTGTGGTGTGTGTGTGGTGTGTGTGGTGTGTGTGTGTGTGGTTGTGGGTGTGGTGTGTGTGAGAGGAGAGCGGAGGAGAGAGAGAGAGAGAGAGTCGGAAATGCTTATGTAATTTCTATAAGCATAATTCATAACAGGATTACTTGGATGATGCAGGATTCAAGCAGACTTGCATTCTATTTGATTCCTGCTTAAAATGCTTTCCTTTTAGGTTTAGGGTTAGTCTGTAGTTTCATGGTAACATATGAAAAACCTTTTATTAAAAGGTTTAGCTTATTGCATTTTAGATCTTAAATGGCAGAACAGTGTCCGTCTGACATAGGCAACAAAAATCAAAACTATACATTTAACCACTGCATTTCAACACATTGTGAAAAACTATGTTTTGTTTTGTTTGCAAAAACACTTAAATGCACATTGTTAATCTAATGACAGCATCTCAAACATAAGCATTTAACATATTAACATCTTTAAGGAAGTAAGTAATGTTATGATTCCTTTTAGGTTCATGGTATATTAAATTAATGGAAGGTTGAATTCATAGTTTAATTAATATGATTCATTAAATATTTTAATGTAATCAGATTTATTTATAAATAAAAAAAACTGACAATATATTTTAGCAATATCTTTTTAATTTTATTACATTTATATTTTGTCTGAAATTGTCTGTAGCATGGGTGTTTTTCCATTTATTTACATTACGGTAACACCTTTAGTTCAGGGACCAATTCTTACTATTAAATAGCATCATGTTACTAGCATATTGGCTGTTTATTAGTACTTATAAAGCACATATTAATGCATTATTCTGCATGACTATGTTTTGGATCCCTTAATATACTCATACACTCTTAAAAATAAAGGTTCTTCATTGGCATCATTGGTTCTACAGTATGAAGAACCTTGAACATCCATGGAACCTTTCAAATGCAGAAAAAGTTCTTTATAGTAAAAAAGGGTTCTTTAGATTTTTAAAATGTGCTTCAAATGGTTCTTTTAGGAAATGTTCACTGAAAGGTTCTTTTGGGGACCAAAAATGGTTCTTCTATGGCATCACTGCAAAGTGCAAACACACCCTTTTGGAACCTTTATTTTTAAAGTGTATAAACTTAACAACTACCTTACTGACTATTAATAAGCAGCAAATTAGAAGTTTATTGAGGGGAAAAGTCATAGTTAAGTTAGTTAATAGTGAGAATTCAACCTTAAAATAAAGTATGACTTACATTTTTTTAATTGCATTATGGGACCTTAATCTATGCTCCAACAACTTTTGGTGTCCATAATGGATGCATAAGCGGCACAGAAATATATCCAACTGTTTCAGTGGCAAGTAATTTATGGTAAATGTAACACTGCAATGTAACATAGTGGCTGTTTTATTGCCATTATTAGTGGTTTGAAATTATTTCTTGTCTGGGTTGGCCATGTTAAAAATGATGAATTTTCATTGGGTATTGCTAATGTAGAGCTGGTGTTCACAGTGCAGTCATTGTTGCTTTGGGAGATTCAAGGACTGATCATTTCCTTAATACATTTACAAACTGAGTGGCTTACTAAGAAGGCTTGTTGAGAAGTGTTTAGATTTTGTTGCTCAAAAATGTAACTTTCTGAATAATTTTTTTACAAATGCATAAAAAGAATTTTACATTTCTAAAGCTGTGCATACAAAATAATTTTATTTTAGATGCTGTCAATATGTGTGTGACGAGTGGGGGCGGGGCCGAGAGCCGTGGGAACGGAGCGAGGCCGGTGGCGTAATTGATAATGAGCGACACCTGCAACACTCACCGGTCTCGAGTTCCACGGAGGAGCTCCGGAAGGATGAAAGGAGGAGTGACGACAGTGAAAGACGAGAGAGGACCAGGCCTGGATTTTATTTTGTGTTTAGGCTCTGTTTGTGCGCGACAGTCGTCCGCGAGGGGCTGTTTATTTTATTAAAGTTTCTTTGAATATCCGCCGGTTCCCGTCTCCTCCTTCCCATGACTACGAACTTTGTTACATTGGTGCCGAAACCCGGGAGGAAGGAGGGACACACTATCAGAGATCCCTTGCTGCTGAGGGGGATCGGGGTGCTGAGGAGATCGGGCAGCAGGAACAAGCGGAGAGACCGCCGGTGGCTGCCCGAGGCGGTGGTGCTGGAACGATGGAAGACGAGGTGGGACGAGGGGTGATGGGGGTATGTGACGAGTGGGGGCAGGGTCGAGAGCCGTGGGAACGGAGTGAGGCCGGTGGAGTAATTGATGATAATGAGCGACACCTGCACCACTCACCAGTCTCGAGTCCCACGGAGGAGCTCCGGAAGGATAAAAGGAGGAGCTACGACAGTGAAAGACGAGAGAGGACCAGGCCTGGACTATTTATGTTGTTGTTTAATGCAGCAGTCATCCGCGAGGGGCTGCCGCTTTACTTTCATTTTGTTTTTGTTTATTTTATTAAAGTCTTTAAACGTTCGCGGGTTCCCACCTCCTTCTTCCCGTGACTACGAACTGTGATACAATGTGTATTTTTCATCATATATCTAAATGTGCATGTAAACATTCCATACGAATAGCTTCCTACTAATGGGATCAGTCTGCATTATCTTAACTGTGAGCAGAGCCTGGCTTGCAGTGACCAGCGGAGGAAAAGACCCTCTCGCTGAGGACAGACGCTGACGTTAAATTTAATGATGTCCTTGATAGCCTAACAGCCTGACTGCACATGCAACCACTTAAATAAACATTTAGCCAGAACCATCCCGACACTCAGATACGTTACCTGTTTAATTGGAGCAAGTGATGACTGAGTGTCAAACACATCAGTTACTAAATGCAGTTATGTTGCCCAGAGGTTAGCAGGGTCTGCGAGCTAGCATTACGAAGCCGTCACAGACAGTCGCCAAACACCAAAACACCTCATTTAACCCCGGAGATCACAGCAGAAAGCATAAACCAGGGCTATCAAGAGGCCAAGGCCATTGAGGAGCAGTAAATATTTATCTTACAGTGATCTCATTTAGACCTGCGCTGAACTCTACTCTCGCTAACTGTCCATTTAGAGAGACAATTCCTAGAGCTGATTTCAAATGAGGCTTAATGCATTTTGTGCGCTTGAAACGATAAGCATAACTGACCCTTTGGTTTGGAGGGCATTAAGAGAAGAAACAACTTGAAGTTTAATAATACCGGACTGGATTTATTGTGTCAGAGCAGCTGCCATTTTACTTTATCACATTTACTGCTTAGAAGTCGTCAGGGAGGAAGCAAAAAAGAGGTGAAATGGAGAGGATGTGAAGGGAAGCAGAAGAGCGAATAGCAGCATCTGTTGTGCAGTTCACACCGTTACTGCCTGTGGAAGAATCTAATAACGGCCCACTGCATCAGAGCACATTATATTCATCTCTATAAAGCTCAGCGCTGGGTGGCGGATGCCATGCGAATTCCCATGGAGGTACTAAAGGAACCAGCCTCAAAACCCCATAAACAGCTCACTCATAAAACACATTCTATTTTAAAAGCACCATTTCAGTAATGCGCCATTAGTAAGACTCGTAATCAGGCCGCTGCATTTCCTATCTGCTGCGTGTGATGTGTGTATGTGAGCACTGGTGATCTACATCACTGCAGCGCTCTATCAGAGGCCGGATTTGTTTTTTACCCACAAATCACACAGGAAGAAAGTGGTGGCTAATGCAATAACTGAGTCTGAGTAGTTATGGGAGCGTGTGTGAGAGAAAAAAGGCTGTTGGGTAAATGGTCTTCGGGCAGGGAGTGAGAAGAAGAGCAACGTTTTTGTTAGTCATGCTTCCGTTTTGTGTTTCTCTCTTCTTCAGTTTCATCTTCTAAATCTCGTTTTCTCTCTTTCACTGGTTTATTGGGAGGGTAGTAGCTTTTAAGTGGGGTCCTCCTGTCTGTCTCCCCCAAGATGACACTTAGACTCTTGCCTCGCACGACTTTAATAAGTCCTGTTAAATATATTGTAAAAGACTGGCAGCTCTGTTCGCTAGATATTATCTGTACAAAATATGGTGGCAATGTTTCAGGCATGATGGAAGCAGTGGCAGCTCGTCGGGGGAGGCACAGCTTCCCAAAAATGTTAAGGTGAAAATGGCAGGAGGACAATTTAATGTTAATAAAACTCACAATTAATTTCAGTTCATGTCTCAGAACGTGTATTTTTTGTTTGTAATTTCACAGCTGTAATACCATAACATGTTAGATGAAGTTGGAAAGGCGCCGCTTTTGTATATCGCGAATGTGCGACTCTGCTGAGTTAATTTCAACCGCTAGGTTCTAGAAAGGGGAGGGGGACGGCGGACGTGCGAGCTGCAGACTCAGCGTGCCACCGTTGGTAAAAAAAAAAAAGGACCATTACATCAAGCGTCACTTCAGCACGGGTGAGGAGTGTTGCGAAAAGAACCCTCGCAAGGGTGGCTAGCCTCCCTTCTGATATCAACCATTCATCATAGAGACGTAAATTACGTGAAATTAGTTTGAACGTCTTCCGCTGCGCTGATATAGGCTGTTGCGATGAGCAAAATTTGCGCCAGAATTGGATCACCGGTGATCACCGCGAGAGGCAGCCCGGTTAGAAAAAAAGTGTTCGATTACCTCCGATGCTCTGATGTCAGCTGCATGTGCAAAAAGGGCTCGCGACGGCGAGGCAGCTGGTCGGATTGCAGTCGAAGCGCAGTTGCTCTCCAGACCCTGCGCTCGATCAAAAGCATGTAATGGGAAAACGAAACCTGACGACGACACAGCTTTATGCTCATTGTTAGACAACCTGTGACTGCTGCGGTTGTCTTCTACAACTATGTTTTCTTTTTATCTGTGTCATGATTATGTATTTAATTATTGCATGAATTGTGTCCCAACACCCTCTGTCCCACGCGATCTCTGGGCGGAGTAATGTGATTGTTGCATAGGTCCATACAACTCTAAAGTACATTGTTTGTATAAGGGGTCCATATGCTGCTTTTTCAAGCTCCTTATTGGGTGTAACCGAAAGATGTTGACATGCTTAAAGTTCAAAAAAACAAATTATTTTTCAACATATGTAATTATTGTAGGTCCTCTGATTGACCCGCCTCTCTCCAACGTCGTTTAGCTCAAAGTCCCCTCCTCCCACAAGCGCAGTCGCTCTGATTGCTCAGCGACCCAGTGCATTGTGATTGGCCAAACCCCACAAGCATGCGTCGGAAATGTAACACCACTTACCATAATCGCGAGCTTCATCTTTCAAAATAAATGTAAGGACAGAGCCTGAAAGGGGAACAGAGTCGCGTGACAGACAGTGATGAAGTTGGTATGTGTTTGTAGTACACAAGCAACGGTTAAGACAGCTGACTCCACTGTGATGACCCCCTCTCTCTCTCTTTCTCTCTCTCACACACAAACACACACACACACACACGATGCGCAAAACTCCGCATTTGAACAGACAATAGCAAATACTTAAACTAATAACAAAACAGTAGCTGATTCAGAAGCGCCAGATTGCATAGCAAAGTCAGAATTACCTCCTATCCTAAGTTCACGAAACGGTCGTCCATAAAATACATTGCTGTTCTGTTGTAAGTAATCTAAATGCATCTACTTCTGGAAGGCAAATAAAGTGCTTTTGCTTTGGCACTGAAACACACAGCGTCTCCCTGGCATGTTGCTTCAACACTAACTGCGGTTACTGATACCACGCCTTCTTTGCGTGCACATTTGTGGCGGCATTATGCTAATATTTCCATCCAGTGATGTAGATATGTGGGGGGGTGTTAGAACGAGGACCCGATTTTAAACGATATCTCTTGGTTTCGGACTTAGTTTTGCAGCTTTAGGGATCTTATCTATGCACGAACAGTTGTAACACTCCAAAGAGAAAGGAAAACTGGAAATCGCATCATATGACCCCTTTAAAGTAAAAATGGATGATAAATACACATTTCGAATGGAATTAAATAGCAAGCACTTTAAATGTCTTGTTCATCATATTTATTTTCACATAAAAGCAACAGAACTGAAATTATATCATGTTTATTAGCAACACAACATGTAAGTGGGAATAACGCGATATCTGCCTTTGATCTCGTAGCTATCTGTTCACTTCTAGAGGTCAGAACTGTCCGTCTTGACTGCACTTATTTCACTCCTCCCCTTCTCTGCAGCCGTCTACTCTCGCCTATATTTCAGGCGAGGCTAGGTGCATCTCAAACAAGCCTAATGTAGGGGTGTTCGGTTCCAGGTATTTCGGAGTCTACTCCGACTCCCGACTCCCACCGTATAGGAGTCGATGGAATCCATTTAGCGTGACTGTCCAAATTACTCTAATTTAGCGGTGAAATTACCTTTAATTGAGCTTTCACGTGTTTGCTATTGCCGACACTAATTCACAGAGGGAAGTCACGAAAAAAACAACGTGGTGGAAATCTCTCTCACGCCTTCACAATAAAACAGTTAATTCTTTCACTAAATTGTCGTAATGGTCGGTGATGGCGCCTAAACGCATAGTCTTCCCCACAAGCATGCTCTTTAAACAATAAATACACTACATACGACTACATAAACATACTGCTTTGTATTCGTGTCAGTTTTTATGATTTCGCGTGGTTTAATGAGGACTGATACAGTTATGGAAAGGCAAGTGACGCCTATAGGGCATTGATTGCATTAACATGGCTAACATTGATAACACAAACATCACTTACAACGCTGCAACGATGAGATGATCTCATTATCAAACTAATTTACTATTCCACACTGTTTCACACATACTCCGGTTTTGCAGTGCGTTTTTTATTCCTGTCCCATGGTGAGCATTCATACGATGGATAGTCCGAGAGCGGAATACAAAAAACTTATATGAAGATTGCAGCGATCCTTCCGCACCACGTCTCTTTATTTTTGCTGGCTGCACGCTGCATTAAATGACAGGGCATTGCTCACGTACAACAATGTCCAGGGCCTTCTCTTCTCCGCACTGTCTTCCTGCCCTACTGCATCTAGGTTTATTCCTGCGTTTTAGCACTTCCTCCTGGCTCCGCGTTCACAACACACGTTTTTTATGACCAGGCCGGATTATGTCTGTAACTGCAAAAAACACACGCACCCGCGAGCCCGCTGTTTCTGTCAATGGACGTTTTTCATTTCACGTTGGTTATCGCCTACTCCATTTTCCGTCCGCCCGCGATCTAAGGCTGTGATGTTTCCTGTTTTGCCCCTTGCTTGAGCATCTTCAGGCGTCATCTGCTGCGCTTTCCATTTTTCTTTCTCTTGGCGTGTTACCAGTCTGGGGCCTACCCGACGGATCCCCGTCCCGTTGCCCCCCCGACTCCAGTCTCCTCCCCAGAGCTCTTCTTCTCCCAGTTCCGAGGTCCTCCCGCCTCCCCGTATTACCACCCCGGCCCCCGTCCTCTACCGCTCCCCCCCCTTGTGTGACCCTGCTTCCCCTCCGCGAACCTTTTATTCGTTTTTCACCTCCCTCTCCCCATGTTCAACTCCAAATTCATGCTCCCGTTCCTTTTACCGGAGTTTTGGGTTCCCACCGACCCTCATTCAACACTTCCCTCACGCTGCCTTCCCCCTTTTTGTTCCCATTACCTTACGTCTTCTGCTCGGCCCCACCTTCGTTCTCCTCACCTATCCCTCCCCCTACACATGCCCCCTCCAGCAGCCAATGGTTTGACGACACTTTAAACCGCACGCGTTCCTCTTTTTTCCGTCCCCCCAGCATACCAGCCCCACCATACCCCTCTACCTTGTGTTTTCCCATGGCCATACCATGTCCCACCCCAGCCCCATGCGCACGATCCTACCTGTCCACCCCGTTTGCGATGCCCATATGGCTATCTGGGATCGCCCAGCTGTACCCACTTCCTAGACCTCGGACCCCTTCCAAAATGCCTTCAAACCGTCCCTTAGAATATACCGTATACTCGCCTAAAATATAACGGGAAATTTCCCCATTCGGCCCTGGTTTTTTTTTTACCCCGTGCCTTTCTTCGGTGGGCCGCACCTGGTCCTGTATCTGGCGACGTGTGATCCCATCCAGCCCCTCCAACTGCGAGCTATGTTCTGCCATACTCTCCTGCCCCCCCTCTTGTCACCCGAACAGCAAGAAAGACTGTCCTCCCCTACCGTGCCAGCACCGAAGTGCGTTTCCCTGGGCCAATGTCACCCTGCCACCTACTTTGTACGCTTGTTCCGACACGAGGGGAACTCTTAGGACCAAACGTTCCTGATTTCAATCACCGCGAGGTTCCTGGTACACATCTCCAGACCCATTCAAGAATTGTGGGGTTACACCGATCAACCATGTATTGCCAAAACTCTTTTAGGGCCCTTAGATCCAGGCCTAGTTCGTCCAACACACAGACTGCAAATGCATGAGCCATATGAGGGTGCAATCCGTTACCTTTTCCAAACTACACTTCGTCTCTCGGCAGAAACGCACGTGGGGCTAACCTGTTTGGATTGATTACTACTGGAGAGAAACGAAAACTTGAGTGACCCCGGGATCATCACATCTTCGAGTTCATTCAGTCTTGTTCTCCGTGAACGCCACCAAACGGTCATGTTATGTCAAGTTCCAGAAGGCTGAATGCTAACAAGTGACATTTATATACATCTACTAATAAAAGCAGCATGACATCTGTATGATGGAAGGTGAGATTGTGGATTACGACAAGTTTAGACTTGATTTATATTTTCCTAGATTCTTCCCTAACTCATGAGGTAAGTATGTCAAGAAAAGTCTCTAGGTTACGTATGTAACCATGGTTCCTTGAGGGAATGAGACGCTGCGTCGAGATTCGCTTTGGGATGCCCTTGCGTGACCGCGTTCTGAAGCCCGTGTCAAATCCGTCCAATGGAGCAGAGAGACGTCACGAACGGGGTGACGTAAGCAACCAGGAAGCATAAAAGCACATAAGCGTATTATATGGATTCCGGGCGCAAAACCGCTTCGTATTATGAGAACTAGTGGCCTGTACAGGGATGCAGGGAGTCTGGCAACGGAGCGCAGACGATCTGTTCCCTCGGGAACCAGTGTTAATACGTAACCTAGCGGACGTTCCCCTTCAGGACTCGAGCACGCGTCGAGGCGCTTTGGGAACGAGAATACCCACTGCGCCATACTATCAAGTCCCTGCCTGTGTGTGTATCTCTTGAGCACATCACGAAGAGAGGACTTGGGACCCTGGGGTAGATGCCAGGTACAGGTTGTAGAAGCGGACAAATGTGTGTGGAGAGGACCAGCCCGCCGCAGTACAAATGTCCTGCAAGGCCACACCCAGTTGTAAGCTTTGGAGGCCGCCATACTCCTGGTTGAGTGCTCTCTGACCCCCATAGGTGATGGGAGGCCAGAGGACCCGTAGGCTAGTGAGATGGCCTCAACCACCCACCTACCCGTAGTCTGCTTGGTCGCCGGCAATCCCTTCTTTGGCGGACCAAAACAAAAAAAAACTGATCTGCCTTACGCGACGGGGCAACTCAGTGTGCGTAAGCGTCCAGTGCTCGAACTAGACAGAGCAGATTAAGCCTTTCTTGGACTACTTTCTGGAATGGAGGAGGACAGAATTCCTGAAGTACTATGGGCCCTGGTGAAGAAGTGGGCAACTTAGGGACATACCCGGCCCTCGGGTAAAGGCATGCCCTAACCATGCCTGGAGCAACTCCAGGCATGCAACCGAGAGGCCTAAACGATCGTGCGTCTTTTGGAGAGGGGAAATAGCGACAGGAGAAAGATGGTCTTGAGCGTGAGCAACTTGACCGAAACTTCTTCTTTGGGTTCAAAGGGGGCATTGCATAAGCACTCCAGAACCACAGCCAGGTCCCATGAGGCGGCCTCAGCCTCAGGGTGCCACGGAGGTAACGAGTGGCAAGTGGGTGTCTTCCCGATGATTGACCACCCAGAAGGGCGTGGCAAGCAGCTAAGGCCGCCACGTATACCATCAGAGTGGAGGGAGATAACCCTGCGAAGAATCGCTCCTGCAGAAACTCCAGAAATGAACCAACTGGGCAGTTGACTGGGTCCTGCAGTCACTGCCCGCAACCCATGAAGTGAAAAGTTTCCACTTCAAGGAGTACAGTTTCCTTGTGGAGGGAGCTCTGGATTGGAGGATGTTCTCAACAACCTCAGTTGAGAGACTAGATGCTAGGAGCTGTGCCCCCTCAGAGGCCATGCCCACAGCTTCCATAACTCCGCAGATTGATATAGGAGACCACCGATGTGTTGTCTGTACGGACAAGAACATGATGTCCCCTTAGGTCTGGAAGGAAGTGTGTCAGAGCTCGAAACACGGCCAGCATTCCCCGGAAGTTGATGTGCCAAAAGAGATGATGGGCTTCCCACAGACCCTGGGCAGAGAGGCCAATCATGACCGCTCCCCAGCCCGTGAGAGAGGCATCCGTCGTTAGCCTTACGCGACGACAAGGAGCCCCTAACGTCGGGCCTTGAACCAGGAACCAACGTTTCTTCCACATGTCTAAGGCACGTAAGCATCAACGCGTGACCTTGATCATGCAAAGCGGATTCCCCCTCAGGGAAAAACCCTTTGGTTCTGAGCCACCACTGCAAGGGTCTCATGTACAGCAGGCAAAAGGTATCACGTTGGACGCTGCTGACATCAGGCCCAACAGCCTTTGAACTGTTTGACAGTGAGTGACTGGCCTTCTATTACTCTCGTGACTGTCGTGAGGATTGACTCGATTCGAGAAGTAGACAGACGTGCCTGCATCGAGGTTGAGTCCCACACCACGCCTAAATAAGTGGTTCTCCGTAGTGGAGAAAGAACACACTTCTTGGCATTTAGTCTTAACCCCAGCTCTCTCATATGGGCGAGGACGACATCTAGATGCCATCTAGATGTCGATCTTCTCCGATTGAGCTAGTATTAACCAATAGTCGATATAATTGAGTATGCGGATGCCCTGGGGTCGCAGTAGAGCCAGAGCAGCATCCACACACTTCACGAAAGTGCGGGGTGAGAGTACAAGGCCGAAGGGAAGAACCCGATATTGGTAAGCTTTGCCCCCAAAGCAAACCTCAGGAACTTCCAGTGTTGAGGGAGGATGGAAACATGGAAATAAGCGTCTCTGAGATCTATCGTAACAAACCAGTCCTCGGACTGGATCTGAGATACTATCTGCTGATAGTGAGCATCTTGAACCGAAGCCGTTTGAAAGCGCGGTTCAGAAAACGGAGATCTAAGATCAGAAGCAACCCCCCCATACTTCTTCGGAACGATAAATTAACGGCTGTAGAACCCAGACGCTCTCAAGAGAGAGGAGGAACACGTTCTATGGCCCCCATCCTCAAGAGAGTATTACTTGTGTTTCCATTACCAGAGCCTGCTCGGGGCCCACTGTTGTGGGGATGACCCCGTTGAAACGAGGTGGATGAGAACCGAACTGGATTCTGTAGCATCTTTCTACAGTGTGCAGGACCCATTGTGAGATATTTGGCAGAAGCTTCCATGCTGCCAGATAATCTACTAAGGGAACCAGGCTCTCGAGGCTGGCGTCTGGTATTATTAGAGGAGCCATTTCGGTGCCCTGAAGCGGCCGAATCTATAAGAGTCTTCTAGTCATCTTAAAAGGAAAACATGATGACCGGCAGGGAAACGACCACTGACTGCGGTAGCACCTCACTTGAGGGGCGAGCTCTCCCTGCCGTAACGCTTGCGGGCGGAGCTGGAATTGTAGTCGGCGTCACGGCCCTGAAGCCGAGGTGCCGGGGGATCAAATAAACCTCCATGAGGGGCACTGAGGGAACTAACGACCCGAGTGCTGTAGAACCCCACTTGAGGGGTGAACGGCCTCCCCGTGCCGTACCGCTTGCCCGGGCGGCAGCTGGGAAAATTTCACTCGTCGGGAGATCACTGAGGCCGGAGGAACGAGGTGCAACCACCCCCATCCTTCTTCGGAACGATGAAGAAACGGCTGTAGAACCCGGACGCTCTCTCGCGAGAGGAGGAACACGTTCTATGGCCCACTTCCTCAAGAGAGTATCTACTTCTTATTCCATTACCAGAGCCTGCTCAGGGGCCCACCAGAGTGGGAATGACCCCGTTGAAACGAGGCGGACGAGAACAGAACTGGATTCCGTAGCCTCTTTCTAAAGTACGCAGGACTCATTGAGATACATTTGTAGATCAGAAGTTTCCACTACCAGAAAATATCTAGGGAACCAGCCTCTCGAGGCTGGCGTCTGGTATTATTTAGAGGAGCCAGTTCGGTGCCCTGAAGAGGATGACTGGCAGGGAATGACCGACCTGACTGCTGTAGCACCCTTACTTGAGGGGGCGAGCTCTCCCGTGCAGTACCGTTGCCGTGCGGCAGCTGGGAATTTGCTCGTCGGAGCTCACTGAGCCTTGAAGCGCCGAGGTGGCAGGGGTATCAGTGAACCTCCAGGAGGGCACTGAGGGAACAACCGACCCGACTGCTGTAGCACCCCCAATTGAGGGGGGCGAGCTCTCCCGTGCCGTACCGTTGGTGGGCGGCAGCTGGGAATTCGCTTGTCGGCGCTCACTGAGCCCTGAAGCAACGAGGTGGCAGGGCTATCAATGAACCTCCGTGAGGGCACTGAAGGAACAACGACCTGACTGCTGTAGCACCCTCACATGAGGGGGCGAGCTCTCCCGTGCCATAACGTTGCCGGGCGGCAGCTGGGAATTTCACTCGTAGGAGCTCACTGAGCCCTGAAGCACCGAGGGTGGCAGGGGTTTCAATAAGCCTCCGTGAGGGATCTGAGGAGGATTGGGCACCGTATACTAAGGTGTTATCCTTTCCTCGCCTGGTGGGCTGCCCTCAGGGACCTGACAACGGTAGGACCATTTCGCCGAGGTCCTCTTAGAAAAATAAGGTGCGCAGATGCGTTTTCGGTCTAGAAGACCCCAACTGTGAGCGTCGCCCCGACCCCCGATCTTTCCGTGGAGGGGTGCGGGTTGCAACGCTCGGTTTTGCGACTGGCGATATAACGAGCTTTAGAATTGGGCTGTGATCGGCTCAGCAGGCGCCACGTGAGAGGTCAGCCCTGGTACCTGGAGGCTT
This sequence comes from Sinocyclocheilus anophthalmus, assembly GCA_018155175.1. Classification (NCBI taxonomy): domain Eukaryota; kingdom Metazoa; phylum Chordata; class Actinopteri; order Cypriniformes; family Cyprinidae; genus Sinocyclocheilus; species Sinocyclocheilus anophthalmus. The sequence goes on along the minus strand of JADLZN010001566.1, from coordinate 188,420 downwards.
GGTAACACCACCATGTTGTGCAAACATGCGCCAGCCTGACCTTCCGCCGTATAAGCTTTCCCAACCAGGCTGGATGTCTGTTTTACTGGCCTGGTGGGAAGCTTCGGGTCCTTCAGGGACGATGCTGAGGATGGGGAGAGATAGCTCGAAAGCGTCTGCTTCACCACTGGCATCGCCCCATATACCTTATCATTCAGCCCAACGATGTTCTTTTGAATAATTAAAGACTGTGGGGCTGTAATACAGAATGAGTACGGTTTCTCCCACGATCTTAACACCTCAGCATGGAGATCGGGGAAAAAACGGAAGGCCCCCGTTGTGAAGGCTGTGATCTGGATTCAGAAAAAGCTCGTCTAATTACGTTTAGGACGAGCGTCCTGTTTCTCGGATGGCCAAACAATATTTTATTTTGGCGAATGCACGAAACACACAACATAATCACAAATCACACCTCATACGCGAGGGACTGGGGTGGCGAGTCCACAGTCTCCTCTGTCTCGACACTCATCACATCCACCTCCTCAGACGAAGATAGATGAAGTGTCTGGCTTTCTCTCTCAGGGGGGGGAGCCGAGAAAAGAGAGGGAGGATCTAGCGGGTGAGGACCGAGAAGAGGACGAGCCCGTCTCGGATCCCTCCATTAAATCCACCCGCGATCCCCATGACAACAGTTTGCGCTGTGCCTCGGCAACAGCGGGATTGCGAGCCTGGCCGCTGTCATCAAACGCCGCCAGGCGAGAGCGGAGCGTGCGCAGCGAGAGCTCGCAGTGATGACAATCAGCTGCTCGAAAGCTGACCGTGTATGCTCCGCTCCTAAACAAACGACACACCAATCGTGTGTATCCCCTGCCGCCAGATATGTGGGCAGGGAGAAACACAGCGTTTGCAATGCCGTTCGCTCGCCATAGACTTTCTCAATATTTTATATATATGAGTGATTGTGCGGACAGACAACAGTAAATAGAAAGACACATACACAGAGCGCTACTGAAAAGCAAAAGCTGGGTGGCACCCGGCCGGATGCGCTTTTATGCTTTATGGTGTTTACGTCACCCTGCTCGTGACGTCTCGCTGCTCCATTGGACGGATTTGACACGTGCTTCAGAACGCGGTCACGCAAGGGCGTTCCCAAAGCGACTCGACGCAGCTCGAGTTCCTGAAGGGGAAACTGTTGGTTACCAACAATCCTCTCTTGTCATTCAGGGCTTCGTTCCAGGTTTTGAATATACCTTAATTGTAGCTAAATTTTTGGTGTTCTGTACAAGAGTGTTAAATGAGGACTAGGCAGCATTAGATTTTTAGTGATCTCTCTCTTTAATTTAACAATGTACAATCTACAGTATTCGCCAGGTGATTGGGCCTGTCCCATTGAAAAATGGGCAACCACTTCTATCCGGATACTTTAGCTCGGTCATGTGCCCTGTTGTCTCATCTTTTGTAGCGAACATGCTCAAAAAGTTGCCCCGTGTATCATAGGCTTAAGCAACATGATCACTTACATCCCACATCTTGAGAACGGTGGAGTCGTCCTCAAGCAGATAGGCGGAGGGAGCACGGAGGACAGCAGCTCATCATAAATGGATGTCAGTATTTCCTTCAGTGTGAAAATTAGAGACTCGAGTATGAGATTCTTGATTTAACATGGAATCTACTCAGCACAGCCACACAATACTATGCATCACCCTAAAACTTCTGTGTGTATGACAATACAACCGAAATCACTCAAAATCAACTGTAGTTTCTTTATCAGCCATTAAGAAGTGTAACCACTGACCTGAAGTGTCACACATCCTGAAAAGCTGATTCGGTACTTCAGACACTTTTCCTGTGGGATCAACTTTAATTCTGGTTCTTCAGGTTGACGTTCATAATTTTGAGAAACTCGGAGCAGATCTGCACAAATTAATAAGCGATTAAGCCAAGATATATGTACAGTGTACTGTTTTAAAAAAATACTGCAAAATAACACATTTTGAACTTCGACTGTCAACTACAGCTACAAGTATAAACCTGACACTGAAAAAGAACCAAACATTTACATTTGCTGTCAGTTTACTCATCCTTCGGCCAACCAAGATGTAGGCTACTTTCTTTCTTCAGTAGAACATTAAAGATGATTTTTAACTGAACTTGTGGTCCTTGGTGATTCATAAAATTCAAGTCAACAGGTGCCACCACATTGTAAGTCAAAAATCAGATACAGACAACACATTATAACACTATGACCAGGAGTCTGGAGCTCAAGACTTCTGTGCCACCATGGGTATTAATTTTGTGTTGCTTGTTTATGTTTTTCGACTTACAAAGTGACGACACCCGTTGAGCTGCATTTTATGAATCACCAAGGACCATGAGTTCACCTAAAAATGATCTTTTGTTCTACTGAAGAAAGAACATCGTCTACTTCTTGCATGGCCAGCGAGAGAGTAAATTAATGGCAAATGTTCATTTCTGGGCAACCTATTAACTTGAAGGGATAGTTCACCCAAACGTGAAAATTCTGTCATTAATTACTCACCCTCATGTCGTTCCAAACCAGTAAGACCTTCGTTCATCTTCAGAACACAAAATAAGATAGTTTTGATAAAATCAGAAAGCTTTCTGACCCTCCATAGACAGCAATGTAACTGAAATATTCCAAGGCACTAGAACAAGTTAAGAATCAGTAAAATAGTCCTGTTGACATATGGTCGTACGACGTCCTTTTGATCTCATGAGCATACTTATTGTGCGCAAAGAACCAAAAATCTACGACCTTATTTACATGAGGTGACCATAGTCCTCCTGTCATTATGGAGGAGTACACTGCGATACATGTGCAGTCTCTCGCTTGTAAAACAAGGCTCCAAGCATTGCGTTTACATCAGCATGTGGAGTATTTGACCCAAGGTCTTTAACTACATTTCTGTGCCTGGAAATTTCAATTACTCGAAAAAACGCTCCATCCTACAGTTTATTTTTTAGTCTTTCGCACATTGCAAATTTAATAAAATAAAATCCGAGGCGAGTTACAACCCAATTCCTTTATCAAAGATTTACTATTTGGTCCTATACCGTGTACCATAAAACGGCGGTTCTAATACTCGCCCCCATATGTCTAGTCACTATGTGTAAGATTTGCTTCACGCCGCCCAAATGTTCCGCAAAGAATCACATGAGTGAGAGGAGAGAAAAAATAGTAACAACGTTCAAATTGAAAATCAAAAATAATGGTGGGTTAAACAGAGCGGTAATAGCGCACTAAGCACACTAAGCCGGTTGCTTCGCCCGCACCCGGAGAATGCAAATGGATCCTCGTTTAATTTACGATCAATCTTTTATGCTATAACAGCACTCAACTGCCAAGCACTATATGGTGATTTGAAAATCAGTGAAGACCTCAGCGATTTAGAGTCGACAACGAGAGTCGCTTCCAGTGCTGGAGTTGACTCCGACCTCTAGGCTATTCGATTGGAACTGCCCATCCCTTTGATGAATGTACCACGTACTTATGCTGAGTAGACGATAATTGAAATATTTTGAATCGATAAAAGATACACACGCTGTCATTCAAAACAGTATATTACGTATACACCTGTAAAAAAAGGGAAAACGGCCTAAGCTGGATATATGCTACAGCAGTCGGCTTAATTAAATGACGCAACAGGCAGGTCTCTTTTAACACAGACTTTTAAGAAAGGGATGGATGTTTTGCTTCAAGTGAGAGGCCAGGTAAGTTGACAATTATATTATCTTGCTGTATGTGTGTCGTTCTCTTTACATTTTCTGACTAAAAGCAACCAAAAAAACATTTTAAAGTGGTTAAGCAAATAATAAAAATAATAATAATAATCGGCAGGGATCACAGACCAATACAATTAGTGTGCCTCCCCTGTTTTAAAACCCACGAGCCGCCACTGGATGGAAGAAATGTTGGTGCTTGTGAAGTTTATAACTGTATATTTCATTAACTGATAATATGTTAATATTGAACTGCTTAAAAACACTTTATTTTGAAAGGGACTGATAACTACCATTATTTTACTTTTTATTTGATTATTTTATTTTTTAATTTTATTATTTTTAAAAACACTCTATTAATGTACACTAGCATTCAAAAGTTTTTTAAAACTTGTTCGCAAAGGACTCTGCATTAAATGGTGGGAGTGGTGGTAAAGACTTTTATACAGTTACAAAATGTTTCAAATAAATGCTGTTCTTTTGGACTTTCTATTCATCAATGCATCCTGAAATAGTGTATCACTCACCAAAAATACTAGCTACTTTCAACATGTCATAATATTGAAAATGTTCCTTGAGCACCGAATCATCATGTGACTTTGAAGAATTTGCCATCACTGGAATAAATTACATTTTAAAGTATAGTAAAATAGAAAACAGTTATTTTAAATTGTAATAATTTTTAACAATATTACTGTTTTTGCTTTATTTTTTTATCAAAGAAATGCATATATGGTGAGATTAAAGAACATTTAAAACCATTTTAATCCCCAAACCATTTTTAATGTTAATTATGCTGTTAACTTGACGCTCAATTTTTCTTAAATCTTTTACAAAATATTTTAATGCAGCATTTTTACATTCATTTTCCTATAAAATTACCTTTTTAAGTTTTAAAAAATAGTATTTTGAGTTATGTACAAGCATTTTTTGGACTCGTTCGTTTCAAATGGGTTTAACAATTGGGTGTTTCTCTACAATGTAGATAAATGTTTTCAAGCAGAATACTGCAAAGATCATTGAAGTTAGGTGGCATGTGTGAATAGATAATATACAGTACCAGAAATATTTGGCATTCTGTGTAGAGAAAACAGACTGTGAGAGCCTGGCAGACAGCGAGATTGCATTAAATCCTGTACATTAGAGGATATCAGCTGAATTTTCTTTCAGGCTCTGTTGAGAGAGTGAGTTTTGTGGTGTGGGAAGAATATTGTAAATATTCACCCCCTCCGTAACGATGAATAGCTTGAAACTTTCTTAATAATAAACCATTTTTCATGCAAAGTTTGTGAAAAATGTTTTGGTGAAAGTCTTGAAAAATGAATGAAGTGTCAGGCCCTGGGTAGTGTAATTCTTCACTGATATTATCATTATGATGTTTGTGCTTGGATCAGTTTAGGATGAGCTGCGTCTAGTGACTGATAACCCAACAATCAGCATTCATCCTGTATTTCATGATTAAACTGAACCTCTAGTGTGGTGTCCTCCTGCGTTTCACTTTAATTGGGAACAGCAAACAAAGAAACAAGGACAATTGCAACAATTCTCTTTAACGTCATGGCCTTATATATCTGTTGAGTCATGTTGTCAATTTGTAGACTGACCCGGAAGGCTAATTCATCATGGACTCTTTTGGAAATTCACTCTGTGGTGAACATTAAAACCGTTGGAAACCATTTATACACTGCCATTCGAAAGTTTGTGGTTGATACAAGCTTTAAAATGTTTTGGAAAGAAGTCTCTTATGCTTACCAAGGCTGCATTTATTTGATCAAAATATGGTAAAAACCTTAATCATTAAAATCACGGTTTTCTATTTTAATATATTTTAAAATGTAATTTATTCCTTTGATGGCGAAGCTGATTTTTCAGCAGCCATTACTACAGTCTTCAGTGTCACATGATCCTTCAGAAATGATTCTGATATACTGATTTGCTGCTCAAGAAACATTTCTTATTTGGAGTACAATGAATTTACTGCCCTATGAGCTAATTAATGCCTCCTTGCGGAATAAAAGTATTTAGTATTTCCTTTAAAAAAAAATTAATTGGTCCCAAACTTATGAACAATGTAAGTTGGTATGTAAGGACTGCAAATACCATAAGGTTGTATGTTATTGTTAAAGTGCCCCTATTATGGGTTATGAAAGGTTCAATTTGTTGTGGGAGTCCAACAACAGGGAATTGACATGAGCAAGGTCAAAAAAACTTAATTTCTTATAATAGGCCTTTTATGTTTGACCTATTGCTCAACGACTCCAAAAACGATTTGCTCAAAGATAATTTTTCTAAACCCTCCTTTGGTGACGCTAATCTGCGGTGATTGGTCTCATTTTCATTTCATCATGCCTGTAATGCCTGATAAAGCAGCGTTTGTGAGCGCATTGCTGCTTTGTGTACAGCGTCACAGAGGAAACCGCTATTTTATCACTCCAAAAGCATAGTGGCAAAGAATGAATTAGCATTTTCATTCAGACCAACGCGATAATCAAGTTTTCCCAGGTCTGCGCTCGCAACAAGTGTGCGGGCAATATGCTAATGTTTCCTGTTGATGTCAACATGAAACGGCTTGGGATTCGTTTTAAAAATGACTCATTTAATTGATGCAGAGTCGACTCTTTCTTTTGAGAGACAATAACTTTATACACAGTGCACTTTCATATTTAAAACTTTGCAGGATGTTTTCATTCACTTAGAGCTGTGTTACACACTGCATGAAAGGTCATTTTCAAAAATCCATAATAGGGGCACTAATGCAGGGAGTGTCACAGGCTGGTTTTGAACACAGTGGTTTACATATTCACATTTGAGGTATGATTTTTATGCGTTTTAGAACAAAAAAGTGTTCTCTATAAATAATGTTGACCGCAGACCCTCCTCCATTTTTTTAGCACTACAAACTAAACAGCTCTGTTTTTGTATGTTGGGCGCTTCATGTTGGAGTGGTGTTGTATAGGTCTGAAAACACTAAGGTCAGCAGCTTTCAGGGACCATCTGTGAAATTATAAAACAGCCCCACTCATATAGCCTGAATCAGTTCACAGCGGGCAAACTGAGTGTAAACAGATGGGCGGAGCCTATCAAGTTGTAGGCTATATGGGGAAACTGACAGGCATTGCAGTTTCAGTTGAAATAATGCCAGGCCAGGACCCTAAATGCACTCTGCTATCCACTGCTGTGCTGATTTCCTGCCTGTTCTGGCTAAAGCAATAACACAAACATGGATCCAGGATCAGCCTCCCACACTTTTACGCCTCTCCAGTCTACTGTTCGAGGAAACGGCACGCTGTTCTGGGTTCAGCGGGCAGGTGAGAGCCGAACTGAAGCGAATGCAGGGTTCAGAGGTGTGAAATAGAGATGGGTTTGTCTCACTGGGCTGGAAATTGGCTCCCGCTGTGAACCGCAGTCCTGCTGTCCACTCATCCATCTCATATTTCCTTCTTTTGTTTCGCTCTCTTTATCCTTATTTGTGTGCAGACTACAGATCTAGTCCATTTCCCAACCATCGTTCTGTTTTTTGCCTCGTTTCGTTTTGGTTCTGCGTCCTAAAGTTTCCGTTTCCTTTTTTAACTCAAAGCCGCTCTTGTCTTACAGAGCCGAAGATAAATGGATCACCTGGAGAAGAGAACTTTGTCTACCACTGTTAATTGAGCAGATTTGTTTTCCGTTAGGCTGCAGATAACTATTCTTTTTCCTGTAGATGTCAGATGAATGGGAAAAGACAGAAAATGAGAGCGAGGTAAGGGTGAGGCAAAGCGCTCTCGTGGGTTATCAGTTGATATGTTGGCCGTGGATGAGCGCTGGCAGGCTCAGTTATCCTGAGCCGTAATCACGTTTGGAAGATTGACCCGAGGTGGAACTCAGAACTCGGGAGAACGTTCCGGAACTAGGTGCGGGGGCATCTGTCACTTTCTGTGAATGATGTGCCATTGGCTGCCACATTGTTGGATGAGATGTATTGGGCTTTGAGCGGGGAGGGCAGTCTGCTTTTATGAATACACTAGAAAACATTCATCTGAAGCTGCTTGCTCTCGCAGCTCGCGTACCAAAGCGCTTTCCGTGATCATATGCTCATTTTATTAAGCCCATCAAATAAAAACTCTAATGCAATTCTGTGTAGATAGCCATTTTTCTGAAGGACTGCCTGTGGGTCTTTATTTAACCCACTCTTAAATCTCTAATGACATCTTATTACATTTACATGCTAATTTGTTCATTTTCTCCTTCATTTACCCTGTTATGGCCCCATATCGTCCATTCAGAAATAAACTACGGTCATTTTAGTATTAGAAGGCTTATTATCCACTTCATGCTGACTAAAGAGGATCAGAGCTGTGGTTTATTTACGCCTATGTTTTGTGAGTTTTAAATAAAGTATTGACCATATGCAGGAAAAATAGCTGCTTTTTCATAATACTGTATTTTTTTATATTCCATATTGCTTGAGCACATGAACAGCTTACTAAAACAACTGCTGAAATGTCATCTTTTTATTCAAATACTTGACATTTGTGTATTTTTCCCCAAACCTCAAGGATTATTGACTGAAGTGGTCACGTCCTCTGTGTGCCTGTACTTTTATTGATTAGGATGACAGCCTTTTTGATATTCCCAGAAAATTTGCAGCATAAAGCATTACTTTTTCCTTTAAATGATGAGTCCATCTCTCAAATTTCCCATTTATTGAGGGAGTGGAGCACATCTGCTCATCAATAGTACAGTATGTTGGATAAAGTAGAACTGAAGCAAAGGCACTATGGCTGTCATTTTTGGGGAGGAAATGACACCGACACACTCACCCACACACACATATCACATCATAGATATGCCTATTTGTGAACACACTCCAGCTAAAACCCATAAAATGTACACATACACACAAGTGTATCAATCACAAACAATCAATATTGGGTGTTTCTTCAACTATGGACACATTTGGGCCTGTGGACATCTAGAAAATAAATTATTTTGTCGACTAGTGGATGTCTAAGAGTGGATATGCATCACAAGATTTTTGTATTTTTTCTGAAACACCAATCATATTTCTAAAATATCAAAATGTAAAATATCAAAAGTAACAAAGTAAAAGTAAACATGCACATAATTTATCATTTGAGCTGTGATGGAAATTATTTAAGAAAAAATAAATAATATAGACAAAAATTACATAAATGTCCTGTGAGATGCATTTCCTCTGTTGGACGTTGTCAGTAGACAGAATACCTATAGTTAAATTGTATTTATTTATATATATTTTTTTTATTATTTGCATGTTTGTTTTATTTCTTTGTTTGTTCACGCTTTATTTTAATGTCCAATTCTCGCTATTAACAAACAATGAACTACGACTTTTGCCTCAATAAACTCCTAATTTGCTGCTTATTAATAGTTAGTACGGTAGTTGTTAAGTTTACGTATTGGGTAGGATTATGGGTGTAGAATATGGTCATGCAGAATATGTGCTTTATAAGTACTAATAAACAGCCAATATGTTAATAATAGGCATGCTAATAAGCAAATAGTTAATAGTGAGAATTGATCCCTATACTAGTGTTCCATTCATTTATTTTTATTTTACAGATATGACATTTTTTTCATATGTTACATTTTCAAACCATGATAAAAGCAAAGTTAAAAAAAAGGTCAAATGTTTAAATGTGCCCTTTCGTATAACAACAAAAGTTGTAAAAATGTTGAAGTATGTTAGTTTGAATAAAAATCAATCCCTGGACATAAAAGCACCCATAGTTTGAAGCAACATCTAACTACCCACTCACTAGCATACGCACATTGCCTTTGTCTCTCACACACTCGAACTCACACACTTCAGCCTCCCCCACACAAACACATCACCTCTTACGCGGATGTATCTACAGTCGTTCTTGAGTGAGAGCTTGAAATGAGATAGAGATGCTCCCTGAGGACGAGAGTTAGTTTGAGTGCCTGAGAGTTTGTGAGCGAGACAGAGAGTTTGTGTTAGTGGCTCTGCATCTCTTTAATATCCGTGAAGGGGGGATGAAATCAGGCAAAATAAGAGGAAATAACACAAGCAGAATGGTGTGATGGTGAACATGGATTATATATATCCGTGTGATTCTCCAAGCTCTCTTTCATCTGCGTGAATAGCCTTGAGGTCAGACCGGCTGTCTGAGACGCTGACCTCTCCATGCTCTGGGATTCTGAAGGAATGTTGTCTCTTTTCAATAATCATTTCCTCCAAGGCAGATGGAATTATTACATCCCAATGCAACATTTTACACAGCACTGCAGGACTCAGCAGCTGGTCAAATTCTCACATAGACAGACAGCCATCCAGACAGAATGAAAATGTTTTTCACCCCTGAGGGGAAATTTTGTACAAAACATCTGTTTACAAATGCAAAAACTGTGCATAAGACAATGTTTATGTTGAGGATACTTCGATTTGGATTTTGTTTTGTTAAACGAATACACACACACACACACACACATATAAGATATAGATATATATATATAGTAGTCAGCATTTGAAGTGGCTCAATATATATATATATAATGTCATATATATAATGTCACTGAATAAGTGCTTATACAGGTACTTGAGCTTTATGATGGGACTAAGGCAAAAGACAAATTTTAAAAAGACAGTATTCGACAATATGTAAATCAATGAGCAGCCAAGATGAGCAATTCAGTGCAATCAAAATCTATTCATACTGATTATTTGCACTGACAAAGGTCAAACCTAATCACAACCAATGATCTCTACATCATCTCTTTTATGAAAGGCAATGGTGTACTTCATTCTCAATTACAGTCTGTATGTGAATGTGTCAGGCATGTGTGACCTGTTGCCCGCTGGCTGAGTGATCAGTGTTTTTCTCATCTGTGTAATGGAGATGTGAAATTCTCTCAAATGTGCTTGTGTCCTGCAGCTGCCACAGCTCTATTTATAACCACAATCCTCTGCAATTAAAGGGGCAGCTCACCAAAGAATGAAAATTCTTTCATTATTTACTCACTCTTGCTTTATGACTTTCTTTATTCAGTGGAGAACAGAGATTCAGTGGAGAAATCAGATCTTTTGAAGAATGAATACTGATATAAGTGTTTACACGGAATTTTTTAAAAAGCAAATTAATAATTTTATTCAGCAAAGATGCATTCATTTGATCAGAAATGACATTTTAATTCTAAATATATTTCTATTTCAAATGAATACTGTTATTTTGAACTTTCTATTAATAAAAGAATCCTAAAAAAATATTAAGCAGCACAACTCTTTTCAACATTGATAATAATAAGAAATGTTTCTTGAGCACTAAATCAGCATGTTAAAATGATTTCTGAAGGATCATGTGACACTGAAGACTGGAGTAATGATGCTGAAAATTCAGCTTTTGCATCACAGGAATATATTACATTTGAAAATATATTAAAATACAAAACATATTTTAAATTGTAATAATATTTAAAAGTATTACGGTTTCTGTTGCTATATATTTAATAATAAATGCAGGCTTTGTAGGCATAAGAGGCTTCTCTCAAAAACATTAAAAAAAATGACCAACCCCAAATTTTCAAACAGTGGTGTTTAGAAAGTAAATCGTCATTATCTTATTTGAAAAAGGGAATATCCACACTATAAAAATATGCTGGGCTAAAAACAACCATTTCTGGGATATTTGGCAACCCAGTGCTGGTTAAATATTTAAATATTGGACAGAACACATGCTGCTGGGTTATTTTGTCCCAGCTGGTTGGGTTAAATGTTTTTAACCAACATGCTGGGTTGTTTTATTTAACTCAGCTGTCGTTTAAAGATTGCGATACTGCTCTCTTAAAATGGTTTGGAAATTAGAAACCCACTTTATATTAAGTGGCCTTAACTACTATGTACTTGCATTTAAATGAATCATTTTGTACCATGCACTTATTGCGTACATACATGTTTTTACATTGTACTTATATTTTAAAAATGCCTGCATGTAATTACATATGTAATTATTTTCTGTAATTACATTTATAATGTTGACCCATCCTTTACACCTTAACCTACCCTTAAACCTACGCATACCACCAAACCAGTCCCTAACCTTACCTGTATCCCACCTCAATAGCAGCAGAATTGTTTTGCAATATAATATGAACACAATAAGTACACTCTGTATTTAACCCAGCATTTTTTAGAGTGTACATTGTATTTATTTTTGATGTAAGTACATAGTAGTTAAGGCCACCTAATATAAAGTGGGACTGAAATCGCATGCAGAATTACTACAGGCAACAGTTATAATCAAAAAGTGCACATCTATTAATAATCAAGAACACTCATGGACAAAAATATAAGAACAATTGAATTTATTTGGATGAATACAACATAGTTAACAATATTACATACATTTAAACTAGATTAAGAAGCATTTTAGAAATAAATGTAGCATAGAAATGTAAGGGGTGTATATAGTTTCAGCTGTCAGTGAGATTGACCCAGCCACTATCCCAACGGCTGGGTAACAAAACAAAAAAAACTACCCAACACTGAAAAAAAGAACCCAACATATGACCCAACAGGCTTAACCCAGCGGTTGGGTAGAAAAAATAGCCCAGCATTTTTTAGAATGCATGAGACAATCTTGTGTTATTTGTTGTGCATCAGTGACTCCATTTCACTGTCTGGAGTATATAATGATGATGATCATCATGATAATAACCTTTCATAAATATCACACATTTACCAATGCTTGCACTTTGAAATTAGTTGTACTGTACTTTGCTATATCACTTCTCTGAGACTTTTTTCATCATATTCAGGGAGAGTATGAGAGGTGAAACCGGGGTTATTTCTATGGTTAATTTCGCTGTAAATTTCTTGAAGTGGAACGTAAAATCGCAGAGAGGACACGGCCTCTGATCCTCGGCACCAAATGAGAAGGAATCACTTTTCCAAGAGACACATTATTAAGCAGTGCTGGTATAGAGGGCTTAAAGTGGTTTTCCCAGCTATTACAGACGTATTTAGTTCCCATCGGAAATAAAGAATATGGAGAAACATGACTAAACAGATTGATAACTCTCTCATTTGCTGACACATAATGAAATTCTAATAGGAGAACAGAACTTCCTATTAGACCGATGAGACAGAGGAAGATTTCCACCACACATTCAGTTATAAATCAGTTTGTTAGTTTGTTATTTATTTTTTGACAGACAAAATTATGCAGCTTTTTGCACTGAAATACCACACACTAAACAGTTTAGCGAACTTTTTATTTAATGTTGTACAGATAAGACAGACAGAAGCCGAGTTTTGTGTGTTAGGGCTTCTCTCATCCTGGCAGCTCTACACAAAGTAAATAATTAGCAGCTTTGAAAAGTCCATTAACAAGCTTAACGAGGGCCTCTGTGGTTGAGTTCCACCATCCCACGGTTGCTAAGACTTAAAGCCTGTTTTCAGAAACAGGATTATTTAGAAACATTAGTATGAGGAGAACTGGCATGACTGAACCTAAAATGGCTTAATAAAGTGAATCTCCCCTGTGGCAAAAATAATGGATTTAGACCACGAGGTTGAACTTTGGTTCACAAACCCCTGTGGCTGTTCCGCTTGTGGATTGAATTTGTGATTTTCTTGAGGATTTCGAGTGAGCAGTGGTAAGAAGCGTTTGTAAGGGACCCAGATGATAGTTGTATTGCATACTGTAGGTTCACGGGGAAGTCGTGGCCTAATGGTTAGAGCGTCAGACTCATAACCCAAAGGTTGTGGGTTCAAGTCTAGTACCGGCAGGGATTGTAGGTGGGGGTAGTGAATGTACAGAGCTCTCTCCCACCTTCAATACCATGACTGAGGTGCCCTTGAGCAAGGCACCAAACCCCCAACTGCTCCCCGGGCGCCGCAGCATAAATGGCTGCCCAGTGCTCCGGGTGTGTGTTCACGGTGTGTGTGTGTTCACTGCTGTGTGTGTGCACTTTGGATGGTTAAATGCACTAATTCCGAGTATGGGTCACCATACTTGGCCACATGTCACGTCACTTCACTTTCAAAGCTCTGCATGTCATTGTGTTTCATTGAAGTACAGTGTGTGCTTTTTCTGAGGTGTTCCTCCTAAAATAGAATTAAAAGCTGATATACAAGAATATAGAGGTGCAATATGAAATTTGTGTGAATAGCATAGCCAGGGTAATTGGCAGAAATTTATGAGAAATATTCGAGTTTGTTGGAATTTCTGACTTTTGATTGTACACTCCTGTGCAAATCCGAGCACAGAAGTCTTGCTGAGATCTCTTCTGTCAGAAATATTTAATACCACTCAATCAATCTAAATAAACTATATATACCAACAGTTGTAGGTGATTGCTTTTTACCGTGCAAAAAAAAAACTCAAGTAATTAGATTAATTTCAAATTACTGTAAAAAGTAATTTTAAAGGCTATACGTGAATTTATCATCATAGCATTATATTGTATGAAAAATGGAGATTAATTTTTGGCTAAAGATCACTTTAACTGTTATTAAATTATTGCTGTTTAAATTGACACTTTCATGGCAAATTATAACTATTTTGCGTTTTGGCAAATTGGTATGAATTTATACATTCTCATTTGTACGTATTCATACGATCTGCTTACGCCCTTCTGATGGTCAAGTGCAGAGAACTTCACACTTATTTATTTATTTTATTTTATTTATTTTTCAAAAAATTGTACAAGTTTAAACGAATAATTTCACAAGGAAACATCCATTAGTATTTTTTGTTACATTTTCTCATGAGATTGGATTGGTTTTAAAGATGAACTTTAAGTGAGCGTTAGATGACGGCAAAGGTAATAAAAATGTTAAAATAAGGGAAATTAGCATGCACAATATATACAATTAAATGAAAGAATCTGCCTTTTGGGCCGATAACCAATATGTTATCGATATACACGTATCACGGTTCCCTCATTTTAAAGAGATTTTACGTTAATTGAGATCTCAATGAATGGGCTTTTTTTTTTTTTTATAATTCTTAGCTGGAATGAATTCTTAGATCTTTCAGAAATGCAAAATCTCATGATGGTCTTGATTGATGACTGATCTTGGGCAATGATCTGTGTGTGAGAGAGAGATCGATGCAGGTGTTGATAAATGCAACTGTAATTGATATTAGGCTTTGTGTGATTGGATTAGTGCATTGCTTGTGTGAGAGGCTGTATTGATTATTCAGAGCTCTGAATGATACACAAGTTAATAATCCTGTAAATTCCAATTAGAGAAGCACACCAGTTACCACAAGATATCGTAGACTAGGAAAGGCAATAACACAGGCATGGAAAGCTCATATCTAGTTTAAACTCGTTTCCTTTCAGAAGCAAACTTTCGCAATTAAACGGAAAGACCATAAACCATATATATATATATATATATACAAAGAGGTAGGCATCATTTCAGGTTGTCATGGAGAAATCCATCAGTATGCATCTCAGACATATGGTGGTATATACTGTAGACCTATACTACGTTAGAGGGATTATTGAACAATGACGTCTTACCAATCAAATTTTAAGTTATCAGTTCTGCACAGAAGATTGTTTTCATCATATCTTTTCGCACCTAGTTTGTGATGGTGGGGTGTGGAATTTTAAGAAACACTCTGCAGATGTTTTTTTCTGTCTCAGACTGAGTATCAGTTCCCTTGAGGAACGACATCCCGAGGGATGTTCAAATGCGGTGTGAAACGTTACTTTAAACTTTTCAAAGCTGCCTATATAGACTGGATTTTAGCTGCCATATGTGAGCTGATATGAAGCATATTGCAGCTGCTTCAAAATGAAGTAAATTGAAAGATACCTAATTTTTGCCTAAATTTGAGGTAGCATCTCATGCCTTCTTTGTGGAATAGGTAATCCGCGCCCGTACTGCAGGCAGGCTCAGCAAAAAAAAAAAAAAAGTTGACAGAGCTGAAGAAAATATTCTTTATGAATGTCACTACTTTTATATTCACTAATGAAAAGTGTCATTTTTTATACATTTTCTTATTTTCTTATTATATGTTTTTTTATTTCATTATTTGTTTGTTAAGTAATTATTTTTTGTGTTTCAGAAATGTTCTGTTGCTTTTTACTTTTCTCATGTTAATGCTCATATTTGTAACACATTTTCTGACTCTTCTGACTCAATAAACAAGGTCAAAAATTCAGAAACTGCAGGAAAATAACAATTTAAATCTGCTTAAATAAGAAAATGTTTTCTGTGTTAATGAAGTGTTGACTAGCAACAAAATTAGTTTGTTTTGAGAAACTGAAAAATATTTGCTAATTAATGTCTGTTAGCATTTATGCATCTGCAGAAGCACACTGTAGTTTTAGTGAGTTACAGTAGACTGGTATTATATATATAGCTCAGTCAACACCTTTCTGTTTTCTTTTAACACACATGCTGTTGTTAGATGAATGGATGGACGGATGGACAGACAGACAGAAAGACAGACAGACAGACAGACAGACTCCCTTGTCAGGCATACTTACAGTATCTTCTAAAGACGTGAAAGTATAACCCCCTGAAGCGTTAATCGTGCTGTTGAGTCATTCATGTCGATACTATAAAAAAAAAAAAAAAAAAAAAAATAGATTTCGTCTACTGGAGCTGAAGCTGAAAAAAAAAATCTGCAATATTAAATGTCTAAGTTTAAATCAGCTCTCAAGAGAGGAACCTGCTCGGAAGATATGAGCTCTGAGGAATGATTAATGAGATTCAAAGTGGTTGAAGTGCAAAGAGTTTAATATTCTTCACATGCATCTCAAATGCTGTTTTCACTTAAACCAGGGTTGTTTATTAGACAAAAATTAAATGAGGAAAGATAAATTAACTTAATCATAATATAACAAAGCTGCAACCATATGAAATGTATAAAAAAGTAGATATTTTGCTAAAGATATTCTGTATATTTTCTTTATAACCAAATTAAGTCATCGAATTGGTTTGGGGGGGGGGGGGGGGGGTTTTTTTGGGGGGGTAATTAGCAGATAACGATACCACTGTAGTTGGCTGACGAGTGATACCGTACCAAGCTGGCAGCTTGACATTTTTTTAGATCTGCTTTACAGTAAAAAAAAAAAAAAAACAATCTTATCTTAATGACTTTATAATGATATGAAAACGTACTCTGTTTTAAATCCACATCTGAAGTGTCCTGCTCTGTGCAGCACACTGTATCATGTGTCAGAACAAACTCCAGCACTCGGTTATTGGTGCCGATTAATCGGCAAAACCGATCAATCGTTCAACCTCTAAAATACCCCTGAAACAGAGAGATTGTAGGTTTGTTAGACGTGTATATTGGGATTGTGTCATCCAATAATGAGTCTATTGATTTGATTGACCTGCATTAGTGGATGTAACAGAGGTTTAGAGTTTAGATGGTTTATGATTAATTAGGGAGAAAATCACCTTGTGAGTCCAGAAAGAAACAGAGGAGGGGGGTAAAGACAGAGTGAAAGAGACGTTTAATGGACTTGGGACATGATTATTGATTAGCTACCCTGCAGCTAAATTAATTTTTCCAATCTAGCATTAATTAACAGAAATTCCCCAGTGAGAGCAGCATGTGTAAGAGGAATGAGAGAGCCTCTGTACTGAATTGGGGATTTAAACACACACACACAAATATACATATCTTTCTTCATAGGAAGAAAAAGAGAGAGGGACAACAGATAGAAAAGTTGTGATATGTTTTTATTTTTTGACACTTTTATTGTTTCATTTCCAAAATATGGTGACATACAAAATGTTTGGATCCAGTTTTCTTCCTATTATTGTTAATTGCTTATATTGTTTTGCTTTTTAAACACTTGTTGCACTAATGCTTTAGTAAAATAAAATGAGTAAAAAAATTATTTAATAAATGTAACAAATGTATTATTATTTTTATTGAATAAAAAAAAAAGTGACATGGAATTTTTTAAGCACTTGCATTATATGCAAAACAAAATATATTAAATCATTTTCATTATTTAAATGATAGTTCACCCAAAAATTTTAATTCTGTCACTGATTACTCACCCTGTTGTTCCTAACCCATAAGACCTTCGTTCATCTTTGAAACTCAAATTAAGATATTTTTGATGAAATCAAAACTATCCCTTTAAAAATCAAGAGACTTGTTACCGTATTTTGAAAATGACCCTTAATCATCTTCAGAGCCTGAAAGTCTGACTAAGTGATTCTCCTATAAACTCTGAAAGAATGAAACCAAGCCTAGTAACACTTACAAAACACACTTCGCAGGCAAACACAAGACAGTACAGACAGAGTTACGGTGTCACTGAGAGTTCATCTCTGTCACTGCAGCCCGGTTACGCCCCTCGCTGTGTTCATCAATAGCTTTTAATTAGTGAGAGTGATTAGAATATGTCCGAGCGAAAAAGAGGGTGACGCTACTAATTTATCACTCTAGCATGCAGATCAATCACAGTGAGAGTGATTAGTGTTCCTGTCATCCTTCATTATTCTGCTGAGAATTTCTCATTAATCGATCACGTCCCCCTAAAAAGCCTCCACAAAAGAGGTCAGATCTGATGCCCAGGACCCGACCCCACAGGGGAGGGGGAATGGAGAGAAAGAAAAGGAAAGAAGAGAGATAATCAGCATGTCTTTTGTATTTGAAATGAGACGTCACGTTCAGCTGCAATAAGCAGGATATTGAGTGATGTGGGTTCAGTTGAGCCTGTGACTTACTGCTGTCTCACATGCACAGGTGATCAATCTGTGAAACATCACTGATCACTAAAACTCATGCGCTTTATGAGAAATTAGCTTTAAATGTCACCTTATCTATCTATCTATCTATCTATCTATCTATCTATCTGTCTGTCTGTCTGTCTGTCTGTCTGTCTGTCTGTCTGTCTGTCTGTCTGTCCGTCCGCCCGATCCGCCCACCCGCACGTCCGTCTGTCCGTCCGTTCATCTAGAGTATCAGATATACAGCCTGTTTTGAAAAGCTAGTTAGCTGCACTACAATCTACTTACAAAATATAGTTAACGGGGACATTGAATGCAAAATTCATAATGCTTTTACATAGTGTTTGCATATAAATGTGTCTTAGCAGTGTGTGGACACAACCACCCTACAATGATGAAAATCCATTCACTCTTTTTTTACTCCTAAAAAACTGAACTAACGTTTTGAATTTCTGAGTAGTATGACGTCATACTGCTCAGGCCCTGCCCACGAGTGCTGACGGACTGTCCCGTATTAGCATATTTCCACCCTCAGCCAGTTGTATGCTGTTCTCCATTTTCTCCGTGCTCAAGCAGCTGTAGCGACAACTATGGCCCCGAATTTCAAGTCCTCATTTTTATAGGTATTCACGTTTCACACAGCACAGCCTCGGTTGTCAGTCCTTTATTCCGAGTCCCTTAATAGGTCATTCACCCACAGTATGGTTATTTATGGCGTGACAACCGCATCCTGTACCCAACTCACACCGTAAATTTCAAGGGGGAAGGACTCACAACTGAATTCTCGAAAACAGGCGATATTTTAACCAAATAGCTGGACAATACTGTTTCGTCACGTCATACAGTGCGAGAGATAGCGCTCTGCTGCGCCAAACATATGTCTATGGTTTTCATATTGCAGGATTCGGTAACTTACAGTGACGTAGAAATGAGTTGTGTGTCATCTGAAAGTTTTAGGCTATATCCAGTGCACCGAAGCCGCTTCCGTCAGTTTTGTGTTCTGCGCGCGACTCAAATGCTCCACTCTCCACCCACATTTAAAGGCTCTGTCGGTTAATGAAGTTTTTGATGATGAACTTGCGATGACTTTGATATTACTTCGTCACAGTGTTTTGGCTATTGTTACTGGTAAGGAATATGGGCTTGACTTCTGTTGCACGTTCATACAGACAGTATTCAAGACCCTACTGTAAGCTGCTGTGTGAATGGGACATTTCGAGACTCACACCTGTAAGTAAATGCAGTTGTCAATCCCAAAAAGTGACAGTGTGAACGTAAAGTGGAACAAAAAGCAGAAGAGAGGGGCGGTGTGAGCAGCAGCTCATTATCATTTAAAGAGACATGCACCGAAACGGGTCACTGTGAACAGAGCTGCTTTTGACAAGGTAAAAAGGTGTAGCGAATTTAGCTCACAACAGGTAATATGAATAATTAACCATAACTAGTTATATTAACTATTCATATTTTAGATCCACTGTAGATATTTAGCTGACCACTCAGGGTCAACCGTCTTGTCAATTCTAAGAACGTTAATTTCCTGGTTAAAGGAAATAACTTTCTTACTGTACAATTCTATAAGTTTGTAACGTAATCTGCATGATTATTGACTCCGGTTTTGAGTAAACAATGAACACGTCAAGTGTGATACAGTAAGGTTTTATAACGACAAAAAAAAAAAAAAAAAAAAAAAAAAACCCTACTTAACTAGTCTCGCATACTACATAAACACATTCAGCCGGTCTAAACATACACATACACACACACACACATACAGTTGGTATAGGAAGGGTTAAAGTTTAGCACTAAAGAAAGAGACATACGGAATGACATTTATGGAACCATTTTGAATATTCAGCAGATCTAAAACCTGAAGGAAAACGTCAGATTCTTAGTTCAAACAAACCTTGTAAAAAGGTGTACCTGAGACTTAATGCTCATTACATCGCACTAAGTTTGATACTTGCGTATTTCTGAAAAAGATTCCTGATGCACTCTTAAGGCCCCAAGATCTTGCTGACGTTGGTTGATGAGAAAGAACCAGTTTTGAGTCATAGGAAAAAAAAAGAGTCATTTGATGAATGAAAAGGACTATGCCGGAGCCTGGCACGAGCTTTGGTATCCTGGAGCGTTTTTCTCACATCTTCATCTTTGCTTCTGACCGAACCACCGACTGGGGCGGGTCACATGGAGTGTGGCCTTTTAAAGCCTGCAGAGATTCACGCCTCTCAAGATGGGTTCGTCCAATGAGGAAGGCTGAAATCCCAAGCGGGAGGTTGGAAATACTGGGGATTTTTATGACTCTTTGTCTGTAAGCATGGTATTTTGCATATGTAATTCGCTGGAGTGTTGAGGCACGAGTTAGTACAGATTCTTAGAACATCAATTTGTTGCATAGGTATCAGCATATAATATCCACACTTGTTTCGATCATAAGAAGGCGCATTCATAGATACTAGACATGAAATAGTTAATTATATGAATGAGTGGTTTATCGTAAGCATGAATAAAAATAGTCTATAATACAACAGATTAAATACAACACAGCAATAATATACACAATGGCCTGAAGAAAATGGGTGTTCATTCAAATAAGGTTTTCCTATGAATTAATTAGAGAAAAGTCAATTTCTACTGTGCAATGTGTCTCTTCTGTGAGGGGAAATGCAGGAGTTTATCCCTGCATTCCTTTTAGGCCATAAAACCAGTGATATCTTGATTAGTTGTCATGGTGATCAAGGTTGGGGGATGGTGTTCAGCCGAAAACCTAACATCCGGTATATTGAGTGAGGGGACTGTGACGATTTGTTATCTAATGAATAGATTGATTTGTAATCAAATGAAAAATTGTGTGTTGGATTGGTCCAGACGCTACATATTTCCCCCCTTTCGAGCGTTGTTGTCCGTAGAATAGACAACAACGAGCGATGTCAAGGTGCAGAACAATCGAACACACACCTGGCACTCACGGCTGGGAGCCAGTGGTGGTTTTTGGCTGTTGGTGCCGTGTTGGATGCTGTCTGGTGGTGTGCTGTTGTGATGTAGGCTGTAGCAAGGTGTGGTTCCTCGAGCTTATGCAGCAGGTGTCGAGGCTGTGTCACCTGTCATCCTGAAGTGAGTTAGTCCGGGTAGGATGTTTTTGTTGATGCTGTTAGCCAGTAGGCTATCTGTGGTACCCACGATGTGGAACAGCCGGGTTAGACTCTCACTGGTGAGAATGCAGGTGGTTCCAGGGATTGCAGGTAATTGTTATGGAGATTTTGTAGTGTGCAGAGAGTTTCAGACTGACCTAGTGATGATGGCAGGAGAGCAGCAGGTGGTTGTTAGCTCTCTGTTCTGCCCGAACGTCACTAGAAATCTGATGTTTGCGGTGTCGCTTGGCTCTTGTGGCGGCACCGATTTGAGCTTGCCTGAGTTGTGTTGGTAGAGCTTTCGCTTTTGGGCATGTGGGCCCGTTGCTCAATTCAACGTTGTCTGGCTGCTTCTGGGGTTGTCGACCGGTTTCAAGGGATGCTCCTTCCTTGGAGGGGCCTGATGCTGTGTTGCAGCAGGCAAGGAGTCAGAGGTTTGTCCTTCTCAATACTCCTTAGTTGAGTTTTGTTCAAGGAGCTCTTTTGCGAGTGTCAGCAGCTCCTGTAACCCAGAAGTAGGTGTGTCCATCTGTCCTTGTGTAGCCTCTGTTCAGCACCCGTGTGAAGGGTGTGGATTAGGATGTTGTGGTGGACTGCTGTTGGTCATACCGTGGTGTTTGCAGGATGAGGTTGCCTTTTCCCAGTGGTTGGTCTGGAACCTGGGTCTGTTGCCATGGTGATGGCTCTTTCCTCTTCTGGCTAGGGGCTTTCTGTAGAAGGGTTTTTTGCATTGTGGCAATGCTGGGTGCCTTCTGGTGCCCGCTTTGGATTCTGAGTTGTGAAGTTCAGACTCAGTGGGGTTTGACAAACACCTTTAGTGGAGGCCTTGTGCTTGTTAAAGGCCTTCTGTGTCAGGTTACACAGCTGTTGATTAGGCATTGTGCGGCAGTCCCTAATGCCTAGATGACTTCTTGCATCTGGTGTCCTCCGCCATCCCAGGGTATTTGTGAGCTTTGGAGTAAGTTTGTCAAGTCTGTGGTAGTAAGCATGGGGAGTTTCACGCCGGCCTTGCTTGGTGTCTGGGGCAGCGATCAGTCCTTGTTCAGACTCTGGGTCTGAGAGTATTTAGGTTGCCAGATGTGTTGTCTCTGCCAGCTCGTTGGGGTCTGTGGGGTCACACGTGTGTGTGTCTGCAGTGATCCTCTGGAAAGGTCCTTGCCCCACCCCCTTGTGGCTGCTGATTGGTGACGTGTGAACAGTGGCTCTCGCCCCCCCCTCGCAGGTTCAAACTCTTGGCTGAGGGGGTGGGCCTGCTGGCCAGGGAAGTTCTGTTTCGTGTTTTCCCTATCTGTTCGCCTTGTGGTCTGCAAGCATTTTTCAGTTCTTTTGTGACACTGAATTCACCTCGTTGCGGTGCTTCGGTTCGCCTGAAAATTTTTTTTTTTTTTTGTTGCAGCTTCAGAGGTTTTCAGGGAGCTGACTTGTAAAGTGTCAAGCAGAAGGCTTTGGCTCCCTTTCCCCCTTTCGTAGCTGTGCACAGGCGTGGAGGTCTTGCACTGCTGGCGACGTGATGTTCTGCCGGCTGTCTTTTGCTTAAGTCTATTCGCAGTCGTTAGGACTGTTTAAATTCTTTCTGATCCAAGTCAAGCTCCTTTCTAATTGCTGAGTCAGTGTTTGGACCTCAGCTCTGTCTGTATGAAGGTGGCCTTGTAAGGCCTAAGATGTTGTGTCTTTCTCATTTAGTTCCACATATGTTGTTTTTAGAGTGACTTTGTGTGAAACAGTTCTCTTTAAGTCCTGTGTGATGGCTTTTTCCAGCGGCGCTTGTTGTTTAGCAGCTGTTAGAGCCTCTGTGAAGATTGGTGATTTCCTTCTGTCGTACCATTCTGTGAGGTTCTTTGCATCCTTTCTGTGCTTTCTCTCGTTGAGCAGGTTTCAGTTCTCTGCAGAATTCTGTGACTTGCAGTTTCAGCTCATTTACCTCCTGTCTGAGGCCTTTGAGGGTGTGGGCCGAGGAGAGGATGTTGCTGGTCAAGTGTTCGCTTATGTCGTAGTCTCGCTGTTCCTTTCTTTGTCATTGCAGGTCGTTGGCTGCTTGGAGGTGAAGGATGTCCATTACAGTGCTCTGTTGGGTTTCCAGGTGGTCCTGGTGAGCTTGCAGGGTTGGATGTCTGTGGAATGTCTGCGACATTCTGGCACACTTGTGGGAACACCAGAGGGAGAGAGGCACAAGGCAAATGCAGGTATGTACAGAGGTGTTAAGGTATCTCTAAGGTGAACGGCTGTGTAGGCCGTGTAAGGTTTGAATAGCTGGTGGGAGGCAGCTAGTGTGGTAGGGTGCTATGTTTTTGTGTTCGTGAACACAAGGGAGAGTTTGAGTAACTTTGTTGAGGTGGCTGTAAGCAGGGGTCAGCTGATGACCGTGCTATACTACTGATGGTTCACGGGTTGGGTCACTATGACGAAACTGAAATAAAATAAGATGAACTCAAAAAAAGGAACATTTTTACCTATTTTAGTTTTGTTTCTAAGAGATATGGCTATGCAGGTGTCACTTGTGGGTGATGCTGGAATAGGCTTTTTAAACCTAGGGTTAGACTGTTAGCTAACTAGCAGGGACCCACCAAATACCTCGTCAAAAGAAAAAGAAACAGTGGGAATTGTTTTTAGTTTTATGTTAGCCTACATTGTGTTTCAATGGTAGCTGCCCTTCAACGTATTTGGCCTGGCACTGAGGCGTGAGGAGAATTAGAGAGGAAACAGGGATTATGCTACTATTAACCTGTATAACTCGCTAAGGAAACATCAGTTGCTCGAACTACTGTAATCCTATCGAAAACGACGATGGTGAATGGTGAAATAACTAAAATAAGGTAAAAGTAAAACACAACAAACAAAAATTTTAATAAAAAAGGGGTCCTAAGAGCTGTAGAAAATTAAAAGGGAAAGTAATAGACAAAATAAAAATAAAATAAATGAATAAAATAAACTAAATAAAAATTTTGATTTAATTAAATCTCAAATTTAATCCAAATCAATTTCGCTGAATTGGTACATTTGTGCTAAACACATGTAAATAAATGCAATAAAATTAAAAGAGGTAGAATAAAGTCAAAACAAAAATAAACAATAACACAATTAAAACTACAGTATGTGGGTAGGGACTACAGGGACCTGTGATGGCATCAACAGTAAGTGACACCAGGAGTGACGGAGAGATAGAGGGAGAGAGAGAGGGAGAGAGAGGTGTGTTTAGAAAGTTACACTTTACACGCCTATCTAAGTGTTAGTCAGATGCTACCAGCTAGCAGTTTAGTAAAGGGCTTAGCTTAAGAGTTAGCGTTAGTTACTCGCAATTCTTTGTTGACACACAGGTCTGTGATGTGAATGCTGTTGTCAGATTAACCGGTAGAGTCTGCTCACACTTCCGGGGTCACTTGTTGCTAGGAGACCAATGCAAGCTCAAAACAGGTGCAGGTGGAGCAGACTTGCACAGCTGTGAGCATGCATGGGAAACTCATGCCTGTCCCAT
Organism: Sinocyclocheilus anophthalmus; assembly: GCA_018155175.1. Lineage (NCBI taxonomy): Eukaryota > Metazoa > Chordata > Actinopteri > Cypriniformes > Cyprinidae > Sinocyclocheilus > Sinocyclocheilus anophthalmus. The sequence continues at coordinate 163,402 of JADLZN010001566.1, read as the reverse complement.
ACAAATTCATTCATTACTCAAAACAGCACATTCATTTCACAGGCAATGGTGGATTCATAGTTAGCTACAAGCTAGATTAACACCATTAATTTTACGTAAATTTTCACATGAGCGAGTCAAAATGAAATACAATGATACGTAACACATAATAGGGCCTTAAATTAATGAAATGAGGAGTATCGCTCCGATCACCTACACAGTGCTGAAAAAGGGATTTTCTTCGGCCAAGATCAGCCCGATTCAATTCGGGGGGGGGGGGGGGGGGGGGGGGGGGGGTGTACCCTTTATATGAGCTGCTAATCTGAGATTGCGTCGTCAGAAAATAGACTTATGCTCCACTAACAACAGAGATTAGGATTTCTTCGCTAAAATCAGGTTAGTTTCTTATCGTACGATTTAAACACATTATAGCACTGAAAACTTCTTACTGCTCGCAGGAAGGCGCATTCAAACTATAATTTTATCTGGTTTTGATCAGGAACTGGTATGCGCATGGAGAAGAAGTTACTAAAACTTGAGGCAGACACATAAGATTGATTATTGGGTTTGCTTGCAAGCAATGTTTAAAATGACTCCACCGTTCTAAATTACTGCTCTTACTGCATAAAGTAGGAAACTATTGTTACCCTAGCCATGTGAATGCTGGGATTTTCTGGCTAGCTTGTCAAAGTTTCTGGGGTCACATCATGCGCTGCTGCGGGGATGCTTGGAAGTATTATAGTTCTGTCTGCTGAGTTGTTAAGCAGAAAGTTTTGGCTCTCCCCTTCGTAGCTTGTTGCATATGAGGGAGTTTGCACGGCTGAATGAGGATGCGGGAGTAGGGTGTCTCTCCCACTGCGTCTCTTTTCGCCGCCTGTAGGAGTACCTGAGTTCTCTTTGGACCATGTCAAGTTTGTCTTGAGTGTTGTTCAGCTGCTGGATCAGAGTCTCAATTCTGGCAACTTTGTCTAAGAGCTCAGAATTTGCTGCTTTAATAGTAATTTTGTGTGGGTGTTTCCTTTCCAGGTCCTTTCTGGCTACCTTTTCCAGGTGCTCTTGCTGTTCAGCAGCTGTCAGAGCCTTTTAAATCTATTGATTTCCTCCTGTAGCTCCATTTTGCTGGGGTCCTTGTGGGCTACCGCTGTGATCTGTTGCTTGAGATCATTTACCTCCTGTTTCAGACCCATGAGGTTGTGGGCCATGACCTTGGCGAGCTTTTTGTAGCCACAACTCTCGCCCGAGTCCTGAGTCTGAGACACACTTCTCTCTCTGTGTCCAGTTGCTTTCGGCTCAGTAGGTGGTCGTCGGCCCTGGGTAAAGGGGGTGTTCCTCACAACGCCTGGCCAGCCCTCTCTGTTCTGCTTCTGGGCAGTTATCTAGCATCTGCACGGGGGGGGGGGGGGGGGTGGGGTGACACACTGGTGTTGAGATTAAGGGCTAGAGACTACTACAAGATCCAAACAGAGTGTGAATGCTAAAATAGTTTTGGGTCAGCATATGTTTTGCTGAAAAGGGCGTAAACAGGATTTTGATTGATGACTTAAGACTACTGTCAAATTATTGTCAAATTATCACTCAGAATTTGCTGACGGTTCCCCAAACAAGCTTAATCTCTGAGGTATGAAGGAGAAAAGGGAAAAGCAGAAGGAAAAGGAGAGCATTTCTATTCAGATTATTCTTATTATTATTTTTTTTTTTTTTTTGAATAAACAAATCAAAAATAGAAATGTCTCTGGTTCCTTTTGAGGTTCAGAGAGAACATCAAGGGGGCATAACATGTAAATGGATTTAAAATTAGCTGACTGCTATTAACAAAACAAGGTAATCATTCTGGTATTAGGAACAAATAGCAGCACTAGTGATTAGTGTGTTACTAAAAGTACCCAATACCTTAATGATTCTTCTCTTGATAGACAGTTAAGATGTAATTAAATTTTGATTTAATTAATTAGTAACTGAGCAATGGCATTCAGGAAGGATACATCTAGATATTTAAATTCGCTGAGACGAATTGAAGATTCGAAAAAGAAAAGTTGAAAAAGAAGGAAGAGAAATGGAAAAATCAGAAACGAGGGATTAGGTTAAATTCAAATTGCTTCACACTGCACACACGCATGCTGTATTTAAGAGCTTCAATTAAAGAGTGTTAACCCCTAATTGTTAAAGCTATTTGAGTAGCTTAGCCTAAAATGAAACTATGCTAAGTCGTGTTAGCTTAGCTGCTTCAAATGGTTTGTTTACAAACATGGCGTGTTGTGCTATGTGACGTTAGCACTTCCTGTGACAAGTTGTTGTCAAGGTAACCAATGCATGCCAGTGTAATTAACGCAGTTTAATGTCTGTCTATGTTAAACAGTCACAGTTTTAGAACGTGGTGCTTTCAGCCTTCAAGACTTGTTGCATTACCTAAGCATTTCGGTGAGTGCTTCTCTAATGCAACAATAAATTTCTTGCACTTGTTTAAAGAATTACAAACGTGTTTACTGTAAGTTAAAACCGGTTTAAACATACATGTAGTTATGTTTGCCTCACATATGAGTACTAAAGTACAGTATTACACCTTTAATTTCACTCAGCGAGTGAAACACAGTAATGACCACCAGGTTGCTCGGCTTATATATATACAGTCTAAGTGTAGATGAATTGCTTCAATCTATTATAAACTATAAGGCCTTTATGCTTTAGAAAGGGGAGCAGCGCTCACATCTAGCTTGATATAACTGTACTGAGATTTCTTCTTCAAGAAACAATTTAAACAATACTGCAATTTTGTGATTTTTTCACTAAAGCATATTACATTATGGTACTGTTTGGACATGCCGCTGAGCTGAGATTCATACTTACGCTTTGTCAGGACAGATTTATGCTTAATACTGAAATTAGGGTTTCTTTGCTAAATCAGATTAACCTTACACTGATACAATTAAGCATGAAATACATAAAGAATCTCACAATTATAATAGCGGTACCAAATCAAACCCCCACTTTATCTGCATCTAAACAAACATGCAAATAGGGACACAACAGGGCATCTGAAATCACGTCCTATTTACCCTGGGCTATCAAGCACACACTTTTAAGTTGCCAGTTTTTAAACTCATAACTTTCGTTTTATCATGGCCGCATTCTCTCCACCAAAATCTGTAGTGAATCAGCTCATGGGAAATATGAATATTTAACCATAACTAGTTATAATTAACTATTCCTATTTTAGATCCACTGTAGATATTTACTTGACCTCTCAAGGTCAACTGTCTTGTCAATTCTAAGTACGTTAATTTCCTGGTTAAAGGAAATAACCTTCTTACTGTACACTTCTATAAGTTTGTAACGTAAATCTGCATGATTATTGACTCCAGTTATGAGCAAACAATGAACTACGTCAAGTGTGATACAAGTAAGTTTTATTAACTACATAAACACTTAAACTAAGTTTCCCCCCCCCCTACATACTACATAAACACATTAAGCCGGTCTAACATACACATACACACACACACGCATACATTTGGTATAGGAAAGGGTTAAAGTTTAATTCAGTACAGAAAGAGGCATAAGGAATTTATTTTATGGAACCATTTGCATATTCAGCTGATCTACACCTGAGGGAAACGTCAGAATCTTAGTTCAAACACACCCTTGTAAAAAGGTGTTACTGATACTTAATGCATCAATTAAATCGACTTAGTTTGATACTTGCGTATGTCTGAAAAAGATTCCTGATGCAATCTTAAGGCCCCAAGATCTTGCTGAAGTTGGTTGATGAGAAAGAGCTAGTTTGAGTCAGAGTCATTTGATGAATGAAAAGGACTAGGCCGGAGCCTGGCACGATCTTTGGTATCCTGGAGCGTTTCTCACCTCTTCATCTTAGCATCTCACTGAACCACCGCCTGGGGCGGGTCACATGAAGTGTGGCCTTTTAAAACCTGCAGAGATTCACGCCTCTCAAGATGGGTTCGTCCAATGAGGAAGGCTGAAATCTCAAGCGGGAGGTTGGAAATACTGGGGATTTTTATGACTCTTTGTCTGTAAGCATGGTATTTTGCATATGTAATTCGCTGGAGTGTTGAGGCACAAATTAGTACCGATTCTTAGAACATCAATATGTTGCATAGGTATCAGCATATAATATACACACTTGTTTCGATCATAAGAAGGCGAATTCATAGATACTAAACACGGTATATTTAAGGTTATATGAATGAGTGGTTTATCTTAAGCATGAATAAAAATAGTCTATAATACAACAGATTAAATACAACACAGCAATAATATACACAATGGCCTGAAGAAAATGGGTGTTCATTCAAAGAAGGTTTTCCTATGAATTAATTAGAGAACAGTCCATTTCTCTGGGCATTGTGTGTCTTTCTTATGAGGAAAATGCAGGGAGTTTATCCCCTGCATTCCTTTTAGGCCATAAAACCAGTGATATCATGATTAGTTGTCATGGTGACCAAGGTGGGGGATGGTGTTCAGCAGGAATCCTGGCATCCAGTTTATTGAGTGTGGGGACTGTGACGATTTGTTAATCTAATGAATAATTGATTTGTTAAATCCAAAATAAAAATTAGTGTGTCAGATTGGTCGAGACGCTACAAAGGTCAGGCTTTCAACTCAAGAAGTTATTGGTACTTTTAGTTAGTTACTTCCCAACACTGGACCTTAGTAAATGGAAACAATCATGAAGTCTTAGAGAACAGATCTCAGCAGGAGAAACCTAAAATAGTGTTCTTTAATAAAGCGGGATAGTTTCTGATCTCTGGCAGCAAGTCCTTGTAGCGGTCTTATATTTTGTTCATATACAACACGAACTTTCGCATTCTATCTGTTTCTCTACATCTCAGATGCTGGGGGGGGGGGGGGGGGGGGGGCTCCCGACAGCAAGAGGGAATTCTGGGTAGGTGAGAAATGCAGGTCTGATTGGATATTGATCCAGCTTGGAACATCATCGTGTGACAGCAAACAGCAAATACACTATGATATGTGTCTCACTTTCTCGCGCTCTCTCTCTACACAGACACACACTCCCTGCTGCCTATCTGAAACGTGAGAGTCAAACACAATTGGAGTCTTTGATAAGTCCCAAAGCAGAAAATGCTGTCAGTGGAGCATCATTCACAAATGTATTACTCAGACTGTAACCTATGCCCAAAAAAACAATCCTTAACTTTTGATTTTATTTTAATCCATTCAGCTATAAATAAATCAGAGAACAGAGAATGTTTTGAATAATTCTGAGTGATCAGGGCTGACAGCACATACTGTAGATCAATGCCGTTAGTGCTCATTGTTTCCTGATATTTCTCAGACAGGTTGAACTGACTGTCTGGGGAGAAGAGAGATGCTTTATAAAGATCCTAATATTTCATCATTTCTTTGATTGGAGATCTGTTGTGTAATGCTACCCCACGGTATAGAGCAAAACTAGTTTTTTAGCCAGAAAAACTTTTGGCAGCCTCACAGCTGTCTCAGCTGATCCCCAAAACACACACACACACTCACAGATTTTTGTTTTATTTTTTGCCATTTTATGATTTAAAAATAAATATGAGAGAGAAAGACTCCACCACAGGTAGAATTTGAAAAATCACCAAGTCAAACCAAACACAGACTTTTTGGTTTATCAGTACATTCAGATATGACTTGAATTTAAGTCATTTTAAATTACATAGGTACATTTTTTTATTATTTTTGATCATCCAAAAAATGTATTACAAATTATTATTATAGATTTTACATTTATTATTTCATATTTGTAATGATAAATCTTAATTTAATTAGAATAATAAAATTATACATTTTTAAAAAGTAAAACATTTAATTTAATTACTGTGAAAGTTGGATTATGCTTTATTCCACCTTTTCCGTTCCCCACATGGATCAGTCCAGTCAAAAATATGAACCCCAGAGCTCAGACACAACAGAACAGCTTTCAGTATCTCAGAGCACCCTGATACAGCCTCAGAAAACTGTGTGTGAGAGAGACTCCTATATTTTACAGTACATCACTGTGGCAGTTCATAGTGTTGAATCACAGTAATCTTATATCTATTCACCCATCCACCCATCCATTGATCGTTCTGTTTATATATCTATTAGGGGTGTAAGGGTACACAAAAATGACGGTTTGATACATCAGTTTTTAAGTCATGGTTCTGTGTGTTTTCAGTCAAGCAGGGAGAAAATAACTAAACAAAAATAGTTTTTTTTTTATTAAACAGTAGTTTTCTCAACAAATTGTGAGGTTTATTTGTGTTTATTTCATGCTGTAACTAGTAATAAAGAGAAAGAGATGATCACGTTCACTCACTGAACTGAGGGACCTTGTGATCTGTCACAGCACATCAAAGAGCACCAAAACGGCAATAACTGTTTGAATTTCCTGATAAAATTGACAGAATTTGAAGGATTTCAACTAAAAACTAAGCTATTAACGTTAACGGGTTTCTAAGTCCATGTTTTTGAAAACTATACCATTATTGTCTCCGTGTGAACTACAAAAACGCGAAAATGCTGACATGCATATTATGTTCAGTCTATAGGTATGTGCAAACATGTAGTAGAGTACTGATATCACAAAGAGATATCGCCAACTACTGGCCTGCTATGCATAATACAGTGTTTTAAGTCGTTTTCACAGATCTGTGTCAACATTGTTTTCTCAATGTTGTCATCTATACTAAACTTTTCAAAAACATAAAGAAAAATTCTGCAATTTTTAGTACATCTGTGGTATAAACATACCCTTTGTTTCTTATCAAAAGTAACAAAAAAGCTTATTGCCATTATTGTACAGGAGGCACACTATAGATTGTCTAGATAAGTTAATTCACTCATTAACTGAAACAGCATAGACTAAACGAATGATCTTGGGATTTAAAAATCTATATTGAATCGTTAAAATGAACTTATACAAAAAGGAGTTTTAACTAGGAGTTACAGACATGCAATGCTGTATCTGTTCGGTACACCTGTGTAATAAACCAGAGATTTTCGGTACGCTTGCGTGTAGAGAGACATCCCTACAATCTGCCTATCTGCCTACTTTCAAAGCTGTCTCACCAATATTCAAGCGTATTTTTGATGGGATATATGGTGGCTCAACCTTTAATTAAACTTTGGCTGTCTTATGTGAGAGGACTCTTGAATTTCTTGATGAAAAGAAAGAGCCAAAGTAGATGAGCAGGCCATGCAGGGTCGGGTCAGAGATTTCCCACTGGCCATAAGTTCATTCGAAAATAAAAAGATCAGAGCAATAAAAGTGCTTTTTATTTCGAAAGAAGCTTTTATGCTAATCCAATAACTCTCTCAGGGTGCCTGTTGCCCACAGAGATGGGAGGATAGAAATCCGTTTCCATAGCAATTGAAAGGCATTCACGTACACAGTCGTTTGTTGCCTTGGTATAATTCTCAACTCACAGCCTGGAGCAAGTTTTGGGCCCAGACTTACTGTGCATCAGCACACAGTCTATAAACTCCCCCAATCTCTCTCTCATTTGCCCAGCAGTGCTGTGTGTGTGAGTTAACGGTGCTCTGAGGAAGAGCCTCATCCTGATCTGTGCTGTTATTAGGAGAACATTGATCTGAGGCCCTTGCCACCACTTCCTGCTGATATTATCTTTTCCCAGAATCAGACAACAATTGTTGGTGTGTAAGTGAAGGGTGTGGTGACACTTTGCCTGTCCTCACATGCTGTTCTACAATCAACATTCAATTATATTACTCCATATATCAAACAGAAGCATTTTAGATTTTGGAAAGCAGGTTTTTTTTCTAAAAGAGTTGTCTGAAACTTTTTTTTAAACAAGAGTCTTTCTGCAACATTCTGTCATTGTGTCATTTCAAGCTTTATATATATATGTATTTTGGACTTGTGATGGAGGAATGAAGGTGATATCAAACATGAAAAACACTAATTAGAACTTTTTTTTGTCATTTCCTTTTCATCATTTAATTTCAATGTAATGTTAATTTTAAGCAAAATAGCATGATATCAATGAGGTAATCAAAACTCAGATTTAAATAAATTATGTTTTTAAATAAATTAGATTGAGATGATGAATGGGAAAACTAGTATACATTTATCATGGTGTTTTGGTTTTACTGTTTACTTATTAGATATATATAAAATATGATTTTCTGTGGCTGCTATATGGACATGAAAAATGCAATCCTTAATAAAATATTAAAGAAAAAAATAATCACAAATGATCTGATCATCATGAAATTGTTTTTTAATAAAATAAGTTTTATAACTCATTTGGAATTGATCTGTTTGAGTCTCTAAACCATTTTATAACATGTTTTTTGTTTTATTGTTATTGTGAACACAAATGGCACTTATTCTGCAAGATCATTCTACTTTAAGCCAAGTCAAGTCACCATTAATTCTATAGTGCATCATAAAATACAAATTGTGTCAAAACAGCAGAAAAAAAGCAGAAAATCAATTATGGAAACCGTTCGGATTCTGCTGTAAAGCAGCTCCAACAGACAATAGTGTCATTATTTAGCTAAGTCAGTTCAGTGTTAGGTGTGTTCAGATAGGGCTGCATAATGAATAATATTTTAATTGTGATCATGATTTCTGCTTCTCTCAATTTATTAAGCATAATCGTTTGCGATATTTGCCCACTGGTTATTTATCCTGAAAAAGTATTTGCTATTTGCATTATCTTTCATTGGTAACAAGCCTCCACACACTTTCATGGCTGTGGTTGCCAGATGTCAAGAGTTTAAATCCACCAATCAGAGCTACCTTGAACAGTAAAGTGGCTCCTTAGGGTCCAGTTGGGGATTGTTTAAAGATTTTGAGTATTTTTTTTCCATATGTTAAAAAAGAAAATTAAAATAATAATAATAACATAGAGTACAGCACATCCTAGCTATTTTAAGAGATGGTTGAGGCTTCCTAGAAAGCTTTGAAGTGGTACCATCACCAAGAGAATTATGCTTTAAAATCTACAGAAATAGGCTACTGATAAAAAAACTTTCATTAATTTAATTTTACTTTATTTGGGACAATAGGAAACTTCCTTGACTCTTCAGCAGTGTCTTACTCTAGAGCAGTGGTTCTCGGCTGATTTTAGTAGTGAACATTACGAAAAAAAATAAAGTTTTTCAAACTTTACATCAAAATAACTGATCAATTAACACATTTAAATTGAAATCTACCCAAAATAAAACCTATTTCAGGTTTCTCCGACAGAATTGTAGTGGTCAGTATGAAGTTGTACGAATTTTCAGTTCTCTCATTTCTTTTCTCTCTCTGTCTCTATTTCTAGAATTCGACTCTATCTCTCATGGGTGAGGAAAATTACTCTGCTAATCTACTCTCATAAATTACTTTCCTGATCTAATTAATATTTCACAGGCGAGATCAGCCTGACATCGCACCTTTATCAAACATTAATTATTTAATTGACTGTTAAGGAGAGATGAATGGGGAGTAATTAGCCAACAGACTTGAGAGACCCCCCATAGAGTGAGCTAAGTAGCCCTCACTAACCTGCACAAGCTAATGAGCCCGCGCTAACCTCCGCTAGCTAACGAGCCTTCGCTTGCGGCTTTTCAACAATCTGAGAAAATGTCCACTATTTGCGCTTACAGCCAACCATGTCCCTCATTTCCATTAGCTTTCTGTTTTAAAATCATATAAACAGAGTAATCCCTCGCACCCTAAACACCGAAGCTGTTGGTGTTTACAAAGGGACTCTTAGTTTAGATGACATCCCACCATCTTTTGTTCTTCCTGAGATTGTAGCTGTTTGGAATCCCCCAGTAATCTAGTCGTATCCCGTCTCTGTGTTTCACAACTTTGAAATCCTCCTCTGCTGCTCTTTAGCGTCACAGTGATGGGGTTGTCCTGCTGTCATGCTAACTCACTTAAGCAGGAACAGATGCAGAACAGTTTAGAGGCAGACGTTTACTCAGTCAGTCACAGAGGAGTCTTTAAGACACACACAAGCGTTTACTTAGCACTCTAAATCAGGACATACCTTAGGGCATGAAGTGCTTTTATATCAAAATAATTATAATCACTACCATCACCTAACCATTTCTTTAAAGGGAACTGAAACTGGATTTTTCTTTTACTTTTTTTTTTATTATTATAAAATCATGACGATATGTGTAGTATTTTTACTTCATTGTTTTATTTTATTTTATGTATTTTTATTTTGTTTTTCCATGTGATACTTTCTGAATTTAAATCTGGCACCTACCTAAAATGAGGGAATTTTTAATTAGACGCGGTAAATTTAACTGCATATAAATTACAAACAAATTTGGATTTTAATTTATTTGTTTGTTTATGTATGAAACTGAAAAGCAACAAAATGTTTTGAGATTTTCGAAATAAAACAAAGAAAGTCATTATATGAAGCTTCGGTGTTTATGCTGAACTATTTGCATCATAACTTGAAAATAATGAAAAAAAGAAACATTTTTAACTTATATATATTTTATATATATTATATATTCTATATTTTTTTTTTTTTTTTTTTTTTTTTACTATGTATTATATATAGATATCTATATATATATATATAGTGCAAATATTTCTTTTATATTTACTTTTTAAATTATTTAGTTTTAAAGTTTAAGTGACCTTCATATACCAAAATGGGAAGAAAAAAAAACTAGTAAATATTTGTTCAATGTTACTAAAAATCGACCCCTTGGAACACTGACCATTTTGACCTTAATAAATACACACATGTATGTATGCATAACAAAACGTCTAGGCTAAGTATATCTGCTAACACGATATCTAGCATTTCTATCTGATAATACTATTATAAAGACAGAAATGGGTGGAGGAGAGCCTCCGGTGAGTGGTGGTTAATATTGCAGACCTCTGAGGCCACAGATAGCACTTTAAACAACGGCCTGACATCCGAGACCTCCCCACACATCACTCTCACACAGGACACTGTCACAGAAACACACAAGACAAAGACAGAGAAGGAGAAGCTGTAGATGGATTATATGTGACTAGTTGTCTCATTGTTCCTATCACATCAATGAAGGTGTAAGTTTGGTCCGGATGTAGAAACGGTCACAAAGTTACACACATGCGGCCATGGTTTATTATGAATTTAGACACCTGGCAGTTGAGAAGAACACTCCAACTGAGAGCTTCCCTTAAATAAAATGGCATCCATTATTATTCGTTATCTCTTAAAATATGTTTTTGAGTCATGAGAAGCCATTTTATCAATGTCAGACAGAAACCCTCTTGCATGCTTTTCTTTTTTCTTTTTTCTTTATTCAATTACACGCACTCTCCCTCTCTTTCAAAGGTCAATTTAGCTGTCTCTTTTTAGCCCAGTGATCTCCCTCTCCCTTTCTGTCTCACACATAGGGGTTAATTTCCTGCTCACACCTGTCTGTCTCTGTGGGGCTGCAATAATGCCCCTGTCCACTTATCTTAATTACGTGTCAGTGAGCGTATCTGTGTGACAGTGAGGAGTGTGTTTGTGAGTTTATATGTGTGTGTGCACACTCAGGTGCAATTGTGTGTTGCATTTATTGAATTTGGGACCTTTAATCTCCTCATCAGGATGGACTCAGAGTCTGTCAGGACCACTGTCGGAGAGAAGACCATTCTCTCTCTCACTCTTTCTGTCTCTGTCTGCCTGGCTGCAAGAAGTCTTACTGGCTCTGACAGCTTTAAAACTTTATTTGAAAATCATTTAAACTAAAACGGAATGTTTTAAAGTTTCAAATTATACAATCATTCAATTGTAAAGCTGTCTTTACAAAAATGTCCATCAGTGTCAGTGTGTCATAATACTGAATCCCTGATCTTATAATCTTGAAGGCAGAATATGTTCATGACTTATTGTTCTTTGGCTTTTTGGGACTCAACATCCATCTGACGAGACTTTCTGCACTAATCCTTCTAATCTGATCTAATCTAATCTAATCTATTCTATTCTAATCTAATCCTGCAGGTCTACAGTCGAAACGCTGACTCTGTCTGACCTTAACCAGCTTTCACTGGAAGTAGTTTTCTCAGTCGTCATCTAGTTGTTGTATTATGGGAAAGCCAAAATCAACACTCAAAGGAATTTGACATTCTGCAAGGTGTTTTTGACAGATTGGAAAACAGTTGATTTTGTGGGAGACTGCAGATCTGGTTCTTTTTGGCCTAAAAGCACAGGTTTTTGGGAGGGAAACCTAATGTTGGATATGTCAATATGATTCAATTACACTGAAACTTGTAGAAACAGAGTTAGTTATATGTAAGATTGTTATAAGTTTCATATAAGTTTAAGATTTCATATATATGGTGACCCTAGAGGGAATGTGAACACTTGCCAACTTAAAAAATGTGGATAAAATATCGAACAAAAAAATGTTTTTACATTTTACACTAAGTAATTAAATCATACAATTTTTAATTATTACAATTTCAATCATTTTATATAATTTTTAATAAATAACAATATTGTTCCAAATTACAATATATATATATATCGATTTTAAGTTTTTGTCAATGTTTGTGGAACTGTTCATATAATCTATGAAATATAATGTATCAAATGTAATGACAATTATAAGTATCTAAACGTGTTTTCGGACATCTTTGGTATATTCATAATTCATTAGAGATATAAAGTATTTGCTTAGGTGAGTGTTTTCTTTGGTTTCACTGAATCTGTTTTATGGAATTTATGGAAGTATTTGTATGAATATATTAATGTATTGAGTCTGTGATGTACAGAGTAAGAGAGCAAGTCTCTATGCAAAGTTAATGTATCAATATTTTGTCCTTAGGTGAATGCTGATTGTATGATATTCTCACAATCCCTCTGCCCAAAATGATATAATCTGTCCTTTTTTATTTTTACTTAAATCCTACCATGCTATTTATCTCGCTTTATCCACTAGAGGGCGCTGATTTCTAACAGGTAGATTCATCTGTTGAAGACATCAACAGTTGTTTTACATTTTATAATTCAAAGAGGTTTATCTTCACATATTCCTTTGTGAAAAAACAAGTGCACAATTGTATTGAACATACATGTGAAGTGTACTTCAAATCTTAAAAGTATTTTTTTAAACTGTAAATATATATTAATGAAATTAATGGCCACTTAAGTGTACTTTAAGTACACTTTCATGACCATGTTTTGTTTATTGTTTCAAATAACTTCAGAAAGACAGTGATAAACTTTGCCTGGATATTCGTCCTGCTTTTAAAGGGGTCATATGATGCTGCTATAAAGAACATTATTTGTGTATTTGGTGAATGAAATGTGTTTATGTGGTTTAAGGTGAAAAAAAAACACATTATTTTCCACATACTGTACATTATTGTTTCTTCTCTATGCCCTGCCTTTCTGAAACGCGTCGATTTTTACAAAGCTCATCGGTCTGAAAAAGCGAGGTGTGCTGTGATTGGTCAGCTATCCAGTGTGTTGTGATTGGTTGAATACCTCAAGCGTGAGACGGAAATTTTACGCTCCCCGCACCATACTGTTGATGCCGTGTCCCGACACGACGAGACAAAAACATTAAAACCCATTATAACAAGGCATTTGTTGCATCCAGTGGGTACATAATTATTGATTATAATGACTTATACTGTTCTTTTTACGCATTGCGTTGCAATACATCGTGCCACGTAAACATAAAACCACGTCTGCATTTGTGATCAGAGAAATGACAAATAACAAGTGCTACTCTACACTGCCCAAAACTCGCGTTTGAATCATCAGTGGCAAATGCTTAAATAAAATGTACTTACGCGAGTCAGAACTGCCGGCATTTTAATTTAACGTTACTCTCCCAGGATCAGTAAACAGTCCTCCATAAAATGTGCCAGCGATCCACAGCACGAAGTTGATGTATTTCCTCAGCGACCAGCACAGATCAGCTCCAGGCATGACGAAGCGGATATCGTCCTCTTTTGGAAGACCAAACAAAGTAGTTTCGCTTTCACAACGAAGCACACAGCGTCTTCAGGACATGGCAGCGGCGGCAGCAACAATACTACAGCGAGAATAAAAGTTGCGCCTTCTTTCTTTGCGTGAACATTTGTGTGGCGTCATACAAATCTTCCCACATAGTGAGGTAGATATATGGGGGCGTGTTCGAACGAGCCGTTTTAGGTGTGGCTGACTCTTAACTTTTATAAAGAATATCTCTTTGGATTTGAGACTTTAGTCTTTGCAACTTTACAGATCTTCTTTATGCACCAAGAGCTTGTAACACTCCAAAGAGAAAGGAAAACTTGATATTGCATCATATGACCCCTTTAAATCCTTATCAAAGAATTTCAAAAGGTGAAATTGAAGCCTCCTAATTTTTGCATGTACCAAATCAGAGAGAGAGTCAGTGTTGTTTAGTTGAAAAATGAATCATCATTTCTCTGAGTTGCACCTGGTGTGAACATCTGATGCTGAGTAATGAGCATGAAGCTGCCAGTCGGACAGGAAGAAACCCAGCGGCTAACCGACAGTTCAAGCAATATCCAGAGAATGCGTCAGAATCTAAACATCTGTTTACTTACTGTCATTCATCTGCAACTAAACAGTGAGATTTAAAAAATAGCATAGGCTGTTTCATTTTTATATTTGAAATGCGAGTAGAAGTATTTCCTAACTTATATGCAAAATCATTATTGTTTCTTCAAGAAAATCCTCCTAGAAACAGGAGTAGGCCTATTTACATTTACTAATGACCATATATTTTTATCAGTCGTACACTTTTTTTAATCAATTGGACAGAGTGCTGGGTAAATTATTGTATGTTATCTTTATTAAATAATCAGATTCCAAAAATGTAGTACTTGCAATTAGATTATATTACATTTTAAAATGCTTGTAATTCGATTACAGTTACTTTTTATGGATTACATGATTACAATCCAACTGGTCGTAAATGTTCAGAATCTTATTGTTTCTCTTTTAAAATTTCCTTCCTAAAAAAAAAAATCTACTGCGTGTCATATTGTTTAGCTTTGAATATTCACAATATAGAATGGCCATGGAAATGTCATGGAAATAAATTTGTGTACCATGCTTCTGAATTTGGTGACAAAAGCACCTCTCAGTCAATTATATTGTATGAGACAAACTACACAAGTTACTAAAGCTGATGTATAACTGACAAAAATATTTAAAACCTGGAAGACTTTGACCATGTCATTGTTGTTTTCATGTTTATCTGTTCACGTGCTGCAAGCATATTCCTAAACTTTTTCAGTCAAACCCTTTTGAAGTTAATATAAAAAATAAAACTGTACCACACATCAACGTTCCCCAGCCTCTGTCGCTATGGTCACATTGACATGCAGGTAAACAAAATATTTCAATTGTAAAAATATAATTTAATTTATTCATTTTAATGATTTAATTGATTATTAGCTTTGCATCAGCTCATATGGAATGGGATTTTTTTATCATGTAATTTGTAATCAGTAGCATACTACAGTTTGTAAGTAATCTAGCTTGCACTGGCCATACATTTGAACATCAAATTCATTCACAGCCTCCAAGCGTCTGTGAAACTCCTGATCTCCACTTGATGTCACCATGCTAACATAAACCGCTGCTGTGGCGCTCTGGCACTGCTTAGTCCGGATTTCCTATTGGAACGGACCATTCACAGTCCTCCTTAGCATCCTGCTACATCTCTTCCAATACGGTCAACTCTGATTCCATTAGAGAAAAGTAACTTTAATTCAATAAATTCACATTAACTCATTATTCACTCAGTATTATTTTAAGTAAGGGTTAAATAAGGCTTATATATTTAAGGGCTGAGCCTGTACTAGTGCAACAGCCGTTTATTCAGGTGTTTCTTGATTATTGTCAGTTCCTTGGGTGGAGTTTGGAAGGTCATTTAACCATTTACAGTCATGTAAATATGGTGGCCTATGAACTGGAGATATCAGAGTCCTGCTTTATCACATTTATGACCTTGAACAAGGCGCTTAAGTGTAGGTATTGCTGCTATTCCTTTTTCTCTGAAACAAAAAGGACTACAGTGTTTCCTATGATGTGTGCATCCCTCAGTCTTCTTAGGTCAATTTGCCTGGAAGAGTGAGACCAAATGAAAGTTTTTTTCATTCCCTGCTCGTTTAAAAAATCTCAACGTGTTTGTGTGTGTGTGTGTTGGGTGTTTCTATACTTGCTCATATGTAAGGAGGAAAAAATACCTGTTTTATTCAGAGCTCAAACTGAGCAAAAATATGCAATTTAGTGCAGTTGCTGATATTTTATATGGCCAAAAAGTAGGAAGACATTCGGATAATAACTTGTGAAGTAAATCGATGTAATCTTCAAAACAGTATAACAGACTACTTACATAAAATGCACAGCTGCCACACTATATCTCCCAATAATACTAATAAGTGTTAGTAAGATGATATGATGTCTAAATGCTTTTAAGATCAAAGCTCTGTAGTTTTTGTTGTGGGGGCAAAACATATCAAACTACGCGATACAATGATCTATTGTCGTACAAATCAACATTCCTCAATAGACTGATGAATCATATTTGATATTTACCTTTTAACATTATTTTTCTTTTCCTTAATTAATTGTATGGATAATCAAGTAAACCTTTGTTGCTTCTGTCCAGTAAGTGTTCAACTTGAAACACTAACAATATATAAATTATTCTTGAAGTTATACTTAATAAAATTAAATAAAGATTTCACAGCAAAAAGACAGATGAACCCTGGCCTGAAGGTGGACATTCTTAGAATGATACTAAAATTCCTTTTACTTTCTAACAAAGTATGAATTATAAATCAGACAACTGATTGTGCACAACAAGTTTTTCGCCAAAATGTTGATCTTGTTGATAATTTAGAGGCCTGCGTATCAAATATAATACAGAAGGCATCAGAGGGTTCAGATTGTAGATTATCAAGGGAAGATAAAGCTATCATATGCTATCATATAAAGCTACTTTAATAGTATTTTTGTCCTTGACAAATGAAGTCACTATGAACTTTATGAAATGCATCTTTCATTCACTCCGTACAATTATTTTAATTGCATTGGGTAAAACAGTGTATTACTGAATGACAAACTGATTCTCATGTTCTCAAGCTTATTGCGCTCGTCAACGCATTGGAAAATCTGCAGCAATAAATCTGCAGCTATAATTAGTATATTAGAATCTCGCTCACTATGTCATGCACTGTTCCACCAGGACTACAGACCCAACACCTCACACACACATAGTGAAACCGACTCCAGCCTGTTGGTTCTGGTTGAAACTTCCCACACCAGGAGTAGCATGTCAAGCATAAACACTCACACACAAATTCATTACAGGCACTAAATAACACGTATGCATCAATATAAATACAATTCTAATTTAGGTGATTTACAAGAAGTCTTAACATGGTAGTCCTGACAGAGGTCAGAGGTCAGTCTCCAAATGCTCATTTAGGCCATGATCGAATCATGTATATCTAAGCAATTCAAAACCCCTGTTATCTCCCCATGTTTAACCACATACACATACTCACAAACACATTGTCAAAGGTCAAAGCCAGTGGCTAAGATCTCTCATTTCCTTCACGACTTTTTGAAAAGTCACCACCCCCTACACTTTCAAATCCCTGCCTTAAATCAGACACAGATGGCCACACACCCATCTCCTGTCCACCAATCACAGCAGAGGCGGGAGGAGGCTCCACCTCCCGCTGTACGGAGAAGCCTGAAGGGTGATAGAGTGCATGTGGAGATGAAACAGCCCCTCTGTGCTGTAAATATTAAACGCATGACAGTCATAACAAACATGCGCATCTATACACACATGACAGGGATCAGCAGCATGGATGGATACGGCTGCTCTTACGTAGTTTAGAGCAGTAACTCTGAAAAAGTGCCTTGGAAAGTAGTTGGTTTATAGTACAATACACCATGTAAGGTAAAAAAAACAAACTGTATAGATATATAAAAGATTAAGTGCGTAATTTTGTGATGTTTATTGTGCAGAGACAACTATAAGCAAGCCATTCATAAGTCAGCTATCCAAAAAATGTAAATAGTGTGGATGTGTAGTGGCATTAATACATCACTATGTTTGATCAGTCTGACTGGCAAAAGGAATGCTAGAGAAACCTGTCTGAAAGCAATCGTATCCTTTGCTGTTTAATTTAAATTACGCACCGCAGCTTTAAGGCACTTAGTGATCTAGAAATACAGCACTGTTTGTCTCCTCAAGTAGTTGAGGTTTCTAGGAGGCTGTTTTTGTGCCAGAGAAAAAAATACAACAGGTCATTGTGAGTTTAATGTAAGATATAAAGTCACATGCATAATATAAAGTTATATTGCATTGCAATTCTGTGTTGCAATGCAATATAAGTTTAAAGAGCTGAATGTTGTTCAAAATCCTCCATTATTAATACATGACTTTAGTAGTTCACTGGATACATTTGCTTGATTTAAATGATTATATATATATAAGTTTTTTTTTTTACGCACATTGATACCCATTAAATGTTTTAGAACTTGGCATAAGTAGAAAAACATATATTCTTTATAATACTGCCCATGGCATTTTAAGATTTTATTAATTCCAGGTTTAAATCACGCTTTTAAAATGAAGCTACCTCAAGTTTCCAAGACCACAGGAATCCTGGTTCTTCATTCAAAAATAAACATTGTTCAGTAGGTGAATTAAAATGAGAAACAGCTTGATTTGTAGTTGGCTTAGCTTACATTTAAAGCTTGTTTTTTCTTACGTTAAATCACTTCAAGTCATCTTAAGGCCCTAGAACAGAAGACCACTGGTTAAGAACCACTGCTTTACATTGTTTTTATTTTTGCACATAAAGCAGAGGACGAGACAGTCTGGCTGATACACTCATCTCATATCACATCTCATTACACATTTGGGGCTAGAACCTGTTTTTCAATCAATATTGACTGTGCTCAGTATTCAGTAGTACGTGTTGATGGGTATTTAGCGATCATTGTTGGCCTTAATCATTGTGTGAGTGCTGAGAATATCCTTTCAACTCACAGTATATCATCAGGGGCCAACACGTTCTTTCATTTGGTGGAAAATATGTGTGCAGCTGAATTAGGCATTTAAATGAGATGTGTTATACTACATTCTGTACTATCTAGAGCATGTCACATGCTTCTCACTCCACATGTCTCCCCTTAGTAACAGGAAAAAAAAGAGCACAACTTCTCTGCATGTCTCTGGTCAATGTCATGGTGACAATTATGGTCCTGTAGACGGCTATCTGTCTGTTGTAGTAAATGCATATCTCTCAAACTGTATTGCACTTGATATTTATGTTGTACTGGGGGTCTTGTGATGCAGGGTTGGTGATTTTATGGCCTTGATATAATTCTACTATAAAGTAGCCATTCAATGTGTTCATGTTTTTACTTGCATCTGACCTCGATGGACAGAACAGAAGAAATGAACTGGAAAAGATTTCCATGCAAAGGTGTTTTCCAGCAATCTTTCCGCCAAGTTCACTCTGGCAAGCTGTTTCAAACTCACCAAACAAACATGAACACCAGTTCATTCTTCAAATTCACTTTAAGTATATCAGGGCCTTTAATCTGTATTCAGTGGTGGTTTGAACCAAACTAAGCAATGGGCTCTCATCAAAAATCCTCCTCATATATAGAAACCTCAGCT
The DNA here is from genome assembly GCA_018155175.1 of Sinocyclocheilus anophthalmus. NCBI lineage: Eukaryota > Metazoa > Chordata > Actinopteri > Cypriniformes > Cyprinidae > Sinocyclocheilus > Sinocyclocheilus anophthalmus. Next base: position 143,785 of record JADLZN010001566.1, on the reverse strand, counting down.
TTTGGAGGAATCATCCGAAGCATACAATAGCATCTTACATGAAAATGAATTTCTAATACAACTAGATAAAAAGAGGCTTTTCAAATTGTGATGTTCTTACGCTAACAAATTCTGGAAATGACTTTTAGATCAGCAGAAAGAAGGGATATTAGAATGTGCTAATACAAGTTTAGCCAAGCCAAATTAAATCAGAGCAAGCCATCCATCCCATTGATGGCCATGACCGTATCCACAGTTCAGTATTAATCACATTATTCTGTTAAAATACTGCTCCACCCATCTCCGCTGCTGATGTAAATATTTGGTTTGTGTACAGAAAAATAGGCTTCTGTTGATCATAAGTGGTACTGAAACAGGAGGAGATACAGGCGGTTTCCTCGTGAACTGCAGGGGATGTTTTGAGAGGGACTTGTGCAGAGAAGAAGTTCAGTGTGGATAAACAGGCCTGTGGGCTAGTTTGCTTGTGTTGTGGGTTAAAGTTCCCACCTCTGATCTGTTCAAACAGAGACAGGTCATTCTACATCTGCAGTAGAGGAAAAAAATAACAAATGGAGGGAGAGAATTTGTGTGGGAACATGCTGGTTCTGCGAAAATAAGGAAAATATACACTCTCAGAACAAAAGAGATGTTTTGATATTTGAATTGTTGAAATGGGCTGTTTTGTCCATATAATGAATGTCAATGGGGTCCAAAACAACACTAGACCTTTCATTGCTTTGACAAAAAAAAACGCATTTTATTTCATTTTTGTGTTCCACAGAAGTCATATAGATTTTTGAAAATGCAAAAACATCCCTTTTTAAAATAGTTGACTTGTCTATGGAAATGGCTCCAAGCTATCTAATCTAAATATCTTTAAAGGTGCACAGTCACAAATTTATGGTAATATTTTTGGGGGGCATTGCTCGTTTATTTAAAACCAAGCAGATTTCTGTTGGTCAATGCCACAAATTCACATGACAAAATTAAACCCATTACTAAATTTATGTGTGGAAATCTTTTGACTTTCACTCGAAATTCCCAATTGACTGTTTACAAAGAGCTTGATTGACAGGCGATCTGACCAATCATATCGCCAAATCCACCATCTTTCCCGACAAACAAATCAGACAGGAGAGTATCAACTTCGGTGAATTTAAACTTGAAATATTGATGCCTTTCCGCAGTTAAAATAAAATACATTATGATGTTCATTCATGTTTATTTCGTGCTTTAAGTAAATATTAAAGACATCAGGACATGTGGCCGCTTGAACTGAGGCCAAGTACAGTGATCTGTCATGACACTTAAAGACCAACAAATATTCTATTGTTTTGAATTTCTTTTTTAAATTTCAAAGTTGAGTCCTTGTTTCATACCAGAAGTGGCCTGTTTTGTCTTGTCTGTCGGGGTGTGGTCAGTTTCCTCTTTGCTCTGCGATGTATTAATTATTGCGTGAGAACATGCTGTGTAGTGTGAGAGTGGCATGGCTTGTCAGACATACCAACAGTAACTAAGGAGGGCGGGTTTTTGTGAAGGGTCAATTGCATGGATTTCTATTGAAATGACTGGATTACGCCCACAAAAATTTCCCAAACAACAGTAAATCTGACTGCACCTTAAACCTATGTAGCACTAACCAAAGACTTACACAAATTATGTTATCATTATGTGGTTCTGGCAATTCTTGGCTTTGACTCTATTAATTATTGTTTGCCAAGAAAATAATTCACCCGTAAAGTCTCATGGGTGTGTCTGATTCTGATAAAGCTGTGCTCATGATCTTTGAATCCTGAAAGATAATGAAAGCAGGATATAAAGTATGCCAGCCCAGTATCTGTTTTGAAAGAGAGAGTGCAAGAAAAAGAGAAAGGTTAGCATATGAATAAGCATTGAATGAATAATGGAAGTGCTCATTTCGAGCTGTGCTAAACAGTAGCTACTGAACTCTCCAACTTAGCCTACTATAAGAGTAGTCTTTAAAAAGTTATTTCTCCTTTGAATCAAATTGATTTGCACGTGGATCATGGTATCAATAATGTTTACATACATATACCTGTAGCGCATGACTAGATTTGAACGATTCCACTTGTATTGATTTCCACTCCTGTTTAAAGTTGGAATGCTTCAGAGGTCTGTTAAAGGTAGACCGTGTCTATCCGTTTCCTTCGTCATCGGTTATAATACAAATCAGCACAGGTCATCCTGGTAATCCTGATACAGTACACCCTGTACTTGAATCTCTACATGGACTGTATTCAAGTCATTGGTGGAAATAACTCTCTACATTGCGAGTAAATCACTCGAATATGCGACTAAATCTTCACTCTGGGTGTCTAAATGATGTCTATCGTTAGCCATTGGCTAATACATTTTTAGATTTTACTCGCCAGTGTGTGTTACAGGCTAATTACAAGTTTAGCAAAGATATATTTTAACTCGATAAACACGCTGACTGAGCGCTTGAGTGTTTCGCTCTCTGTCAAGCGATCTGTACTATTTGGATGTGCTCAATGGATCTAGTCATGTACTCGATTGATGCACAGCGTACCTGTATTTGACGCACCGTAAACTCTATGGAGCACGACTCGCCGTCGCTTTGCTGATAGCGCTGTTTCTCTCGCACATGCAAAGAGAGAGAGCGAGAGACTTACATACCCACACTGAATCGACGTGCTACATGTAAACCATATTCTCTGTTGTATTTTCCTGTCAAAATAACGGAGTTCATTTAGAATTATTCAGCTTTTAAGAACAAGCAGAAGATTTGCCAGTTTCTTGGCAGTGGGCGGTTAGGTTAGGTTCACACACAGACAAACCTTACTAGAGAAGTGTGAAGTGTGACGTATGTAATATACCTCAAACGTCTGAAGTGATGAGAGATGCATGCTAAATGTGCAGAGCGGTGGTGCACGAGGACTGGAATTGAGAACCATTGGTCTAATGGATCTAGGTCACTACTACAAAAGCAGCTAATTTAATTTGAACTAAAGGTGACTCAGGAACTGGAAAGTTAGACTTCACAGTTCGGCTATATGATCATCGTGCCCCTTTAACCCTAGAGGGAGTCTGTTCTGGGAAATAACGCACAGTAAGTCACTCTAAATTGAGGTGGCGATTTAATGATAGTTCACCAATAATGGTGTGTCTGATTCTTTTGACTCATACAGCTTTCATTCTGTTTTTCAGGTTTCTTTCATGAATAGAAAGTTCAGTAGGACAGCATTTATTTAAAATATAAATGATGAACAAGAGTTCATATACCAAATTAAAAATTAAAAAAATCTTGTCAGGCATATTTAGAACCAGAATCATTAGATCACATTAAAGACTATTTAAGCATCACAGTGCATCCTCTAAAAACTAGTTAATTGTAATTTAAATTTTTACCAATCTTTGTCACTATCCTTTAAAATGTAATACATTTTAGAACGATCACGTATTCTTACTTATTTACTTATTCACATATTTTAATAAGCACAGGCCAGAATAAGTATGTTGTATTTTTACATAAATATATTTATTATGCTAAATAATGATAGAACATTATTTCACCCATATTTGATATTTTATTGAAGCATTAAGGATACCTTTATTGCATTACTATGCCTTTCTATGTACAGTGGTGTGAAAAAAGTGTTGGCCCCCTTCCTGTTTTCTTTTTTTTTTGCATGTTTGTCACTCTTTAATGTTTCGGATCATCAAACAAATTTCAATATTAGTCAAAGATAACAAGTAAACACAACATGCAGTTTTTAAATGAAGGTTTTTATTATTAAGGGAAAACAAAATCCAAAACTACATGGCCCTGTGTGAAGAAGTGTTTGCCCCCCTGTTAAAACTGTGGTTTATCACATCTGAGTTCAATTTCTCTAGCCACACCCAGTCCTGATTACTGCCACACCTGTTCGCAATCATGAAATCTCTTAAATAGGACCTGCCTGACAGAGTGAAGTAGACCAAAAGATCCTCAATAGCTAGACATCATGCCGAGATGAGAAAGAGAGAATGAGAATGAAAGTAATTGAGATCTATCAGTTTGAAAAGGTTATAAAGCCATTTCTAAAGCTTTGGGACTCAAGTGAACCACAGTGAGAGCCATTATTCACAAATGGCAAAAACATGGAACAGTGGAGAACCTTCCCAGGAGTGGCCGGCAGACCAAAATTACCCCAAGAACACAGCGACGACTCATCCAAGAGGTCAAAAAAGACCCCACAACAACATCCAANTCTCTAGCCACACCCCGGCCTGATTACTGCCACACCTGTTCGCAATCAAGAAATCTCTTAAATAGGACCTGCCTGACAAAGTGAAGTAGACCAAAAGATCCTCAAAAGCTAGACATCATGCCGAGATCCAAAGAAATTCAGAAACAAATGAGAAAGTAAATAATTGAGATCTATCAGTCTGGAAAAAGGTTATAAAGCCATTTCTAAAGCTTTGGGACTCCAGGGAACCACAGTGAGAGCCATTAATCACAAATGGCAAAAACATGGAACAAAAACATTCTCCAACCTTCCCAGGAGTGGCCGGCCGACAAAAATTACCCCAAGAACACAGCGATGACTCATCCAAAAGGTCACAAAAGACCCCACAACAACAACATCCAAAAGAACTGCAGGCCTCACTTGCCTCAGTTAAGGTCAGTGTTCATGACTCCACCATAAGAAAGAGACTGGGCAAAAATGGTCTGCATGGCAGAGTTCCAAGACGAAAACCGCTGCTGAGCAAAAAGAACATAAAGGCTCGTCTCAGTTTTGCCAGAACACATCTTGATGATCCCCAAGACGACGAGACAAAAGTTTAACTTTTTGGAAGGTGTGTGTGTGTCCCATTACGTCTGGCGTAGAAGTAACATTGCATTTCAGAAAAAGAACATCATACAACAGTAAAATATGGTGGTGGTAGTGTGATGGTCTGGGGCTGTTTTGCTGCTTCAGGACCTGGAAGACTTGCTGTGATAAATGGAACCATGAATTCTGCCGTTTACCAAAAAATCCTGAAGGAGAATGTCCGGCCATCTGTTCGTGACCTCAAGCTGAAGCGAACTTGGGTTCTGCAGCAGGACAATGATCAAAAACACACCAGCAAGTCCAAGTCTTCTGCTATGTGCTCTCACTGAGAGTGAATCAAGCAAGTAGGATTTTGGGATTTGGCCTAGGACAGTTGCCTATTGAGCTGCTCGTGGCTATGACCTGTTAATAAAGCGCCTTGGTCCCATGCTCCGAAAACCCTCCCAATGTGGGTTGAATCCACAAACAAGTCGGCCCCCATAGATGAGTGGACCCAAACTTATTCCTCCACACGCATATGTAACAGACTCAATTGCAAGTCTATCGCACATACCGCCTTTAGACTTGTTGCAGTTGTTGCTGTACAGGTTGTGTCCAACCAGTATTAGGTTTAGGAGGGCAAACCACTTTCTTCCACACAGGGCCATGTAGTTTGGATTTGTTTTTCCCTTAAAATAAAAAATCCGAATTTAAAAACTGAAGGCATGATCGCTGCGTCATATTGAATATACTTATTTAATGTAGTTTATTGCATCACATTTTTCTTTCAATATAGATCACAAGCCCTAATGTATATGGCGTAAATTGTAGTTCAATGATGGGTCACTTCGTAACATTACCCAGGATTTTATTAAAGGAATAGTTGACTCAAAAATGAAAATTTGCTGAAATTGTACTAGTTCAGGCATTCCAAAGATGTAGAAAGTGTGTTTCTCCTTCAATTGCCAGAACAGATTCGAGAAAATGCTCAGCCCATTCCATCACTTGCACTCACCCCAATGGAATTACTCCCGGCACTCAGTGATCTAGGCAGCGTGAACGTCAGAATCCAAAACAGTGATTTACAAAAAACATCACACAATATCCACAAAGTAAGCCACACCACCCAAACATCTCATCAGTCCTAACCGTCTTGTGTAAAGATGAAAAGCCCTGCGCGTTCGTAAGAAAAAAATCCAGCAAGGCATTTTACTTTAAAGGTGATTCGGACCAAAATGTGATTCCATAATCCTATAACACTTCCTTCCCTCCAGTGAAACACAGTTCATCCTCTCCGTTGTCATACTCACATCAAAAAATCCAACCACACCATATTTGAGTTTAGACAATTACACAGAATGTTTTTGCTTGTGAAAACGGTGAGTGCATATGTGATAATTCTTCTCCAGATACAGACACCAAGTGACCCCTCCCTGTTATACTAGAGGATAGTACAATACTAGCATAGAGGTCCTTTTAAGCAATGATAAAACGTTATAACCATATTTAATGATGGCTCGTTTCTTACAAGCATTGCCCGTTTTTCACTTCACAAGACATTTTGCATGGCATGGAGTCGCTGGTGGGTGATACTGTGTTTTTTTTATCAGCTTGTTGTGAATAGGGATGTTAACTTTCGGTTATTTTTCCTAACCACAACGTCTCCACGCCATTTAACGTTAAATAGATTAGATTATTTTAAATTAGAATTGAATTCAATTAGAAAGGATAAGTGTCTGTGACCCGTTAAAAATACTAACATTTGTTTCCCGGGGATTAATTTTACATGCGCAAAAAGCAGCAAACAACAGAACATGAGGATTCACATGGCCATCATATCACATCACACACCTGCAGTGCTTCTGAGCGCAGAAAAACATAATAGGCCCTAGCCGGCCTCCCTCCTTTAATACTAGCTGCTCCCCACCTTCCCGACCGATATGGGTTTTTTTGGGCCCGATACCGATACCCATATTAGGGAGTTAAAAAAGGTATCGATATATCGGCCGATATTCTTTGTGTATATTATTTTAGCACCCCCCCTTCCTACGCTACAGTCAAAGCTGTGTTCGGACAATTGTCCCTTATTATGCACGGGTCCACACATTTGGCTGGTACTATATATAGAATACAGTATATACATAAACATATATATATATATACATAAACACATTTTTTGCGATGATCACTCAAATGTGGTGATCAAAAACTTATAATAGTGACGGAGATATGTAAGGGCATTTAACAATTTAACAAACATTACTATCCAAAATGAGTCTGACATCAGTGCACTGAACAGTAAAGTTGAAGTTTATTCAACTTTAATTGAATTCAATTCCATTCAACTTTATTCCGTTAAAGTTTTTCACTTTGGAACATTCATTCACGGATTTGCGCTACGGTCTTCACACACAGACGAAACTTACTAGATAAGTGTGAAGTGTGACATAATATACCTCTGTAAATAAATACAATATAAATTCATGTCTCGTGCACTTTAATGCCCCTTGAATGTAATGTGAACGTTCCCTTGGAACTGGAATCATGGGCGGAATTTTAGGCTGCAGATCCACTTCCCCTAGGGCTTACGTCGCAATAAGACATGCTTGAACCGCCGCGGATTGATCGCCTGAACAAGCGACCTCTTATGAAGTGAAAGTGTTGGACTGGTGACACTATCTTGCGAACGAGCCGGAGGAATCTCCAACAAATTCGGGATCCCTTCAGATTCGACGCGGAGCCTACCTCCGAACGCCACCCTCGCGCGTCAGTAGCCTGTGGGATCGCACTTGAATTCGGTCGGCGCCCGGATCCGCGCAATTTTTAACCACACCGTAATACCCGACCACCCTGGGAGCTATCGACAACATCGGGGTCGCGTCTCATTCGCCACCAAGCCCCTGGGCTATCTTAGTACCATACATCGATTCGTCCCTTGCCCTTTGAGAGGGTTCCCGCGAGTAGCTGAAGGGATCCCTCGAATTTGGTGCGGATTCACCGTGCCGTTTTACGGAGATATGGCATGTTCAAAGTTTCCATGGTTTCCCATTATGACAATTTAAGCCTTCATTAAATCGAGTTTCATCCAGGTCACCCAGAAGCACCACTTCATTTATGGAGCTGCTCTGCTCTGGACAATTTACCTACAGTTTATTACAGCTTTATTCAAGCACGTATCTGCCGTGTTTTGATCTAGTTCTTTTGTAAAAAAATGCTTAAACCCTCTGTGTGACATATCGGTTTTTCAGCCATATTTGCGACACTGCATACCGATATATCGGTCCAGACAGGCACTCATACCTCGCAAACGTCAAATTATTGATATCGGTCGGGCCTCCTCCCACTATATACTATAACGAATAAATAGGCTTATTCGAGAAATATATTTTTACTTAAATAACAAATTAAGAAAATGAAAGAAAAACTGTGCAACAAATAGCCTAGTATGCAGAGTTTCGGTTCATTTTTGTGCTGCGTGAAAGGAAACCAGACGGCAAGGAAAGCAGGGATGAGGAGGGGGGGGGGCATCCTATTTTTCTTTAGGATTATTTTACAAAAGCACAAAGATTTTTATTATTATTGTGAATTTACACAAATAAAGGCAAATCTTTTACAATTCCGATTATCTTTATGACTAAAAGGAGTAGTTGCTTCCACTGTTAGAGGGAAAGAAATCAAATGATTGCGCTGGCGCCGCATTCGCACACACAGTTAAGCATTGCTACCTTGCATAATAAGACAGTCAGTCAAACATATGGAAAAAACACACTGCTCAGTTTAAATATGTAATAAAATCTGTGCCGTTAAGTGTTATCACCGTACCGCCGTGATGTTATGCAAAACATTTTGTTTTACGTGAATATTGAAATGCGAGTGAAGTAGGCTACATAATAAACAATAATTTGCCATTCAAATACATCACAAATACGGAAACATTTGATTTTGTGTCAAATGAGAGACCCAACGTTGGTTTCAGTTTCGTTTTAGCCTAAATGAATTAGTTTTGGCTTGTCGTTTATATTGCTATAGCTTCTTATATTTTTAATTCTTGTTTTTTTTCTAAATACTGTTAATTGAAAGGCTTTGTTGTAGAGTGTGGGGAACTAAAATAACCTAGCTAAGTTTACAGTGTTTATAATGTTTGTAAATATTTCGCGTCAGCATTAGGCCTATTTCTGAATGAAATAATAAAATGCGACTTATGTTGTTTTTCTCTAAAAAACAAAAATTTTTTTAACGCGTAGCGTATTTTAACCATGCAGCAAATCTTTTTAAATAGGCTATTTTGATAAATTACTGAAAAAATAAAAATGACCCTTTTTTTCTTTTTTTTTAAAATACAATTATTTGCATTAATCGGTCAAAATTCTATACGCTCGTTTAACGGTTAACCGGTTAAAATTAACATCTCTAGTTGTGGACTCTCATTATGATGGCACTCATTCACTGCAGTGTGCAGACCAACTGATGTAATGCTAAATTTCTCCAAATCTGTTCCCACAAAGAAACAAATTCATCTGCATCTTGGATGGCCTGAGGGTGAATTTTCATTTTTGGGTGAACTATTCTTTTAATGCATTAACAACTTTACCACCACACAAGTCAACGTCAAATTCCATGCTTGGAAAAATCCTTTGTATAACACAAAAGGAGGAGATTTCACATTTCAGACGTCAGCAGTGTTGTTATTCATATAGATAATGACACTGTATATAGCCAGGGGTCTTTTTCTACCTTATTCACACAGCCATAGCCTTTCCTATTGGGAACCAGTTTGATCAATTACCAAGACACTGAACAGCACAACCTTCAGTGTCACAACACTTTGTCACAGACAGAAGATTTCTTTCATTTATTTTTCAACTAACCCTTCAAGACATTCAATAGCACATGTACTTTTAAATAGAAATGGTTTGTGACTATTTTTAATCAAATTCCAATAACATATACTCCCTTTCTGAGGTTAATTTCAATCCATGCTCTACTGCTCAACATGCTGGTATGATGGCTCAGAATTTAACAGCATGTTGCTACTTGACTTTTCCAGGGCAGTACACACACACACACACACACCTATGATTTAGTGCTGTTTTAGTTTTAGTAAAGACATTTGGTGCATGAACTTCAGTGAAATATCCTTATTTATGATTACTTTAAAACCCAAACACCTACTGAACTTAGGTTTGGCACCATAATAATCAATAAATACGATGACTTACGATGCATTAAACATAAAATGCATTGGTTTACTATGGGTTGAACATGAAATGCATTGGTGTAAGACGGCCTCAACATAAAATGCATTGATTTTGATATGGGTTAAACATGAAATGCATTGGTTTACTATGGGTTAAACATGAAATGCATTGGTTTACTATGGGTTAAACATGAAATGCATTGGTTTAAGATGGCTTGAACATGAAATGCATTGATTTGACATGGGTTAACGATAAAAATGCATTGATTTAATAGGGTTTAAACATTAAATGCACTGATTTAAAATGGTCTTGGCATGAAATACATTTATTTAATATGGTTTAAAAATGAAATGCATTGATTTTAGAGAACATGTTTTTAAAGCATTATACTCACCCCATTCCAAAAACTCAGCAATGTTCTTCTCTCTTCTGAGTGGGGAGTTGATACACTCATCATAAAGGCTGATGAGAACATCCAGAAGAGTTTCCACACTAAAAGACTGTCCATTGGACTGGACAGGACCATCCAGAATCAGTTTTTCCAGCTTTTTCAAACGCACTTCTCCAGACATGGTGCAAAACGAGTGTCAGTCCAAAAAAAAAAAAATTAGTGTAATGTTATTAAAATCAATGCAAATACGCGAACACTCTTTGGAGGGGTTCTGTAAATAGCTATAAATATAACCCACCCATCATCACAGTAAAATGCAGTCACAAAACTGCAGTAAACTCAAAAATAATTTTAATTTCATATCAAATAAAACTTTTCACTACATCTTTTAATGCACTCTGTGGAAGATCAACAAACCACCAAACGAGGGGGAAACAAACTATTTAAGACATTTATCCAAAAAGACCTTGCACGTTTATGTAAAACTGTAATTTATCTCTTGCGTTTTGTAAATATTAATTTACATATATTTAAGTGCCTTTTCTGTAGCTACTCAAGCTAACGAGCTAACAACATTCCCGCGACACAATGCATCTTAACTGGTTTACTCTTATATAAATACAAAAAATCGTCTAGGAATATTAACAAGTAGTAGTGTCAAACCATGTCATGTATATAGACTGTAAAACATCCCCAGTTTGATCAACTTTAACGGGTTAAAATAACTGATGCTAATGATCCGGCTAATAAAGACGTTTGGCTAGCAGGCTAAAAGATTTTAGCTCGTCCTCAAAGAGAATTTTCCTCAAAACAAACAGGAATAACATGACACGCCCAACAAAAGTGATATTTATGCATTACGTGTGTGAAAAAGATGGATAAAATATGTTTATGTCCGCAAAAAGTGAGTTTAGCGAAGTTCCCCAAAGACACCGATTGAGAGTCGCTTAGTTTTCCATAGTCCTTTATCCCATGAATAATTCCTCGAAAAGTAAGTCCTGCCCGCGGGATGAAATCCGTCACATGATGATGCTGATGATGATGATGGGGTGAAGATGAGAAGGAGGATGGTGGTGGTGGTGTGTATGTGAGGTGACGGGGTGATTCTCTCTCATCTGCCCGCCGCCGCTGAGTGTGTTTCAGGAATGATGAGGAGAAACATGGCGACTAGTCTCTCTCTCTTTCTCTCTCTCTCTCGCGCTCTCTCTGGTCAGACTTCTACGACACACCACACACAACACACAAGCACAACCTGCACACGCGGCGTGTTCACGCACTTCACATTCACAACCCATAGACACACAACACGCACAACATAGCACCCCAGAACACACAACACCCCCAACACCCACACACAGTCATGATGAACACACGCGCGTCCACTCTGTCACATTTCTGTAGTACACACACACAACACAGACACACAACACACACACAAACCCACACACCACACAGAACAACCCACAAACAGACACACCCCACAACACACACCACTAAAACAAACAGTAATGATGAAACACAGTACGCGCGCTCTCAATTCAAGACAGACACACACACAACACACAGCCACACAACCACACACACAGAATACACACACAACAACATGCCAGTAAACACACACAGGATCACACACCACACACCGTCAGGATGACACGCGCGCTCACTCACTCAACTTCAGACACCACACACACACACAAACACAAACACAGACACACACACCACCATGAGTACAGAAAACACCATGTCACACACACACCACACCAGAACACACAACACACACATCCACAGTCATGATGAACACACACTGCGCGCTCACTCACTTTCCCCCATTCAGGACATGACACACACACAACAACACAAAGACCATGTACAACACACACACACAACACACCACACAACACAGAACTGCACACACACCCACCACATACACACACACCAATACCAGAACAAAGCCCACCCACAACAACACACCACAAAACAAACACACACAACAACACACCACAACAAACACACAGCACACACACAGTCTGTGTATGAACAACTACGCGCGACTCACTTCACTCATAAATTCAGACAAACACACACACACCACACCAGCACAACAAATAAACACACACAGAACAAACACACCAAAACCCACACAACACAGACACACCCCACAACACACACACACAAGACCACAAGTGCACACACAGAACACACACACACAAAACACACACACAAACAAACACACACACCACACACACCAGCACACACACAGTCTGAGAACACACAGCGCATCACTTAAAATTCAGCCAAACACATCAAAATAAATATACTAGGCTACATGCACATGAACATATGTACTTGCATTCATCAACATACAGTACACAGATATAGAGCAGTTCACATGCTATAAAATCTGCATAAATCAGATATGATACAATCTTCTCAGGAAATTTACAGAAATAACATATAAATAAAACCAAACCAAAAAAACACAATATTAAACAAAACAACATGCCAATATAACGGATAAGCAGAGGGACGCACACTTTGGAAATACAAAAATAACACGTATCAGTGTACAGCATATAAACAAAAAACATAATGTGCATCCATAAACGAAACCCCCCATTTATACGACAAATAGCCATACAATAAATACGAAGTACTACAACAGATGTTGTGGGGGTGGGGGTTGGAGGGTGGGGAGGTTGGTCAATGTGTTCACACGTTCATTAATGCATTAAGTAAGTAAGTGCTTAGATGACTTTGATGTAGTTTAGTGAAGACTTCACTTTCATAATTGATATTTGGAATCAGCGGTCTGTCTGTCTATCTATCTGTCTGTCTAACGTTCTTTCATTCTATCTATCATTTTTTTTCCTCTGTATCGAAATCGTTACCCCCTTTTCTTTTTCTGTCTTATTTCTTTCTCTCCTTTTTTTCCTTTTTTTTCCTTTTCTATCTATCTGTCTGTCTGCCTGACATTTTATCGTTCCATCTGTCTGTCTGTCTATCTTTCGATCTATCTGTGTGTCTGTCTGTCTATGCTAGAACAATATGGTCACCAGTGAATTTTTTTTACTTCCTTTTTTAATGAGTACCTATATTTTGGAAGTTCTATGACATGTTTGTCGTCGCGCACACGTATAGGGCATATTTGACAATTTATAAAAATGTTTATGAAAGGAGAAGTACTGAAAAGTTGCTTTCGTTGAACAATATCAAGTACAACAAATACACAGTGTAGCAAAAATGAATTCTAAATGAATTCCACTAAAATGATATAAAAAAAGTTCACTTTAATTGCAGGCTTAATTGTTTAAGTAACACTCTCAAGTAGTACAAATGTGCAGTCGTAAGTGAATTGCACTTTTTCAACCACATTGAATTGAATTACCAAGAAAGGAAATAAAGTTGAACCTCTGGAAACTGAGATGAGATTACGTAAATGAATGTGGCGGATTCAATTAAATATGTTATTATGATATAATAGGCTAATACAAACTATAATGTGACTCTCAATGTATAGCACATATAAATGTGAAGTACTACATTTTGGTCAATTCTGAATGCCCTTGAGGCTGAAAAAATCCACTGAGCTTGTTGAGACCTATGGTTGAGACAGTTTAGGAACAGTTTCTTGCAAAGACACGGTAAAGCAGCGTCACCTACTGGCCACTTCAGTGATTCATTTACTACTTTTCTAATTGGCTGCATGGAATTTATGGAAATCATTTGTGAAGAGAATGAACAGAATTTATGGAATGGAGGCAAACTGTGACACAGAATATCTTTTTATTCTGGTTTGGCATTTTCGATCAAAGAAAGTCAAAGCAGACTGTATATTAACAGTTTTGTCTGGCTGAATAGCTTAATTGCATTTCTATTAGTCTTGATAGTGGATCAAATAAAGCCCTCCATCACAGCAGTAAACATTGAGGACAGCTGATGGGTGTAGCAGCTGGGCTGGTTTCAATGAACAGCTTCTCATTATGAACACTCATCATTAACACCTTTTGTGTTTATTGGGGCTCTTGATTAAAAGGGCTAAAGTACAGGACAGTGTTATTGTTGGTTTAATCCTTCTGATCCCTTTTCATATGCAATTAGAAAATGAGAAATACCACTTTCAGTCTAGATCATCTAATTAATTGATGTGCTAGAATCTGCAGCATGGAGAAATCAAAGAAAGTCAATCGCAACACCCCACCCTCCAAAACAACCGTCTATAGCTAGAAATAATAGTTTGGCTTAATGAGTCATTGAAAGTCTCAGGCCTAAGTTCTTTTGTTATGATGGTGTGTATTCAAAGCATTAAGCACAATATAATTTTAACTGGACTGTCTCTTGAAATATCTTTAAAGGGTCAGATAGTTTGGAATTTACCACTGAAAATGTACAATACACAGAAATGAAGTATTATTAAATTAAATATAATTTAATCATATTTAATACTGACTGAGACCACAGTGCAAAAAAAACAAGTAAAATGAAACTTGTGTAATTTTTCAAGAAAAAAATAACTTGAAAATGTATAACAAAAAAAAAATTCAATATATTGACATTAAATACATTGATATTTATCTACATAATTATTTTTTTTATCTTTCTGTCTTTATTCATTTGATGACAAATTGCCACTATCTTAAACAAAGGACAATTTTTTTAAGGTGCAGGTGAAAGATTTGACAGAGATACAATTGTGTAATTGTGCAAAATAAATGTTACATTTTTTAACAAGTTTTTCTGAGGTCCACAAATTCTTATTACTTTTTTTTATTAGTTATGATGGCGCTTATAAGACAGCAAATAAATTTACATACATAAAAGCTCAATTTTTTCACAAAAATATAGTATGCTTTAGATTAATAAAAATCGAAATAAAATTAAATCATAAATAACGTAAAAATGCTTTGAGATAGACTAAATAACTACTAAATATAGTTTGGTTTTGTTAGCAGTTTTAGATTAGGCACAAAAATGAATCAAATATAACGGTTTCAAAAATAATTTTATTTTAAGCGCTGTATGAATATTTGGTCTTAAATTTATGTTAGAGAAAACGTATCTTATCTGTAGTGCTATTGACTTCATTTGGAATAATAAAAGCCATGTTGATTCGTAAACATTGGATTATATTTGTCTTGCCCATCCTGACAAACAGCGTCAGATAATAACACGATTACCATGAAGACGTGGCTGTGTAGCAAGTAAATTTGCTTAGCTGTCTGACGTGACGTGATCCGTCATCAGCCGTTCCTGTGCCATCATTGTCTGACATCCCAGGACAACCTGCGGCCCCAATACACAATACACAGACTGGGGTAACTTTAGTCCCACGTTGGCAGGACAGAAGAGGTCTGAGCAGTCCTGCAATAGTAACAGATAATCACCCCCTTGAGAAACTCCCTCCAATCCACATCCCTGAACACACTCCTGGATTCACTGCCTCTGTTTGTGGAATAATGACAGCAGGGGTGGCCATTCTCAATACACTTTCCTCTCTCCTCTGCCCTGCCAAATACACTGCTGCTTTTACCAAAGATGGTGACAGCTGGAAAGCAGAAGGCAATGAACTGAAATATAGGCAGAAAAATATAAGTGAATGCAACAAATAAGCGAACCATGCACTAATTACATTTACAAAATTGTAAAAATTGTATTAGCTGCAGAATAAATAAATAAACGTTTTCTTCACAAAAACATTCATTTATGCTTTTGGATTTAGAAATAATTTACAATTAGTTAAAAAGAAATCTCTTTCTATGTGTGGGTGTATAATATATATATATATATATTATATATCTATATATTATATATATATATATATATATATATTAGATATTATATAGGGAATAGATTTAACATTTCTATAAACTATATATAAAATATGTCCAACATTCCTATACTGTATAAAATGTTTTTCACCAAATACCTTAATTTTGCTGTAGAAATAATAATAATAAAATGAAAAAGATCATAAATACAAAAATGCTTTGAAAGAGATTAAAATGATAAATAAAGAATATACATGAATGGGTGTAAAAGACATAAAGTGAGTAAATATAGATATATGATATATATATATTGTGTGTGTGTGTGTGTGTGTTTTTTGTGTTTTGGTGGGTGGTGTGTGTGTGGTAAATATGGCCCCTGAACATACTTAAATATGAAAAATGCTCTTCACAAAAAACACCCATTAATAATTCGGTTTAGATAAGTTAATAAATTCTTTATATTACACTATAAAAACAACTATAAACACGTAAAAAATTATTGGGAATTAAAACTGATTTTGAAATTAAAACTGATATATAAATGTATAAATCTGTAGGGTAAATACAGTATATGATAGATAGATTGATAGATTAAGATGTTTTTAGATTTAAAAAATATATAGACACAAAATTTATAAGACATAGGCGACTTAGGATACACTTGAAAAACCAAAAGTCATGAGCAACAATAGGTGGTCTAAATGGGACATGGCTTTGAAGGGTGTCTTTTTTAGGTTGTCTCCCCTTTTTTGGAGGTGTGAAGAGCCAGACGGGGTGGGGGCAACTGTATATTAACCCTGAGAGACTCAGAGAGTCAGTCATTCAATCAGGAGAGCGACACTGGCATCACCACATCAAGCATGGCTCTGCTCATCCAGCTGCTCATTTGCACCACAGTGATCTCATTCACTCAGGGATTCAACCATGAGGATATGAAGCAGGCGATGCTCCAAAAACTCGGACTAACCGAACTCCCCAGGATTCAGAAGCGAGATTTGGAAAATCTAATCATCCCAGCTCAGATCAAGAACAAATATCTGTCCATGCTGAAACTCCATCACAAGCGCAGGAGGAGATCCCTGCCAAGCCTGGCGGGAATTCTTAGAGGCATCCATGGAAATGCAGGTGGGTTACATTTGCAAAATGAAATTGAAATGTTAATAAGTAAAAAAAAAAAAAAAAATCATTTTTAATATTAGTTCATGTATTTTGTATCATGAACTAACACAAACAATAATTAAAGCAACAAATAACTGGGCCATACACTAATTACAAATACAACTGTAAATAGTTGCAAAATTTTAAAGATTATATTAGTTGCATAATAAATTAATAAAAGTTCTTAAATTTATGCTTTAGAAATAATAAAATAAAAATGCAATCGTGAATAATGTAAAAATCCTTTAAATAGATTAAACCGATAAATAAATACATAAAGTACATTTGCAAACTGAAATTGAACTGTAAAAAACTGTATATATTTGTACATAATATTCTATATTTTAATATTAGATTATGTATTTGGTATCATGAATTAATAAAGAGCAATAATAAATGCAACAAATAACTGGACCATACACTAATTACATTTACAAGTTATTTATAGAATTTATTTATTTTGACTGAAGTTAATGTTTAAATATATAATTGTTGCGACATTAATGTATACAGCTTTTAATATAAAAAATGTTACTATGTCAAAATTAACCAAAATTAATAATTGCTGTGAAAGTATTCATTGAGTTCATTAACTATTGTAACTAATGAACCTTGTTGCAATATTCTACTGATCAAAAGTATGTTTAATTCATTTCTTACTTTATACCTTAAAAATGTTTGCAAAGTTATGATTTTTAACATCATAGCAATTTTTTTGGACTATTATGAATTGACTTACTGATCGAGAATATCAAGTAGAAATTGTTATGCCAAATTAAATATAAAAAAATGTTAGCACACATATTAAATTAGATGAGAATTTACTTTTTTTTTAATCTCTTTGGTACAGGTTTTTTGGAATCTGTCATAAACTATAATCTAATGTATTCTGTTTTTCACAGATATAACAGGTGAAATGAAGTACTCTGACACAACCCGTCAGCGTCTTGTGTTCGACATGGAGGCCAGACTGCAAGAAAACACTGAGGTCACTATGGCCGAACTGAAACTTTTCCAAACAGCTGTGCAGAATCCATCGAAACCTGAGCGAAGGCACCACAGACCCATTAACAACGCCAGAGTGAGCATCTACTGGGTGGAAGTGCTGGGAAACGGCTCTAACAGAACATCACTCATAGACTCAAGGTGTGCCAGACGTGTTCCGTCCTTCCGGCCGAACAATAATAATCATTAAAACATAAACGACACCCCGTCCCTCAAAATAATAAAAAAAAAAAAAAAAAAAAAAAAAACAGCCTGACTTTATAATGCAACTCATTTGTTCACATTTGCCATTTTAATAGACTGGTTCCCATCCATGAGTCTGGCTGGAGGAGCTTTGACGTGACTCAGGCTGTTCATTACTGGTCTAAATCCCAAAAGAAAACACCTCTGCATCTGGAGGTGTGGACTGAAGGAGAGAGACCTGGTAGCTACGCGGCTGAGATGGCCAAAAGAGTTCGCTTTGCCACACAGGACCTGAAAGAAAACACCCTGGAAAAGGATGTGGGTGCACCTGAACTTGTGTTTTACACCCTAAACCTGGATGAATATGGGTGAGTACTGTAATTAAATTGCAGCTTATTTAATTTGCATTGAATTTTACACCTTTCAATCATATGTTCATTAACTAAAATCCTTAATTTCCATGTCAACAGATCTCAGGGGAACTGTAACTCCAGCCCAAACAGCAGCAAGTGTTGCCGGGAAGAGCATTTCATCAATTTCAGTGAGCTGACCTGGACTCAGTACTGGATCATTGAGCCGGCCGGGTACCAGGCCTTCAGATGTGCCGGAGGATGCAAGCAGCCCAAGCGTGGTTACTATGGATACGGGCAGAGGACCTGTGCAGTGATGGAGAGCGCGCCGCTGCCCATGATGTACCTGGTGAAAAGGGGAGATTACACTGAAATCGAGGTGGCAGAGTTCCCAAATATGATTGTTGAGAAGTGTGGCTGCTCTATGGACAAAATCCCTCCAGTTTAAGACTGTCTCATGGCTTGCTCTCAGATGAGAGGTGATGATGTTTTAATTCAATATCTCAGAGATACTGAACTGAGATTCACATGTTACAAATCCCCACTGAGCACTTGAAAATCAAATTATTTATGAATTATTTGTTTATGTAATGTAAGCATCAGAAATAGCCTGTTGAGTGATGTGATTTTTGAAAAATAAAAGAAGTAATTTTATATCCATGAGTCATGTTTTCATTCTTTTTTTATTATTATTTTAACATGATTCACATAGTCATATTTTTTGTTTTGAGGCCTATATACATTAAATGAAATCATTTTTAGTTTATAATGTTTAGAAAAAACACCTACTCAAAAAAAGAAACATTAAAAATAAATATAAAATCCATGACATATATTGAAATATATATACAGACAGAAGCATGTGATGTGATTTCAATGAGTGTGTTTTTGACTCATTTGACCTTGATATATCAAACCCTCCTGTCACTAATTCTGGAGACAGAACATGTTACAACTTCACCTGGCATTAGATTTATACCAGCAACATTCCCACCTTAACATAAATGTACCATTTCATTTGATTACTGCCCATAAAACCAACTTTCCTCAGACTGTAACATAACCTCAATATATAAACAGAAATATACACATATACAGGTATACAGATAGATAGATGATAGATAGATAGATAGATAGATAGATAGATAGATAGAAGATAGATAGATAGTGAAAATGAAAATTACCCCATGTTTTACTCACCCTCAAGCCATCCTAGGTGTATATGACTTTCTTCTTTCAGACGAATACAATCAGAGTTATATTAAAAAATGTCTTGGCTCTTCCAAGCTTTATAATGGGATTTTGAAGCAAAATAAAGTGCATCCATCCATCATTAAAAGTAATCCACATGGCTTCTGGGGGTTAATAAAGGCCTTCTGACGTGATGATGTAAGATGTGAAGTGCTAACGTTGGAATGCGGAGAGAGAACAAACAAAACACCGGTCACGAATTAGAAGTTCAAAATGAGGATTTGTAAAGAAAAATGTTGAAGGTTTTTGATATAAGCCAAAAGGAGACCGGTTTTCCTTTGCTGTAAACAAAACTTGGTTCTCGCGAGACTAGCATATTCTCACCGGAGCTTACGCTACACCTACGTCATCCACTGGATCTCAACACCCATTCACTGCCATTATAAAACTTGGAAGAGCAAGGACATTTTTTAATTTGACTCCGATTGTACTCGTCTGAAAGAAGAAAGGTTGAAAGTGAGAAAATCATGGGGTAATTTTCATTTCGGGGTGAACTATCCCTTTAACAACATTATGAAAATATTCTCATAAAGATTTATAACATTTTGTAGAGGTAAATAAAAACCATTTAAACATAAAAATGTCTAATAAATATATTTAAGAATTTGGAAGCAACCAGAAAAATAAATTTGAGGATAAAATAATTTGAGGATAAAATATCAGCCCATAATATTGAGCTCAAGACTCAAGCTGATCATTGAATATATTTCAGCTCTACATCTATGTGGGTTGAGTCCCAGAAATACTAAATCTGACTTTTTCTCGTGTGCACATGCTAAACTCTACTGAACAATCGCTCTGAATGTGATTGTGAGAACGAGTGATCAAGAAGAGACGTCAGCCTTCCACACGGAGCGTAAGATGAGCTCCACATCCTTTAACATTTGTAATGAAGGTGTGTTTAGAAGATGAGCTCTGACTGAAACCTCAGTTACCATAGTAACAGAGCAAGCAGTTGCTAAGAACTGTTTCCATATATAGAAATTAAGATTAGAATAGAGAAAGAGTTTACAGCTGTGTGAGGTAAAGACTCTCATCTGTGTGTGTCTGACCTCTCACAGATTCCCACAGGAAGCGGTTTAATCTCACAAAGAGACACAGAACTACCAGAATAACAAACCCTAAATCCAGCGTAGAGGGGTTCAGTGAATGTGGTGTTGAATGTGTGTAAGTGTGTGAGTGTGTGTGTGTCAGAGACACTGAAGTATGAGGACAGACGCCGGCCCGCCGACCAGTCCAGATACACTCCTACTCTGTTAGAGCAACGTGAAACCCAGTAACAGCGTCCAGTCAGACTCTCTCTACACAGAACCTGAGGAAATCTCTCAAATCTCGCTGGATGATCAGGATACGGCTGCTTCTTTTTCACGTTTCATCTTTCTGTTCCTCTCAGACAAAGGGAGACATGTGTTTGCTGTATTTAAATCCAGTGTGAGATTGCAGATATCTGAACACAAGAAGAGATATTATAACATTACCAACACAAAAAAACAATAATAATCAAAGATGTGTGTGTGTGTGTATTGGGGCTTGTGTACCTGTTTTTCTTTTCTGGTGGGGACTTAAACCTGAATACACACAGACTCATGGGGAATCGTGTCATGGTGGGGACCTAAATTGAGGTCCCCACCGGTAAACAAGCTAATAAATCACACAGAATTAGTTTTTTGAAAATCTAAAAATGCAGAAAAGTTTCCTGTGAGGGGTAGGTTTAGGTGTAGGGCAATAGAATATACGGTCTGTACAGTAGAAAAACCATTACGCCTATGGAGAGTCCCCACAAGGATAGCAAACCAGACATGTGTGCTGTGGTCGTGGTGTGTCGTGTGTGTGTGGGCTTATGTGTGGGTGTGGGGGTGATTGAGAGAGAGAGAGAGACAGACAGAGTGACATTGGTGTCCTGTAATCCTGAACTCTCCTCCATGATCCACACTTTAAAAAACAAAAAAGGCTCATTTTGACTTGTAATCAAACATTGTTACCAAAAAATTAGAAATTATATAGTAGATATATAGTGGGAAATTTTTTTGAATATGAATTTTTGAATACTTTTTTTACTGGAAGTAAGAGATGGAGAGGAGGAGCACTAAACTAAAACCGTTCCCCTATTCAATATTCCGTTTCAGTTGGAAATATGTCATTATACTGAAATAAAGTCGACAGCAACTTCCAGTTAACACAGACTTTAAAGCAATAAAGAACGGTGGGTGAGTGAGAAAATAAAGAGTTCATAAAAGTGCAATAAAAAGCCAACTGAATTTAGCACACACACTGAAAATAAGATGTGTAACATACTGTGCATTAGGTCTTAAAATGACAGCAGCCTAATACCTGCTGCAGTTTATTTTTATTTTCTGTTTGACGACTTTACTAAATTTTGGTGCGTACACACCGCCGCCGTCGAGGGCGTCGAAGTGGCCGGAAGTCATTCATTTTCAATGTGAGCCAGCGTCGAGGAGAGTTGAAATCAGTGGCTGCGTTCAGCCCCGACAAAAACGGTGCAAAACGTTTTTTAAACGGAAACGGTGATGTGTTGAACACCCTGTTCTGATGACGCAAGAGTTGCAACTATGGCAGCTGAGAAGGCCATTCTTTGTGTTCTTTTTGAAGAATTTTCGGAGCCTGATGAAATCTGTATAAATACGTGTTTAATAGTCACTGCCCTTGCCCTCCAGAATAAAAGAGAACATCCCAATAGACTGAAGGGATTTGTGGAAACTGTGGTTCTTAATTATTGTGATCCAACATTTGCCTCGCACTTCAGGATGAAAATACACATTTCAGGTGAAGGATAATCCACTTCTTACCTCCGAGACTGTGTTATGATCTATATGACCTTATTATTTTTATTGTGAGTATTAGGCTTATCAGAGGGGTATAGAAAAGTTTATGAAAGTGTCACTCCATAATACAGTAGCAAAATATATAATTATGTATAGTATTTTTATGTTACATTTAATCAGTATTTAGCACACCTTCCTACGGAAAGGATATGGACCAGAAGACATTGCAATTACTAAATGATATTTAGACAGACTTAAAGAAGTTCCAGATCTATACTTGTGCTCTTATTATTTCAGTTATTTTGCCTCTAATGTAAATAAACGTGCAAAAAATATAATGCTCTTGTGAATTTCTCCAAGTAGGTATAACTGCAGACCGGAGATTTCCAAAATGGGGTGTGAACTCCAAAAGTGGGCAGAACCTCAAAAATGGGGCGGGGTCTCATCAATCAAAGACTTCATCATTGTCTCTGGCTTCCGCCAATTGTATGACTTACATTTCAAAATAAAATTGATATAATTAAACGTGTTTCTAGTTCATCTTAAATAAAATATGCTTTTAAATAAATATTTCGTGAGAGCAGAGCCAAGCTCGTGGCCATTGGTGTTCGGACTGGAGTTTGAACCTCTGCTTCATGATGTAAACTGGAGGGAATGTCCCGCGAGCCGTCCCAGCGCAGCGCAACTATTTTACTCTATTGCTTTGTTCTAAACAATGGGGGTGTCCCGGGGCTCGAAATTCGCAGGGTAGGAGTGGGTAGTGACGCTGGGTGTAACTAATAAGGTGCCATTGTCCGGTGAGGTCCGTTTGGGGAGTTACGGAACGATCTCATATATGGCATAATCTTATTAACTGTTTATCTGCTGAACTGCATCTTTCTTTACCATGCTATTTAGTGCCAATCCCGCCGTGCAGTCAATTTCGCTTGTTAAGGTTAGGGTCAGGTGTGGGGTGGGGTTTAGGGGTTAGCATTTTTTGTAGTTTAGTGTAGGAATTCAACACTTTAATTGACACAACCAATAAAAAATTTAGAATCAGCTGTGGGGCGGAGTTCGCACTGAAGTGGATTGGGGAAAAAAATTACGCATGCGTGTCATGTGCCTGTCTGTCAATGGGAGGAAGCCACACCCTATTTTGGAACTCCCATCCCGCTTTGGAGTTCCCGTCCCCATTTGGAGATCTCCAGGCTGCAGTTATACCCTTCTCAATTTATTTGGATTAATTACATGTGCGAGCTGTCTCTGTTAATACGCGTGGGTTACAAATATGTTGTGCTGATTGGCTGACAGTTGACCACACCACCAAACAAGAGAAAACGCATCTCAAACCCGTTGCACACCGTTTCCAGGAAACATGTCGTTCAACCCAGAAACTGTAGCAAAACGGTGCCCACCGGTTTGAGCTTGAACTTGCCCCAGGTCAACTTTATGGTAATGATCTATGACGCGGTTCGGCGGCAACCAATCGTAACGTAGAAGTCCACCGCTTGAGAGGATTCCAGAGAACGCAGTCCTGTAAACTTTGTTTCCGACCACATTAGTTCCCAAGCAAAACGGAGGAGGGGTTGATTATTGCTGTGGCGGGTTTCCTAATAATCTATGACGTGTCCCTGTTTGCATACAGGGACATAAAAAAAAATAATAATGATGCATGGACCAAGGTGTCTGAGATTGTTGGTGTTCCTGGTGAGTTGCTGATCTGCATTAATGATATAATAAATAATAGTATAACAGTTCATTTTAAACCTTTAAATCAATTTTCCTGATTACACTTACATTAAGTAATGTTTATACCTGATTATACTTAAGTAACATTTTCACAATGCAGGACTTTTACTTGTATTTTTACAGTGTGGTATTAGTGCTTTATACATTGTTAGGTAAAGGATCTTAATACTTCGTCCACAACAATATTTAATGAGGTTAACTTATAACATTACCCTCCTTGTGGTCAGTCTGCACAAGATCAACAAGCTTGTTTGCTTTGCGTCCCCTTTAAATACTAGATAAGCGTTCGATCTACGTCAGAGCGTCAGAGCGTCCACGAATCTTTCTACGGCGTTGCCGGCAGGGCGGCCAGAGCGATTTTTGACGCTCTCGACGGCGGCGGTGTGAACGCAGGGTCGGCGCTTTAGTTCTTGATTGATGTGGCAACCGTTACCACGGGAGGCGGGGCTAATCTTGTTGTTGTTGCTGTTGGAAACGGTCGCGCCAGCAATGGCTGCTCACTGAAATTATCCTCCACTGCAGACATGATTTGACTTCTTCGCCGCATTTACTGCACACAATGTACGTTTATTTAGCAGAAACTGTACATTTAACAGAAGATGTAAGATGAGTTTGATTCGCTTCATTTTCGCGCGAGACACAATACTGTGCGTTTGCAGTGATTTGTTTGTAATGTTTTCAGCTAGCCTGTGATGTTTAGCAAAGCTACAATATCAACAATCACTGAGCCAAACATACTCATTTGCGGCATTTTTGTTATTTTCATTATCGAATTAATAATCATATGAAAGCAGAGTTGCTTTATTAGCTTTTATGCAAGTAATGTTGTAGTTTATGAGGCATAGGATAGCTGGATTTTAAAGGTGTTTTTGTGTTGGCGGTAAAGTTAAATATGACATAATCTGCTTAACTACAATAGTAGTTCCAGTAAGAATAACTAAACTATTTCTAGGTGATTGTACCTAAATAAGCGAATAAAGACTGTCTAAAGGTTGCATTAGACTTAGAAACAGCAGTTATTCTTTAATGCCATTGTAATGTATGATATTGTCAGTTTTAGGATTGTTGTTTCCAGAATGAATCTGTCCATAGTTCATCAGAATGCCTGCAGGTGAGTAAAGATCACTCATATTTGATATATAACAACTCTTTTCTCTGTCACTGATGATCATGGATGCTTGAATGTGCAGAGTTGTCTGTAAATCTCTGTTTGGCAGGTCAAAGTGATGTGAGAGCTAAGACCAAAGCTCGCTTTGACGAGGTGTTGAAGAGATACACAAACCCTCCCTCAGAGAAAAAGAAAGCCAAACAGATCACTGACCAGTCCCAGGAAATTATTGTGGTTAGTAATAGTAAAAATAATCGTTATTTAACCAAGAAAAACATCATTGATATAACACAATTCACCCTGCAGCCCAATATGTCTGCAACATCTGTTATTTGCACTCCATCCTTATTTCTTGCAGCTTCAAACCTTGAAGAAGAACCTAGATTTGAGTAAAGACACTGAAGATGATGAAGCTGTCCTCCATAACACATATGATCCAGCTCAGGGCAGCCCTAGATACACAAAAAACAGGCGCAGAGAGAGAGAAGCATCAGAAAAGACCAACATACACAATGCTGTAAGTGAGGAGGAACCAGCGCTGACCAGTGGGAAAAAGCAAAGCAAAAGGAAGCTCCCACAACCACCACCTCTTGTTCAAGATGAAGAAGACCACGACTGGAGGACTGATACAGAAATCGATGGAAAACATACTAAGAAGACTAGAAAAGGAAAGAGTAACAATGGAAATGATGTCAGTAGACGGAAAGAAGAGACAGAGACGGAAGATGATTATCTGCAGGCGTACCGACATCAGATCTCACAGGAGGACGAGACGGCTAGAAAAAAGACAACGCGGAAGAAAGCCACAGAAACACTTGCAGAGAGCCAGGTGCTAAACAATGAGCCGGAGAAGAAAAAGAAGGTGAAATCAAACAAACATGATGGTGATAGAAGGTAAAAACCACATGTTTATAAATGATATTGTATACAATTATTATTTTAAATTGTATTAACATGTATTTATTAACATTATAATATTATAATTGTTTTTTTTAAGCCCATAAAGCCTACTGTATCATTTTAGCAATATGATCAAAACATTGCCGAAAAAACTCAACGAACCATTATGCAACCTTTTTTTTTTTTGCCTACGGTTCAATAAACGTAACAAAAAAAAAAAAAAAAAAGCTTTTTCGTACCATTATTTGATATGGCTATCAGACTTTTTTGTGCGCCCAATGCAGTCGGTATTTTGTGGTTCTGTTTAGGTGTGATAATAGCTGCAACCAAACATTAGCTGACTCAAGGTTAAAGGGATAGTTCACCAAAAAATGAAAATTCTGTCATTAATTACACACCTTCATGTCATTCCAAACCTGTAAAACCTCCGTTAATCTTCGGAACACAAATAAAGATATTTTTGTTGATGAAATCAACATTTTCAGACCCTGCAGAGACCGCACGGACTAGTTGCGTTCAAACCCAGAAAAGGTAATAGGCCTCGTTAAAGGTATAGTTCACCCAAAAATGAAAATGTGATGTTTATCTGCTTACCCCCAGGGCATCCAAGATGTAGGTGTCTTTGTTTCTTCAGTAGAACACAAACAAAGATTTTTTAACTCAAACCGTTGCAGTCTGTCAGTTTTATAATGGCAGTCAATGGGCTCCACGTCTTTGAGAGTCAAAAAAAACATACACAAACAAAACCAAATTAAACCCTGCGGCTCGTGACGATACATTGATGTGTAAAGACACGAAACGATCGGTCTGTGCTAGAAACTGAACAGTATTTATATAGTTTTTTTTACCTCTGATGCACTGCAGTGTCTGAACGGTCATGTTCGGCTCGACAGCCGGCACATGAGGCGTCTCCTTCTTTTTGCTTTACAGCGGATCACAGACTTATAAGTGCATTACCGCCACCTATCTCTCAAATGGACCATTGACACGCTATCTACAATCTCAATTAGGAGTGTCAATGGTCCATTTGAGGAAAGAAAGTGCTCTGGGGGGTTAATAAAGGCCTCCTGAAGCGAATTGATGCGTTTTTGTAAGAAAAATATCTACATTTAAAACATTATAAACCGTAATCTCTAGCTTCCGCTAAATGGTAAGCACGTACACTTTTTAAAAAATATATGTATAATGCTTTATTTAGTGACAAATCACACAACCTGCAAAGTAGCAATACCAGGACATTTTTTAATTTAACTCTGATTGTATTCGTCTGAAAGAAGAAAGTCATATACACTTACGATGGCTTGAGGGTGAGTAAATTATGGGGTAATTTTCATTTTTGGGTGAATTATCCCTCTAAATAAGATGTTAACCTGGTGAAATGCCTTTGACATTGAAATAGTCTTTGAACACATATTGAAGATAATAAGTATGATGCATTTTCTCTTCTTGATTTGTTTGACCTTTTTGTCTGCAGTCAGACTGAAGTGTCAGTGGATAACCAGACAGAAAACGTCCAGGATGATATTGTGGAGGAGTTCATGGAGGACACAGTCAAACCCAAAGTGAAGAAGAAAAAGAAACGAAAAGAAGGTACATAGATGTAATCGCCATGAAAACTTTTTACATTTTCTATTTATTTTGGCAGTTCAAGCACACAAGTTGCATACTAGAGTCTCTTCTCTTTCGCTTATTCTCTTCCTTCTCCGCTTCGATAAAGGTTTAGTTCACCCCAAACGTGAAAATTAGCCCATAAATTACTCACCCTCAAGTCATCCTGGGTGTATATGTCTTCTTTCAGACGAATCCAGTCGGAGTTATATTACAAATTGTCAAATTTCACTCAGCGGGTGTTGCATGCATCATCGAAAAGCCTTACTTAAGTGCCCATCCATTAAAATAGTGTCTCACACGGCTCCGGGGGGTGAACAAAGGCCTTCTGTAGCGAATCGATGCATTTTTGTAAGAAAAATATCCATATTCAAAACGTAATAATCACTTTAATGAGGTTGCGCTCACTGTTGTACAAGTAACAGTCGCGCAGGAATGACGATAAGGTCAGTTGCTTGCGCATTCTTGCCGGGCTGCTCAGAAAGTTGACGGCACGCTAAACGCGTAGAGAGAACAAAACAAAACGCCGGTCATGAATTAGAAGCACAAAATTAGTATTTGTAAAGAAAAATATCAGAGGATTTCAATATAATCCAGGAGGAGACTGGTTTTCCTTTGCGAAAGTAAGGAAACTTTGCTTCCTTTGCTCGCTCCTGTAAACAAACGTTGTTTTTCACGAGACTCACCAGCGCATGCACAAAGCTGACCTCATACATCATGCTCCCAGAGCTGCTTCCAGTGTACACAGTGAGCGCAAGCTTACATTAAAGTGATTATTACGTTTTAATTATGGTTATTTTTCTTACAAAAACGCATCTATTTGCTACAGGAGGCCTTTGTTCACACCCCTGGAGCCATGTGAGACTTTTTTTATGGAAGGGTGCTTTTTATTTAACTTATTTTGGACCGATGCAGGCATGCCACACCCACTGAGTGAAATGATAGAGCTTGAAAGATCAAAGACTATTTTTGATATAACTCTGACTGGATTCGCCTGAAAGAAGAAAGTCACATACACCTAAGATGACTTGAGGGTGAATAATTTATGAGCTAATTTAAATTTTTGGGTGAACTAAACCTTTAAACTCAATAAATACATATTAGATTATAAATATTCCACAATTTTACAAAAATCCACATGCCTAATACTAATAGTTTTTTTTTTCGTCTTGGTGTGCCAGGCAAACCACCATAGAAAATGTAATAATGATCTCAAATAATATACATAATGTGTATATTTAATGCACCTTGTTATTACTAACACCGGTGAACATTGGTGGTGTTGATGATAGTGTTTATTATAGGTTTTCCTGTTGTAGGTGCTTGTTGAGAGGAACAGCAGAAGAGAGCAATCCTTTTCACGACAGTCGGGGCTTGGGAGTTTATATATCCACAGACAGCACAACTGAAGACCAGACCTGTGGTGGTCCTCCCCCAGTTATACATTCACGTGGTTGAGGATCCCTGACAGTATGTCAGAAGAGGCAGGTTTTGGATTTCCACAAATGTTGTCTTTTTACACTAAAACCACACCTCTATAACCATGTCCATAGTCCGTCATACCAAATGCAGTCCCATTATCTCAGTGTTTTATTTTGGTGCTCGGAGTCATCGCATGTTTCATCCTGCTATGGCCAAGAACACAGTGAGCAACATCCTGCCCATCTGGGGTACTCCCCCTTTGACTCAAAACACAAATAACAGTGCCAACTGGGAGGAAATAAAAAAAAAGGGGGGCAGATCATCTTCAATGAGCGCTTTGGATATTTCCTACAAGACGATGATGAGAGTACACGTGTGATGCTGTTTTTTGAGGTTTGTGCGCTTGAAGTTTAAAACTATATTTGCATTCTCAGAGTAAAAAAAGGAATGATTAAAACACTGATGACGGATGTTACAGATTCTGGATTTCATCAGTATGGAGGAAGCGCGAACAAATGTCTCCGTTGACTGTCATGAAAGGGGTTTCCGGAAGATCGCCTGGGCTTTTTTGAAGGTACCACAGGGCTTCCCATACATTGATTTATTTGTAGCAACCCGCCACAATATCAAAACTGACCGACACAAACAGATTTTCCAAAAGGCTTTGACTTAGTTGAATCACGGGTGTGTTTATACACTGTATGTCAGAAGAAACCAACTGTCTTCAGAAAATTTTCACATTTTTGCATGTAATGCCTGATAAAGCAGCGTTTGTGAGCGTAGCGCTGCTTTGTGTTCAGCTGTTACCGGTGAAACCTCTATCTCTCCCGCTCTAAAAGCGCCTCCTGCTGGCAGAAATTATTTCATATATGACCCTGGACCACAAAACCAGTCATAAGGGTCAATTTTCGAAATTGAGATCTATCCATCATCTGAAAGCTGAATAAATAATCTTTCACTGATGTATGGTTTGTTAGGATATGACTATATTTGGCAGAGATGCAACTATTTGAGAATCTGGAATCTGAGGGTGCAAAAAAATCAAAATATTGAGAAAATCGCCTTTATATTTGTCCGAATGAAGCTCTTAGCAATGCATATTACTAATCAAAAATTAAGTTTTAATATATTTACAGTAGGAAATTTACAAAATATCTTCAAAAGGACATGACCTTATACTTAATCCTAATGATTTTTGGCTAAAAGATAATCATAATGTTTGACCCTACACTGTATTTTGGCGATGCTACATATTTCCCCAGCGACTTAAGACTGGTTTTGTGCTCCAGGGTCACATATATATATATGGGGGCGGGGGAGTGCGGCCACAAATAGAGTGTAAGGCTGTGGGAAACACTGGTACCAGTTTCTTTGGTATATTTGATATTTGGTATATTATTTTATGAAATTGTATCCTTTATTATTTCAAGTTCTGGATCGACTCAAATTTCCACTGAAATCGAGCTCTTCAAATATTTCCTCTAGCTTGTAGGAACCAACGGAGTCTTGAACGTTGACACCAAACTGCGTCTACAGCTTTACTGCCCTCCTCCACGGGCAAAGAAACTGCCACAAACGGTTGAAGTGTTTCAGTGGTGGTCAAAGTTCCCAAGGAACAAATACGCCTCAACACTCTATGTCACAGTGAAAGGCCTCAAACCACCAGAACATGTAGGTTCACTTTTTAAATTTAAAAACCACAGTGAAAAGACTAAAAATCGGTGCTAATTGAAGTTGGATCTGGTCTGGATTTGTTGCACAGGTGGACCCCAGTATCCGCTCCATGATGGCTCTCCAGCAGGAGCGCGGCAGCACCTCCTACAGTGAGCTCAATACTGAGATGACCAATAAAACCAGCACACAGATACTGGAGAGCAAATCAGAAATCATTAAGTGGAGCCGCATACCCGGACAGGTTTTATTTATTTGCTTTATAGTGTTAAAGTTAGGAGAGTCAGTAATCCTTTTGTTTGACCGAATTGTTTCTTACTGTTGGTTTAAACAGGGGTGCCGCATCCCGAATAAGCCAATGCACTCCTTCCGTGGAGGTCAGATGGGCTGTTTTACTCTGCGTTTCTCTCATGATGGACGCGCACTAGCAGCTGCATGTGCAGATAGAGATGCGTTTCCAATCATTAGTAAGTAATTTGTGACTATACATGTTGTCTGTGTTGTATTTTTATATTTTTACATACATTTTTAGCACAAAAACATAAAACTTGTGTAGTTCCTTGAAATTGTGACATGCTGTACTTCAGCTAAAACTATTTAAACAGAATTTTGCTTAGTTTAAACTTGTATTATTAGTTTATTAATTTATAAAATGTTTATAACTTCATATTAATTAAGAGACTACATGGAATATTTGTATTTATCACACCAAATCGTAAATTACTATTCATTACCATTTAAAATACATTTATGAAGGCAAAATGTGATTAAATGTGGAGAAAAACTTGATGAAAAGCCTAAAAAAAAGAGCATGTATAAAAAAGTAAAATCATTTAATAATATACGTCTATATATAGCTTTTCTTCCCTTTCACATTCATATACATTTTAACCTAGTCTGTGGGGAAGTCGTGGCCTAATGGTTAGAGAGTCGGACTCGTAACACAAATGTTCGAGTTCGCGCCACATTTCCGCAGGGAGTGAGTGGGGGTATGAATTTAGCACGCCGCTCTCCCACCTTCAATACCACGCCTGAGGTGCCCTTGAGCAAGGCACCGAACTCCCAACTGCTCCCCGGGCACCACAGCATAAATGGCTGCCCACTGCTCCCGGTGTGTGTGTGTTTACTGCTGTGTGTGGTTCACCTAAAAAAAAGTGGGGTGGAAAAAAATTGGGGGGGGGTTCAATCGCGCATAATCCTAGTGATGGTAACCAACTTGGCCACATGTCACGTCACTTTTTAACATGAAAAAAATTAAGTAAACGCCGTGTGTGTCTCTGTCTCTATTTTAGTATATGAGATTCCGTGTGGGAAAGTTCTGGCATCCTTTAATGGCCATCTGAGTGTGGTATATGATCTCTGCTGGTCCAGAGATGATAACGGACTATTAACGGCATCCTCTGATGGAACAGTAAGGTAAATAGTGCCTGTTTTGCATATATAGAGTATTACGTAACTGATAATTACACCACAAATATAAGTGAAAGTGTGGGCCATAATGTTTTGATTTCCTCTTTCAGAGTGTGGAACGTTGAACGACTGCAGAGTTTTGCTCATAAAACTCTTCCTCACCCTTCATTCGTGTACAGCGCCCAGTTTCACCCGCAAGCCCAGAGTCTGGTGGTGACGGGGGGTTACGACGGGGTGCTGCGTGTCTGGAATGTACATGTACAAGATGTGAACGGGCAACTTCTGCAAGAGTTTGACGGACATAAGACTTTCATCAACACGCTGTGTTTTGACCCAGAAGGTACAGAGGAAATGAATGGCATAACTGTCTGGATGTGTGAATGCTGTGATTCGAGACATTAATGACTCTTTTGTAAGTCGCTTTGAATAAAAGTGTCTAAATGCGTGATCTTGGTCTTCACACAGGGAGCAGAATGTTTTCTGCGCACAACTCCGGCCTCATTATTGTGTGGGGAACCAAGGTTGTGCCTGGTCTCCCGCGAGGACCTCCCATCCATGGACAGTTGAAAAGTATTTAGTCTTAAAGGGATACTCCACCCAAATCAAGAATGTTGTCATTACCTCCACTTGACCCCTGTCGTTCCAACCCTAAACTTGTTTGTCTTCGGAACACAATTTAAGATATTTTGGTAAAACCGGGAGGCTTGTGACTGGTCTATTGCTGCCAAGTAATTACACGGTCAAGGTCCGAAATCCTGAAAACTCGTCAGAATAGCCATGCTGCCATCATGTTACCGAACGTTATGAAGCTCTAGAAACTTTTTGTACCGAAAAACAAAATATCGACTTTTTATTCACATTTGTCTCCTCTGTGTCCTGCCAGCCTGTAGTGCCTATCTTGTTGGAGATATGAGCTGAACGCAAGCAGCGTACACTCTTCTGTATCAGCCGCGACACAAGGATACGTTTTCTACGTGTATTTACGCTGTGATTTGAAAGAAACACGCTGTATCCTTGTGGCGCGGCTGACACAGACAACCCTTATGACTGGTTTGTGGTCCAGGGTCACAAATGATTCTCAAAAACTGCATAGAAGAGCTACATAAATCACAATTTGATATCATGATTTTAACTAATTTAATAATTTGCGAGTTTAATATTTCTCTACAGGAAATTAAAGAGGCAGATCTGAATGGAGTACCCATCAACTCATTAGAGGTGCATCCAAACGGAAGACGGCTTTTAATTCATGCCAAAGACAGTGTTTTAAGGGTCATGGATTTGAGAATGTAAATATCTACCTTTTTATTAATATTTGAATATTTATTTAATACCATAATGTAATATTATTACATTTAGGTGAAAATTGTATTGTTTATTCAAGATTAATAATTCATTATTCAAATATTTACATTTATTTTTTACTTCAGAACTAATAATTTACACAGATGAATCATGTGCAGTAAGGTGTATTAAGAGTAATTTGAGCCAATTTTACTTTCATGTTAACTTTTTAAAAAGCACATAAATCAGTGCATTTGTTGAGAGTACAGGTATAAAGGGAAATAAATGCAAATATATACCCCTCAGAGGACCTCAGATGATGCCAACCCTGAAACAACTTACAGAACTACCACATTTTGCTATAAGTTTGATTGCATCATATAATAATTGCTATTAATAGTGTTCATCGTCTGTTTGATTACGTCTTTAATAGATTTTTCCGTACATTTCTGCCATATGTACATTAACTGACAGTCACCACTGATAAGCTACCACTAAATATTGTAGAAACTTAATTTGCTGTAAAGTTGCTTTGCAACGATTTGTATCGTGAAAAGCGTTATACAAATAAACTTGAATTGAATAAACTTGAATATCAAATCTATTAAAAACAAACAATTGTTTTCCAGTCTTGCAGTGAAGAAATACATAGGTGCCACAAACTACAGAGAGCGAATCAACAGCACATTCACTCCCTGTGGAAGCTTCATCTTTTCGGGCAGTGAAGATGGACTGGCGTATGTGTGGAACTCCGAGACAGGTTTGGAGATTGTTTTGAGTCACTTTAGTTTGAATACAAAGAAAAATCCAAGCGGAGGTTGAATTTGGATATCTGTTGTGCAGGTGACCAGGTTGCTG
This sequence comes from Sinocyclocheilus anophthalmus, assembly GCA_018155175.1. Taxonomy (NCBI): domain Eukaryota; kingdom Metazoa; phylum Chordata; class Actinopteri; order Cypriniformes; family Cyprinidae; genus Sinocyclocheilus; species Sinocyclocheilus anophthalmus. The sequence continues at coordinate 108,958 of JADLZN010001566.1, read as the reverse complement.
TATACTCTGAGTTGTGCTATTCATCTGCGCTTCGAGCTGTAGCTTTCCACCCTCATGAGAACATGGTGGCCTTCTCTTCCTTTGGCCAAAACCAGCCCATCCATCTCTATCTGTTTGACCGGAAGGGTGAGTCCTCCAAATGACTCAGGAAACCACTGATTCAGATTCATTAGTATATAGAAACACAAGTCACATGAACATTTTCTCTTAAAAGATGAGTGTTTTGTGCTTGTACACAGTGGCTCAGATGGAGGTGGAGAGTTTGAGAGGTTTGAGACGGTCAGAGTATCTGGACAGCAAGACAGGCAGGAATTCATCAGAGGTCATGACCTTCCAGACCCTTTCAGCCACCAGCATGGACCGATTCGCCAGCACAGCTCGTGTGTCTCTAAAGATGCAGCGGGTCAAACAGAAACTAGACTCTGTACTGGTAAAAATTCAGATTAGATTTAATTAGATAAAGATTTAATCAAGACAAACTTTGATGTTGCCTTGACAAAGCATGACCAGAAAGTTTGAGGTAGTTTTAAAGCTTGAAGGTTTTGAAGGCCATATCAGAAAATTAGAGCAAATAGAGCAAAAATAGTCAATTTAATTCAATTGTAGGTGATTATTACCAGCATTATAATTAAGTCAGTTATACTTTTATTTTCTTGCAGGAGCCCCATCGTAGTTCCCCTGCTGTGGACATGTATGAACAAGGCAAGTGATGTACATGATAATACATATTTGAAATTAAGAAAATAAAATGTATTTCTAATGCATGTGCATGTTTTTATTTTTTTTAAAAGGTGGTATGTCTCATCTGGGAAGGAGCCTAGAGGTGAATGGTTGTATCTTTTGTACTTTGCTATAAAAGTTATACCTGAAAAATAGGTTTTAGAGTTTCTTGAATTATGTTTAAAGACACAAACAGTACTTGTTTTGGTTGTAGTAAAATTATTCTTCCTCAAACCGATTTATTGCAGTTGGCAGGTTCTGTTTAGTGATATCCAAATTTAGTTAAAGATCACTCATGTTTCTTTATATTTAAAGCTGCAGTCCGTAACTGTTATTGGTTAAAAATGATCCGAAATCAATATTTGAGCAAGTACATAACCAGCCAGTGTTCAAAACTATCGCTTTACTTTAGCCCGATTCACAACGGTCAGATTATAATAATGTTTTGTAATTTGAGTGGTACGTGTACCTTTTCGCAGGAAATTTGAGCATAGCACTGTGTCATCACGTCACTTCTGTAAACATAAAGAAGTTATCCCGGCTAGTAGGCTATCGGCCTGTGAGTAGGCCTGCGTGCGGATTGTCGCTATCCACCTTTTTCTTCAACGCGGAAGTAAGCCTATGGGTGAGACTTCCGGTTCATTAGCCTCTGAATAGGATAAATAACGCGGAAATACATGTACGTAACTGTTCGCACTACAAACCAGTTTGTTCATAATTAAGATAATACATTAAAATAATATGATAAGACACCAACTTTCAATATCAAGCAGCAAAACAAACTATTTTGTTCAGCTAAAAATAGCTGGACGGAGTGGACGCAGATGAGACCGGAAGCCAGACCAATAGAATTTACAAATGGCCGCGCCCATTTTTACAACAAGAAAAAGGTGGATAGCCTTTTCTCACAGCAGCCAGAATAATTAAATGTATCATTTTGATGGCGGATTGTAATCCAGAAAGGATTATATGTTTATGAAACACATGTGAATGAAATTAAACTATATTCCAGTTTTAAATGGGCTTCTGATTACAGATAGCCTGGGATTACAAAGATTTGTATTTGAAAGAAAACCAGTTCGAAGGGAGCATAATTAGCTTTTTGGGTTAAAAGAATTTCTTAATATGAAATTTGAAGAGTATGACAATTAGATTAGACTGTGCAGAAATTGAAATCTACACGCTAATACACACTATACTCATAGTCACCAATGCTGATGTTGTTAACATTAATCATTTGAGAATAAAGTATAACAATAATAATAATTTGAACGGTTTGATTTGATATGAGCTAACCGATCTTTAGATTTAATCACCATTGGTAGCGAGATTTATGGTAAGGCTTTTTTCCTCAGTTGGTCAGAACAAACGTGGCAGACTTGTTACTTGTTCAGATGACAATATACGGTGAAAATTCTTATTTGGGTCATATTCCAAGACGTAGGCTAGAATCTGTGATTGCGAAGTACAGTAAATATCCACACCGGTGCGGTGACTGACTGCCACACATACTCTTCAGAACATTAGATTCATCCGCGCTGGAGCCATGCCTACTCATAACCCACGCAAGCTAGATAATTTCGCACACAGCTGCAATTCCAGGTTGGCGACAAAGAGGCAAAACTTACAGACTGCAGCTTTAAAATAGAAACCGTATCATATAGCATTCATACCGAACCTCAGTCCTACATTGAGCTCTTGTTATTGTGGTTTGTTTCAGGGCCTGACCTCGTATCTTCCTTCTCCATCTCTACTCTCTCCTCACTCCAAACTACAGATGTCCACGTCACTCAGTGCTCAACTCATTCCACAGGCCACCCTCACCTCACACAGCAGTATGTTCTCTACATTATCCTTCATATTATATAGGATAACTCGAGCATGCATTGTTTTGAAGAGCACATCTCAGACTATAAAGTAGAGAAGAATGGAAAAATTTGAGTATTTTTATGTATTTATGTATGTTTATGTATTTATGAAAAGTGTATTTTGTTTCTGTGGCACTTAAAACCACATGAAATCACATGTCATGAGGTCTTTAAATCTGCCTTTTCTCTCACAGGTGGTTACAGTCCTGCTGGGCAGCCCATTAGAAGAGCTCCATCCCTCAAACACCAGAAAGTAAGACACTGGCTACGTTTACATGCACAATTTTAGGTTCAATCGGACTGAATTCATTCCGATTGTATCTGAATTAGTGTTTTTCATGAAACGCTAAAGAAAGGATCGGGTTGTGTGCACTGTGTATGTCCCAAGCTTCAAATCGGAATTAATTTTTTTGACATGCGCACACTGCACAAATATAGTTTCTCACTGTTTGCACATAATAACCACTCTCCTACATGCGGTGGGAGTTGGGGTTTAACGCATAATATAGTTTCGTAATGTAGGATACATATCATTGTAAACCACTGGGCCGGGCTGCGCCATATTAGCACGCAGGAAAAGATCCCCTCCCCGCGCCCAAAACGGGTTTTTGCCTGGGATAGAATCCAAAACAAGGACTGGTGGGAGGTTGTCCTGCTCCACTTCACAGTTGCCGAGTGAAAGAGAGTTAATAAATGAATTTTATAATACACTTTCTTTCAAAGAGAACCACTCTTCCGAGCACATACGTCATTACTATTTTCTGCTCATTGCACATGTTCGCTAGTCTTTTCAGTTTCGGGGTTCAATCTGATCAAGTGTTTACATGCACTCTCAATCGTATTAGAAAAGGAATAAACCACCCCCTTCAATCCGATCGAAATTTCATTCCGATCGAGCTCAATCGGATCGATTAAGATGTTTACATGAAGGTTTTTCAGTCCGATTGAGCCGTCAATCTGATTAAAAATGGATTATTTGGTTGCATGTAAACGTAGCCAGTGACTACGTTTATATGCGCACGAATAATGAGATTATTTCCAATAATCAGAGTAAGGAATTAATCGCATTATGATGTTTACATGTCAAGAGCAAAGCTCTTCACTCCCGTTTACATGCAATTTCCATTATTCGTATTATTCGCTAAGAATTGTGGTTGTTTTTTTACCGCCATTATTCATTATAAACGCAAATTTGTTCTTGTGTGTCCGGCCTCAGACATTTTTGTCATCTATGTTAATACGATTATGCTTGCTGCGATTATGAGCTTAATCGCATTATTTAGATAGAAGTATTGCGTTTACATAAGGTAAAGTTTAATCGCAATATTGCCAAAATCTCATTATAATCACATAAAGAGGGTGCATGTAAACACTCACTGTGATCTGGTTCTGTATTATACTACCATTCAAAAGTTTTAAACAAATTAATAATTTTATTCAGCAAGGACGCATGAAATTGATAATAAGTCACAGTAAAGACTGTTTCAAATAAATGCTGTTCTTTTGAACTTTCTATTCCTCAAAGAATCCTGAAAAACCTGTAACACAGTTTGCACAAAATATTAAGCTTTACGACTGGTTTCAACATTGATAATAATAAGAAATGTTTCTTAAGCTGCAAATCAGCATATTAGAATGATTTCTGAAGGATCATGTGACACTGAAGCCTGGAGTAATGATGCTGAAAATTCAGCTTTGCATCACAGGAATAAATTAAATGTTAATATATATGAAAATAGATTGTGTTCATGTCCACAGAGTTTACTGGATTATGAATTCCCTCAACTAGCAGAGACTGACTTTGGGCAAATCCATCAAACGGTAAGTTTTAATATGTTTTATATTATAATAGATTACTATAAATGTGGAATTACTTGGAGTTAGTTTATGATCTCTTATATGAAATGTTCTCTAGGTCGTGTCTTTGTACGAGTACAGAGCCGATCGATCAGATGAGCTGTCGATACGCCGCGGTGACGTGATCCATGTGCTGTACAAAGACAACGAGAGCTGGTGGTTTGGGCGACTGGTCAGTGGGCAGGAGGGATATTTCCCAGCATCCTATGTGGCCGATGAAGGTTTGTGAATGAAGTTTGATAACCAAAATCACATGTATGATATTAAACTGTCTAAATCCATGTGTATCTCCCATAGGGAGTTTTGATGAAGAGCTCTCAAGAGCTTTAGAAGCACAGCCGTCACCGTTAGATCAACCTGAAGGATTTGAGCGTACAACACCAGTCCAGGTAATGACAAATGCTCATTTATTCCTCCCATAAAGTTAGTGAAACTTTATACTAGTTTGACCCTTATGATCTGTGTTCCTCCTGCAGCTGTCTGCAGCCATCAGTGCCTCTGGAGAGCTGAAGATCATCTCCGAGCTGGACACTGACCCTGAGGCGTCCTCCACCACGTATGCATTAACCACATCTGCCATCTGAGTACTTGTTTTCTTAAGCACATATTGATATTTTCTTTTACAGAACAAAAAAGAAGAAGAAAAAGGTGAAGCGGAGTGAAGTTCCCTCTGCTCTGCCTCAGGTCCCGTCCTCAGATCATGAGATGTCTTCAGCATCTTCCAGAAGAAGGAGACCCCTCCCCAGACTAGGCCAAGCCAACGGTGCGTTTGACGGTGAAGGACCAAACTGATGTGACTGAATCTGATTGCTAAGACTTCCCTCTGTTATGAAGGAACTAAAGACATAGAAACAACGTGTTTCCAAAAGTGTTTTATGTGGATGTATTTTTTGTAGTTGGCCTTATTTTAAAATATTTATTTTGTAATTTTGATACTGATATTTGTATTATGTAGTTTTACAGGATTTTTTTTACTGTATTTCTGTACAGTATTTTGTGTACTATGTGTTATTTAAATTGTTTAAACATTTTTAATTCAATTAAAATTTTCAATATAACAGCAAAAACCCCAGCAGTAATCATAATGACATATATAATAAAAATTGGTGCTGTTATTCATCCAAAATAGGTTTGTTTACATAATGTGTGCACTCTATATATATATAATATAAATATAATATATACACACACAACACACACACACCACACACATGCATGTGTATATTAAAAAAATATATTCCTATGTGTGTATTTATATATACATAAAGAATAGACATAGTTCACACACATATAATTTAAACCAAACTTTTTTTTTATTTTTATTTATTACTCGCTGGGACTGCACTAATAAAATATATATTTGGTGTCACATCCACCGAAGGGAATAACTATGGGATTTATTTAGCACCAGAGTAATGTAGGCATTGATTAATCTATTTATACATGGATGACAAATGAATGCAAATTTCTAAAATGTACATTTTAACCTCCCCATTGCAAAGTAAAGGATTTAAGTAAAAGATGAGAAACTTTTGCAGTGTAAAGGGTCAATATTTTATGCAACACCGAGGGGGGAGAACCGAAGATCTCATGCTATGAAAAGACATGCACATTGGACAAATGGTTTGTAAAACGTACATTTGTTAGAGTTTGTTTCCATAAGGAATATGGCATATTTGTAAATCTTAAAAGCATCATAAGGGGTCAGTGCACCAACTATGGCCTAGACGGTACCTGTATTAAGCAATATTAAAGTACAAATCCCACATTCTTGCACTAGTCCAGGGGTAGGCAAGTTCGGTCCTAGAGACCCCGTCCTGCAGCGTTTAGTTCCAACCCTAATCAAACACACCTGACAAGCTAATCAAAGTATTCAGGATTACTACGCTCAGCAGGTGAGGTTTTTTTTCAGGGTTGGAGCTGAACTCTGCAGGACTGCGGCTCTCTAGGACCGAACTTGCCTACCCCTGCACTAGTCTAAGAGAGTTCGACAGACCTCAGAAATAATCCAGTGTACTGTACTGTAAGACACACTGTATATGAGGTAATGAATTATTTTATACACAAGGAGCTCTTAATTTCAATTTACTTCAAAAATGTACACCTATTTTTCAGAATGGCTTATATCTCATGTTAAGTTACTAAACACAATAAATAAGCCAAAATATCTTTCACTTCAGTTTGTAAAATGTCCTTGTTGTGACTGTCAAGATGAATATTTAACTGCCAAAGCAGCATTTGAGATGCAAGATGGTTAAGAAAATAACAAACCCTAGCTGGGCAGCATCTTCTAGTGAGGGAATATGTACATCGTCACCCTACAATATTCCCAGAAACGGGGTAAAAGATAAAGTATTTCATCAATAGGCACATCTCAGCTGTTTAGTGTGAATGTCATCTCTTTATTATTATTATACATTCAACTTTAACACACGCTCTTAATTCAATCTTCTTACAGGACTTTTGACATTTACTTTGTAAATGTTCACTGAACTCCTGTGTACAGGTTCAACTGATCTTGAAATAATAAATATATGACATCTTTGTTGTTAAACTGACCTTCTCCGCGTTCTTCATTTGTCATCTGTCAATCATATCCCACATCACCTGTATTTAGCAGCAATATGATTACATTTGTTCTTCCATTTAAAAGCGTGCAGCAGCTTATTTCAGCTGACATCAACTCTGAGATGATCTGTCTTGGGGAGAAGAGGGGATTTTTCTCCTTGCGATAATGACGTGTCAGTCCTGTTGGCCTTTTGTGACCTGAAAAAAAAAGATCATGCATGATCAACAGTTTCCTATGACTGTTTTCTAATTATACCACTTTTACCACTGAAGATACGGATAATTTTTAGTATTAATATTAAATTATTTAATTTTAAAGAATATTTACCATATTGCTGAATAAAGTAATCAAAATATAAAAAAATGTACTTACTTCTTTTGTATGTCCTCTAATGTGAAATATATTACTTGTAGTAAGGCCTAGAGAATGTAAAGGTAAACATAAGCCAATAAATATTTATCATTAAAGTGCATACATTACTAACCAATTGAGAAAGTTAAGAAAATGCAGATCTATTATAGAAATGATCTGTTATGCAGTTTGTTCTTACAGCGAGAAAGGCGAGTGCACCTTGAACTCCTGCGCTCCATTCAAAGTTGAGTACTTGTGTGATGTATCCTCCAATAGTCGGCCCAAAGAACATCCTTCAGCATGAAACACATGATTCAGGTTTCATGAGGGGGAATTCTAAACAATATTCTTGAATATTGCACGTAAACCTTATTTTAAATACACACCCAGCAGACCAGACTGCTGAGAACAGGGAACGAAGACCATCTGAGCGCCGAGCCTGACTACAACACACCCACAACCCAAATCCCGAGGGTGACTCCAAAGCCCTCCTCAAATAGCCACGTTTTCACTGCACTATCGAAGAAGCATGGACCAACTAAATCATGATCCCACAACACATGTTTGTGGTATCATGTATCTTTTTTTTTGTAGAGGTTTGTACTGTTGTATTTTGCTCAGTTTTAGGGTTAACTGCATTTATTCAACCATTTTCAAGGAATTACGTGTGACATAACTGAGGAATTAAAGTTCACAGACAATAATCAGTAAACCCTTAAGAGGATCATATATCGCTAAAAACAACATTATTTTGTGTAATATGCGGTTTAAGGTTCAAAAAACACATTATTTTCCACAACATAAAACTTTTGGTACCTTATGTTTCTTCTCTGCCTCCTCCGTCTATGCCCCGCCCCTAAATATGTTAACCGACTTCTGAAACGCGTCAATATTTTACAAAACTCATCGGTCTGAAAAAGCGCGGTGTGCTGTGGGTGGGGTGCTAATCCTGCTGATTGGCACAGCTAATCCAGATGCCGTTGTGTTGGCCGAAGACCTCAAAGCTGTGACCAAAATGGTTACGATCCACCTCCCCCCCCCCCCCCCACATACTGTGCTGCCTTGCCCCAGCGCGACGGAAGACAAACCCCGACTAATAAAAAAACCCATTCAAACGATGCTTTTTGTTGCGTCCAGTTGGGACATATTTACTGATTATAATGACTTTTACTGTATTTTTACGCGTTGCATCGCGCCGTGTAAAAATAAAACAATGTCTGCATTTGTGATCAGAAATGACAAACAAAACAAAAAACCAGGAAATGACAAACAAGCGCTAATCTACACTGCTCAAACTCGTGTTTGAATCGTCAGTGGCAAATTCTTTAAATATAAAAAAAAAACGTATTTACAGTCTGTTCGTCAGAAAAACAGCCGGCATTGTAGCCTACGCGCCAGGATCAGAAAAAATTCCTACGTAAATGAGCTTTACAATAACGATAGCAACAACATACTACCGCGAAATCAAAGTTTTTTGCCTCTGCTTTCTAATGTGAACGATTGGGCGTGGTTGATGCAAATCTTCCCCCACAGTGACCGTAGACCCTATGTGGGGGTGTTTAAACAGGTGGTTTTAGGGGGGCTGGAACTATCCTTACCTTTTTATAAAGAAATTCTCTCCTTTTGTTTTGAGAAGACTTATCGTGTGCAAACTTTCTAGGAGCTTTCTAAATTCACACAACAGCTTGTAACACTCCAAAGAGAAAGAAAACTTGAAAATCGCATCATATGAACCCTTTAAACTGGTTAACTGGGAGTGCTCGTTTTGTATTATTGTATTTGCCCTCAACTGTGCACAGCGATCATTCTAGCGAAGGTGGGGATACAGGTCGTACATAGAGAGAAGCCCACCACTATCAGCTTGGAGGATGAGGACGTTGAGCCAGAGCTGCCTGTACACCAAACATTTCCACACTGATTACTACTGACAATGTTGTGCTTAGTGAAACATTATTGCCATTCAAAAATTGAAATTAATTTTTCACCTCTAATATGGAAACAGAATTGGGGGCCGAGGAAAACAAAAGCCCTCACCGCTGGTGTGCCATTCCTTCCAAGCACCATCATCCCCATTTCCTAATTGACTGCATGAAATGCATTTTCACAGCCACAGAAAAGTTATTTCTTAATAAATTAAAGTGTGGATTTACACTTATAGTACGCTTATGTTTCAAGAACAAAACATTTACCACAACCATTTAAAAACTAAACTTAAAAAAATATTCAAAAATGAATATAAAAACATGATAAATTATAAACCAAAAAAATTAATTAAAAAAACTAACCTCTTAACACAATATGAATGCACTTAAAAATAAATCAATACATAAAGCCAAGTCATTAGGAATTTCAAACATTTCAAACTTGTGGTTCTAATTTACCAAGTTTTTTTTATTTCTTTTTTTATTTTTCCAATCTCACGTACAAATGTTACTTGTTTAAACATTGAACTACAGGAAATCTTTATCACTGATCACACAAACCAGGTGAGCCCCGCCATACGTCAGTGACAGTCCATCTATGAGAAGGCAGCCCCACTGAACCGCACTGAAATTAGCTGGTCACAAAAAAATAGCACAAGATGTTTTATATTATGATAATGTTGAGAACCTTTAGATTAACATTTACAACAACATTTTGGAATGGCATATATTATATATTTTTATATATATTATATATATTTATACATATTGTATATTCATTTTTCAGTGTATTATATATTCAGTTTCAGTGTTCTAAATCTTCATAACCTTTTCTATGGCAAATATGGACAGTGTTGCATCCAGGAAACCAAGTCCTGAACTCAACGAGAACACCACGAAGCAGATGAGAAGGATCTTCATTCTGGTACACAATCTGAGGAAGGAATTCTGGGAAGAAGGAACAGCATCTATATTGGAATGAAATAAACAGACACGTCTATCTTCATGGCTGGAAGGCAAACAATAACAAAAGCAGACACAAGGCAATCACATCCTTGTGACAACTTAACCAGGAGTATGCTACATGGAATAGCCTTAAATTGAATTATTAAAAACATGTCATATTTAACCAGCATGAAGTCTGCACAAACCAAAGCTTGGTAAAATCCACAAATTGAGAGGCACTGTCGCAAACAGAAGACATCCTGTGAAAACGAATGGGATTTCATATCCAAATGACTGATAGAGCCAGCCACCCAACGGAGGACCCAATATCAGGCCAAGACCTGTAAAAATCTCCATGAAGCCCTGAGAGAACAAGATAGCACTGATTACAGCTTTACTGTAGAGACACATTTAACATTTTTGCACACTTGTGTAAATATTAAAACCATAAGAATGGTTCCATCATTGTGTGTGCCTTGACCGTGAGAAACCAAACAAGCAGTCAGACTGAATAACTGAATCTATAGAGAAACAGCACATCTTTTGTGACGTGCAATAGTGCTTCCTTTGTCACTTTACTCCAAAACACCATTACTGCACTGAAAAACAAGCACTGACCACAACGCACCAAAACAGTCGCTATGTTCTCGGGGAAAACTTTTGCTGAAACTGCAAAAGATGATGTAACGGCGGCAGAAAAGCCGATTGCATTTATGCACCGTGTGATAAAACAGAGCACGACGAAAACTGTCCCATCAGACACTTGGTCAAGAAATCTGCAGAGGAAATGATATAATTAATGATGAAATACTAAAAATGAGTGTTCATCTATTTTTCCAGACTAGAAAGGTAATTTGATCAACATTTAGGCATAATCTAGCATGTAAATGACCTGAAAGTTAATAGTCATGGACTAAAAGATGCAAAATACTCATATAAATGTTTAACACACAACAAAACAGATTTACTGACCCGAAGAGTACAGTACATCCGCTCGATACGAATAACCCTGCAACGATCATAAACTTGGCTCCTATCTGGACAATCTGAAACAGAGGTCAAGTGCACTGATATAGTGTGCAATCCATAATGGAAAGCTGTTGTTTATCTTCTGAAATAATGATTAACTTACATATTTACCAAGTAACAATGAGCCCACTAAAGTACATAATGCATAGATTCCGAATATTAAACCAATCATAGCTTGACTGACACCTTTCTTCTTTGCCTAGAAAATGAATCAGATCAAAAGTAATACATTATTTGATCCTACTGTAAGAAACTTTAAATGCCTTAAACAGAGAACTTAGAACAAACTATGTTACATTTCATATTGTTGACTATCCCTGTTGAAAAAACCAGCATACGTTGGTTAGGGATTTATGTTGTGGGGAAAGCGGCTGGTATGCTGGTTAGTGCTGGTCCCCTTTGCTGTTTTTGCCGGTTTTTTTGGGGGGGGGGGTGTTTTATTTTTTTTGGTTTTGCTCTAGGTCACCTGTGCTGGTAAAAGGTCCTTGAGGCGGGTCCTTAAATTGCTGGTCCTTTGCTGTCTGTGCTGGTCCTGTGCGATTTGTTGCTGGGGCGGCCTGGTCTGTTTTTGCGTGGTTTAGCCCCTCCCCCCACCGACGTAGCTGGAAGGTCCTAAGTGCGGGTGTCCCTTTGCTGTCCTTTTTTTGCTGTGTCCTGTGCTGGTCCTGTGCTGGTCCTTTGCTGGTCCTGTGCTGGTCCTTTGCTGAGCCTGTGCCTGGCCGAGTCTGGTACCTCTGGGCTGGGGTCCTGTCATGGGCCTGTGCCGGTCCTGTGCTGGTCCTTGCCATGATCCTGTTGCTGGTCTCTGTGCTGGTCCCCTGTGCGGTCTAGTGCTGGTCCTTTCATGATCCGTGCGGTCCTTTGCGGGGTTTCTTGTGGGCTGGTCCTTTGCGGGTTTGTGCCTGGTCTTTTACTATTGTCTGGTCCTGTATGCTGGTTTGGACGAAAAAACTTGTACCTTGTTGCTTACTTGCTGGCTATTTACTAAACATAATGCGGTTTATGCTGGTCAATCGTGCGGGCAAAAGACCATCTAAACCAGGCAAAGGACCAGCAAATCCACAAAAACCAAGCATAACCCGCAAAGGACCAGCATAAACCAGCAAAGGACCAGCTTAAACCAGCATCCCAGCGTCAAAACATACCTAACCAGCATATGCTGTTTTTCAACAGGATGACAAAGCAACTTCTATGAAACAATAGCATCACTGGTACCTCATTTGGAAAAAATGGTCCCAGAATGGAGTAACAGATCATGGAACTGAAGTTTATGGAGGGGGGCGAGCCACTTGCAATAGTGTTCATGATCTTTGTCTGGACATTTTAGTGGCTGGAGTCTCTGCTGGTGAAGAATCACCTATACAACGTTCACATGCATTTCTTGGTTAGTAAAGAAACACTGTAAATTGAATGCTCGAGAATAATTTGTTGTCATTGTCAAACGCGCTAAAAGTTCAAAACTCATTAAGGATTCAAAACGTTTCTAAATGCTGATCACCCAACAACAATCAATCATTTAAATGTATGTACGTACGTACCTATATCTTCATCGAGATCCATTGTCAAGTCTCTGAGATCTTTCACCGCGCGCTTAGCCCGTCAGCTGGGAAACTAAACAGTGAACGGTCGACGATTCTCAAAAGAATCATTCTTTTCAACTGAATCTTTTCAATGGTTCGGTCGAACCGATTCGCAGAGCGCGGATCACTCATCTGTGTTTATGAACAAAACTTAGAACAATATTGGAAATGACTGACAATTTTCTTAATATTGGAAACATTACAAAACGGTTCAGTCAGGAGTTTTCAGTGTGAACAATGTTTGAACAATAAACACAACATTTAATGCAATTTTATTAGCCTGAGAGAACAGCATTTTAATCATAAAATAATTAATTGAATTACAAATTAAATCCAGAAAAAAAAGATTGTGAGTCGGTTTGATTAACAGGCTCATTGACTCGTACTGTGTGAACGAACCGATTCGCTAACATGAATCAAACTCAAGATTCCAACATAGACTACAGAAGCACAATGCTAACATACGTGCGCCATCTCGAGGTCAGTGCAGTAACCAAATAGTTGCACTGCTTTTCAAATCTGTTGTTGACTTTGCTTTTATAGGTGGTGATCCCAAGACACTAAAGGAGAAAAAAAAAACACATAAAAAATAACAAACACCCAGTAATCTTTGAATTGGTTGGTAGCTAATCAAAGCTGAGGCAGGTGTGAATTAAATACTATATGTCCAAAAACAATCCATCAATGTGAATACCTTCATAATGACAATAATCGACACAAATGTCATCAATCTAGTTTGATTTTATTTAGTGACTTTAAGCCTACTCTGCACACACATTCTAATGCTTTTCCTTGACACCCTTCAATTACATTTTGTAAATGTACATTAGAATAATTAAGCAATAAAGCACAGTTAAAGCCTCACATTCCACATATTTTAATCTGGGCCTGAATATCCCAGTACAAAGTGGCTAGAAATAACTGCAACTGCAAATCATCAAAGCATACAACATCAAGAATAATCAAGAAGTGCTTAAAACATCAACCATATCAACACTACCCCACTCTGAACCACTGTTTGGCTTACAACAAAAATGTGATAAAAACTGATGAAATTACTGGAAAACATCAGAAACTAAGCAAATTGCCATAAGAACTGTTAAATATTAATGCAGAATATTAAATATTAATAAATAAATATTTGAAACCAATTATTAAATATAATAAAAGATGTCCCTTTACATAAATCAAATTTGGGTTGACTATTTAAACTTAGGAATGAGAAAAACTCCTACATATCAACTTTCGATTTCATTTATATTCCATTCATTGCATAATATACAGTGTGTTAAGTTTGATTCATATAGTGATATAAGACCTTTTTTGGCTAAATTAATGCATACTATATAGTTCGTGCTAAAGTGTCATGGACAATATGAATACATCTAACTACAGCACTTTTCTGTCATGTCACTTCCATGACAATGACAATATAATATATATTTGAAAGTAATTAAAAATGTTCAAACTTTGATTTCTGTTACTGTTAACATTAAAAAGCAAATATTCATTCAAAAAGGACATTACTGAGATACTGCAATAACAGTGTGCAAATGATGCAATATAACATAAGACATTTTGTGAAGAAAAAGTTCAATTTAAAGTTTAAATGAATTTTTAAACCTTAAAAATGCATTCATTATAGTGGCACAATTGGGAAAATATGATAATAACTTGAATATATTACCTCTGTTTCACTTCATGGAAGTGAGTCGTGGGATGAGAACATTCAAACATAAGTTTTCTCCTCCCTAGATTTTCATTGGTTGCTGACCACAAACAATTGTCAAAATCTGTCACTTTACAATGTTTTTACATAGGAAATCTAAATTTGGCACATAAATCTCAGGTACAAACACAAAAGGAGATGGGGAAATCAAGGGAAAAAAGAAACAAAGCCCACAGTCTAACATCTATCACAGATTTTAGTAATTATCTATATATTAAAATCACACCATTATATACTAATGAAATACATGGAAAAAATCAATAAAAGTGAATTAAATAAAATTATTTTCCATCAATACACAAATATTAACTCTTCTTCAGATGTGTACCACCTTTCAGGTGGAACCTTAAATCGGCTTGAACCTCTGTTAACAAAAAGGTACTAAAAGGTACTGTTAACACTAAATCTATAGTTGGACCACCTGTCTACGTCTTGTGTACGCCTTGCCTGAGAGTGACCAGATCTCTCGGCTACTAACCGACATTGCACAGACGTTATGGCAGCAGAGAATGTAATTTTTCTCACAATCTGCAATTAACAATAAACTCTTTTTCAGTCCATCTGTACTCAAGGACAAGATTGCTGGAGAGGTTTTCTATTTAAGTCTCTGAGTTACATTGGCCAAGGCCACAGCAAATGCCTGTACTGCTGAGAATGGATACTGAAAATCCAGGATATATGCATTGCCATCGATTCTGCCAAACTGCATTACCTGTAATAGAGAATTATGGGTTAGGTGCAGGGTAGATGCTTATTACTCAAAGCCAGTGATTCTTAATTTTGTATGTCTCCCTAATTTGACACAAAAGAGTTCAGTTCATAGAGCTCTCTCCTAACAAGCTGATGATCTGAATCAGATGTGTTAAATAAGGGAGACATGCAAAATGTGCAGAGCAGGGGGTCCACAGCACCAGGATTAAGAACCACTGCTCCAAGCTACTAATTATGTACACGCGCATATTTGTTAAAGGTGTAATTTCTTTGCCCCTAATGTCACAAAATGGAACTGCAAAAATATTGTTTTCAAACTGGTTTCTCAATTAAATAAAATCATGTACCTGGCGTCCATCAAGCTCAATCTGAAAGTTTTTGGCTGACTCCTGTGTCACCCGTCCTCCAAAGTCAAGCTGGTAAACCTGGGTGGCTTCGTTCCACAATGGCTGCTTGTTGGCCATAACATAGACAAAGCCTTGGCTGCCAAGACTACGATCCTCTCTCTCGTTAGCTTTACGGCACTTGATTTCCTCAAGTTCGTTTGCTGTACGAAGATTGCGTTTGCTCTTCCATCCTTTCTTGCTGCTCTGGCTTTGGTTCATCAACTCGTCACCACTGATGAAAAGCTCAGGCTCACTCTCAGAGCTGTCCTGGAACTCATTGGAGGTCCTACTCAGTTTCTTGGCTTTGTTCAACGGCTCTTTCTGCCCTTTAGGTTTCTTCTTTTCCCTGCTGCCAAGTCTTGGGCTGGAGATTAGGGAATTAAAGTCAGAGAGTGTGCGACTCTCTTTTTTGGATTTCCCTTCAGAGACTCCAGACATATTTGCCTCTTCTGCCCTACTGTCAAGCCTCTTACGTCCCTTCTTGCTGAACCTCTCTGCTCCTTGTGGACTCTCATTGAGAGAGGACTGATCCTGAAAGCTCTCTCCAGATTCTGCGACCACCTCAGAAGTACTCTGATGGTTCAAGAGCTCAATGGGTGGAGGAGGAGGAGGGAGAGGAGGTGGAGGAGGAGGTGGTGGGGGAGGTGGAGGTGGTGGTGGAGGAGGAGAGAGAACTGGCTTCTCCAGGGCCTGAAGGGTCTTACTGGGCAGCGTGGCAGAATGGTCTGGCATGGGAGGACAAGTGCTATATGTGCTCCAAGGATGCAAGCTCATTGGATGGAGCTGAAGGTTGCTGCAGGAGCTAGTCCCTGGGTACATGGGAGGCAGAGTGCAACAACCTAGATTGGTCAAATTTGTGGGATAGCCTGGGGGTAAGACTAAAGCTGGGTCTGGTTGGCTAAAAGGGCTAGATGTTACCATGTCATTGGGGCCACATGATTGTGCAGGACTCTGCAAAGGCTGTAGTTGAGGTCCACCATGCCCTACAACTGATGGGAAGGGTGAAAGGGATAACTGATAGGCTGAAGGGAGGGTCATAGAATTGGGACTGGGGGGAGGCTTTGTTGAAAGGACAAAAGGTAGTCGGGTCATGTCTAAATGCTGTGGTTGGCTAAGTAAAAATGGGGGTGGCTTATGAGGTGGTCCTGGAGGTCCAGGCAATAAATTTTGCTCTTGAGGTATCCAGAGTTGTTCTGCTGCAGGTGAGTCCCATTGGTAAGGTGGAGGCCGTTTGACTGTAAAATTGACATCCCCAAGCGTTAAATGCCGTACTGATTTTTCAAGATGATACTGCTGACTTAGTGTCTCATCTTCTGTAAAGGCAGAGTTGACATAGACAGTTCTCTCTCTACTGTTGTCAATGGGACTCAGGAGGTTATAGGAGGACTGGGAGGCTAATGGCGAGGCACTTTTGGAGTGCACAATTATCGTGCTGTGTTGGACCCCTTTGCCAGGTGGGAAGTCTTGCCTCACCACAGTTCCTCCAGCAATTCCACTGCTGTTTGTGCCACCACCTGTGACACTTACACTAGTGCTGCTGCTGTTACTGCTACACTGAGTGCATGTATACAAAGCTGTGGGTATCCTTGGCTGATAGGAGAGCGTGAGGGAACCGTTCATTTTGGATTTAGTCGGTAGAGTCCTCACTGTTTCCACCATTTGAGAAACCTTCAGGGTCTGTTCCCTGCGATCTCGACGCAAAGTGGCATGAATCAAGTTGCTGTCAATCCTTTGTGTAGAACTTCTGATTGTGTTCATTTGGTTAGATGTGTCAGGATAAGGTGGTGGGTCTCCGCTTGGTATGGAATATCTAGGCACTGAGAGACGACTAAGAGTTGCTGAGCTGTATGGCAACTGGATCTTCTTGTTCTCAGATGAAGTTACTTTCAATGTGGCGGAGCTGCCCATTCCTTGCATCCCGTAGGCATTTTGGTTCCTTAAATGGCGTCTCCTTGGGCGACATACCTCTTCGACATTTCCGCTACTGTCAAAAGTAGTGATTCTTTCATAGCCTAGTGGAGTTGGGTATTGAAGGCTAATTGGGTGAAGAGAGAATTCGTCCTTAGTTAAACATGGATCTGTTGACAGTGTAGTGCCATTCTCATTGCTAACAAGAAGACCAGGAGGGGCCGTAGTTGGTGCGGCAGCTGCAGCAGATACCACTGTACCTGGGTAAGGTGGTGGAGGGTTTACTTTACGCATCTGTACCTCAAGGGTGTCAGTTTCAATGAAAGACTGTGGTCGTGAGGGAATCTTAAGAGGGAGGACTTGTTCTCCTCTGTCTGGTGGCTGGTCTGGATGAGGAATTTGAGGCATCAGCTGTAATTGATGCAGGGTTAGAGTAGCATACCCTGAAGGTGGATGTTGGAGGGACATTTGCATTTTAAGCTGATGCTGCATTTGTTGATGCTGTCTTTGCATTTGTTGATGTTGCAGCTGTATTTGTTGATGCTGCTGTTGAAGTTGTTGCTGCTGCTGCCTCATTTCCTGTATTTGCTGCCGAATTTGTTGCTGCTGTTGTTGCATTTGTTGCTGCTGCTGCTGCATTTGCTCATGCTGAATCTGCAACTGGTGCTGCTGCTGTTGGAATTGTTGTTGATGCTGTTGATGAATTTGTTGTTGATGCTGCTGCACTTGCTGTTGAATCTGTTGCTGCTGCTGTTGCAGTTGCTGCTGTTGCAGTTGCTGCTGATGCATTGCCTGTTGATGTTGTTGCAACTGCTGTTGATGCTGCTGTTGTAGTTGTTGATGCTGCTGTTGCAGTTGTTGTTGATGCTGCTGTTGCAGTTGTTGTTGATGCTGCTGTTGTAGTTGTTGATGCTGCTGTTGCAGTTGCTGTTGATGCTGCTGTTGCAGTTGCTGCTGTTGATGCTGCTGTGTTGTTTGCAGTTGCTGCTGATGCTGCTGTGTTTGCAGTTGCTGCTGATGTTGCATGTGTTGCTGCTGCAGCGACTGTTGATGCAGTTGCTGTGACTGATGTTGCAATTTCAGATGCTGCTGCTGTGGTTGTAATTGCTGTTGATGTTTTGATTGTTGGTGGTCTTGTTGCTGCTGTTGTTGCTGACGTTGTTGGTGGGGTTGTTGTGGCAAATGATGTGGAGGAGGAGGAAGAGTTCCACTTAGGATGTTACTAATTTCCAGTCCACTGAAAATCACCTGTCCAGGGTTGGAATATCTGGTTGGCACAGTGTACTGTGCTGTCACAGTGTCCTGACTATGCTCAGATACTGTTGCATTAGCTGCTGCTGCTGTTGCTGCTGCGGCTGCGGCTGCAGCTGCAGCTGCTGCAGTGGCGGTGGCGGTGGGATTGGTAAGGACATCAAGCTGAATATTCTGGTTGGCTAGGAGAGACTGGACTAGACCTATACTCTGTGTAGGTGACATGGCTTGAGCAGGGCTGTGAATTGGGGCAATGGGGATATTAACTGTGCAAGGAGGATTGTCGGCTGACACTCCCGAGGGTCCCATAACTAGAAATAAGCAAGGACATTTTGAGATTGATTTTACTTGTTGTAGTTAAGCTATACAAAGAAAAAAAATTTACAAAAATATTCTACTGATTCTTACCAGGTAAATCATCTTCATCTTCACTGAACACATTGGGATTGAAGACTGGCAGACTCATGAAATCCAGGGAAATTTTACGCACCTCAGGCAAATAGATGGTCATCTGACGAGGTTGTAGGTGCAGCAAACTAGTTTTATAAATAACTGGAACACCATGCAACATTTGTCAAAAAATATTTTTAAAACATTACAATTATTATTTAAAATAACTATGTGAAACTGTTCACTTGAATACAAAACCTGACAACATACCTGCTCCTAAGTTAGCTGGCAAAAATGAGGCAAGGCCTACAATCTTAAACTTTGTTCCCCAAATGTTAGAGGTGACCTGGGCCAAGTAATTATGCTGCAAAGCAAATTAAGTGATAGCTATAGAAAATAATCAAGGTCAGAGTCGGTTTACTGTCATTTCTCTTCAGTAAAGCAGGAGATTAAAGAAAATGAGGTGTCTGCTAGTTCATGCTGCAGTAAATGTGACAAATGCTTTACTCAGTATCGAGTAGACAGAGGCAATAAATACAAACACTTACCCTATCAATTCTAGGCAAGATTAATATAAAATTATTGCCGAAATAAGCTTGCAAATAAAATGTTAAGTACCTCACTAAAGCCATCAACTAGAAATTCTCTTCGAGTAAGACTCGGAGACCGAACTGGAGGCTTCTTTGGTAGTCTAGGAGACCTAGACATTTCTTGAGATGTTTGGGCAAGTTTGGGAGACTTTCTTGATTCCATATTAATTCTAGAGAACAAAACAAATATGAAACAAAAGACAATTAAATGGAACATTCTTTTATTTGCTATCAAGTTAAAAGTTGTTGATTTGTAATTTGATGTTTTTCTGAAATTTACTGTATTGTATTTTGTCAAGGTTGTGATGGAACAAACATTTCTTTAGTTTAAGTTAAGTTAACATTAACTTAAGTTTCTGGTACCCTAATATTGTGTGAATTTTATATTCAACAGTACCTCATATGTTTAGAGTACCTAGGAAGCTTAGGAGACCTGTTTCCTCTAGAAAGTTTGGGCGATTTTCGCCCAACCCACTCATCGCTCAACTCAATATCGCTTGAGTCTGAGCAGTTGCAGCTGTCAGTCATGTAGGAGATCATGCCATTTACACAGACCTCATCTGAAAGACAAGATTAGATCAAATTAAAGACCAGTCTTCAAGGCAAAAAAGACAATGCATTTACACATTAAGCTTGAGCTTAACGTACACATGATAAGCAACAGTGCATATAGCAGTACCTGCTTTAACATCCATTTTTGGGTCCATAATGACAAACTCCGGTCGCAACTTGCTGATGCGACGACCCTTGAGAATAGGCACCAAACCCCCCAGGTGTTCCAGATAGAGGGTATAACAGGGGCCTCCTGCTTCTGGATTCTCCTCTGAACGTTTCATAGTGCAGTGCAGGCGTTCATTCCCTGCTGTCGGATAGCTCACAAAGTCTCGGATGTTATTTGGATCTGGGATGGGTGGCTGGTGAGATGAAAAAGAATATGCATTTAGTTCACATTAGCATACATCAAAAACTTCTCTTGCTTCTTTTGTACCTTGATAGTTGGAATGAAAGCAGTGGTAACATAGGAACAGAGGAGTGAAGGCATGTTCAGTTTTCCCACATCTCTCTCCTCTTTAAGAGCACTGGCAATGCCTTGCTGACATAGAAGCTGCAGGCTGGCCACACGATGCTCTACACGCACTACGTACAGGGCTGGTCCACAGGCCAGAAAAAGCCGTGAGTCCCGGTGACCCCAGCAAATCGTGGTGATGGGCCTCTAAACCAAAAGATATTTAGATTATATATAGTTTATTTATAATTGAATGTGCGCTGTAGTTTAGATCATTAAACATTTCTTATTATTATCAATGTTGAAAACAGCTGTTGCTGCTCAGTATTTTAGTGGAAACCATAATAAACTGTGGAAACCATTTCATAGTTTGGGGTAAATAGAAGAAATTAATACTTTTATTCAGCAGTTATGCATTAAATCATTCAAAAGTGATACTAAGACATTTATAATGTTGCAAAATATTACTATTTCAAATAAATACTGTTCTTTTGAACCTTCTATTCATCAGAGAATCCTGAAAAAATGTAACACAGTTTCCACAAAAATATTAAGCAGCAAAAACATTGTTAATAATAAGAACATAATTAATATTCAGCACAAGTCGAAGTTTGAATGATTTCTGAAGGATCAAGGAACACTTAAGACTGGAGTATTTTAAAATATATTCAATTAGTTCAAACCAGTTCCTTTCAATTGTAAGTAGTTGTATTTTTTAACTGTATTTTTTTATTCAAATGCAACCTTGATAAGCATAAGAGACTTCTTTCAAAAATATAAAAAAAAGTTTAATTACTCCAAACTTTTGACCGGTAGTGTATATATGCTCAAACTGTTAAATGATGACTGGTTACAGCTCACTTGGGCTGGAGTTTCTAAAGTGTATATATGTTCCCCTTGGACATTGTAGAACTTGACAAGGGCATTCCTCATTAAAGAGGCACAGGTTGAGTCCATCCCAGCCACTGCCAGCAGGTCTCCCTGAGAGCACCACTGTACCTCCACATCTGAAAAAAAAAGTCTGTCCAGTCAGATTACAGCATGTTGTGTGGCTCTGTCACAGAGGATCAACCCTGATTTTGGGTTATTTTTACTGAATTACTTTGTAGGCTTAACCAGAAGTTCCTCAACCAAGAAAAATAGCCATATTTTAAAATGATGATTTATGCAAGTAGAACACGTTTTTTATTATTATAATTTTTGTATTGTTTTAAATATTGTAATTTTTATACATAATATATGTCCCACTTGCCAGACTTCCTACTGTAAAATTTAATCATCAGCATGCCGCAGATGCATATTATGATCAAAATAACTTGAATATTCTGTTAATAATAATCCAATGACAGTAATAAAACACGCACTTGGTAATTTACTTACTGCAAAAACAATACTGTTTTACCTTTCAGTCCTGAGCGTATAATGTTAGGTGAAAGGTCGTCGTAGTTGTTCATCAAACTAATGTCTCCCGATATGAAGCTGACTGTGAGCAGCGGTTTGAGATTTTGCACTTGAAAGGAAACATAGTTTTATAAATGTTAATAACATTTAGAAAGTCAAATACGCATCACTGCCTTGCAATCATCCAATAAAAATGTATAACATTTTGTATATGTTAAAAAAAGATTCAAAATAGGGTTTTATGGTCCTTTAGAAAACACTCTGGGAAAACACTTTGAGGCTTCACTTTTCTTTCTTTAATGGATGATGCTTACAATGTAATGTCATGTAATGTCAAAAAGTTTGTTGAAAAATGGCTACAAAGAACCATGGAAGAAACTTTATAGGTCTATTTAGTACACTAACGTTAAGCCGTATGTACTAGATAACAAATCTTTTTATTTAGTTGCAAAATGTAACTATTACTAGCTTTTTATTTAAATTTGGATATAAAAGTATGTCCAACTTTGGCCCTGTCCACACGAACGCGGTTATTTTTAAAACCGCAGCTTTTTCTACGCGGTTTGGCCATTCGTCCACGCAAATGCAGCACCAGTTCACTGAAAACGAACATTTTTGAAAACTCCTGCCAGGTGGAAAATTTTCAAAAACTCCGGTTGCAGTGTAATCGTGTAGACAGCGAAACCGGAGTTTTTGGCTTGTGACGTCAGTGCCTGCGCTGTTATCTCCGCCTACTAGAGACTTTTTCAGGCTTCTGATTGGCCAACATGGCTTTACGGTTGAGATTATATCGCCACCTGTTGGTTTGGCATGCTCTTGACAGTGCTTCATAGCATGCGTTTGCGTTTTCATGTGGACGGAGATTTTTTTTTTTTTTTAAACGGAAGAAGGAAATACCCGTGTATGTGTGGACATGGCCTTTATCTGTATACATACAGAATACTCACTTAGGGCAATATACTGTATACTATATACTGCAGTATACAGCATATCTCAACTCCCTGATTGTTTGTATCATTGTAAAATGTCAATTATATTATCGCCCAACCCTAATCTGCTAAATGTGACTATAAGGCAAGAATATATTAAGATATTATCAACATGATTTTCTGTAGAGCTGCTTTGAAACAATGTGTATTGTGAAAAGTGCTAAACAAATACATTTGACTTGACATTATTTAAGAGTATAATGTACCTTGAGCTGAATTAGGGTCATCAGAATCTGTATCGCTCTCAGTACTGTCCTCCACCAGGAAGTTCGGGCAGTTCCAGGACATGCTGATTATGCCATCTGATTCATGCAGAAGAACGTGGGCAAGCATACGGCCGTGGCAGTCCATCACTATGACTTGCCCGTCTGCTGTTCCAAAAAGCACCTAGGGAGATTAAATGAATGCAAACACCAAATTAGGAAAACTCAGGCACTGGTCCAAGGGCAGCGGTCCAAGTAATTTCATAATATGCAAACAACCTGTTGACAACAAATGCATTTTCCCCCCAATTCGATGAGGCCACAGCAGAGAGTTACCTGCTGGTCATCAGGGGTCCAGATTCCACAGGTGATCTGGCTCTCCAAATTAATTTCAGACGACCAGTGTCTCTGACCGCTCACTGAACCCACCAGGACAAAACCATCCCTGTAGGCGATTAAGGCCTGTGTACCATCATGTGACCAGGTGAAGTCACTCACCTAGATGACAAACCACATTAAGCAGTTCATACTCATCCTGATTCTGTTAGAAAATGGCCAGATGTGGAAAGTTTCATTAAAAGACACATTATCTTAACTGAAACTGATTTTGAAATATATGAATACATTTACTAATTAACAACATTTTGTTTTCTGTTTTATAACTACGAGTAATTTTGAACAAATAATCCCCACTGATGAATGACATGAGAAAATGGCATGGGAAAAGGAAATAATTGAATCATTACATCATGCTTTATTTACATTGTCTTACTTTAACTCTATAAAACTTACTGTGTAATTTTTGATATACACATTTCTAAGACCTCTAAATGATCAATATGTTCAAAACGAGTATGAGCTCCATCTTGTCATATCATAGTATATGAGCTATTAAATCCTAATGTATCAAAAATGATATTCAACAAAAAAAACTGAAACTTTTTTTAAAGGGGTGGTTCATTGCGATTTCACTTTTTTAATGTTAGTTAGTGTGTAATGTTGCTGCTTGAGCATAAACAATATCTGCAAAGTTACGAAGCTGAAAGTTCAATGCAAACGGAGATATCGTCTTTTAAAATTCTGGCAGTTTAATGCCTACAAAAATGGCTGGTAGGGACTACAACGAGTTACTTCCCAGGTTCGTGACATCACAAACCCAGATAAATCCCGCCCTCGGGAAAAGGCAGCAAAGGGGGCGAGGCCATGCTGCGCTGCTTTAGAGAAGAGGAAGAGAAAACTAGAGGTGCACGTAAAAATCTATTCATATATGAATCGCGATTCTTTCTTCTATTGATTCTAATGGATTCACAAGTTTCAAAATCAATGTTCTAAAGCAGCATTTCTCAATACTGTTCCTCGCATCCCCCTGCTCTGCACACGCTCTGCATCTCTCTCTCTCTCTCTCTCTCTCTCTCTCTCTCTCTCGCTCTCTCCACTATCTCTTCTCTCTCTCTCATTCAGTTTACGTTTAGACACGCACTAGAGGCGGTTTAGCCAATCACAACACTGGGCTAGCTAACCAATCAGATCCCATCGCCTATTTCTGAGGGCGGGACTTTATAAAAACAGGAAAAGATCAGCCCGTTTCTCAGAGAAGGGACAGAGCGGTGTGGAATAAAGGTAAATTATGTGAAAAAAAATGTGTTTTTTTTTAACGAAGCACTGACACATGTTAGACTGCACCCCATAAACACAATCAAGTCTAGAAAAAGACCAGTGAACCACCCCTTTAAAGATTTTTTCAATATTTTGTTTAAAAGTTCAATAAACTGTTCCTTTTTAAATTAAATTTATGACTATTATTTCATATTTCAGGCTTTACACGGTTAATGGCCTTTTTGTGTGTGTAAGATAATGCATCAATCAAAAGATATTAGTAAGTTTATCAAACTTAACATGTAATGAAAATACAGTGACATTCAGCACAGATGAAAAATAAGCATGAAATACTAACATACCTGGGCACCTCTGTCATTCACCAGCTCTACAGACCATCTTCCTTCATATTGGATCCACACAAATATCCCTCCCTCCATGTCACATGTTGCAAGCTTCTGAAACGGTTCATTCCACCTAACAAGTACAACCTGTACAAGAACAGCACCGTGGGAATGAAGTTCTAGCAGAATTTTGCAAGAGCACACTATTCATGCATAGGATGGCAAATTGACAAATACACATTCTTTTGATGTACTGTATGTAATTAAGTAATTCTTTCTGAAGAAAAAAAATTTAATTGTCAGAATTTTGATGGTAAAGACTAAAAATACGACGGTAAATTCCCTTACTATATGGTGAAAAGCTGTAATAGTTCTAATGGGACATTTCATTTAATTTTACAGTAAAATATACTGTTTTTGGAAGTCATCTTATATTTTACAGTGATAAACAATAAACTGACATTCCCAGAAATCTCTGTGTGACACAGACAATTCTTCTGTGCTCACGTCTGATATTTCTTTTATTAAAACAACAGTTTCCTTCTTAGTTTTTTCTTATCAGTTATGTAAATTAGGGTTTTATCCTATATCTTACATTGTTAAATTAATGTTTATTGCATTAATTTTAGTCTTTGTTTTATGTGGTATATAGCACTGTAAACCTATTCAGTGATATAGATATATTTAAATAGTATTAAATAGATAAATTTTATACACTCTTAAAAATATAGGTGCTTCACGATGCCATAGAAGAAAATTTTGTCTAAATGGTTCCATAAAGGACCTTTAACATCTGAAAACAACCTTTTGTTTCACAAAAGGTTCTTTGTGGCCCCGAAGAAGAAGGTTCTTCAGTTATAAAAAGGTAAGAAAGAGATGGTTCTTTAAAGAAACTTTAACTGAATGGTTCTTTGTGGACCCAAAAATTGTTCTTCTATGGCATCGATGTGAAAAACCTTTTAAGCACCTTTACTTTTAAGAGTGTACCTCAGCTTGTGGAAAAGATAATTGGGACTCATAATGTGGCTTTTCATTACCGTAGTTTTTAGATTTAATAATTTATAATTTAACTTACAAAGGTAGAGAGTCTGATTTTAGTCATTTGGTGTATTAACATTATTTCAGTTAATGAAATAAATATTTTTAACTGTAAATTGAAGTTCAATCTCTAAAACCTAAAATTATGCTACCATGTTTTTATGCTAAATTTCTGGCAACCACAGCTTCTTTTTTTTCTTTTTTAACCGTAAATTATTTACAGTGTACTATTAATTTCCTTAGGTGTAAGGTGAAAAAACATTACTTAATGCCAACTTGCAAGTCAAATTTAAAAATAGAGAAGAGGCAAAACTCCAACTTCACTGTTATGACCCCGTCAATTGAATTTGATTTCTTTGTGGGGAGGTATATTTCCGTCCCTTGACCGTGACTAGATGTGAATGTCACACCCCACCCACCTGGAGTTCCAGTGGCAGCCAGCCTCTCATAGTAGCGCCTCCTGAACACCGGCTTCTCCAGTTCTAAATTGTTGGGAAACTCTTCCTTTCATGAGAGGGCACAGGCACCGGATGGGGAGGTCACGGCAGAGGACGGACCCATGCTCCACCGCGCACAACATTCCCTACAGACTGAACAGGCTACAGGTGTTGTAGAGGGAAGAGATGAGAGGGAGTCTGCTGAAAATTTTTAAAATCAGCATTTTTATTTTTAATGGTAATTAATACTAACTTATATTAGATCTGTGAATTATTCATTCGATACATGGGTTCAAGTTTATTTATACACATCAGAAAAAAAAAGTACAAAGTTGTCACTGAGCAGTACCTTTTCAAAAAGGTTACTAAAGTTACGAATATGTACCATTTAGGTACTACTGTGTACCTTTAAGGCACTAATATGGATCCTTTTTGGGTAAATAAAGATAGGGGTATAAAGATGTACCTTTTGAAACCAACTTGTGCTTTTTTTTGGCCTTTTTAGTCTATAGCTAAAACACACTGGTAGTGGTAATGTAAAGTGATTTACATAAAAATAATTTAGACAATGATAAATTAATAAATAAAATAAAAGTAACAGTAAAATATAAAAAAATTGCATGGACATTTTTTTCTTCAGAATCAAAATTTTAGGTTAAAATGTATGGGAAAGTGTATATTTTAAATGCCGTAACTGGTAACCATTTCTTTCACCCTTGTAAATCAAGATGATTTTAAAATGTTAAAATACCATCTCCTATACAAATTTAACATGCAAAGAGAAATGTAAGCCATTAATAGTTGGATTTGATAATTAACAGCCAGTTTGAAAATTATTTTCATTATTTTTGCAATTCAATTTTGTGTTGCTAGTGGCACAGAAATCAAATCACAGACTTTACCTTTATATAAGCCTGTGGTGGGACAAATCACATTCCATGTAGTGTCACATCTAATACCATAAAAACTGCAAAAGCATGCCTAATAAGTATAAAAGTTATTAGTAGTTTTAGAAGGAATGTAGATGGAATGCCACTTGCAAAATCTAACATTTGACATTATTTGTCAAATTTCTGTTTGTATCAAACAAACATATATTGCTTTCGATGCACAGAAAACTGATTGCAAAATGTAGTTTCTGAAAATACTCACCTCTTCATAGTCCCTGGACATTATTGGTCCGAATTCCGTCTTTGAAGGAGTGCTCCATTTTGCTTGCTTATTCAAATAAATTGCAGTACAACCAGATAATTTCTTAACTGCAGATGTGTCTTAAGAAAAAGTGTGAGTAATATCAGGCCATTATAGTCTGAGACTATTGCACATCCTGAGCAATGCAGTCTGTTCTATTTCTGTCAACAAAATTATGTGAATTACATCTAAATCAAAAGTCCAGGCCTAGTGCAGTTTATACTCGTTATACAAAACCAGCTTTCAGTCTTTGGTAGTCCAGGTTTTCTATGCAAAGAGAAACACACACACACACACACACAAATGTATATATTTATATGAGAAAAAGCCATATGTATAATTTGCAGATTGAAAAACAAGAACAAGTCACATATGATGATGAGACAAGCTCTGCATGCAGAATCATTTAAAGACATTTCATTTCTCTGTCTGCACACACACTTGAGTTGACATTGGTCCCCCATTACGTCACAGGACGTTTAAAGCCCCTACAATTCGTGCTTTATACTCAGAATAACGCAACAGAAATTATGCGTCGAAGCATCTTTTTTTTACAAAAAAAGCATGCTCAAATTTTTTTTTTTTTTAGAAAAATCTGCACAACTAAGGATGAGGCAGCTCGCAGGAGTCATGGCAACAGGGATGTGATGATGGCTGAATTTTAATGACACACAGCCTAAGACTTCATGACTGCATTTATTCTCATTTCCAATAGAAATATTACGTTTTCCATGTGTTTCTCTTAGGCTTAAAAATATATATGAAATTTCGTTTAAAACATAATCTCACTGTTAAACTACAATACAATAAAAAAAAATAATAATAACCTTATAGGGCTACCGAATCATAACAAGCTTAGTTTCACACATATGCTTATGTAAGAATAGTGGCAGGTAATTAAGGAAATTAAGCTGGATGCAGTTTACAATAAATCCATCAATGGTTGCCACCTACACTCGTGATATAATTACACAACCGTCCAGTATACAACATTGACTATTCCTGTGACATTCCAAAGAAATCAAATGAGAACAATGTGAGCCAACAAGAAAATAATTATTTCGAGTAATAAAATAAAAATTCTGCATTCGTTTCTATCAGCAAACTCACCTCTATCAACTCGCTCTCAATGCGTCTAAATGGTTGCCAGATGCTCATGGGAGATTTTACTCCACAGAGCGTTAAAGTCATGCAGTGGGATGCTGTGCATTGGCGCAAAATAAACCCTGAATGAGGGATTTTTCGGCGTGTGAAGGCAACCCGCGCTCTGACGGAACGGTGCTGTGGATCACATGACTGCCAACCCCATCCAGATAGTATACAACAAATGCAGTAGTACAGGCAAGCTGCACTGATATAAATCACCAGTCTCCATTCTTATTTTGCCATACGAATTAAAAGGCAAAAAAACTGTGAATAATGCAAAGCTTCACTGAGAAAAGAAAGCACACATTTCAAAGACTGTACTATTAAAGCACGTTACTTGAACTATATAGGCTACGATTCAAAATGCTGTCTTTCATCTCAGTCCCTGCCTGTATATATTAGCCAGTATTCTCTCATCCATTTTCTACAAAAAAAAAAAAACGTTAAAAAAATTATTTAATACATTGCTATGGACCCTGTCCATTGTTCAGTGCTGGTCATATCTGCAGGGTGCATCGTTTTACACAAAAAGGTGGCGACAAATGATTCTTCACTCAAACTACTTTTAAAACTCGTTCACTCGTTTCCCCACAAATGACAACAAACAAATCTAGATTTTTTTCCAACAATTTCCTAAAATACTGGACATCATTTTTGTATTAAGGCGTTGTGTAAAAGCACAAAAACGATAGCTTAAATAATCACAGATTTAATTAATGTTCAGTTGATTCACGAGCGGGATGTTCACTTCAAGCTCAAAACCTCAAAACACCAATTCGTTCAATAAAATGGGCGTATTGGTTCAGTAGTCCAGCCAATAAAATGCCCCTCATCACAGCCTTCTCCATGGCTATTGGCTCGTACTATAGTTAGTATTTGAAGGCACGAATTCAGTCACGTGCTTCAAGGGAGCGACATTAGTAAGTGAGCAAATTTAGTGTGCAAAAGAACGATTCGACCAGCTCGGAGACAAGTGTCCTACAAATAAATACGAGACTGTGTGTTTAAAGGTTCTTTAAGTGATTTATAAAATGTCCCTACAATAGAAAACAATGAAATAGGTGTTCAGACTTTTGTTAGCGACATTGTAAACAGCACAAAAAGTGTTAAGTACGGTGGCCGAGAAGTGCTAAACAAATCAAAAAGTGTTAAGTACGGTGGCCGAGAAGTGCTAAACAAATCACAATTCTGAAAACAAAATAACAAATTACAAACGCAAATGCAAGTCTAAAAAACAAAATACCAATTCAGATAGCACAACAACAATTCAGAAAGCATTATAACAAGTCAGAAAACACAATAACAAATTTGAAAACAAATTAAGAAGTCAGAAAACACAATGACAAATCAGACAAACCGGAAGAGGTAGGTATAGTTTGAGACAGCGCTATTGGTTTGGGATTACTCACCGCTGACTGAACGAGACATCTGTCAATCAACATATACAGGGAAGAACCTGCCGAAGAACAGCAGAGTCGTGGTAGAAAGTTCAGAGATGGTCGTAAAGTAGCTCAGTTTAATGTATTGTATTAATTGCCCTTACTATGGAATAAAAAAAAAAACGGGGTGTCTATTTAAATTTAGTTAAAAGTGGCTGTAAATCATCAGCCTCCAGTGGCGCAGATGGATAAGCGCTTGTTGTTGGCTTCTTTTTTGACCCTGGTTCGATTTTGGCGAACTTTTTTTCTCCCTTTTCAAATCTCGTATCACCTCGTAAAGGCATTTATTTTCAATAAAAATTAAGGAAATAATCATAAAGTTGAAAATAAAGTATCGGGTAGGGTTAGGGTAGGAGTAGGGAGGTCTTTATTGTACCAATAAGGTGGCATCTATTTAATAATTTAAATTAAAATTATAATTTATACTCAATACGTTATTATTGCATACTGTTGTATAATGTACTACAATACTGAAGTGCAGATAATTGCCACTCTTTGCACCAATAGAATCTTGATAGTGAAATCCCGGCTATTTTAACTAGTGTAAATAGGTTTCTGCCTTGCGTATCATATGCTAAAATAGGTATTTCACTTAGGGTAAATAAATCCATGCTAATACGAGAGTTTGAAAGGGAGGAAAAAAGTTTTTGAACCCGGTCGATCGCGTCAAAAAGCCAAGGACACACACTTATCTATCTGCGCCACTAAAGCTGATGATTTATAGCCACTTTTAACTAAATGTAAATAGACACTCCGTATTTTTTATTCCATAGTGTCACAAATCCGGTCATGAACTTCCATTTCATTGACTCTCGCACTACACAAACTGTTGCACATCACCCCGGACTACATTTCCCATAATGCATTGCACTGATTGCACACCTGTTTACACTGATTGCACCCAGCTGTTTCATATCACTCCCTCACTATTTAACACTCACTCTTATCCCTTCCCTCTGCCGAGTATTGTTCCGCATTTATCACTCCCCTAGCGATAGCGACTCTACAGAGCCCTCGTTTGTAGCCTTAGCCCTAGTCATTTGCCTTAGCCTTAGCCTTAGCCTTAGCCTTAGCCTTAGCCTTAACCTTAACCTTAACCTTAGCCTTAGCCTTCTCGGTTTCTGATCTTCGCCTCGTTCCCTGGATTTACCCCTTTAGTCTTGTCCATTTTTGATTCTGTCTGCCGATCGTCGACTTGCGCTAGCCCTAGGACTATTCTTGTGTTTTGCCCTCCATATACCTGTTTGCCATCTGACCTATGCCTGCTGTATGACCACGTCTCTGTCTTCTCCACAAATAAAGCTTGCACATGGATCCGCAAGTCTCACGTCTCGTCAGCCCCGTAACAGAATACTCGGCCACACAAGGATCCCGCAGCTTTCTCTCAGTGGTCTCTGGCCTGGTATGGACCCAGTCACCGAGCTACTACATCTTCGACAGGGAGGTCGTTCGATTGAGGAGTATGTTAACCGGTTCTGTGAACTATCTTACCAGGTACCCCTATATGATGAGATTTTATTTAAAGACTTTTTCCGTTTTGGACTTAATGAACCCACAAAATCTCGTATGCCAAGGAGTGAATGCAACTATAGCTTAAAAGACTTTATTGACTATGCCTTGCTGACTACTGGTTCACGGTGGGTGTCGCGGAGGAAGGAAACGACACCATGTCTGTGACTGAAGTGATGACTGTATCAGAGCATGCTCACAAGATGGCGGCGACAGAGGAGCCTGATCACCAAATGGCAGAACAACACGCTCCGCAAGTCACAGCTGATTACTTCACAGTCAGGTCAGTCATCAGTTGATCATCATGGGCTCTGCATCACGCGATAGTTTTATGAGTCTATCCGCCACATTGATCACTGAGTCAAGCAGTCACAGTTTATGATCACGATTCTTGTCAAGTCACAGTTCATTTGCATGAGTCTAGTCAGGTCACAGTTGATCTTCACGAGTCAAATCAAGTCACAGTTTAAGATCATGAGTCTAGTCAAGTCACAGCCGACAGTTATGAGTCAAGTCAAGTTACAATTGATTTGTCTGGTTTCAGTCAAGTTACCATCGTTATCATATCAAGTCTAGTCACAGTTTGTCTTCTGATTCAGTCGAAGTCACACTGACATTCTGAGTCTAGTCAAATCACACTGTTACGTCATGAGCAATTCAGTCACAGTGATCTGCCTGAGTTTAATTAGTCATAGTTGTCATAATGATTCAAGTCAGGTGCCTGCATCTTCAGGAATCAAGCAAGTCGTCAGCTGATATCTCTGAATCTAGTCATCACTGCTAATCTCAGGAATCAAGTCAATTCGCAGCGGATATTCATGAATCTAGCAATCCCAACTGATCTTTCTAGAGGTCGCGCCACGTTCTCAGCTATTCTCCAAGTCTCCCACGTCCAGCTATTCATTCAGAGTCACTTTCCACGTCTCAGCATCATCCGAATTCAGTCGCATCACGCTGATCCCAGATCAGGTCACATCCTGTCTGTTGCCCACCAGAGTGTCGGGGTCTCCGTTGGTATCCGTCTGGTGTCCAGTGTGGGGATGCACCGCTTGGTGTCTCACGCGCAGCTGGTATCCCCAACCCCTCACTTTAGCCCATCCTGTTCCTGAAACTCATTCCGCCTGTCTCTGCCTCCCCTATGGGGGTTCTTTATGGTGTGTCTGGGCCCCGTCCTCCACTGCCCGATTTGCTAGAGAAGCGGCCCCAGCTACACATCTCTTCAGAGGTGGCGCGCAGGCTGCAGAACCTCCCGAGATGGCGTCACTTGCCTCAGTTCCTTGCGTGGTGGTGGCGGCCAGCATCGCACTTTCTGCCTGTTCTGTTCTGGCCAAGGAGGTCGTCTATGAACTTCCTGCCTGTCCTGTTCCGGCCAAGGAGGCCGTCTATGAACTTCCTGCCTGTCCTGTTCCGGCCAAGGAGGCCGTCTATGAACTTCTCTGCCTGTCCTGTTCCGGCCAAGGAGGCCGTCTATGAACTTCCTGCCTGTCCTGTTCCGGCCAAGGAGGCCGTCTATGAACTCCCTGCCTGTCCTGTTCCGGCCAAGGAGGCCGCCTATGAACTCTCTGCCTGTCCTGTTCCGGCCAAGGAGGCCGCCTATGAACTCTCTGACTGTCACTTGCCGGCCAAGGGGCCTTCAGGAACCTCTGCTTGTCCTGTTGCCGGCCAAGTAGGCCGCCTATGAACTTCCTGCTTGTCCCGTTCCGGCCAAGGAGGCCGTCTATGAACTCCCTGTCTGTCCTGTCATGGCTATGGAGGCCGTTTGCGAACTCCCTGCTTGTCTTGTCACGGCTATGGAGGCCGTTTGTGAGCTCCCTGCTCGTTCTGTCACAGCTTTAGAGGCCGTTTGCGAGCTCCCTGCTCTTCCTGTCACAGCTATAGAGGCCGTTTTGCGAGCTCCCTGCTCGTCCTATCCTGGCTATGGAGGCCGTTTGTGAATTCTTTGTGTGCTTTGTGTCTGCCAGGGAGGTTGCCCCTGAATGCTCAGTCTTGTCTATCAACCCCAATGTTCTGTCTTGTGTTGTCTGTCTCTGCTCTCTCGTTGTTACAGTCTCTGCCATGGTCTCCTGATCTGTGTGGTTCACCGGGGGGGTTTCCTGTTCTTTCTGCTCCGCCGTGGTGGTCCTCCGCTCCGCCGTGGGGGTCTATTGTCTGGCTCTGGTGGTCCTCTGCTCCGCCGTGGTGGTCTTCTGCTCCGCCCTGGTGGTTCTCTGCTCCGCCGTGGTGGTCTACTGTCTGTTCTGGTGGTCCTCTGCTCCGCCGTGGTGGTTTTCTGCTCTGCCGTGGTGGTCTACTGTCTGATTCTGGTGGTCCTCTGCTCCGCCGTGGTGGTTCTCTGCCCCACTGTGGTGGTCTACTGTCTGGTTCTGTTGGTTTTCTGCTCCGCCGTGGGGATCTTTGGTCCTGTCTGCTCTGCTGTGGTGGTCCTTAGCTCCGCCGGCTCTGCCTCAGTCCCGGGTCTTTCCTGTCCTTGGACCTGGCCCTCCGTCCCTCCCCTGTTCCGCCTCCGCTCCACCGCCCACCTGGATCGTTTAGTGTTTGGGGTGTCTGGAAGCCGCTCCTTGGGGGGCTCTGTCACGAATCCGGTCCCTGAACTTTCCATTTCATTGACTCTCGCACTACCCACTGTTGCACATCACCCCGGACTACATTTCCCCTCATGCATTACTGATTGCACTCAGCACTAATTGCACACCTGTTTACACTGATTGCACCCATCTGTTTCATATCACTCCCTCACTATATACACTCACTCTTATCCCTTCCCTCTGCCGCGTATTGTTTCAGCATTTATCACTCCCCTAGCGATAGCGACTCTACAGAGCCCTCGTTTGTTGCCTTAGCCTTAGCCCTAGTCATTTGCCTTTGCCTTAGCCTTAGCCTTAGCCCTTGTCATTTTTCCTTAGCCTTAGCCTTAGCCCTAATCATTAGCCTTAGCCTTAGCCCTAGTCATTAGCCTTCCCGGTTTCTGATCTTCGCCTGGTTTCCTGGATTCACCCCTTTTGTCTTGCCCCTTTTGATTCTGTCTTCCGATCGTCGACCTGCGCTAGCCCTATGACTATTCTTGTGTCTTGCCCGCCATATCCCTGTCTGCCATTATCTGACCCATGCCTGCTTTATGACCACGTCTCTGTCTTCTCCACAACAAAGCTTAGCAGAAAAAAACATGGATCCCAGTCTCACGTCTCGTCAGCCCCGTAACAGATAGTAAGGGCAATTCATACAATACATTTAAACTAAGCTACTTCAATACCATCTCTGAACTTTCTACCACGACTCTGCTGTTCTTCGGCTGGTTCTTCTTTGTATATGTTGATTGACAGATGTCTCGTCCACTCAGCGGTGAGTAATCCCGAACCAATGTCGCTGTCTCAAACTATACCTACCTCTTCCGGTTTGTCTGATTTGTCTTTGTGTTTTCTGACTTGTAAATTTGTTTTCGAATTTGTCATTGTGTTTTCTGACTTGTTATAATGCTTTCTGAATTGTTGTTGTGTTTTCTGAATTGTTTTTTTGTTTTTTAGACTTGCATTTGCGTTTGTAATTTGTTATTTTTGTTTTCAGAATTGTGATTTTGTTTTTGGCACTTCTTGACCACCGTAGTTAAGGGATCGCCCCGCATTATTTAGGGTAATTATTTATTTAGTTAATCAGAAAACCTAGCAATGCCCTCGTTCTATAAATAATTGTAATTAATTATTTAACCAGGATTGCTGATACCTGGCTGGTTTTTATACCCACCCTTAATTAAGAAAATTAAGAATTATGTATTATTACTGCACTCTTTTTCAGCGTTTGCTGTTTCCAAAGTGCAGATTTACATCAGAACTCACAGTGAGTCTGACCTAAGAGATTTTTGTTAACACTACAAAAGGATAGTTTTTTTTTTCAAACTCATCTGTTGTGCTTCTTAGCTTTTTCTGTGTTACAGTTTCTGTACTGTTGTAAATGTTGTTTTCTGTTAGTGAAAAGGAGCTTTACCAGCACTTAGGAGCTTTTCCCAGACAGACTGCAGAAAGACTCTGGAGAGATACTTCACTTTCATCTCAAGAAAGGCAAAGAGAACAATACCCTATTGAACAGATTCCCAGGAGGTCTTCTGCTGTATTTTTAGCTGTTCCTAGTGTGTATGGTTTATTTTAGTTAACACATAAAAGGCATACAATATTCTTTCACTTACTATGAAATGACCATGATTTTTTTAAACATGTATTGTGGAGTACCATGTACATACCATGATATATGAATAATGCAATCATTCAGTGGTCTGTTTCAAAGTACATCATTTTTGTTGAATACTTTGTGACAATCGTTGCAATGATGCAATAGTCACATATATCAGTTTCAGGATTTGGATAAAAGCATCTAATGCATAAATGTAAATGTACATGATTAAAATCAAATGCTGCATCTGTTAATATCCTTTATTGAACCTGATCTGACATGAACAAACAATGAACAGTTGTAATTAATAATTACTAATAAATGTATGTGAGTTAATGCATTAACTAATAGCACCTTATTGTAAAGTGTTACCCATGAAAGAAATGCAAATGAGTGTCAGTACAGGATAAATCTGATCCCTGTCAAATCAGAGCAAGGCTTTCGGTTATTTTTCTCCTTTTTGTCATATTTTATCTGTGTTTTGGGATTTATATACAATCCTTTGCAAGTCCTTTGTCTCTTAGCACAGTGCAGTCAGGTACAAGCCTCTTGAAAGATGTGGTTGACACTGTCATATGCAGGTGGTGGAGTCTGTCTGGGTAGAAAACCTCTTAGACTGCCCTTCCCTAGCCAGAAGGACTCTGCTGGTTCTGCACTAAATGGATCTGTGATGTTAGGAAGTAATGCAGTTTGGTTTTCATCCTCTGTTTCATCAGCAGTCTTGTTAGACCTTTTTGGTGGCGGCCGAAACGTGGAGTTCTGAAAGCTGGGGCTTCTACCCAGCAGCTCATTGGGGTCTACGGAAGTCTGTCTGTGAAGGTTGAAAACCGCTCTTCCCACATATTCAGTGTTCTTGTCGAAGCCATGACTCTTGTAGTGTCTAAGGTGGCAGTGCTGGTTATGTGAGCCCTTAGATTCTGACGACTGGTTTTGACATCCGGTGATCCTGACCGAAGCTCTCCTCCGTCTTGACATCCATGTAAGGAGGAGGAAAATCAAGATCCCGATAAGCAGACCAATTAATATCGACAAGCAGAACGCCAGGATGAGCTCCTCTGGATGGAAAGGTTATTGAATTTTGAGTATATAATATCAATATTATACATTAAATTCAATATTAAATACATTTTGAATAATGTTTACTTAAAGTTATATGTATACAGACACACACTGGGGGGGAAAAGATTTTTCAAAGTTGTAAATAAAACATTATTGGAGAATGTTTACATAAAAATATTTATTTCTTTCTACTTACAAATGTCATGTTTAATTCATTGTGTTACTTGCCATTTCTTTGTAATTAACTGTGAAATTGACCAGCAATTTCTGAGAGAATACTGTTTCTATACCAATTTTGATTATTATTTTTATATTTATTTATTGCAAGCACGCAACACATTAAGAATGCTGTTTAATAATAAATACATAAATAAAAATAGAAAATTATTGTTTAAGAGTTACATTTCTACAAATCAGTCTGAAATTGAATTGAATCCTCATATGTTTATAGTTTATATAGGTATAAAAGTGAAATTTACACTGAGCCAACTCAAGCAAGACTGTAAAACAAATGCACAGCAATTCTTACCAAAATCAATAGGTTTAAGTATTTCCCAAATCGCATTTGTTTCATTAGAAGCCATAATAGTTCGCAGAAGCATGTGAACATGCAGCCAAACTCTCAGAGAATATGGCACTTTTTTGGTTTGCATGAAGGGAAACTTTGTCGTCATTCTTCCTGCCTCTTTACTAGTATAATTAGCAAGTGCTAGGCTTATCTGTTCAGGACAGAAATCCAGAGGAACAGGGCTGTTTCCTCTTGCATCATTTCCTTCGCTTCAATGGACACAATACAATGGCTTCTTCACCCCATTATATTATAATAGACCAACTTACAACATTTTTTTAGACCTTTCCGCACTTTCAATTTTCTTCTGCAGATTTGTTTTGAGATTGAGTGAAGATAAAAACAAATACTTATGTAGATAAAAATGGAACAATACATTTCTGAAGTTTCGATTTGACACAGTTCCCAAAAGAAAACTCCTGGGCGATAAGTTCTTAGTTATCAGAGGAGATTTCCTTACTGCCCTAGTATCTGTACCTTCTGGCATATCACTGCCATGTGCTGATGAACCAAATCATAATAATCTTACAGATACCCACTTTAAAGTAATATAACTAAATGCCTAAAAATGCATGTCTTCTCAGAAGAAACAGGGAGAGGGTATGCATTGTCCGAATTCAACAGAATTCTCAGTCACTGATACCTCCTGGTGTACTGGTTCTTGCAAATATTTGAGGGAAGGACAATTTTATCCTAAAACAATAGGAGGACATCCATGCTCTGAGTTAATTAGAAAAACAGGAATGGCCAGCAGATGTCATTATTGAACCATGCATCCTGTGATGTAGATACTGGGTGGTAATGACACAATGAAGAACTCCGATTCTATCTATCTATCTATCTATCTATCTATCTATCTATCTATCTATCTATCTACAGTGTTGGGGAAAGTTACTTTTAAAAGTAATGCATTACAATATTGCGTTACTTCCTAAAAAAGTAACTAATTACGTTACTCAGTTACTTTTTATTGAAAGTAATGCATTACGTTACTTTTGCATTACTTTTTAAATCTGGGCTGGGCTTACTTGTTTGCTTTTAATATAAAAAGTTATTTTTGGCAAATGTAAAAGCTAATTCACACCAAAAGCCTCAGGCTGAAGGAAATGTAAATTCACGTCTGTACAGTATACACAGAAGAAGAAAGTTCAACACTCTTCAGCAATAAAAAAAGAAGAAATGTTAGTTTATCTTGTGTAATTTTTGCTTATTAGTATGGTTGAATTGGATCACCGAAGGTCAGCAGCAAATTGGTTAATAAAATGGGATTTAATTATTGCAGCTTTGAGTCATATTCTGAGTTGCTTTTAACTGTTTTTATTAATTTTGAGGAAAGCTAATTCTGATTTTGTTTTGTGAGTGAGTGAGTGAGATGACTTTAATGCATTTCACATTTATTCTAGAACTAAAGTAACATCTTACTCCCGATCTCTCTCAACAAGGGGACAGGTACGGTGGCCGAGAAGTGCAAAGCAGATCACAATTCTGAAAACAAAATAACAAATTACAAACGCAAATGCAAGTCTAAAAAACAAAATAATTCAGAAAACACAACAACAAATCCGAAAACAAATTAACAAGTCAGAAAACACAACGACAAATCAGAAAACAAATGAACAAATCAGAAAACACAACGACAAATCCGAAAACAAATTAACAAGTCAGAATCAGACAAACCGGAAGAGGTAGGTTATAGTTTGAGACAGCGCCATTGGTTTTGGGATTACTCACCACTGACTGGAAGAGACATCTGTCAATCAAAAAATACAGAGTGTATATTTACATTTAGTAAAAAGTGGTTTAAAGCACGTTCCATAGTCTTTTTGACGAGATCGACATAGGTTCGATCCCACCTTTTACCAAGCTTTTTTCCCTCCCTTTTCAAATCTCGTATTAGCAATAAATTCTATTTACACTAAGTGAAAATAGAAGTATTTTTTAGCAATATGCTATTTACACTAAGTGTCCATTCAGCGTTGAGTAATCCCAAACCAATAGCGCTGTCTCAAACTATACCTACCTCTTCCGGTTTGTCTGATTTGTCGTTGTGTTTTCTGACTTGCTATTTTGTTTTCGAATTTGTCGTTGTGTTTTCTGACTTGTTATAATGTTTTCTGAATTGTTGTTGTGCTTTCTGAATTGTTATTTTGTTTTTTAGACTTGCATTTGCGTTTGTAATTTGTTATTTTTGTTTTCAGAATTGTGCTTTGCTTTGCACTTCTCGCACCGTAGACAGGAGATCTTTCAGTCAATAAATGGGGAAAAAAAGTAACTGGCGTTACTTATTTGAAAAAGTAACAGATATTTTCTTGTAAAATTAAAAAGTAATGCATTACTTTACTAGTTACTTGAAAAAAGTCTATCTATCTATCTATCTAGTGTCTGTTCTCTTTCATTGAGTTGCTCTGTGTACAGTAAACGCCCCCTTATTGTTCTCTTTATCACTGATAGGTGGCGGTAAAAGTCACATGAAGTAACACGGCCTTGCAACATTGTTTCAAGGTCTCCATAGCAACCCGTCTAACAGAGTTTCACCAGCGTCACATGAGACGCAAGAGCGCTGCGGGAAAGGAAGCGTCATCTGCTCACGGTAATACACGCACTACAGACTAACAACTGTACAAACACACAAACATAGTGTCTGATAAATCAGGGCTGCTTTTCTTGGAATTTCTGTTTGCATGCTTTTGACTGCAGATATGTATCTTGCTGCTGAGTTTCTTTTACGTGCATAAAGTTGGCTGATTAATATACATGCAAATCTATTTTGAAGCAATGCACAATGAAGATGAAATGTTATCCCTGGTGGCCAAGGACTTCTTTAATTATGGATGAGCTCTTATAACTCAAGTTCTTTTCCATATATTAGTAATCAGTCAGTAAGTCCATAGATTATAATTATTATACCTGGAAAGAAAAGAATAATAATAAATAAATAATAACAACTTAAGTGATGTAAAAGGGGCCTGGTCTGTGTGCAAACAGTGCATACAGTACATAGAAACACTGATGTTTATTGAACTGTAAAAAGTGAAAATGTGCCGTTTTCTATTTGAGCTGATTTTGTTTGTGCTTCAGTATTATTCATCAAATATTCACACGTTTAAAGGGATAGTTCACCCAAAAATGCAAATTCTGTTACCATTTATTCATCCTCATGTCTTTATGACTTTATTACTTCTTCCTAAACTATTAAAAATAGGGTTTGGTAATAGAAATAAAGCAACATTAAACAGTTTAGGTGAAAAACTATAAAAAATGTTGGTTTGGCAGCTAACTGAAATAAGTTTAAGTTAAGGCACTAAAATGTCTACGGTTGATTTTGTTTGTGCAACCATATTGATTTAGTCATAATTAATGACTTCAAGTCATGTCTTAAGTGAAACCTGTTATTTTATGTTACCCCATCTAAATATTTTTTACAGTGTGATTTTGTTCTGTCTGACACCCATGCTGTTACTTTTCCTTCTCGGTTCACTGACTGTAGATAGAAGAGGACTTCTGATTGGTCGAGCACCTATATGAAACCTGCTTTTCTATTGGGCCACATCAAGCTCCTGGAGTTCCTGCATCAGAGAGTGTGAGTGAGAGAGAGGCAGCAAGAGGAAGAGAGAGTTGTAGGAGGTGCAGATGGGGATGCCCCTTAAGAAAGTAGTGCAGTATCTTCTGTCTACTGTGCCGACTGCATAAGTGATCCGGTGTCAGAGGAGCACAGGACTGTAGAGAGGGACCATGGCTTCCCTCAGCCCTTTCGGACGGTCCAGCAAGGACATTATGAATGTGATGCAGAGGCTGCAAGGTAGGTGATGCTGTATTTCTGTTCTTTACCTCCCACAACCGTCCTCTGGCTCTATGAGTCAGGAGGAATTTTGCTGACTCCAAGAGTTTGCCTCTATGGTGCACAAATGCACTATATTTGACAGCACAAGAACTTACCCACTTGAGAAATCAATATTGATGCTTTACATAACGGCTATGCGTGTCCGTCCATTTATCTCTAAACTAATGTTGACATCATATGCAGCTCATGTTACTCTTATGCCAGTGTTGCAAACATAGAAATGTCCCGAGGGAATCATGTACTTTCATTATGATGGCTTGCGGACACCTTGGTTTAACAGCTGATGGTTTGAATGGACTGGTTTTGTACTGCAGTGCTTGAGGAGGACAGGTTCTTTTTCTCCCATTTAACCAGAAATAGAGGATCTATTTGTGTCCTGTTGCTTTCTGCACATTTGTAGGCCTAATTTTGTCTGCTTGGTGCTGAAATAAATTGGTCATTTAGTTAAAATAGCACAGAAGCCATGTAATCTAAGTACAAAGAGCTGTATTGTTAAATTGCTCTTGTAATGGTTGTTTTTGGGGATAAGATTTGTGTTTAAAATAGTTTAGCCTGTGAAGGTCATCATTGTTTTTTCTTACAGGAAGTTGTCCTTGACAAAAGCCCATTCTAACACTTGTGTTGCCATGCAGGGAATACTTTTGCTTGACCTTTCTTGCTTGGATGATATTTACATTCTTTATGATCAAACGGTGGATGTGTTAAGACATAATGCTGCCGATATGGTGCCTACCAGCATTATGGGTAATGCTTTTAAGGTGGAAGGAATGGTTTAAATGTTTTGCAATTTTTGGAGGAAGGAAAATATTAAACCACCCACAAGAAAAACACATGATTGCTATTATGGGAATGATTGATGACGTTGTGATGCAGGGCTCATGCTGATAGGAAAATGTTTCCATAATCCACCTGTTTTGCTGTCCAGCTTCAATATTATCCATCACCAAATCACATGCTTAAAGGGACAGTTCACCCAAAAAATGATTTATCATTTATTCAACCTCATGTCTGTATAACTTAACTTCTTTTAAACTAAATATAGTTTTCATAATGGAAATAAAGCTGAAATAACATATACTATAAATATTAGGTGAAAAATTTAATCTTAAAAATACATAAATAAATTAGAAATGTTGCTTTGGCAACTAACTGCAATAAAGTTGAGTTATGGTACTAAAATGACCAAAACTGAAATAAAAATAGTTTAAATCTAATAAAAATTACAAAAGCACAAACTGAAAACGGGAAATATTACACATAAAAGCTCATTGTAAATATTATTAATTACTATAATACTATAATGCATTGTACTAAAAACGACCCAGACCGACCGATTGCTTGATGCCCATATTGGGGGAAGTCGTGGCCTAATGGTTAGGGAGTCGGACTCGTAACCCAAGGTTGTGGGTTTGAGTCTCGTACTGGCAGGGATTGTAGGTGGGGGGGGAGTGTATGTACAGCGCTCTCTCCCACCTTCAATACCATGACTGAGGTGCCCTTGAGCAAGGC
The DNA here is from genome assembly GCA_018155175.1 of Sinocyclocheilus anophthalmus. NCBI lineage: Eukaryota > Metazoa > Chordata > Actinopteri > Cypriniformes > Cyprinidae > Sinocyclocheilus > Sinocyclocheilus anophthalmus. Next base: position 65,715 of record JADLZN010001566.1, on the reverse strand, counting down.
ACCGAACCCCCAACTGCTCCCCGGGTGCCACAGCAAAAAAATGGCTGCCCACTGCTCTGGGTGTGTGTTCACAGTGTGTGTGTTTACTGCTGTGTGTGTGTGTGTGCTTTGGATGGGATAAATGCAGAGCACTAATTCCGAGTATGGGTCACCATACTTGGTCACTTTCATATTGTTTAGTGTTTTTGTGTAAGAGTTGGACAGGGACTCTGTAGTAGGTGGTGTGTATGGGGACAGGTAGAACCTGACACCTCTTTGGAAGATGTCCTGTCCTTGGAAGATGGAACAGATCGATATTTGGACTCCCTGGCATTGTGTGTCCATTCTTATTGACTTATGGCTGTTACTCCGTGTTGGCAGTGGATGGGGCAAGTCTATAAAAACTGGTCACAAATGAGCTGTATTTAGTCCTGTCATCTCATTCCTGTGGCCCTCTACATAGATTTAAAAAATGGTTTGACGAAGTGAAAGCAGATGTTTCGCTGTGGGCTTTCATGGAAGAGTAATAACAGCATCAGGCTGGTTAAAGGTTCTGCTCACTAATTGATTTAAGAATGATTTCAACTGCTTTTACGACAACAAATAGAACAGGAGTATATGGAAAGAGCAATAATAAAAGCTTCCTTTTAAAATTAATAACCATGTCCAGGCATGCTGGGTAACACAATAGGCCTAATATACATAAGAAAGCAGGTGACTACCTCTGACACGTGATTACAATTCAATAAAAAGTGTATTCTTTTATGTAATTTAGGCAAATTAATTTTAAATAAGCATGAAACTATTTGAAACCCATTTTTTCTTTGATATGATATTTGGAGTGAAAATGTAGGATGTGATTGCATGGTAAAAAGTGTCTGTATATGGCAGGTGGTTTTGGGGAAGGGGTTGACTTTTTCTTTAAAATAACACACACTGATAAATAATGTGTAATAAGACCAGGAAGGTGTTTTAAGAAACTAAACTGCCAAGTTTAATGTCACGCTAACATTAAGATTTGATCTGTTTATGACTAATGGAGGATTCGTTTTCACAGTAGCCTACAACAACTCACAGTCTTGTCCTGAAAAACACTCTTCATAAATAGTTAAAGGAGCTCAAGAATAAAAGTGAGTGGCATATGCACCTATTCAAAGCCTCTAATGCATCTCCTATGTAACCTGTAGAGGATATTGTGCTACTTCCTTCTGGAGAATTCATGTTTATTTCTGATCACCATGGCAACCCACATGCTCATATAGTCTTCAAGATGAAACAAGAAGCATTGAGCTACATAGAGGAACTTAGCATTCAAACACATCAGGAAGGAAGTTACATATGCGTGATAACTCGCACTTCTGTTTTTACCGGCAAAAATTTCAAGAGTCACTCATTTGTCAATGCAATGCAGCCATTACTGCATTTTCAGCTTTAGTGTAGGTCGTCTGTTTAATTAGATGACACAGTACCCAACTAACCCAACACCCTAGAAACCATCCTAGTAAATTAGTTGTGAATTTTACACCGGCAAGCATCACTCACATTTAATGTAATGTTGAGTTTCTGACGTGCAGTTTGGTTTTATTTGTACATATTCATATGTAGAGCAGTAGATTTGGCTTTTGATGGCGACACAGTGATTGCAGTTGAAGTGTGTTCATGCATGTGGTCAAATGTGTTTTGCATTGAAGGCACATCAGAAAAGGCGTGTGCTAGTTAACATGGCACATCAACAGCGAATAAGGCGACATGTGGTTTATGCGACAGAAGGTCTGTGGTTACTGTTTTCAGAATCATTTCTTTTGGTTTCCTCCTCCTTGGTGACTGGCGCATGCCTGTTCAGAGCGTGTGGTAAAACTGTTTGCCATCTTCCTTTCATTGGCACGAATGACTTTTATACAGCAGCCATTTCCTTTAGACACATATCTGATGAAAACTCTAAGGATCTTGTTTTATTTAGGCAAAGTTTGTAGAAGAAGGTTGTTGTCTTGATTGACTTGTAAAACAGTTGGTATTATATCAGTAACTGTTACAATATATTGTTAAAACAATGAGAAACAATGAGTGTTTATTGATTTATTAGAGCTGCTTTACAGCACAAATGAGTTCTGTTTGCATCATTGAATCATTATTTTCTTGTTTATCACTGCAAAGCTGCTTTGAAATGATCTTTATTGTATGAAGCGATATATAAATAAAGGTGACTTGACTTGACTATTATCAGTATGTTGATCAAAATAACTTGAATCTGGATGTAGGCCATTTAATGTAGTCACAGAATGTTTTTAAAGGACACTAGATGGCAGTATTTCAGTGTTTATTTTTTCTAAATATTTATCTTTGTTAATACACTTTTTTTGGCCTAATAGACAAAATCAGCGTTTGCATTTCTCTCTTGAAACTGCAAGAGTGACGTGTAGAATATTAAAGACTGCACTCCATTGAGCAGATGACAGTAACATCTGACCTGTTACCCATGATATCATCTGTCCTGAGTTTGTGTTGAATGCACTCATTTAAATTTCAGATGCTCCACTCACTTGTTTCTCGTATTTCTACGTGCAAACTGAAAGTGACTGTACATTCATTAATACTTAATTAACTCTAATTCTTAACACTGGGTGGGAGTGCAAGTGGGCAATGCTACGAACTAGTAGACCATCGGTAAAGCTGCTTTTTTGGTTATTGTGGGAACAATCCAGTTTGTAGTGTTGCAGCACTGGAATTGCCTGTAGATGCTAAACACATCCATTGATTACTGATGAAGAACTGTGGGACTTTTGCACATTTTATCCTTAAAGTCAGTATTGTATCCTGAAAGCCTTTACATTATTCTGCTATAATATTTCAGGACTGGACAGCTCCACTATCTATCTATGATTTTTTTATACATGTAAATATATATGTATATGTTTGTATATAAATGTATTTATACAGTATGTGTATGCTAGATATAATAAATAAATTGCCTTTTCTTACCATATTCTAATCCACACAATGTCAGGTCTTTTTAATCCGTTTTAACGATCCCTGAGCTTTAACCCTGTTAACTGATAGAAACAAATCGTGACTCATTAGATGAGCATGTGATGGGAGTAGCACTTATTTCACTGATTACATTATCTTCTGTGACGGAAACAGTTTAAGGTACATTCCTCGATCTTTAACACAAAAGGCTTTTTGAGATATAAATACCTGAGCTATGCCACGGTGAGTGAGCGGTGAGAGAATGGATTTTCAGAAGAACAGTTATATTTTGTAAATGCACTTATGTTTCAATGCACCAAAACATGGGATTGAATTGAGTAATTTAATAAAGCATGTTTTATTAAACAAGACAACACAAAGCCATGCATGCATGGAAGATCAAGACTTAACACTGGGCATGTCCATTTCTGGTCATAAGATGGTCTTATTATTGCACAACTAAATATATATCAGGAGGCAAATAAATATGTTGTGTGGTGGATTGGGTTTGTTTGGAGCTCATGCAGTGGCTGATGGTCAGGAATAATAGTGATATAGTCACTGACTGCACCATAGCAGGTGGCAGATGCTTTGCACTGGCTTTGACATAAATGATTCAATACTTTGAGTGCAGTTGGTTCCCAGTTGCCTTATAGCCATTTGCAAATAATGCATGTGTTATTCAGTATGATTAAATTCATGACATGAATGATTTTTGCCATAGACCCACACAAAATTAAAAAGACTTTAAAGGATTTAAAGTCAACATGACTCCATAAATGTATTTCTGAGTGAAAAGGCTGCATTTATTAAATTAAATAGTAAAGGTGATAAAATAATGAAAAAACATTACAATTTAAAATAATTGTATTTGAAAAGATTGTAAAATGTAATTTATTCCTGGGATGTAAAAGCTGAATTTTCAGCATCATTACTCCAGTCTTCAGTGTCACATGATCCTTCAGAAATAATTCTAATATGCTGATTTGCTGCTCAAGAAATATTTGTTATTATTATCAATGTTGATGTAACGGGGTGACAGAGACGTGAGGCGAGGGGATCCACTTGCAAGGCTTTATTCAGTGACACGGTCAATACAGGCAAGAGTCAAACAATGGCAAACAGATATATCAAGGGTGAGACTGAAGAGTAATCCGTGAAACAGGCGTGGGTCAAATGACGGTAAATGTAATCCAGAGGACGAGGCAAACTTTAAATCCAATAACAGGCGATAATCCAGGCAAGGTGTAAACAGAGTCCGAATGGTAAGACTAAAGGGGCATTCAAAATAAACAGGCAAGAATCAAAACACGAGTAAGCAAGCAAGACAAGATTATGACTAGGAACTGAAAACTAGACAGGCTCCATAGAGTAGCTATCATTTGGAGAGATATAAACGCATACAATACTTGGCAACTAGAGCAGGATCAGAGTGAGTGTTATATAGTGTGAGTTATTGGATGCAGGTGAGTGTGCAATCAGTGCAGTGGAGCATGGGAGATGTAGTCCAGAGCGAAGTGTGACAGTCTATGTGGAGTGAGTGTCAATATGGTGAGAGAGCGACCTCTTGTGTTCATTGGATGAAAGTCCATGGACCGGATTCGTGACAATTGAAAACAATTGTGCTGCTTAATAAATGCTGTAAGATAAATTACGTTCCAAATTTTAATACTATGTATTAGTCGTTTGTTCAAATCACAAATACCAAGCAATATTAATAGGGATTCTTGCCTCATCAAACACCCGTAATAACATTTAATTAATGAATTGAACACAATAAGACCAGAAACATGTATTAAAATATTTTTAATTTGCTTTGTTTCTTACTTAGACATGCAAACACATTCAAACCCACAGTAACTGTGTCATGTCATAAGTCCTTTGTTGTATAGCATTCTGGACTGCAATGAATCTGATTATTTGTTAAGCCATTCCTGCATTAGGGTGTCTGCGCGGTGCTCATAGTGGAGGCCTGGTGGAGTTCAAGCTGTGTAGCAGGAGTACTGACCCCCACCCACCCATATAAATCAGGATAGCACCAGCTGCCTGGTGACATCACAGCCCCCCCGCGTGCTGATTGGCCGATCAGTGCCATAGCCAGTTAGTATAGCTGCAGCTGTGGGATGCTGCTAGAACTAGAACAGACCTGAACAGAGCATCCACACCAGCACGACTCTCCAGCTCCACCAACAACAGGAAGTCGCCTGGCTCATAAAAACTGCCCTCGATTAGCAGCCTATCCACAGCGGAGGAGACAGAGAGGGAGAGAGAGAGAGAGAGACAACAGGAGGAGGGGGAGGTTTCATCCCTCCAGCGCTCAGTCACGCTGTTTTCACACGGAAAGCTCCTCCGCCTGCTCTGTTCTGCTTCCCAGAGGAAATAAAGGATAGCTGATCTGGTTTTCCTCCCTGGATGATACGCGTGCACTTTCACACATGAAGGACACAAAGAAACGGAGGGAATGCAGGGCGCACAATGGCTCATTTTAAGGACGTAGCTGTGAAAAAGACCACATCTCTGAATCTGGTGACGGGATTCTTTCAGTATCTCCGCGGTAAGTGGGACATCGACATCTCCTCTCATCAGACTGGAGTGTGGGAGCCACTAGCTCAGATTTACATGTAGTCTGTGCTTCACTGAATGTAGGTGAAACAGATGCATGATCCAGATATGCAGTGACACGTCTCTGGGTCATATGGCTCACTAGACATTATTGGCCAGCTGAGGTCTTCCTCGTCTTCCTCCTCGGGTGAGGTAATCACCGTATTGGCATGGGTCACTGCTGCACACGAGTGCTGATGCGAACCTCTTTACAGTTGCGCATGTTGGATTATGATGGCTGTTGTGTGCTTAAGGCTGCACCGGCATGCCATGTGTGCTACTGTACATGGATGCTTCCTAAACATGCCCCGTGGATTGCATTAGAACATGCATGCAAATATAGGATGCTGTCTGTTGTGAATATGGCTGGTCTGTCTGAGCCTATCACGCATAAATATGTCTGGTGGGTGTTTGTTGGTGACCTGAATGACCTTATCTGTGTCTAAAAATGATCTGCAAGATTTGTATATTGTGTTAACAGATGTCACAAACTTTCATTACTGCTGTTTGTGAAGTCAAGCATCACTAGCACTATTGCTCATACTTAGGGTTAATGATTAGAACAGTACTAAATAGTTACAGTATTAAACTTCTTTCACCTTGCAAACAATGAAAAAAAATCAGAAAAAGAATATTATAGAAACTTGGGGTGGACACCACCTAGCAACACCCACAACACCCTAGGAACCACTTAGAACGCCTTTAGAACTGTGTAGCAATGGCTTGGCAACTGCTTAGAACAACTTTGCAACCGCATAGCAACACCCTGGCAACCACTCAGAACACACATTAATAACTACATGGCAAAAACCTGGAAACCACACAGAACATCCTAGTATCATAGCAGTGCCATAACCACTCAGAACATCTTTATGGCTGCATAGCAACAGCCTGACAACCACTTAGAACACCTTTGCAACCACATGGCAACCACTTAGAACACCTGCAACTGCATGGCAACACCCTGGCAACCACTCAGAACATCTTTATGGCTGCATAGAAACTTCCTGACAACCATGTAGAGTACTTTTGCAACTGCATAGGAACGGCCTGGCATCCACTCAAAATACCTTTGCAATGCCTTGACAACAACACAGAGCATCCTATAAATCGCATAGCAACACCCTGGCAACCACATAGAACATTCTAACAACTCCATAGCAATGCCCTAATAACCACTCAGAACATCTTTATGGCTGCAAATCAAAGGCCTGGCAACCACACAGAATACCATTGCAACTCCATAGCAACAGCCTGGATACTGCTTAGAACATCCTATCAACCTTATTAGCAACACCCTGGCAACCACTCTAGCATAGCAGTGCCATTACAACCATTTAGAATATCTTTATAGCTGCATATAACATCCTGGCAACCACCAGAACACATTTGCAGACTATTTGCAATGCTGTGGCAACAGCATAGAAAATCCTGCATAGCAACACCCTGACAACCACCCAGCACATCTAAGCAACCTCTTAGAACATCTTTATGGCTGCATAGCAACACCCTGACACCCATCAGAACACATTTACAGACTATTTCCAAGGCCATGGCAGCCACACAAAACATCCTAGCAACTGCATCGCAACACCCTGACAACCACCCAGCACATATCAGCAACCACTTTAGAACATCTTTATGGCTGCATAGTAACGGCCTGGCCTGGCATGCAGAATATCTTTGCAAATCCATAGTAACAGTATTTCATCTGCTCAAAACGTGCTAGCAATACAAATCCATAGAAACAGCCTGGTAGCTGCTCAGAACATCCTAGCAACCGAATAGCAATGCTCTAGCAACGCTCTTATGTCCTTGAGAGCTTGTGGATTGCACATGAATAAACATTCTGAGCATATCTGTATGTTTTTGTTAAAAATCTGCATTTATGTTGTTTATGCTGAGTATATATGTAATAATGGGAATATTGGCAGATGTTTCTGATATGATGTTGATATTTTTGCTCATGCCACGTGTGGACTCTCAGCTCTCCTCTGCTGGTGAATATCTCCTCTCTAGCTTTCAACGTAGACTTTCAGTAATGAAAATGTACAGTATTCAGTAATAAATCCTCTTGCATTTATTTCTCACAAATATGAGAAAATAACCAGGTGAGTCATGATGACAGTGAACACAATGAAGAAGACAGGAAAACATAATATCTCACTGGATATTGAAACATAAAACATATCTGCTCATTTATGTGATTATTGTGCTTATCTCTTTTGCAGATGAACAGGAGGCGGTGCAGAAAAGAACTTTCACAAAGTGGATTAATTCACACTTGGCCAAGGTAAGATGTTTTGCAGTTTTTTTCATCCGAATGCCACAACATTTAGCTTGTAGTACTATTTGCACTGGATTGCAATACAACAACAGCAGTGACCCAATACATTACCGGGACACGTTGGCCACTTGTAAAAAAAAATATGCTTGTTTGTTATTGCATTATATAGCAAATATCAAGAGTCTTTTGTATTGAAGTGCTGCAAAAACTTTTGCTTTCATTTTTCTGAGCAGTTTTTTTGCAACGAGTTTTAATCAACTGGTGTGGCAATGATTTTTAGTAGATCTGTGATGTTTTTCTCAGATTGACAACCACAATCAAATTGAATCAAATTCAAATTGTTTTGAACAGTAGCTACACTACCGTTCAAAAGTTTGGTGTCAGTAAAATTTTGTTGTTGTTGTTGAAAGAAATTCATATTTTGATTCAGCAAGGATGCATTCAATTGATCAAAAGTTTAATGGTATAAAAAAATCAGCTTTGCCATCAACGGAATAAATTAAATTTTGAAATATATTAAAATAGAAAATGGTTATTTGAAATTGTAATACTATTTCACAGTATTACTGTTTTTACTGTATTTTTGATCAAATAAATGCAGCTTTGGTGAAACTTTTTTCAAAAACATAAAATCGTTCCGACTCCAAACTTTTGAACCGTAGTGTACATATTAATCATGTAAAACCTAGCAAACTGGTTTTTGTAAAAATTGTGCATGTTCTATTAAACTAAATGACGCTTGCTTTTTAATACAGTGACATTTAGGCATTAACTGTGGCTTAAGTGTCTTAGCTTTTTTATATAATGCTCGACTGTTGGTGTTACTCTGAGGAATTGCACCAGTGTCTCAAGTAGTGATGGCTGTGTTTCTGTCTTCCTGACCAATCATCCGTGAACAGTGAACGGTCCATGTGATTTGCTTTGTAGCCTAATGTCATAATGACTCTAAAGAGCAAATGTCTGTGTAACTGAGTAAAGCTCAGATGATTAAAGGCTGATCGTTTTGCAGGACAGTAAACAGTGAATGAGGAGGCGTAATGCTATAATACTCTAATAAAAACCATGAAGTGTGCTGTTTGTGCTGTGCGCTTTGAGAATGAATGCTGTGTTGTGATGGCGTCCCACTGCCATGGCCAAGATGAGTGGGTGATCTCGTGTTAGTAGGCTGAGCATTAAAAAAATCTCTGAAAATGTGCTCTGAATTTCTGAAATGAAGTTGTAATGTGTGAGATATATGGAAGCCAAACATGCTTTGGTAAATCATAATTATGCCAAAAAAGTAAATGACATAATTAGGTCATAAAAAGTCACAATTATGATGTAAAGTGCTGACTTTTTTGCCATAAATATGACTGTCATAATTAATTAAGTTGAATATGACATAAAAAGTCATAATTATGATGTAAAACATTGATATTATGTCATAATTATAGCAAAAAAAGCAATGACATAAAAAAATTTTAACAGACAATGTTGGAATTATATATTTTAGGATGTACTTATGCCTTCGGAAAGGTTGAGAATTAATGTTTTATAGTTTAATTTGACATTTCCACAAATAATGACTTTTTATGTCACAATTATGACTTTATATCTCATAATAATTTAAACTTTTATGTCATAAATTTGATTAATGAAAAAATTATGACATATGTCATAATATAAAAATACTTTTTTATATATATTGGGATATAATTATGCCTTAGGTTGAACATTTTGGAGTTTAGTTTGACTTATTATCTCATAATTATGACTTATGTTATTAAAATTGTCTTTTTATCTCATAGTTTTGACTTTTTACGTCACAATTATGACTTTATTTTCCATAATTTAAACGTTTTATGTCATAGTTATGATTTACCAAAACATGTTTTCTTATGTGGCTTTCAAATAGGCCTTTTCATATATATTTATGTAGGCCTATATGTCTGTGTATGCATGTATGTACAGTATATTTATGTCAAATAATGAAATTGTAATTTATTTTGACCTCAGAAACAAAAATAAACCACTAAAACAGTATGATATGTATGATATGATATGTATGATTTTAGATTTTTTTAAATGACCTGTCCGCTTTTGAATCTCTGTCTAATGGAGCATCTTGAGAATCCGCTGTGACACCAGAACTTCCTCTGTTTGCAAGTCATATCCTCTGTGTTGACATGTTTACAGTATGTCTGACAGGTGAAAGTGCTTTAACTGGGCTGAGACTTTCTGTCAGATCACGCACTTTACATTATGTGGAAATGCAGATTGAATCTCTGTTTATGGAGACAAGGGTAATTCTGGAAAGTTTTGGACACTAGGTATGTGCAGATGGCCGTGGAGAGGGGCTGGAACAATTCTCAGCGGGAAGAAACATGTTTCGCTCCTGAGGTCTTTGAAGTGTGTGTCCACTGATTTCAGATGCTGTGATTAAGAGTCAAGTTAGGATATAATTATGCCTTGTGAAAGGTTGAGGATGACCGTCAGTAAGAAAAATAACGACATAAGAGTAGCCTTTTTTTAACCAAAAAGTGCACATTCGCTAATACAGCAAAGAGAAGAAGCACAGTTTTTGGGACAGGCCAAAAAGACATCCTCTTAAAGAAATAGAAAGAGAAAGCAATTGAAAATGGAAGGAAGTCACTATACGTTTGTTGATGTGGTAAGAAAATGCTTTAATAGCACATAGTAAATGATGACATCAGCTATTCATTGTTAAAGTCACATGGTTTTGTACAATGACCCACATGCAGAATATAGAAACTGAAGTAGAGCTGTAGTGAGATGTTGTGGGGTTTTTTTGCTCCTCCCTCTCTCCTCATTATGCGTGATTAGTTGTTTTGGTGACGGGGCACTTTGCAGCGCACAAAGAGAGGATAATCTGGCACAAATGGTGGGTTTAAGTATTCCAGTCAGAACAGATTGCACCGAGGGGCCTTTTGTTCCACACAATCTGCTGCACAACACGACTATGAAAGTTTGAAGAGTAATGTGTGCAGCCGGTGGGTCCACTGCAGTGAGGCAGCGTCCATATAGAAAGCACACGCTGGGTGCATACTAACTGAGCTGCAGGATATGCTATGCAATGCTTCATGAGTCTGCAGATGCCTGCTGTTCTTCCAGATTTCGTCGCTGTCTGTGTGTGCGCTGGTTGGCCTGTCTGTCTCTATTTTTTGTTGTTTTATTGAACAAAAATACATCTAGATTTACATTTCTTGCTTCCTTTCCTTTATTTTTTTATTATCCTTTTCCTTTATCCTTTATAATTTTATCAATAGTCAGCATGACCAAAGCAAATGTGTTTGCACATGACTTTTCATGATGGTCTATTTTGGTTTGACCTCTGACAGATCTGTTATCTTTTCCTATTGTGTCCATTTCCTTGAAAATTTTAAAGCTCATTTGCAGTTTTTTATGATGTTTGTACAGAAGCAGCTGAGCTGAGATTTTCAAACTAAACTCAGACCTGCATCATATACTGTATTCTAGTGATAGTTCTTACAAATATGAGACAGTACAATGATGCAGGTGTTCAGATTGTAGTGCTATAGTATATTGGTACACTATCATTCATAAGTTTGGGGTCGGTGAGATCTTATGCTCACCAAGGCTGCATTTATTTGATAATATTGAGAAATATTATGAGAGTTCAATGTAATGGTTTTCTATTGCAATATATTTTAAAATGCAATTTATTCCTGTGATCAAAGCTGAATTTCCAGCATCATTACTTCAGTCTTCAGAGTCACATGATCCTTCAGAAATCATTCTAATATGCTGATTTGCTGCTCAACAAACATTTCTCATTATCATTAATGTTGAAAACAGTTTTGCTGCTTAATATTTGCGTGGAAATACGTATTATATGATAAATAGAAAGTTCAAACAGCTTATAAATCTTAGGTAACATTATACATGTCTTTATTGTCTAATTTAATGCATTCTTGCTGAATAAAAGTAATAATTTCTTTTAAAACATTTTACTGACATCAAACTGAACGATCACCATATTTATATAAAAAAACATTTATATTGCCTTTGTCTATTTCCCTGTGAATATTTCACTGCTTCAACATGAAAAATAAATTTGCAGTTACAGTTTATTTTTGTTATCTTCATAACATATTTGAGTTTCATCTGCCTACACAGATTGTAGTTTCAGTCTTTCTGTGATCGCAAGTTTGAATGCTGCGTGGCACTTCTGGCTGAAGTGTGATGTGAGATGGAGAACATTTTTTTTAAGGGGTCATATGACGTTGCTAAAAAAACATTATTTTGTGTATTTGGTGTAATGCAATGTGTTTATGCGGTTTAAGGTAAAAAAAACACATTATTTTCCACATACTGTACATTATTGTTTCTCCTCTATGCCCCGCCTTTCTGAAACGCATCGATTTTTACAAAACTCATCGGTCTGAAAAGCGAGGTGTGCTCTGATTGGCCAGCTATCCAGTGCATGGGCCAGCTATCCAGTGCGTTGTGATTGGCCGAATACCTCAAGCGTGTGACGGAAATGTTACGCCCCTTACCATACTGTGATGCCGTGTCCTGGTGCGACGAGACAAAACCAATAAAACCCATTACAAACGAGGCATTTGTAGCATCCAGTGGGGACATAATTACAGATTATAATGACTTTGGGGCCGTTCACATGTCGTGCCTAAAAACACGTGGAAAATGCTAGGCGCGCTGCTTTCTGCTTTTTTCCAAAGCGTTCGGGCGCTTGCGCTCCGGAGGCGTCTGCCATTGCTAAGCAACCATGACCTGCGCTCTCCATGAAGATGCGGAAGTTTCAGCAAATGGATTTGCAGCACTAAAAATTGCACCGCATAAACATAAAACCATGTTTGCATTTGAGAAATGACAAACAACAAGTGCTACTCTACACTGCCCAAAACTCGTGTTTGAATCATCAGTGGCAAATCCTTTAAATATAAAAGTGTACTTACAGGCTGTGAGTCAGCATTATTTGTCAGAACACCGGCATTGTAGTCTACTCTTCCAGGAAACAGTCCTCGTCCTCCATAAAATGCTCTGCACACATCTGAATATTTGGTTTGAGGTGTTCTGGAACAGTGTTGGAAATACAACTTAACCACTGATTTCTAGGCTTGTCCATTTTTGGAAGACCAAACAAATTAGTTTTGCTTTCACAACGAAACACGCAGCATCTCCCCAACATGGTGGCGGTGTCAACAACAATACTACAGCGAGAATCAAAGTTACGCCTTCTTTCTTAGTGTGAACATTTGGGCGGTGTTATGCAAATCTTCCCACGCAGTGACGTAGATATGTGGGGGCGTGTTAGAACGAGCCGTTTTAGGTAGGCGTGGCTGACTCTTAACTTTTATAAAGAATATCTCTTTGGTTTTGAGACTTTAGTCTTTGCAACTTTAGGGATCTTATCTATTCACGAACAGCTTGTAACACCCCAAAGAGAAAGGAAAACTTGAAATCGCATCATATGACCCCTTTAACACAAACATCTGCAGTAAACATAAGTGGGAACATGTTATACTTTATGTATCCCAAACTATGAAAGAGCATTTTCTGAGCCAGAAACTTAAATTCCTCTGGGAATGAAGAGATTTTCTGATGACCTAAAAGCATTTATATGTATTTATTCAGAGTAGAAATCAGTCAGAGAAGAACAAAAGCAGAAGCATCCAACAGATTTGTAATCAAAGCACTATAAGGGTTTATTAAGTTCACCGTTTATTTGATCCTCTTCTTTTTGTCCATTTCCAGCACAAACCTCCTTTTGAAGTCAATGACCTCTTTGAGGACATCAAGGATGGGGTGAAACTGCTGGCTCTGTTAGAGGTGCTGTCTGGACAGAGATTAGTAAGTGTTTCTGTGATGCAATATCTGCAGATTATCCCTGTGTGAAACCTCTGCATTGAGCGCAGCAGCAGCTGCAGTGCATCTTTAGTGACAAGGTCTGTTTAATGCCAAGATGATGGGTCCTGCTCCTGAAAACCTCTTGTATTTCCCTGCAGCCATGCGAACAGGGTCGCCAGATCAAAAGGATCCACTGGGTGTCCAACATCGGCACAGCTCTTAAGTTCCTGGAGGGAAGGAAGGTAGGTGACTCCAGGATCACTCCGGTTATCTCATCTGTCTCACTGAACTGCTCATCTGTCCTAATAAATGGTGATATTCTGTATAACACTACTTCCAGCTGGGTCATTCCTCTTTTGCAGTACCTTTTAAAGTCTAGCTTTTAAAAATGAATATACTTGTGCTATAATTTAAGGAAGTTTTTCTAGAACAGGATATACCAGACTGTCAGAAATATGCTCTGGTCAAGATCAGGCAAGGCCAAGAAATGAACAGGATGGAAATTAAAGCTAAAGTTAGTCTTTGCTCAGTGAGGAATTAACAGATAGTTTACATGAACTTTCAAATGAACTTTCATATTTTCCCTTTTGATATATTAAACTGATTAGTGTAAAGTTATCAATTATAAAAGATGTTTTAGAGTGACACAAACCAAAAGCACAAAACATCACAGAATCCATTTAATCCATTGATAATACTTGTTTTCCTACCAAACATGATGCCACTTCCACGTCATTAAAGCTCCTTTTAAAAATAGGAATTTTTAAACAAGACATGATATGGAAGAAAAACATAAATTGACTGTCAATTGCAATAATGTATTATTTTTTGTATTTAATAGATATTTTATTAAAAAGTTAAATTTAAAAAATTTCTATATTATTTTTTTTTTATTATTTAAAAAGTTGTGTTATCCTTAAAAAGTTGCTTTATTTGATATAAATACAGTAAAACAGTAATATTTTTAAATATTATTGCTGTTTAAAATAACTGTTTTCTATTTCAATCTATTTTAAAATGTAATTTATTCATTTAATCTTGTGATGGCAAAGCTGAATTATCAGCATCATTACTCCAGTCTTCAATGTCAAGTGCTCCTTCAAATCTTGTTGTGCTGTTTTATATTTTTGTGGAAACCATGATAAATAATTTTTTCAGGCTTCTTTGCTGAATAGAAGATTAAAAAAAACAGCATTTATTTGAAACAATAAAAATGATTTGTATCAATCTTGTCTTCACTGTACCCTTGATCAATTTAAGACACTCCACTTTTTTTGAAAATGGGCTCATTTTCCAATTTCCCTAGAGTTAAACAGTTGAGTTTTATTGTTTTCGAATCCATTCAGCCGATCTCTGTGTCTGGCGGTAGCACTTTTAGCTGTATCTTAGCATAGATCATTGAATCTGATTGGACCGTTAGCATCTCGCTCAAAAATGACCAAAGAGTTTCTATATTTTTCCTATTAAAACTTGACTCTTCTGTAGTTACATCGTGTACTAAGACCGACGTAAAATGAAAAGTTGTGATTTTCTAGGACGATATGGCTAGGAAATATACTCTCATTCCGACGTAATAATCAAGGAACTTTGCTGCCGTACCATGGGTGCAGCAGGCGCAATGATATTAGCAGCGCCTACAGAAATACAGAAGAGTCAAGTTTTAAATAGGAAAAATATAGAAACTCTTTGGTCATTTTTGAGCGAGATGCTAATGGTCTAATCAGATTCAATGATATATGCTAAGCTAAGCTAAAGGTGCTACCGCCAGACCCGGAGATCGATTGAATGGATTTGAAAACGGTAAAACTAAACTTTTTAACTCTAGGGGAGTTGGAAAATGAGCCTATTTTCAAAAATAGTGGAGTGTTCCTTTAATGCATACTTGCTAAATAAAAGTATAAAAAAAATATCTGACTGACGCTAAATTAACTGCATAGTAGGAATGATCCAGGCATATCTGCAGTCTTATCTGATCATTGAATATGTTCATATGTCCCAGTCCAGCGTATGTCATCAAACTGCATCTCTAACTCTGTCCTCTCTCCTATCATGTCTTGTCTCAGTCTGTGTACCGAGGGTCTCCGGTCAGTACTTCTCCTAGTCACAGTTCTCACAAACATATCTGCATTTGATGATGCGTACCATATGCAGCGAGCAACTCCATTATTTCTACTGGCTGAAAGAGCTGCAATTATTTTTAGAAAGCTTGTTTTTCTACAGCATCTCTTTTGATGTCCATGACTGGTTGGCCATGAGGAAATAGCTTTTTTCCTCTTCACTCACATGTTCCTCATATACTTGTGCATTCATATTTGCTTATTCCCTAAGAAGTGAATATGTCTGGCTACTTAATTTTTTTCAAGTCGACATGAAATCAAAATGGACCCCGTTTACTTTCTTTATGCACGTTCCTGGTGTTATTCTGCACGGTTCATCAGCAGATCAGCAGATAGTGCTGGTTTAGACTGGCCTGTTTGCACTGACCTCAGATCTGTGGATAATATGTCTGTTACATTGATATTTTCAAATGATTTAGCCATTTAAGACTTTCTAACATGCAAAATATTTATTTTCCAGATCAAACTAGTCAATATCAATGCCACTGACATTGCTGATGGACGCCCGTCCATTGTCTTGGGGCTGATATGGACCATTATCCTCTATTTTCAGGTAATGTTTGCCAATTATGGTGGTAGGATCTGGAAAATTGCCATATGTCTGTGTTTACCTGAGTTTTAAAGGTCTACCCTCACAAACGTTTGCAGATTGAGGAGTTGACCAGTAATCTTCCAGCCCTTCAGGCTTTATCCAGCAGTGCGTCTTCGGTGGACAGCATGGCCAGCTCGGAGACGGGAAGCCCACCTATGAAACGCAAAGTGATAACAAAGTTTCAGGGCAATGCCAAAAAAGCCCTGCTCAGATGGGTCCAAAGCACAGCAACCAAGTATGTCAACCAAGTATTTTTGCCAACTGAAGGAGAATTTTTAAGATAAATACGAGCTCTATTGAGGGTTTAAATTGATCATTTGAAATGGATATGTCAACTTACAAGAATTGTGTATAAAAACAGGCCTAATGTATCAATAAGGCCCCTAATGAGTCATTATTTATTCTCTCAAGGCGTCTTGGGATTGAAGTTAAAGACTTCGGTGTTAGTTGGCGCAGTGGTGTGGCCTTCCATTCTGTTATTCATGCCATTCGTCCAGAACTCGTGGACATGGACATCGTGAGAAAAAGAAGTAATCGTGAGAACCTGGAAGAGGCCTTCAGTGTGGCAGAAAATGAACTGGGAATACCGCGTTTACTAGATCCTGAAGGTACTGATATGACTTATTTTACCCCAAAATCTCTCCAATTTCCTTTGAGATGAACAACTTACAACTTACAATGTCAATTTACAAAATAGCACTGTGATATTACCATGTTTTTTTGTAATGGATCCATGGGAATACCATGTTTTTTAGACATGCACAATGGTAATATAATGCCATTCTTTTAAATGATCTTGGATTAGGAAATACCATGGTATATTAATGTAGGAATCATTCAGTACAATTATATATACAGGGTTATATTATAGTTAACTAAAACTAAAACCATAAAAAAAATTGTTACTTGAAATAAAAAATGAAAGGGTGTCATATGATGCTGCTAAAAAGAACATTATTTTGTGTATTTGGTGTAATGAAATGTGTTTATGCGGTTTAAGGTTAAAAAAAACACATTATTTTCCACATACTGTACGTTATTGTTTCTCCTCTATGCCCCGCCTTTCTGAAACGCGTTAATTTTTACAAAGCTCATCATCCGAAAAGCGAGGTGTGCTCTGATTGGCCAGCTATCCAGTTCATTTTGATTGGCCAAATACCTCAAGCGTGTGACGGAAATGTTATGCCCCTTACCATACTGTGATGCCCTGTCCGGCTGGAGCGACGAGACAAAAGCATTAAAACCCATTATAAACGAGGCATTCGTTGCATCCGGTGGGGACATAATTACGGATTATAATGAATTATACTGTCTTTTTATGCATTGCGATGCATCGCGCCGCGTAATATAAAACCATGTCTGCATTTGTGATCGGAGAAACGACAAACAACAAGTGCTACTCTACACTGGTCAAAACTCACGTTTGAATCGTCAGTGGCAAATTCTTTAAATATAAAAAAACTTACTTACATTCTGTGAGTCAGAACAGCCGTAGTCTACTCAGCCATAGTCTACTCTATCAGGATCAGGAAACAGTCCTCCATAAAATGCGCTGCACACATCTGAAGATTTGGGTTGAACTGTTCTGGAACAGTGTTTGTAAATACAACTTAACCACTGATTTCAGTCATGTCCTATTTTGGAAGGCCAAACAAAATAGTTTCGCCTTTCACAACGAAACCCACGGCGGGCTAGAGAGAGCGGAGGCCGGAGGCCTAGAGGGCGGAGACGAGCGATTCGGAAAAAGAAGGGTAAAAGAAAGGAGCGAAAAACCCCAAATGTACGGTCATGCGGCAACCACATATGACGACCCCGGGCTGGACTCTGCTTCGTCCACAGTGAAAGTCGATCCGGCAATCCACATCACAAAGTTGGTGTATTTCCTCAGCAACCAGCACGGATCAGCTCCAGGCATGACGAAGCGGATATCGTCCTTTTTGGAAGGCCAAACGTAGTTTCGCTTGCACAACGAAACACACAGCGCCTTCACGACATTACGGCAACAACAATACTACAGCAAGAATAAAATTTACGCCTTCTTTCTTCTTTGTGCACATTTTGGGCGGCGTTATGCAAATCTTCCCACATAGGGATGTAGACATGTGGGGGCGTGTTAGTTAGAAGAGCTGTTTTAGGTAGGCGTGGTTGACTCTTAACTTTTATAAAGAATATCTCTTTGGATTTGAGACTTTAGTCTTTGCAACTTAACAGATCTTCTTTATGCACCAAGAGCTTGTAACACTTCAAAGAGAAAGGAAAAATTGAAACCGCATCATATGACCCCTTTAACCTTAAACAAATAATATAAAGATTAATTAATTTTTATTGTTTATTCGATGGGTTGCCAAGTTTTATTTCAGATGGTTGCCAAGTCAACATTATCTTCATTTGGTTCACTGTGTATGTACTAAAATAACTAAAACTAAACTAAAAACTATATAGACACAAATATACATATAAAAAAAAACAATCAAAACATACCAACAAAATTACGTAAAACCTTAATTAAAACTTGAATTTAAATTAAATATCAAAATAAATGTTTAAAAAAAACTGTAATATATATCATAATAGTAATAATTATATCTGTCATAGGTTCACTGCTGAGCGGACTGAGGAGCAAGGAACGGAGAAAGATGAGGAGTACATTAATGATGGGATTTTAATAACTTCAAGGGAACCAGGAAAACACACGTCGTACAGGGGTAGCCT
The DNA here is from genome assembly GCA_018155175.1 of Sinocyclocheilus anophthalmus. NCBI lineage: Eukaryota > Metazoa > Chordata > Actinopteri > Cypriniformes > Cyprinidae > Sinocyclocheilus > Sinocyclocheilus anophthalmus. The sequence continues at coordinate 46,631 of JADLZN010001566.1, read as the reverse complement.
TCCGCAACATTCACATTCATTAACATGAACAATACCGGACTCTGGAGCACACACAGGGAACACTATTTATACACACAGGAGGAGGGGATGAGGAGACACACCGGGGATCAATAGACATAAACTGGGGAACACCTGGAATCAAATGAACCTAATCAGGACATGAACAGGAAACTAACCAAATATGGGCGTAGGAAGGCACATGGGGAGCAAGACACACAAAACACAGAGCAAAGTCTGACATAACGCCCCCCTCCGGAAGGCGTGTCCTCACGCCATATAACATCCAATGGGGAGGGGGTGGGCACTCTGGAGGTCCCTCAGGACAGACACGGGACAGTGGGCCTCCAGAGCGTTACCCGTTCGGGGTGCCATGGCGGATCAGGAGCCTCGGGAGGCCATGGCGGGGCAGGGGACTCGGGATGTCATGGTGGAGCAGGTGGTTTAGGAGGCCATGGCAGATCAGGAGCCTCGGGAGGCCATGGCGGAGCAGGGGACTCGGGATGCCATGGTGGAGCGGGTAGTTTAGGAGGCCATGGCAGAGCAGCCTCCGAAGCCGCGGCCCCAGCCCCTGCCTCGGCCTCTACGGCTGGAGCCATAGTACCCCCCCCCCAAAAATACTTGGAGAAATGTAGGGGGTTGTATTCGGGGCCTAGAGCCCTCCCTGGGCTGAACTGGGGGTCAGGAGCCCTCCCTGGGCTTATCGGGGGATCAGGATAGCGCTTAAGTGGTGCTGGCACTGGAGGGCGCTCTGGAGGAGCAGACACCGCAAAGCGCTTTCGAGGAGCTGGCACTGGAGCGAGCTCTGGGGCCACATTAATGTCCTTCGGGCTTGCCACATTAACTGCCGGCTGACTTGGGGAAGCTGCGGACGGCGGGGGACTGGTTCTGGCTCGGGCCCGGACACTTCCCAGACACCGGTAGATCCCTTCCCTTCAGCATAGTCCCTTGGTGTCTGGGAGTTCCATGGGGCGATGGTAGTTGGCCCAGAGCCAGAACAGTTTATTGAGGACGGCACCCTCTAACGCCGTCATCACTCACTGCCGCGAGCTTGCAGAACTCCCTGGCATACTCATAGAAGGGGAGATCGAGGCGAGCTAGGGTGGCGACGCGAGCAGCAATTTCCATAGCCACGGGGGGGAACCAGGAGACAAAACACTTTCAAAAAGGCGGGAAAAACAAAAACGAGGAGAAGAGCCACTGCTTACTTTTGTTTCGGGTCCGGTATTCTGTCACGGGTTCACTGCTGAGCGGACTGAGGAGCAAGGAACGGAGAGAGACGAGGAGTACATTAATGATGGGATTTTAATAACTTCAAGGGAACCAGGAAAACACACGTAGTAAAGGAGGTAGACATCAGCAGACATTCACATTCATTAACATACAAGACCGGACACGGAGCACACACGGGAACACTATTTATACAAACAGGAGGAGGGGATGACGAGACACACCTGGGATCAATAGACATAAAATGGGGAACACCTGGAATCAAATTAACCTAATCAGGACAGGAACAGGAAACTAACCAAATATGGGCGTAGGAAGGCACATGGGGAGCAAGACACACAAAACAAGGAACAAAGTCTGACAAGTATAGTGTATAGTATAGTACAGTGTTTCCCATACATTAGTTTATTTGTGGCTGCCTGCCACAATATCAACACTGACCGCCACAAATTGATTTTCCAAAAGGCTTTGACTTCGTTTGAATAAACATGAGCACTGCACGTCAAAATGCGGCACGGGTGTTTTTATATGAATGTATCTTTTTTGAAGGGAACCGAAAGTTTTGATGTCATTTTCATCTAATCTTTCCTATAATGCCTGGTAAAGCAGCGTTTATGAGCAGAGCACTGTTTTGATTACAGCCGTTACCGGGGAAACGGCTGTTTCTGCCGCTCCTAAAGCACCTCCTGCTGGCAGAGAATGAATTTGCACTTTCATGCACTTCATTTCCGGCGATATCGTTGACATAATTGCAAAGATATTATTTAAACTGAGCTGGATGTTGACATCACTGAATTCAATGATGAACTGTCTTAACTGAAAAAATGAGTGTTTACTAGTGTCACTTTGCATTATTGACACTATTTTCCTAATTAATGCTTTTCAGTTGCTTTGACACAATCTGTCATTGTTAAGCGCTATAATATAAAAAAAAAAAAAAGTATATATACATATAATTTATGCATTTAGCAGATATAAAATTATTATATACATATATATTTCCCCCAGGGGAAGCCGCCACACATAGAGTGTAAGTCTGTGGGAAACACTGATAGTATATGGTATAACCATCTGATTCCATGAATGTAGCACCAATACTAATGTTGTGTGGCTAATAATGTAGATTCAGTCAATGATCTGTTGTGCTTTTGAAGAGCCACTCATTGGTTTTGAGTTTGATGTGAATAGACGCTGCTTAATTATACTGGGGATGCTCATTATCAGGCCTCATTACAGACAGACACTCTTAAAGTTTCTTATGTAGGTCATGCTGCTATTCAAGCATGACATCAGGCCAGATCAGAGAGAGACTAGTATGACATCATGATGTGATCTTTGGAGAGGCCCTTTGAAGAGGCTATAAAAAGCCTCAATTGACTCTTCAGGTCAGTGGATCATCTCATATGACAGTCTATGGAACACCTGACGATGCACAGTAAAACTCAAACTAAAACTAGATGCATGCATGCTTAGATACATAAACAGCAGAATGGTAATATCGCAAGGATTTCCCCTTGAGGGGTTCAAACCTCCAACTTTTAGTTTGTTTTTATTGCAGATGTGGATGTGGACAAGCCTGATGAGAAATCCATAATGACATACGTAGCTCAGTTCCTGAAGCACTACCCAGATCCCCACCAATCTGAGACAGATGGACAGCAAGAGGAGGTACGCTCTAGTGCTTATGCTCATGTATGAGCTAAAAATACACTAGCCGCTTGCTGTTGTTATTTACTGCAGTCACTGCTGTAGTGCTTCCTCATCAGTCACTAACGCTACTGTAGTCCATCACAATGTGGAATCCATTCAAGGAATCATTTTACTCTAGAATCACACCCATAATGCATTGCTCTGTGTGCTCACTCTGTATCTCTGTCTGTGTCACTCGCCGTGCGCATTTGTAGCTGGTTCGTTCCATTCCTACATTCGCTCTCTCTATCCCTGCTCTACAGGTAAGAGTTGATTACGTCTCACCAGCATGAGGTTCATTTAGTGTATGGGACATTCTCAAGAAACAATGCCATATGTGCTAGAAAAGTGTAGGAAACATGATTTAAACCCTATCACAGTAACTTACTAAATTACATGAACATCCATATGCTTATAATTGAATATAAAATACAATGGATAAATGATCATTTAAATACTTTGAATAATTATTAATAAATTACACAGTATAACTGTGAATAATATTAATAACCCAAGACACTGCTCATTCAGAACATGTTTTGAGCAAACCATGTTACATTTAAAATGATTTGGGGTTAAAGATATGTCAAAATCAAATAAGTTTTAGTCAAAAAGCATCACATTTTTTTTTAAACATATTTTTTATTAAAGGGAGAAATGTCACAGCATAAGAACAGAAAGTGAATGAAAGTGAATATATTATATATATATATATAAACAATATTGATATTACAAAAATATAATGTAAAAACTACATAGACAGTGGAAGCATAATATTTTATTAAAAAATAGGTAGAATAATTTTTTTATTCAATATATTTATTTTAATTCCATACAATTTTATCCTTTTTTAAATTCTCATTAAATTAAAACAGAAAATAAGCACATGTACAGTACACTGACAGATGAAAAGCAAATATTTCACAATAAAACAATAATATGTTTAAAATTTTGTTTTGCATTATAGAATTTACAGAATTTAATATACCAAATAAGATCAGTATCTTGTTCATTAAATAAGTAGTAAGTTCTGGAGACAATTATAACACACAAATGTCACTGTTTGCTGAGAATGGTCTGTCGGTGGTGGATACTCTCTGCATGTTTCCTCTCTTTCTCTGGCTTTTATCTTGCTAACGTCTTGACTGTGTTGTGTTTGCGTCTCTTGATGTGCCTTTGCTCTCCTGGACAGTATGATCCACAAGATTATTGAGCTTATGCTTGAGGTATGTGTATATTAATACATAGGGCCATAACAGCTCCGTGTTATGTTCTTTATTCTTCTTTGGGACTGGACTCTCTCTTAGTTTTCATCGTTTCACACTGCTGTGTTACCTTCTGTTATAAGGGTTTCTTGCTGAATACCTGCTAAGCGAGTGATAACTCATTGTTTCTTTCTGTCTGATGTGCACAGCGAGAGGAACGCAAGGTGCTGAGGGAGGTGAAGATCTGGCTGGATCAGCTAGAGAGAGATTTACTGCGTGCACAGGGATCTGAAGAGAGTCTCACCGACAAATATCAGGTGAACGCGAGAATTTTCCACGATCTTTAGAATTAAACAGGCTGTTTTTGATGCTTTTAAGACTTCAGTAGGCAAATGTGCTCTATTATGATTGGCTAAACTCTTGAACTCAAACTTTTGAGTTTGCTATAAGGTCAGATGTATTTATTTCTCCTCCATCCTCCTTTTTTGACTGCAGGCTTTTAAGAGTTTCCGTGTGCAGTATGAGATGAGAAAGAAACAGATCGAGTCTCTCCTGCAACCGGTACACAGGGACGGCAAACTGTCAGTGGACCAGGCCGTGGTCAAACAGGCCTGGGATCATGTGTCTGTCAGGGTATGTGCTTTACCAAGTGTAATTAAAGTGTTTGTTCACTAGAGGTGTGTGATATCACGATTTGAGGAAATATCGTAGTATCATGCTCTAGTAGTTTAAGTAATAGACATTAAAGTAGTTTTTATAAACATACCTTAGGGAAAAAAACACTACTGGTGTGCATCTTCAGACAAAATAATGGAACTGACCTATTTTAAGATCAGTCAGTGTAAGATTCTTTCAGGTAAAACAGCCCAGACATGCATTTTAGTCAGCGACTAGGATTAAGCCTCGTCTGTGAAACCGGGGGATAGGTGTTTAATTTAATTATATTCATATTTTAATTTAAGCTGGAGATTGTAAATATTAGCTGTTATATTTGTCTGTATTGTGTACATAAATCCATTATTATGTTTGAAAATAGTTTTTACTTCAGAGTTAAACTCTTACTGCTGTGCTTCTCTGGTTGTCATTAGCTGTAATGAAGTGTGAATTGGAGCGTAGACCATGGATGCAGGGTTCATTACTGAGGAAAGAGGACAGACACACAGAGACGGTTTTGTTTAAAGGAACAGAGAAGTCCACAGAGCGGACACTGCAATCTGGCCAGATACTTGACAGCTTGAAGGGACCTCACAGACAGTGAACGGCTTTCAAAGCAGATCTCTCCTTTTGATATTTGCGATGCTTTTGTGTGGCTTGTGCAGCTCTTAGACTGGCACATCCATCTGGATAAGTCTTTGCCGGGCCCTCTTGGAGTGATTGGAGCCTGGCTGCATCGGGCAGAACTTTCCCTGAGAGAGGACATACCCATTCAACAGGCCCACGAAGAGACGGCCAACATCATCCACAGAAAACTGGAACAGCACACGGTAGGTGCTGGAACTTTTTTCTTTCTTAAGGGACTTGCTCCAATCACTGTGCTGCTAAAATAAAAACAATGACTGTGCTTTCTGTGCAGGAGGTTTTGAAGAATTTGGAGGGACACCGACAGACATTTCAACAGATTCACAGAGACCGATCGGTAAACGGTGTCCCGGTTCCACCAGAGCAGCTTCAGGACATGGCAGAAAGGTTAAATCTGATGACCTTAAGTTTCATTTAACTGTTTAAAGGCAACATGAAACGCCATTTGCAATGCATTTGATGTCTGTTATGTGATGTGCAATCACATACATAACAATGGCAATTTAAAGTATTAAACAACTGCACTGTTTGTGCAGTAGACAGGATGACATACTTAGCCATGTTTAGAGCCCAGAACATCAAATAAACTTTGACTTGAGCGAACTAGCAACCACCCAGAACAACGTAGCTACTACTTGACCACCCCAGGTAACCACATTACAACTCCCTAGCAACAACAAAGGAATGTGCAAACATCCACTCAGATCATGTGAAACAACTCAGCAACCACCCAGAACTAGTAGAAAACATCCACGACAACTTAGTAATCACTAAGTAATCAACCACATAGCAACACCCTAGCAACCACATAGGAGTGGGATACCAATCATTCAGACCATGTTGAAGTACTCACCAATCACATAGCAACACCTTAGCAACCACCCATAACATCTCAGGCAACCACATAGCAATGTGTTAACAATCTCTCAGGACATCTGGAACTCTGCTACCACAAAGCACCACCCTAGCTTTTTTTCTTTTTTTTTGGAAACCACCAGAACACCCGAAAACCACATAGCAACGCCCTAGCAACCACCCAGAATGCCCTAGGCAACCACATAGTAACGCCCTAGCAACCACCCGAAACACACTAGCCAACCACATAGCAACCCCTAGCAACCACCCAGAACACCCCAGGAAACCACATATTAACGCCTAATAGCTTCCACCCAGCACACCCCAGACAACCACATAGCAACACCCTAGCAAACACCCATAACATCTCAGGCAACCACAAAGCATTGTGTTAACAATCTCTCAGGACATCTGGAACAACTCTGCAACCACATAGCACCACCCTAGCAACCACTCAGAACACCCCAGAAAACCACATTGCAACGCCCTAGCAACCACCCAGAACACCACATAGCAACGCCCTAGCAACCACCCAGAATGCCCTAGGCAACCACATAGTAATGCCCTAGCAACCACCCAAAACACCCTAGCCAACCACGTAGCAACCACCCAGAACCCCCAGGAAACCACATATCAACGCCTAATAGCCACCCAGCACACCCCAGACAACCATATAGCAACACCCTAACATAACACCCCTAGCAACCAAATAGCAATGCCCTGGCAACCACCCAGAACACTTTAATGCCATGCTGGCAAGTTTTATAAAATGTAAAGATTGTACAATATTTCTTTGTACAATTTTTCTGACACATGTGGCCATGGTTACATCCATAGAAAAGAAAGTCTTTTCAGAGATTATTACATTTTGAGGAAAACAATCTAATAATGAATCATGCACAATAAGACCAGCAACATTTTTTTGTGTTAACTTTAATGTTAACTTTATATACTGTAATTATGGAAACTAAGGAGTCAAAATCCCATAGTTTACTGCAATATTTACTAATATTTCATGTTTGCACAGGTTTAATTTTGTGTCCACTTCATCTCACGTCCATCTGATTAAGTTTGAGTTCTGGGAGATGAAGTATCGTCTCATGGCGCTTCTCATGCTAGCCGAGTCAAAGCTCAAATCGTGGATCATTAAATACGGCCGACGGGACTCAGTGGAGCTTCTTCTGCACAATTATATTGTATGTCCTCCAGCATATTTAATAAACTCTTTTAATCTGCTTTATAAACACAGATTCAGCTGACATATCATGAAACATCTTCCCATTACTGTACTCATTTACACACAGGCGTTCATCGAAGGCCATAAGTTCTTTGAGCAGTATGAAACCACGTTTTGGACTCTGAAACAAGCTGCAGACTCCTACTTGAAGTCTGGGGATTCAGGTAAAATACGTCTCACTTTCAGCCATTTTTTCTCTGAGGCTGGAGATTCATGAAGCTTTTTATAATCATTCCCTGTCAGCGATTCTGAACTCCAGCAGCCAAAATGAGCCTATTGCTTTGTGATCAGCCAGCCTCATTCTGTCACACGTCCTTGAAACATCATTACAGAGGTGAAAGAAGTGCCGTGGAGTAATATTATTTCTTAGAAAATTATATTTGACTCATATCTGAGGGTCTTCTTTGACCTCGCATAGTAATCTTAATATAAAAATATTAAATATAGACTAGAATGGGTGAATGTCACAAATGAAATCTCAGGTCATATTGCACTCCAAAATCAAAAAAGTATTAATACTATTTCCATAATAAATATTTTTTTAAATACAATGTATTATTATTGTATTATGCATATACACTACTGAACGCTTGGGTCAATAAGATTTTTTTTGAAGAAGACGAACTTATGGTGTCAAGAATCCATAAAAAAAAAAAAAAAAAAATAATATATTATATAATTATATTATATATATATATATCTATTATATATATATATATATCAGCAATTGAGAATGATTCTGAAGAGTCATGTGACTCTGAAGGCTGAGTAATGATGCTGAAAATTGACATTTACAGAAATGTATTACATTTTTAAAATATATTCACATAGAAAACATTTATTTAAAACTGAAATATTTTCACAGTGTACTGTGTTTAATATTTTTGATAAATAAGTAGGGGCAAATGGTTTTAATATAATGAAAAAAAGGTGCACAAACCTAATGTTGAAAGTTTTAATTTTGATATAAACTAAACATAAGTATAGCCTAGATTAGGTTCAATAGATTTTTTAAAAGACAATTATGGTTAAAGAATCCGTAAAAAAAAAAAAAAAAATTATAATAAATATATATATATATATATAGATAATATATATCTCATATAATATTAAATCAGTATATTAGAATGATTTCTGAGAATCATGTGACACTAAAGACTAAAGTAATGATGCTGAAAATCCAGCTTTGATCACAGAAATGTATTACATTTTAATATATATTCACATAGAAAACATTTATTTTAAATTCTGATAATATTTCACAGTGTTACTGTGTTTCAATATAATAAAAAATAATGTGACAAAAATTAATGTTGAAATTAATTAAAAAAACAAAAATAAGTATAGCCTATATTAATGCAAAATATAATTTAACTTTTGAAAATGGCAAGAAACATGACCTGTATGTGTAATGGTTAGGTTTTAGGAATATATTTAACTGACTACAAAGGTACCATATTGAGTGTAGTAATGTGGTTTAACTATTTCATATTCTAGGCAGTAAAATCCCCAAGAGAAGTGAGTTTAGAAGAACATAGTTACTGTTTAGATCAGGTGGTTGATCTTGATTGAAGTGTGTAACATCACAATACAGTGATTTAATTTCTACTAACCCCTCCTGTCAGTTCACACTTAGGCTGATGATACACGGGGCAACTTTTTGAGCAATGTTGCCGCCAACAGGCAACCAGATGAAGACATTTGTTATCCGTCCTCAATGTGTAAGTGCCCAAGCAACATTGCTCAAAAAGTTGCCCCGTGTATCATCAGTAGCTGACACTCTAATCCACAACAGTGGGCACTGTTCCTGACTAGGGATTGATTTGTGGGATTGAGAAATGCATTTGTTTCCAGTGGTAATCATAATGTGATTTGCCTTCAGCTGAGGAGGTAGAAGGCGTGAATAAGTTTCTGAGCGATGCGACAGCGCAGTGGAAGAACCTGTCAGTGGAGGTGCGCAGCGTCCGCAGCATGCTGGAGGAAGTGATCTGCAACTGGGAGAAATACAGCAGCACAGTGGCCAGCCTGCAGGCCTGGCTGGAGGACGCCGAGAAGATGCTCAACCAGTCAGAGAGCGACAAACGGGTGCGTTGAAAAAGTTTGTGGCTTTCAGATGAAATGCTGCCGAATGAAAACTGTTGTGTATAAAGAGTGTGAATTCTTCTGCAGGAGTTTTTCCGGAATCTTCCACACTGGATTCAGCAGCACATGGACATGAATGATGCTGGAAACTTCCTGATTGAGACGTGCGATGAGACCGTGTCTCGAGAACTGAAACAACAGTTGCTCCTTCTCAACGGCAGATGGAGAGAGCTGTTTGTCAAAGTCAAACATGTAAGACGTCAAGCATTTTGTTTTTATCTCTCAAGTCAAGGTTTCTTTCACCCAACACATTCATAATTTAGTTTTTCATGACTATTTTTCTCTTTGACAGTCCCTTTTATGAAATAATGTCAATATTCATATTGGTGTAAACAATTCTGATGATTTTTTTTTCTTAGTATGCAAGAGCAGATGAAGTGGACAAACTGAGAAAAGATTATGACGATGGGATTGAAGCCTTAAAAGCATTTATTGACTTGGCCAACGAGAGGATGAACACTCCAGTTCAAGTTTCATTTCTGAACATACGGACATATCTACAAGACGTTGAGGTAATCAAAGTTCACGAAGCTGGTTCTCTGGAATACTTGATTCGGATTGGTCAATCGCAGCGTATACCACTTTCGAGTGATTAAACCTCTTGAATTTGTCATTTTGAGCAGCTGACTGTGTGCTGACTGACTTATCAATCGGACTACTGTTCAAAAGTTTGGAGTCGCTACAGAAAAATGCCTCTTATGCCTCACCAAGGCTGCATTTATTTGATAAAAAATACAATAAAAGCAGTAAAATTGCGAAATATTATTTCATTTAAAATAGCTGTTCTATTTCGTAGTATATGTAAAATATATTAGTCCAGTCTTCATTGTCACATGATCTTTCAGAAATCATTCTAATTTGCTGATTTGCTGCTCAAGAAACATTTTTTTATTATTATCAATGTTGAAAACAGTTGTGCTACTTAATATTTCTTTTCAGGATTCTTTGATGAGTTGAAAGTTCAAAAGAGCAGCATTTATTTGGAAACCTTTTGTAACATTGTAAATATCTTACTGTCATTTTTAAACAATTTAATGCTTCCAAACGTACTGGCCAGAAACTTTTAAACAGTAGTGTACATAATATGAGAGTTTATAGAGATTATGCAAATGTCGACTAATTTCTTGTAGGACATCAAGCACAAAGTGCCATCCATGGAGGCGGCGTACAAGACGGCCACACGTAACGCACAGCAGCTGACCAAAGACCTCACCGAGGAAGAGATCGCTCGGATGCTGGCTACCATGGCAACCATCAAGGATGAGCTCAGCAAGGTGCCAGGCCTGTATTTTCCCTCATGAACTGCCACATTAGACCGCAATCACACCATCTCACATTATGACCTCAATGTCTCATTCAGATAAGAGAAAGAGCTCTGCCTCTGCTGAGGGACTCCCAGGCCATGCTGCCACCATTAGAGGAAATGGAGAAACATATCACACCACACCATTAGAGGAAATGGAGAAACATATCACTGGGTTCTACCAGTCGCTGGAGAAGGCGAGCCGCATCACTTCCTCCCGGGACTCCGAGGCTCCAGGAGACTTCAAGCAGAAGTGTCAGGTGACTAAAGGACTATGGGTTATACTATATGTGACAGCAAGCTTTTAGTGTTATGATTCTGCTTGCACCACCTTAAAGACCTATTCCCATTTAAAAAATGAATAGCAAGATTTAAATTTAAAAATATCTGCAAGTAATATAATTCAATAATGAAATGAAGCATTAAACCAGGGTTATTATAGTTACAAAAACCAAAACTTTGCCGTTCTTGAAATAAATAAATGTTTTTTTTTTTTTTTTAAAAGGGGGCATATGATCTGCTAAAACGAACATTATATTTTGTGTGTTTGGTGTAATGAAATGTTTTTATGCGGTTTAAGGTTAAAAAAACGATTTTTTTTCCCACATACTGTACATTATTGTTTCTCCTCTATGCCCTGCCTTTCTGAAACGCGTCGATTTTTACAAAGCTCATTGGTCTGAAAAGCAAGGTGTGCTGTGATTGGCCAGCTATCCAGTGCATTGTGATTGGCCGAATACCATCAGAATGAAGCTTGTGACGGAAATGTTACGTCCCTTACTATATTGTGATGCCCTGTCAGGCCGGAGCGCAACATAAAACCATGTCTGCATTTATGACAGGAGAAATGACAAACAAGCGCTACTCAACACTGCTCAAAACTCACGTTTGAATCGTCAGTGGCAAATTCTTTAAATATAAAAAATTTATTTACAGTCTGAGTCAGAACAGCCGGCATTGTAGCCTACTCTCCCAGGATCAGGAAACAGTCCTCCATAAAATGCGCTGCACACATCTGAATATTTGGGTTAAACTGTTCTGGAACAGTGTTGTAAATAAAAATTAACCACTGATTTCTAGTCAGCGACCAGCACGGATCAGCTCCAGCATGACGGCGCGTAATATCGTCCTTTTTTGGAAGGCCAAACAAATTAGTTTTGCTTTCACAATGAAACACAGTGCCTTCACGACATGGCGCGGCAGCAACAATACTACAGCGAGAATAAAGTTACGCCTTCTTTCTTTGCTTGAACATTTGGGCGGCTTTATGCAAATCTTCCCACAGTCGTGACGTAGATATTTGGGGGCGTGTTAGAACGAGCCGTTTTAGGTGGGAGTGGTTGACTCTTAACTTTTATAAAGATACTCTTTGGATTTTGAGACTTTAGTCTTTGGCAACTTTACAGATCTTCTTTATGCACCAAGAGATTGTAACACTCCAAAGAGGAAGAAAAAATTTAAATCACATCATATGACCCCTTTAACAAAATTAAAATTTTTAAAAAGTTACATTTATTTTATTTCAGCTAGTTGACAAGACAACATTTCTTTGTTTAACTAATGTACTAAAATAAACTAAAACTGAAATAAAAAGTAGGAAACTTATATAGACAAATGAAAAAAACGAATAAAAATTACATAAACAAAAAATTACAAAATGTATAATATTAAATTGAAGACAAAAAATATAAAAATAAAAGCTAATTCATAATATTAATAAAAAATTATAATATTATCTCAATGATACTAAAATAACACTGGTTAAAATTGTTCGGTATAAATAAAAATATTTAGCCCAGTACTTAAATGTGAATATTGTAGTTTTAGTTTAGCAACATTGCAAAAAAATTGTGAATATTTTGTGTCCTTTATTGGCATTGACAGGCTTTTTAAGATTTTGACAGCACTTGATATTTTAAAATTCACTCTTTTTTGTATTTTCTCTGTTTATACAATTATCAGGAGCTGGTGACCTATCAGCAGAGCTGTAAAAAGTGTCTGTCAGTGATTGACAAAAACCATCAGATCATTCTGAAGTCATTGGACACCAGTCAGAACCTAAAACACCTGGACACGTCACTGCTAGAGAGGAGAATCACCGAGCTTCAGGCCTCTTCACAGGTGGGAACCGCACCATCAGAAGAACAACGTCATGTCTTAAATGCAAGAATGAGACTGAGAAATGTTTCATGGTAAAATCTATGACTATTGATTGGAAACAATGGTAGCCTGATAAATCTGAGCGCAGTTTGAGATCTCTTCTGAAACTTTAGAGCAGACACAGAACTACAATCAGAGAATTAGGCAAATTCTCCATCCATTTGATCTCATTGCTGTCTTGGAGAAACAATTGTGATATGAAATAAATCCTATTTGTTATTTTTCTTTGTTGTATGTTTTATCTCAAAAAGGGCATGGTAAAAGAAACCACAGAATGGAAGAGGCATGTGGAGGCGAACAGCAGCCTGATGAAGAGATTTGAGGAGTCTCGTGTAGAGCTGGAGAAGGTTCTGAAAATAGCTCGCAGCTCCATGACTGAGAGAGGAAGCCCAGAGGACCTTCTGAAAAAGCACACTGTGAGAAATGAAAGCCAACAGTCTATTCTAGTGCTTGCAAATAGGCCGAAAGCAGAGTTTGAACTTTATTTCGTCTCCAGAAGGAAATTTGTTCATAGAAATTTTAAAGCTGACGTGATTTCATAACATATCTATGGAATGTCCTGCAGGAGTTCTTTGGGCAGCTGGATCAGAGAGTTCTCAATGCCTTTCTGAAAGCCTGCGATGAACTCTCAGATATTCTACCAGAGCAAGAACAACAGAATCTGCAGGAAACAGTCAGGAAGCTGCACAAACAGTGGAAGGTCAGAGAACGCTTACAATACCAACCATTTTTATAGCATTTCAAAAGGTTGCTGATATATATTATTATTATGTATAAAGTTAATATATTTTTTTTTTTAATATATTTATTCTACTTTATATTATTATTATTTTTTTAAACTGGGTGTTTGTGATTATATATATATATTATAATATATATCCCGTATGTTTTACTAACTATTGTTGTGACGAATGTAACTGTAACATTTTACATATAATAATGTAATATAATAATAACAATTACTGAATCAATCATAACATCAACAGACAGTTGCATATAATTTCAAACTTAAGAGAAGAAAATATAATAATAAATAAAATATAAACTAATAACATAAAATAATAAAGGTGTCATTACACTTCAGGTAATGCACTATATTCCGTTACTTCACCTGTAGGATTCATACATTGCCAAACATTAAAGTTATTTTCTTTTAAGTAAATATGTTTGGACTGGTGCTTGTTTCTGTTGAAAAATGTCCAGTTTCAACTGTAGTTCAGCAGTCATGTTCTAAATAGAATAGAATACAATACAATACAATAGAACATAAATGGGTTGCTAATATGGGCTTTTCACACTTGAAGGGGTTCACAAATGGTCATTTTTTAAATGTTGAAAACCTGCTTATCTTGTTAAAAATGATGCTAACCCCCTTTCAGAATTATGAAACATTGAAAGTGGCTTTGGACCATTAAGAGCTTTTTAAAGGGGTTTGATTTGGCTGTAAATTATAGCTTAAAAAGTATGACGAAAACCACTTGAATTGCACCCACCACATGAAAATGCATCTTTTCTACAGGATGTCCAAACAGAGATTCCCTCTCACCTGCTGCATCTGAAGGTGGAGCTGGAGAAGAGTCGTCTGAAGGCATCAGTGCAGGAGTGTCAGGCTGAACTGGCCCGTGAGAACCGCAGTCTGCCCAGCATGGGCAGCGAGAGGTTAATCAAAGAGCACAGGGTGAGAGCCACCGGCATTACACCCTCTATAAGCACTCTTTCTGTCCTTGGAAATAGGGAACGCTTATGTTGGATATCTTTACGTAGATGTTTTTTAAGGAAAAGGGTCCACAGGCTCTTTGTGAAAAGCGCTTACAGCATATGGAGGAACTGCGCTCAAAGCTTCCGGAAAGCGAACAAGCCCGGCAAACACTGGAGAATGCCAGGACGGTGTTTGCAGAGGTCAGAGAGGATATTGACAGCACACATCAGAAACTAATGCAGCACCCGGACAAGTGGAAGGAGTTTAATACCAGGTGAACCTTTAGTCCTTTGAATATTGAATATTAAGTGGTTTCGATTCAGCTGCACTGACACTATCGGATAAGAACAGAATTTGAACTAAATTGAGCTGGAGAATGACACAAACTGTGCAACATTGACACTGTTATTGAACGGAATTTAACTATGAACTAACTTGAGCTTAATAATGACACTATTATCTTTACAGTTTCATAATGAATTAATTTAACAAAATTAAGTTGTATTCACATTTTGAAGCTGTTTAAAAGACATTTAATATTCAGTAATAATATTGATTTGACTGCACTGACACTATTGGATGAGAACAAATCTTGAACGAAGAGCTGAATAATGACAGTTGTCCACTATAACTGAATCGAATTTGTTTCATAATTGATGAACTTTATGTCACAGTGTTTGTTGTGGTGACCTGGACTGGTCACTTGAGGGCGCTCTTCTGTTTTACGTTGTTTGTGTTAAACTCCATTTCCCATAGTCCCCTGCTCACTAATCTTGGTCTAATCGGTAACACCTGTTCATCCTTAACCCAGCTATATATATCATGCCTTCTCTATCTGTCATTTGCGTCTGGATTGTATTGTCTTCTCAGTTTGTGTTATCTGTGGTCAGGTTGGATTACCTGTGCGCTACCTTTTTGCCACGTTTTTGTTCTGTTCTGTTTATTTGTTCTTTAATAAACTGCAATTGGATCTAACTTTGTTTTCTCCTGGCATTCCGTGACAGAATCCAGATGCTATTACTAGTTCCAGCAGTTTGTTTTTGTTTCCTTTTTTTTGGATCATGGACGATCGGATTGTTCCTCCTCCTTCGAAGGAGCGCAGGGCTCGGCTCCGGATGTTGGCGGATCTTCGCCAACGGGGGATGGACTTTGGAGATTTCGCTCAGTCCTTTTGGAACCTTGCGGTAGGGATGGGACTTCATGACTCAGATTTGAAGAAAGTCTTTAATTGTAGTTTAGACAATCCCGTGCCTACTCGGGAGATGGATGGGCTTAAAATGCTTGACTTTTGGGGCCTCATTGATTACTTTGGTTACCGCAACTTGGTGATCTCATGTCGGTCTGATTCTCTTGCAGTGCCCCGGGAGATGCAGGAATCCGCTCCAGTCGGGGAGCTCGCTGAGTTCTCCACTCCAGAGCCCGTTTCTTCACAATCCAAGGAGCCCACCGAGCCCTGCTCCAACCACCCCGGCTCACACACCTCTGTCTTCAGACTTTTATGTGTTTCCACAAGAAAGCTCGGAGCTTTTCGGAGGTGAGAAAAGTGCGGAAGGAGGACACACTTCCACGCCTCGCTTCCAGTCCGGGTCGCACGGAGTCCCTGCTCCAGTCTCCGGGTCCACGGAGCCCGCTTCCACAGTTTCCCCGATTCTCACGGGAGTGCCTCGCTCCATCCCGGATCTCACGGATGCCCGCTCCGTCCGTATCTTTCTTTCAGGGATAGCCCGCTCTCTGCTCCGTATTTCCCTCACGGTGAGCCCGCTCCTCTCCGGATCTTCTACGTCTCGGGAGCCTCTTCCATCTGATTGTTCTTCTTCCCCGGGTCCCGGATTTCTCGGAGCCCGCTCCAGTCCCGGATTTCACAGAACCCGCTCCAGTCCCGGATCTCAACTCGTGGCTGGGAGCCCCGAGCTCCAGCTCCCCCCGATGTTCACGGAGCCCGGGCTTACGTCAGTCACTCGTATTCAACGTGGAGCCTTCGTGCTCCTTTCCAGGATCGCTCCTTTTTGTAGATTTCTTCACACGGGAGCCCGCCCAGGTCCCGGAGTTTCTACGCTAGCCCATTTGGCTTCGGGCAGAATCTCTCCAACGACTGTTCCCGAGTTTCCCGCGATGGAGTCCCTCGCCGTCCATTCCGCGGAGTTCACGGAGACCCTGCTCCAGTTCCCGGATTTCACGAGCCCGCTCCGTCCCGGAGTTCACTGGAGCCCGCTCCAGTCCGTAGTTCACGGTCCTCGCTCCATGTCACCCCGGATTTCACGGAGCCCGCCTCGCAGTCGCCCGGTTGGTCTGGATTGCTCTCTCTTTGAGGATCGAAGGAGGGACGGAGAGAAGCGAGGCCGGCCGCTGACAGGGCTGTTGACGTGTCTCGTTGCTGGCGTCTCGTCTCCTGAACCCGATACCGACGTGTGTGTATCCCCGGACCTCACACAGTCCTTGTTTAATCCAGGTCCCCTGGGGCTCGCGGGAGTCCAGTCCCAGTCCCGGAGCTCGCCCTGAGGTCCTCGTCCTACTAGTTCTTCGTTTTCTCGCGGCCCGCCGCTCTTCACCGAGTCCAGTCCCATGAGTATCCTCTCGTCGCTCGGGGCACGTCCGTCCTGACCCCTACAGGGATGTGGCTGTGTCCATAGAAGGCTGTTGTCTTTGTTTTGCATTACTTCCCCGGTGAGCTTCGCCGAGTCCAGTCCTTAGTTCCCGTAGCTTCGCCGAGGTTAAGTCCCAGTTGTTCCCACCGGAGCATCGCCGTAGCCCCTGCCCCACTCGTCTTCCCCAGGAGCTCGCTGGATGTTCTCTCCTTTCCAGTCCTCCTGGTAGCTCAGTGCGGAGATCCCAGTCCAGTAATTCCGGAGCTCTGCGAATGCGACCGTTCATCCTTCCAGTCCCTGGAGACTCGTCTGGACGTCCAGTCGCATTCCCTTTGTATCTCGTGCACTTCCCCTTGCTGAGCTCTCTCCAGTCCAGTTTAGTCTCTCCGTGAGCTTCTCTGCTCTTCTTCGAGCCCCACGTCCAGTCCCTACTGCTGCCTCTGCCGAGTCCCCAGTCCAGTCCCTGAAGGCGTCTGAGCTCGCCGACCCCAGTCCAGTCCCGGAGCTCGCCGATCCCAGTCCAGTCCCGGAGCTCACCGAGCCCAATCCAGAGTCCAGTCCAGTCCCGGAGCTCGCCGATCCCAGTCCATTCCTCCGATCTCGCGGAGCCCGGTCCAGTCCCGGAGCTCGCCGAGCCCGGTCCTGTCCCGGAGCTCGCCGAGCCCAGTCCAGTCCCGGAGCTCGCCGAGCCCAGTCCAGTCCCGGAGCTCGCCGAGCCCAGTCCAGTCCCGGAGCTCGCCGAGTCCAGTCCAGTCCCGGAGCTCGCAGAGTCCAGTCCAGTCCCCGAGCTCGCCGAGCCCAGTCCAGTCCCGGAGCTCACGGAGCCCGGTCCAGTCCCGGAGCGCGCGGAGCCCACTCTAGAGCCCGCTCCGTTCCGGGAGCCCGCAGCGTCAGCGAATACAAATGCTCTCGTGGCTCTTGTTTTCAGTTTTCCCTGAGTTGCTGAGAGGGTTTTCTGTCCCATCAATGTTGCCTGACAGGATTCTGGCTCTGTCCCGGTTGCCCGCCTGGGTTCTGGTGTGGCAGGAGCCTCATTGGCTCATTCCTCCGGCTCCATCCTGGCCATCTGCTGGGAGTCCTGTGTGGTTGGGGTCTTGCTGGTCCATCCTGCCGGTCCCGCCTTGGCCTTTCACCCTGCCGTTTCTGTGCTCATGCCTTGGTCTAGCTCTGTCCCCTGGTCCTCTTCCGTTGTTTGGTCCTGGCCCGCCATCCCTCCCCCTGGTCCGCCTCTATTCCACATCCCTCCTGAACTTTTGTGTGTCTGGTATCCGCTCCGTAGAGGGGGGGGGGTAATGTCACAGTGTTTGTGGTGACCTGGACTGGTCACTTGAGGGCGCTCTTTTGTTTTACGTTGTTTGTGTTAAACTCCCTTTCCCATAGTCCCCTGCTCACTAATCCGTTCTGATCGGTAACACCTGTTCATGATTATCCCAGCCATATATATCTTGCCTTCTCTGTCTGTCATTTGCGTCTGTATTGTATTGTCTTCTTAGTTGGTGTTGTCTGTGTCAGGTTTTGGATTACCTTTTGCAAACGTTTTTGTTCTGTTTTGTCCTGTTATTGTTTTCAATAAACTGCACATGGAACTTACCCTGTTTCCTCCTGGCATTCCGTGACACTTTACAGTTATTGAACTGAACTGAATCAACACTGAACTGACTTATTGTCATCTGCAGAGCCTGCTTATAGCTCAGTTAAGCTTGTTGCATAATTTGATCAACTTTGCACTGTTATTGAACAGAACTGAATTAACATTGAACTGACTTGAGCTAAATAATGACACTATTGTCATTATAGTTGAATTGTGTCCGAACTTTGCAACATCCCCACTGTTGTTGAACTAAATTGAATCAAAATGGGACTAAAATGCTGAATAATGACACTATTGTCATTTTCGAGCTGCTTTACACTTGAAATCGTATTCGTTTCATAATTGATGAATTTTGCAGCATTAATACTGTTATTTTCCTGTTTATTACACTGAAGCTGTTTTGAAACAGTCTGTATTGTATAAAGTGCTTTATAAATAAATGTGACTTGACTATTGCACAGTCAATTGTTTGTAAAATCACTGCTGATATAAGTTGATTTTAATTTTATACAATATTAACAATATGATTATTTTTGTGTGTGTTTGCAGGTTCTCTGAACTCTCTGCCTGGGTTACATCGAAGGAAAGTCAACTCAGACTTCTGCGAAACAGAGCTGGAGACCCCAGCAAGTTTGGACAGGTCAAATCCACCATTGAGGTGCGAAACAAAGATGAAGTGGACTGAAAATGAATGTGACAGCTGTGTGAAATCTTGATTGATCGTCCCTTCATGATTTGCAGAGTCTGAGAAACGATGCTGAACTGCAGGAGGGGAACGTGAGCTGGCTGAAGACGCGTTTGGCCGCTCTGATAGAGGTTTGCACGGAGAGTGACACTCAGAGACAGGGGGCTGCTCTCAGCAAACTCTCCAGTGACTTCAAGGGTCTCCTCACCTCCCTTTCTGAGGTAAGACATACTCATTTTAAGAATAAATCCAAATAAATCATCTGCCATATAGAAAAATATCAATGCAGATCAGCTGCAGCTGCTAGCAGATATCTTTATATTTTTAAATAAATTTTCCATTATAATATAATTACATTTACATTTAGTCATTCTATAATATAATATACTATGCAATCAATTTTCTGTATATTTTGAGCTGGATGATAAATATACTGTGCCTTTAAGACTTCTGTTTAAAAAAGTAATGAAAGTCCTGTTTTCCATGTTGTGATGGTTTAAATATTAAAAAAAGAAGATTTTATGTGTGTGTTGTGACAGTCAGAGAAGGTCGTGCTGGCGGTGAGCGACTGTGTGCAGTTCAGAGAGGAGGTGAAAACTACACTGGAGGAGTTGACACAGGGTCAGCAGGAGCTGCAGTCAGTGACCAGCAAGATTCTGAACTCTGAGTCCGTCAGAGAAGCCCAACAACTGCTGCTGCTTCATCAGGTGCCACCCTCACTGCAACCATGTTATATCATAGCTGATAGCTGAAAATCATATTTATATCTAACATTCATGTGCTTTCCTAATGTGCAGCAACAACTGAAGCGTCTCCGGCTCAAGCAGAAGGAAATGCAAGAGCAGATAAACCGTGGAAAGCAGCTGCAGATAGAGGAGGGTCTGGAGGAGAACTTACAGGAAGACCTGCAGAAACTAGACACCACCTTGAGCAAAATGGATCAAAGCACAGAGTCACAGGAAAAGAACCTGGAGGTGAGGATGGTTAAATCAAATCAAATGAAATAAAATAAATATAAAAATATAATAGTTTTGTATATGTTAGCCAGACCTGGAGGTGAGGATGTTTAAGTCCAATTACATTTAAATTTGTTTAAATATTAATTGTATATATTAAATAAAATATTTATATCATAAATGACTAATGTGATACAAATTATAGTAATAATAATAACAAGATCTGTATAATACAAATGTATGTTAACATATTTAGAAAAATATTGATTTATAAGATATTAATATTATTAAAATCTTATTATTATTCTTATGATAAATCCTAATATAAATAAAACTTTTTTTTTTACTTTTATATGACTATTTGGCTTCATTTGGAAATATTTGAATGCAGTTTCATATTGATTTTTTTTTTTTTTTTGATTGAGCGTATAAAAATATTTCTTGAAAAATAGTATGAATGTCCTTCTCTGTTTGTCAGGTGACTTAGCTGCTGGGCAGGAGTTTGACAGTCAGCAGGCAGCAGTGAGGGAGTTTGTGGGTAAAGTGCGATCGGTCACAGAGAGAGAGATGAACTTCAGCAGTCCAGACAGTCTCAGCACAGAGCTGGAGCAGGCCAAGGTGAGAATAACACTTGATCTCCAAGGGCTCGGTGTAATGAATCACCTTTAATTAAACATGAGCGTCTTTATTTTAAAACCAGAAGAGCTGCAAGAGCTTTTGCCACCAAATCCTCATTAGAAAATCTGCTCTGGCAATACAATCTGACTGAATGAGCCTCGCTACAAGCCATTGTAATTAGCCAATGTGCACTCGACTGTAAGCAGCCTACAGGCTAATGTTTTGAAATGGCTTGTAATTATTTGGTTTATTCTGCCTCACAAAAACAAAACTGTGCCACAGACATTTTCACTTCATCTGCTGCTGTTTTTCCTGTAGGAACTCCTGAAACAGTGTGAAACAGAGGCCAGACAGGTGAACACTCTTCTCAAGAGGGCCGCAGAGATCCAACTAGGCCCCAAAAATCAGTCTCTCCTCCAGGATCAAGCACGTGCTCTGAGTGAACAAGTGGACAAAGTTGAGACTGGACTCAAGCGAGAGTAATACCTACTTTATTTGATAGATTTCACACTAAGATTATTAACAAATGCATTAAGCATAATCTGTGAGTTCATTAGGAATCCATAAGGCTGTTTTACCATTTTTAAAACGTATTAATTTTTTTTTTTTTTTGTTTTTTTTTCAAGTGTGACGAACGTTGGAGGGCATGAAAGATCAGTGGGATTCTTTCGGGAGTGAGTTTGAAGCTTTTTCCACATGGATAACGGAGAGAGAAAGAGAAATGGATGCCTTGAAAAGCTCCAGCACACCTTTGGACCAGCAAATCTGTACCGTAAATGTGCGATAATAAATATATATAATTGAATAAAAGAACAATGTTTTTTGTTAAAAAAAAAAAAAAATGCTTGACATGACTGCTTGCTTCTGTATTTTTTTTTTTTTTTTAAATCTTTCTTTTATCTTTATAAACGACAGAAATAGTTTTTAATCCGTTTTTTATTCTATTTCTTAATAAAAACAGTTATATAATTGAATTAATTATATTGAAAATGTTCTATATATTTAACATCACATATATATATATGTATGTAATTTTCGAAAGTATAAATTACTTATAAATTGATTACCGTTTTTTATTTTAATTTTGTACTTTTTGTTATATTTCCAATTACATATTTCTTTTCTTTTGATATCACTTACCAATTGATCATTGCTTATCATTTATTATCACACTTTTTTTTTTTTTTAATTTAATTTTTTAGCTCATGTTATTTTTATAGCTGTTGTCCTCCGTTTATAATCTGAAAAGCTTATTATTAGTTTTTTATTTTTTAGTAGATTAACTCTTTTAATACAAATTCTATTTTCTATATAAAGTGCCGCTGACATTGCAATGTTTTTATCTCTTAGACAATCAGAGAGGGTCTGCAGGAGAGGTTAAAGGTCCTGTGCAATCTGGAGGAGAAATCTCAAGTGCTGGTCCAGTTTGTGTCGTCTGGCGAATCCGCACGAATCAAAGCCCGTCTGACACAGATTGGCAGATACTGGGAGGAGCTTAAGGAGAGTGTGGAACACCTGAATGGCCAGTTGGAGGAAAGCTCCTCCCACCAGACGAAGTTCAGTGCCAACCTTCAACAGGTACGTGTGAACATGCTGTTTACTGCTGTTTACATGACTTTGTCTTACTAAAGCCTTATGTTGTCTAATGGCGTTACATTCTTTTAAAAGCTACAATCAGAGGTTGAAGATATCCAAAAGAAATTTGACAGCCCTGTCACCTCCTGCGTGTCTTCATCCGAGACCTACAAAACTCTACAGAGTCACATGGTATGATACCTGCATGAACATTTCTCATTTATGTGCACCAGTTCCTCAATAATGGATTTGTTTGGTTTGCAGGATATGTTCCAGTCCCTGGAAAAGCTGAAGGCCACCCTGCTGTCCCTGTCTGCTGGCGCCCGCAGGCTCAGCGAGAGAGAGAAGGCCGAGAAAGCCGTGGCGGTCCTGCAGCAAAGTTATGAGCAGTGTTTAAAACAGGCCAAGGACAAGCAGAGCCTAATGGAGAGCCTTATGTCACATTGGCAAAAGTATGTTTTGTTGTCTCTGTTGGAATCTAATGTATTTATCTCTCAAATTGTTATAAGAGATATTTAGTTAAATCTCTTGATTCATTTGTTTATTTCAGGTATGAAAAGGATTGGTCTGCCCTGCAGTCATGCCTGGAGAGATGTGAATCCATAACCAGCCCTGACTCTCAGTTCCTTCCGGTCGACAAACTAAAGCTGGATGGAGAACTGCTGGAACTGAAAGTAATAAATGAAATAAAACGTGAAACAACATTCATAATGTATTTTACTTGCATAATGTGACATATTTCTATGTGAAACAGAATATTTAGCTGGAAATAATGAATGACAGGCTTGGACTTATCCATCGGGGTTTAACAGAATTGTGAAAAGTAGGCCTATAATAATGGTTAACGTTATCTCTTAATTTCAGAAGCAAAGCTGTTTCAAAACTATTTTGATGAAAAGTTAATGAGCTTTTATTCTTTATGAATATGAAAATGGCATATATTGATGAAGATCAGGGATGTTTGATAATTTCGTATCGTTTCTTACACTTCTTTTAAAGCACCTACAGAGTGAGCTTCAGTCTCTGCAGTCGGTTTACAACAGGCTGGTGGCCCAAACGCCAACTCTTTACACCACTGCATCAGATGAACGTGTGAAAACACTCAAAGAAGACCATGAACAGCTCGAGAAAAGATGGAAGTGTCAGACCGCAGCTATACCTCAAAGGTCAGTCATATTAAGAATAAGCAGCAATTGTTTAAAGAGGCCATCTTTAGGTTTCTTGCATCATAAATAGTTTTATCTTATTGCAAATAGTTTCATTATTGCATCATAATTTAGTTTTGGATGACTATTGTCCAACCTTTCCCTGACCCTGCTATTGTACTTTTGATACTCCTAGAAGTAAATGGCCTCTGTTATGATTAGTCATAAATCACGCTGTTGTTGATCAGGGTTGGTCAGTATGTTAATGTGCTTATGTTTGTTTGTTCATAAATGGTCTGGGTGGAGTGAGGGATTAACTTTGCATTAAAAAAATTGAGTATGTCTAACATAGTACTGTATATTAACCTCTTCATCACAGAATCCAAGTGCTTCAGGAGCACCTTTCTCAGGTGGAACAGTTTGAGCAAGCCCTGCAGAAGTTCCTCAAATGGGGAGAGTCTTTCCTCTCATCTTTACACTCGTTTTCTCATGTTGATATCACTGATCTTCAACCTTCCACTAGTGATATCAAGGTACGTTCCATTATGAGAGCCTCCATTCAGTATGTGGTTTGTAATTGGTATGTCAAAACTAAAAAGAGATAAGCTAGAGAAATATTTTTGGATTCTCCTAAGTTTGTGTCATATTTCTGGAGAGAAAAGGATCATTCGTGAATAATGGCTGCTGAAAATTCAGCTTTGCCAGAAAATATATTCAAATAGAAAACAGTTCTTTTAAATTGTAATAATATTTCACAATATTACTGTTTTTATTTTCAGTCAAATAATTGCAGCCTTGATGAGCATAACGTCTTTCAAAACACAAAAAAAACGTACTAACCCCAAACTTTTGAAAGGTGCTGCACATGTAAATACAGTTTTATGTAAATATTATGAATGTCACTCCAATTTAAATTTTAATGAATTGCATATGAATACATGCTGAGAAAATTCAAAGACATTACATTATTGTGCCAAAGAAAAGCAATGATTATACGAAAAAACAAAAAAGTTGATTGGCTTTAAAAACAATTATTTCACTGTCCATCAAGTATATTTTATTAAACTGGAATACATTTACCACTTTGAGGAGCTTGTTTTATTCTGTTGATGCTTTAAAAAAAGGTTTTTAACCAAGTAAATCCAAATTTAGTGTTTAGGTTTTTCGAAAAAATTAAACATCTGACTTAGTTTTACTTTAGAATACTAAACCTGACTCTTGCCATGAATATAGCCATAGAGGCTGACATGGCATTAAATATTAAGTATATAAAATATGAGTAGAACAGAGTATGTTATTTATGGCCAGGAAGAGAAATTTGCAGTTTTACAATGCGGTATCATTTTATAATTTTTCCCACCAGGAGAGGAGAGATGATCTGCTGAAGCAAAGTCTCCTAAGACAAAGCCTTCAACAGCAGACTAAGACCTTGTGTGATGTTTGTGAGCCGGCTGAGGTCCAGCAGCTTCAGGGAAGGTGGGAAAGCTCCTTACAGCCGTACATGGAGGCCCATCAGCTGGTTGAACTACGAGGTGAGAGTCTGGAGAAGCTAGAGGCCTTCCTACACACCCACAGTGTGGCGTCCGGCGTCCTTCAAGGCCTCAGACAGACCGTGGAGAGCGCTGGGAGTTGGGATAAAAGCCGGGTGGACGAGCTGCAGAAAGACCTCGAAGCTGTTGTTCCTGATATCAGTCGCCTTGAAACGCTTGCTGTGAATCTGGATAGCAGCCTCTGTAAGGCTCATCTCCACCTGATGAACGGAAAGGTGACTCGGTCATCGTGCCGCTCATTGGCCGACTCCTTAAGCGTGGAGCTGGACGCTGTGAGGAACCTTCTGGGCTCCAAACAAAGTGAAGCTGAGGCTCTCGGTGCTCTTTGGAGCTCGTTCAGACAGCGGAAAGAGCAGCTGCTCAAAACAGTGGAGGATATCGAGGAGAAGGCAGATAAACAGGGCCTGAAAGAGCCCAGTGTGCTTACTCTACAGCAGAGGTATGGATTACCCTGTTCAACAGGGTTGTTTGTAATTATCAGTTGGGCTGTGTTTATTGAATTTGTGGTGTGCGTAGGCTTCGGCTCTTTAATCAACTGGAAGATGAGCTCCAGTCCCACCAGCACGAGGAGCAGTGGCTCAGGGACAAAGGTCAACAGCTGGCCCACAGAGACGCTGAGCTAGGTGGAGAAGTACTAAGGGAAATCAACTTCCTTCAGACCACCTGGGAAGACACCAAGAAACTCATCGCTGAAAGGTAGGCTGCCAGGAACAGGCTCTTGTACTGTTTTTATGAAATCTTATTGCCACTTTGTAGAGAGATGATCAAAATCTATGTAGGTTTGTATTATAAGAAAGCGTTCTTGCATATATTCATATTAGTGGTTCAACATTATGTTTTTTTTGGTCCCCTCAATCTTGGACATTAGATTCCATCCTAGGTGGTAGCACACAATTGTACTTTTTAGCCAAATTTAATTAAAAAAAAAAACTAATACTAATTAATTACATTTTTAAAACAAAAAAACGTTCAATTTGCCATTTTTCGCCATATTATTAGTTAATTGTTTTATTTAATTAAATTAATAAATACAACTTATAAATTGCCCTTTTAATCCTATTTTATTTTTTATATTTAAATTAATTTGTATTTTATGTTTAATCTAATTAATTCCATTTTATATACAAAATAATTTTTTAAATAATTAAAATAAAACAATAAATAATGGACTTCATGGTGATTTTGAATGATCCTTTTTTGGATTCATGTATTTATTCAATCATATCATTCAATCATTTTCAATCGTAATACATAAAAAAGTAAGTCTTTAGTGGCTACATGATAAGGCTGCGTGATTATGACAAAAATCCTAATGGTTGATTATTCCCTTGACATTGTAATTGCGGATTATTAATTACAATTATCACAATTTACATTTGAATGATGTTTTGAATAGCTTTATACCATTGTTTCAAGCAACTGCATACCATAATTTTATATGAAAATAAACAAGTTGAAAACACTCTTCCTGAAAAACTTTTATTGCTTTCCTATAGCATTAAGCCTCAAATGTCAACTATACATTGGTTTGGTTTCTTTTTTAAATAAAAAAAGTAAAAATATGGTATGGCATGGTATTGTAATGTTATACTAAAACTAAAATGAACCCTTAAGATAACCTGTAGAAAGAAATAAAACATCTTAAGCATGCAGAATAATGTAAGTGGACCTTTTTCTTGTAATTAAGACTTTGAGCGATTATGTAATTGTGGCATCCGTAATTGTAATCTAAATGCTTAGAAATTCGATTAATTGTGCAGCCCTACTACATGGTGACTTTGTGCTGCAAGAATAGTCTGATTTGATCAAATGTAGTAGGCAACTTGGTCTGAACCACTGCCTAAGTATATCAAAGTTTTATTTTACTTTCAAAATTTTAGTTATATAATGCAAAGGTTCAGCCCCGTTTTTAGTGTCTAACTGACATTGCTGCATGTTTTTGTCCAGGCAAGAGCAGAGCAGCGCTTTGGTAGAGCTCATGAAAGATTACCAGAGTCTGAAGGCTTCAATAAACACAATATTGGAGAGTGCTGATGCTATATCCGACATTAAAGCTGTCCTGAAAGACCAAGAGGACACACGGAGATCCCTGTTGAAGGTAAAACCTGACAGTCTATAGGCAGATTGTGAAATACCAGTTTAATAGAGTTACTAACTTCTATGATCTATGATAAACTTTAATGATCTTCCTTTCTGTAGCATGAAGCCATTAAAGCAGAGATGGCCAGTAACCAGGATGTACTAGAGCGATTCTCCAGTAAAGGAAAGAAGCTTTTAAGTGAATTAAACAAGATCCCTGATTGCGATACCCAGATTGTGAAGACAGAAATAGATGCCACAGTGGACCAATGGCTAGATGTGAGTTTTATTGAGTCTTCAATAAAAAAACTCATATAACAGAAACTAAGAGCCGTTGTTCTTCGTATCCACACAGGTGTCCGAAAAAATTGAGGACAATCTCGAAAGTCTCAAGAGGAGCTCTGCTCTGTGGGTGGAAATCTACGATATCAGTGGAGAAATCGAAAGCTGGTCCAACAGCTCGGTCATGGATCTTACAGATGGACTCAATAACTTCAACGATAGCCAGAAATCTGCAAACAAACTCTCTGAAGTCGAGGCATGTTCCGAGCTGTGTTATTAAACACATTCATAAAACCAGAGCAACAGTTGTGTAATATTTGTATTCCTTTTTCTGTCTAGGTGGATGTTAGCCTGAAAGAAAAGAAGATTGATGCTTTACAAGAGAAAGTTTCAGAGCTGAAACGACTCTGCGGTGGCCAAGATGCTCCTGCTAAACTGCAGGTAAAACTGATCTCCATTTGTTCTCCAGCTCATTGGTTTTGATAATTGGTTTCATCAGCTCTACGCCATCTTCCAGGTCATGGAGACGGACCTCAGAAGGAAAATTAGTAACATTGAAGAGTTATGTGATCAAGCCAAGGGCAACCTCCAAGATTTCTGCTCTCAGAAGAAGCAGCTGGAAGATTTTCTCAGCCAGATGTCCGAGTGGTTGAAGAACGTTGAGAGATCTTTGGTGGATTCGCCATGTGGAACAGCTCCTGAAGAAATCTGCAGAGTGAAGGTACAGAAAGTGTGATTTCTTCCATTTTGAAGGAGACCTATTTAGATTTACATGCATTTATGCATTTAGCAGACGCTTTTATCCAATGCGACTTACAACAGAAGAGCATAAGCAGTTGGTCATAGAGCCAACGATATTTACGGTACTGTATACTGTAGCTAGATTAGAATCCTGAAGACTGAAAATTGAAAGTTGTAATGGTCTCAGCAGTTCGGATGGATGTTGGTAGCTCATTCCACCAGAGAGGAACAGAGAGGGTGAAGGTTTTGGAAAACGACTTCATGCCTCATTGTAAAGAAACGAGTGAATTGAGGCATATCGCAATTAGCCAATCATAACAGAGGACATTTACTGTACATATAGAAGTTTTAAAAGCTCTAGAGATCAGAGAGAGGGTGAAAAATGGTCAGATAACACTCAATTATGACTGTTTTGATACAAGAAACCTTGACTGACATTATTAATGGACTTTAAAGGGAAAAAAATAAAACATTTTCTATGCACACAATTCGTAGGAAATCCAAAAGGAGCTTCAGAACCAGCAGACGAGCATTGACTCAGCCCGGGAAAGCCTGAACACGCTTTGCAGAAAATACCCATCCGAGGAACTTGCCGGACTAGGTTCCTCTCTGACCGACCTCATCAAGAAATATGAAACGGTCAATCAGCTCTGTGTTAAGAAGCTTGGCTCCATGCAGCATGGCCTCCAGCAGCACTTCAATGGTGAGAATCACTGTATTCCTGAATAAACAATTATCTTCCCTACTGATCCAAGGACAGACATTGTGGAAAGATTGTTTACTTACTGTCTGCTTTGTCTTCTCTTCTTAGATCTTGTGAAGGAGTTTCATACATGGCTCTCTGGACAGAAAGACATTGTGAGAGAATGTGCCGATCATTCTGGTGACATGAGCGTGGTGGAACGCAAACTGCAGAAATTGAAGGTACTTCATCCTGATAAGATATACCAAGCATCCGTTAAAATGTCTTAAAATGACACTTGATGTTTGTGACTGGTTAGAAAAAAAAAGGAAGTTAATTGGAAGTAACAGGAATACCAGTAATAATGTCAAAATGTGAATGTAAACATTTTTTATAGTACAAACAATGTCAGACATGTTATGCACGTGTAACTTTTGAGACTTAAACTCATTGTAATACAGGGAGCTCTGGAGCGGGTGGATGATGGAGACAGCCGTCTAACACTGGTGTGCACTGAGGGTGAGAAGCTTCTTCTTCACCTTCCCAAAGCCAGCGCTGGCCAAGTCCAGCAGAACCTCTCCTCCATCCAGCAGGACTGGGACAGTTACGTGGAGCAGTGTAAACAGAACCAGCAGAACCTGGAAGAGAGCGCTAGTCTGCTCAACGGGTGAGAACTTAACAGCAGCTTCACACTGCTGCTTGCTGGGTTAAATATTAGAGCGGCAGATTGTTTGAAATAACTCCTGGGGATAAACGGCTTTGCTGTGGAAGAGAGGACCTACACTCGGCTCTCAAGTTGGCAGGGGGTTATATGTCACCAAATGCTCTGAATTGAAATCTGTGCTGTCTTTCTAGTTTTGAGAGCCGTCTGCAGAGGTTGACCCGCTGGCTGGAGCGCATGGATGTGAGGATGAGCACAGAGCTGCCTGAGGGGAGACACGGTGATCATGAGCGTGTAACGCTGGAGCGCGTGGAAGAATTCCAACATGAAGTGCTTAAAGAGAGGTTAGAAAATGTTAAACTGATAAATATCAATCTTTTGTCCTCTCTGTGTGCCCTCAGTGTGTAAATAAACAGCCCACTGTTTTTATGCACCAGCAAAACATAATTTTAACTTTGTGTAAAATATATTCTAAAATATCCTAAATAATCCCCCCCTCCCCCCCCCCGCCCACAAAATAAAAAATATTTATTTATTTAAAAAACTGTATTTCAGAATTATATTTGTTTTTAAAATGTTTTATAATTAAAAAATAATTTGTTATTATTTACACGTATGGCTTTAAGTTAACACATAATTAATAAATAGAAAACTTATGCAAAATAATATTATTTTTATTTTAAATATATTAAAAACCATAATAAAATATTGTCTTTACTAAGACATTTTGTAATTTTTGGAATTCTATTTTATAAATAATTTTGAACAAGTTTCATGTATTAATGCATGTATTTTACATAATATTTTTAATATTCTTTATGCAAAATACTTTGTATTTTCATTTTTTTACTAGGGTTTTTAATTGGCAATAGTGCCTGCAAGGCACATGTTCTTCAAATTCCTCATACTACAAATATTACTTCTCACACTTTCCCGCAATTAAATAAGCACAAACTCAAACGCTTTGTCAATCTTTATTATATTATAGATTGATAATATTGCTTTAATATGACCATAATACAATAAACATATTTTTGGAAATGTTACCTGGACATGTTTTTGTGTGATATTCATACATTTATACAGATCTCTATTGACAATTTTATAGTTTTCTCTCACAGTATTTTGTAAATTTTTCCATATAATATTATTTTCATATAATTAAAATACAAATAAAAAATGCATAAATAAAAAAATTGCTATCTGCAGGGACCTTCGTTTGAGAGTCTGTGTCAGGAAGCTCAGTCCCTGAGTGAGGGGGGTCACGGAAGCGGGGCGGAGCTCAGGGTGTCTGCGCAGCTGCAGCTGCAGCATCAGTCGCTTCTCAAGGCGGCGAGGGAGAGACTGCGCATATGTCAGCTCAGCCTGCAGGAGCAGCAGAACTTTGAGGAGACGCTGCAGAGCACCTGGGGATGGCTCAGTGGTGTACAGGAGCGCCTCAATTCACTCAACAGCACCAGCGGCAATAAAGAGACTCTGGAGAAGAGACTGGGGCTGGTTCAGGTTAGAAAATACAGTCATGCCATCCAGATGAATATTCCGAGATTTTTTATTATTATTATTATTATGGGATTTTTTTATTGTAATAGTACTTTGATAGGCAGTACTTTAGTACTTTTTTTGTTAGTATAGTACTTTTTAAATTCTCCACTTCAAATATTATTAACTTCTCAACACTTTTATGCAAGGCAAACTCTTTGTCATCTTATAATATATATAATATAATATAATATAATATACTACCAGCCTAAGTGTAATTTGATTTTTATTTAGTTTTTACAATGTTTAATTTTATTAATATGGCATACATTGTTATTACACTTGAACTCAAACTTTTTGTCGTCATTGCTATGGCATATATTTAAGAATGATATTTAGTATATTATTGATATGAATATAAGTCTATTTTATTTGATTAAACCTGTACTCAAACTTTTTGTTTATCATTATTATAACTTAGATGTAAGATATTATATGTTATTATATTATTGATAAAACTTTTATTTGATTTGATTTGATTTTGAGAATACCAGTCTTGTCAGTTATGACATATGCCATATATACATGTATGCTATTAAACCTGAACTCTTTGTCTGTAATCATTATTATATTATTTATTAATGATAATATGTTATTGATATAAATATCATAGCCAGGCCGTTTAAAAATTGACTTTACTGGTCTTGTTAATTAATAATGCACACATTTCTTATGATTTTTCGTGCAACTTTATTATAAAATGATGTATGAGCATTGATATTTTGATGCTATTGTTTCAGGACATTTTGTTGATGAAGGGTGAAGGGGAGGTGAAGCTCAACATGACCGTAGGGAAGGGAGAACAGGTGCTGAAGAACTGCAGTAGGGATAAACAGGAAGTTATCCGCTCTCAGCTCAAGAGTCTGAAGGATTCCTGGGCCAATATCCTCATGACCGCCATGAGCTGCCACAGGTGAGTTCCTGACTCCTCTTAACAAGCCTCATGGTAACTTGGCAGAATGCTATAAGAA
The DNA here is from genome assembly GCA_018155175.1 of Sinocyclocheilus anophthalmus. Lineage (NCBI taxonomy): Eukaryota > Metazoa > Chordata > Actinopteri > Cypriniformes > Cyprinidae > Sinocyclocheilus > Sinocyclocheilus anophthalmus. The sequence goes on along the minus strand of JADLZN010001566.1, from coordinate 14,155 downwards.
TAATTTGTGTGTGTGATGCAGTCGTCTGGAGTGGACCGTGGCTCAGTGGGGCAGTTTCCTGGAGAGTAAAGCTCAGCTGCAGCAGTGGATGGAGATGGTGGAGCAGGAGGCAGGAGTGGCTCTGCCGCAGCAGCCCGGGCTGAAAGAGAAGGCCTCGCTGCTGGAGCGCCTACGGGCCATTCAGGCCGATGTGGAGGTCCATTCGTCAGCGCTGACCCGCCTGAATGAGAAAGCTACAGAGTTGTATGAGAAGACAGGAGACCAAGCATTCGCAGAGGGACCGAAATCTGAGTTCAACACCCAGTTTACCAACATCACAGCTGTCATTAAAGTAAAAATATGTCATTTTAATTTAAATATAGAAGCCAAACCACTTCCTGTATGTCACTCGGGGTAACAGTGTCTGCTGAACAGCTTCAAAACAACATGAAACAGATTTGACGTCCATAAGTATTTTATTTTGAATTCTCTTCTTACATATTTATTAACCTGAACGTTTTTGTTGATAATCTTATTAGATATTGTATAAATGTACACCAAGGCCTTTTATTTTATTTTATTTTATTTTAAATTTAATTTTAAATTTCAATTTATTTTATTTTATTTTATTTTTATCCTCTGATAATAGTGTCTGATGAATATGTTAAAAACAACTTAAAACAAATTTAATATCCATAATGTGACATACTTCTGAAAAGATTAAGATTTTATTGGATTGAGTAAAGTAAACAAGATAATTTCTTAAGAAATGAATTCCTTTCTTGTTACATAGTAATAAAATATTTAAAATATTAAGTTTTAATGAAAGATTATAAAAATCTTAATAATAATAATAATGTGCATTGATGAATCATTAACAGAATTTTTTAATCATTTTTTTTATTATTAAATAGAGTAAATTTTCTGAGTTTCAACATTTCTGATGTTTTGTGTAATGTCCTATTCTGCAGAATAAGGTACAGCAGACGAAGGAGATCGTCAAGGAGCATGAGCAGTACATGGAGTCAGTGCGTGAGCTGAATGACTGGCTCACATCAGCTAAAGAAGAGCTTCAGCGCTGGTCAGACATGTCTGGAGACGCTGCTTCTGTTCAGAGGAAACTCTCTAAAGTCAGGGTACGTTTATTTCTGTTAAGCTATACTGTGTTCTAATATCTTGTTGTGCACACAATAAGACCAGAAACATTTATTTAGGAAGTAAACCGAGTCAATTTTGACTTTAAATCTTTGTCATTCCATTTTAGGGGCTGTTAGATTCCAGGAAACAAGGGCATGAGCGTCTGACCCGTGTGCAGAGCTGTGGTGCCACCACACGCGACCACACATCCACGGTGGGCTGTGAGGTCCTGGAGAGGGAGGAGGCCGGGCTGCTCTCGGCCTGGGAACAGTGGGAGCGCGGAGCTAAACACATGTGCTCCGGTCTGGAGGGCGTTCTGGCTCAGATGGCCAGCTCGGAGCAGGAGTTCAACAGCCTAGCTGCGCAGCTAGAGCAGGACCTGCAGGAGTTCAGCGGCAAGCTGCAGGAGTGGCGCATTAAACTGCAGCAGGGGGAGGAAATAAGCTCTGGTGAAGAGGCTGTGCAGGGATGGCAGATAGCAAAGGTAAAGCCTACAGAGCAAAATAATAAATAATAATAATACAAGATTTCTGTCCTTTTAAAGTTATTGTACTTAATGATTTTATGACTCAGGACGCCCTGGAAGCACTGCTAAACATTGAGCCCATGTCTGACAATTTGAAGTGTCTGCTGAATGACTTGTGCCGGTTCTCCAGAGATCTGGGCGCTCAATCTGAGAGAGTGTCCGCCCTCATTAAAGAATACAACAGGTAGGAGAGCTCAAGACCGACTCTTCCAGGTTTTACTGTAAGTTTTAGTTTTAGCAGAACATCTGAGTACACAGAGAGACTAGTGTTATTGTTAACAAAGTATTACAAATAATTTTCACTAATTAAAATAAAGCTGAAATAAATGTTTAATGTAAACATTAGATCAAAAACTTAAATAATAATAAAAAAACAGATACCTTAACGGAATAAAACTTTTTAAACAAGAATTTTTTATTTTAAGGAATTGAGTTGAAATACTAAATTACTGAAACTGCAATAGAAATAAATGAAAGATAAATAGAAATAGAAATAAGTTAATAAAAATGACAAAGCACATAACAAAATTACTAAAGCTGTTAAAAAAAATTTCAAATAAAAATTGAAAATAAAAATAAAAGCTAATTAAATATAAATATTAATACAATAATTGTATATAAATAATAAAAAAACATTTAATAGATTTAAATATAATTTTAATAAAATTAATTACTCACCCCCGTGTTGTTCCAAACCCGTAAAATCTTTGTTCGTCTTCGGAACACAATTTTAGATATTTTTGATTAAATATGAGGGCTCTCTGGCCCTCCCATAGACAGCAAGGTAACCAATAATACTTTATTCCAATTTTCGTCGGTATTTTTGTTTTCTTTGTGCAAAAAAGTATTCTCGTATCTTCGTAACTTTACAGTTGAACCACTGATGTCACACGGACTACTTTGTCCGATCATCTTGGTACTTTTCTGGACCTTGAACGTGGTAGTTACCTTGCTTTCTATGGGAGGGTCAGAGAGCCCTCATATTTCCTCAAAAAGTCTTAATTTGTGTTCTGAAGATGAACAAGGTCTTACAGGTTTGGAACCACACATGGTGAGTAATTATGACAGAATTTTCATTTTTGGATTAACTAACCCTTTAAGCGTCCCCAACGAAGCAAGCCAAAGGCGACAGTGGCAAAGAACCAAAACTCCATCGGTGACAGAAATTGAGAAAAACCTTGGGAGAAACCAGCGCAGTTTCCATGTATCATTGTTCAGATGCCTTCATTTGCATCCATAGTTCACAACATCTCTCTTCCTCCCTCTAGCCTCAGTCTCCAGGCGTCTCGAGAGTGTCAGGGAAAGGAGAAGCTCCTGGAGCAGCGCTTCCGTGCTGCTTTTCGAGACTTCCAGCAGTGGCTGGTCAATGCGAAAATCAGTACGGCCAAATGTTTCGATGTGCCTCAGAACCTGGCTGAAGCATCGTCCAGCCTGCAGAAGATCCAGGTAACATCTTATTGATTTACTGTTATTTTCCACTCAATTCAGTTACGATTCTGAGGGTATGTTCTTATTATTGCAGGAGTTTCTGAGTGACCGTGAGCAAGGCCACGGCAAACTGAACACAGTGGCAGCCAGCGGAGAGCTGCTGATGAGCATCGCTCCCAAAGACAGAGTAGAGTCCATCAGAGCTAAAAGCAACACAGCCAGAGAAGACTGGAAATCACTCATGACCAATCTGCATCAGAGAGAAACCGCTTTACAGGTGTCTGATGATCATTTGATCATAAATTCACACACATCTGTTTATCTGTTAACATCTGGTGAATCTGAGACTCTTTTGATCTGGGCCTGTAATACAATAGCAGCTTCCTGCAACATCCTAAAAATCTAGTTACATTTAATATTCATGTTATCCGAGAGAGAAGGACCCACCCCCCCCAAACCCCCCGAAGCAAAAGAAACCCCCCCCCCCCCCCCCCCCCCATATTTCTTGAAGGTTAGAACTTAACTTGCACTCTCAGCTCGTACTTGAGTAAACCTTTATATCCTAGACCTCAGTAGGCCAAAACACATCTGATCTAGATAATTAGTCATTCTCTCTTTAAATGTACCGTCATTGATTATTTTCTTCCAGAATCTTCAGGCTCAGATGCGGGACTTTGAAACGAGCGTGGAGCCGCTCCAGGACTGGCTGAATGAAACCGAGGAGGCCGTTCAGGAGAGCAGCAGTCGGCTGCATGATCTCACAGCCAAGAAACAGGAGCTGCACAGGTTACAGGTGCAGTACAGCGTAATCAAAACCACCTCTATTCACAGCCATTAGCATAACAGCCATTCACAAGCATCATTCTTTATGGCTTTATGGCATTGCTGCTGTATGTGTTGGACATTACAGTTTTTGTTGTTGTCAGTATTGTCCGTATTGTTTTAAATCAATTGTGATACTGATTTGTGCACAGTAAAACCAGGGATGTGTATTATAAAAGTAAGTAGGGTCAAACTGTGTTTCATGTTGACTTTAATGTTAAAATGTATGTAGAAAATGATCAGTACATGTGATCGAATGAATGAGACGGCTGCATTCATGTCATGCTTTAATCTTGCATTTCTGTCATACTCATAATCACATCGCTTTTCCCCAGTCTTAACATCTGTCCTGTTCATGTGCTGCCATGTTGCTTTATTAATCATCTGCTAACACAGGACTGTGTGCGATGCTGCTCTGTGCTAATGTGCCTGTGCTTTCACAGTCTCTGCTAGAGGAATTAGCCTCTAAGGAGTCTCAGCTGCACAGGTTGAGGGAGAAGGCCCAGCAGCTGTGGGACGGACACACGGCCGGAAAGGGCTTTGTGCACCGTGTCTCGCAGCTCTCAGCTCAGTACCTAGCTTTAAGCAACCTGACCAAGGTAACGTCCCGCCTGTCTGCCCGCTAGCTACCTTGTTCCTAGTGCTGCAGAGGTCAACAAACTATACAGTATGCGCACATAGGGCTGTGTCAGAAACCTGGCAAATGCTCTTATTAGGCAGTAAATGAAAGTTGAATGTCATCAAAATATATAAATATTTATTATATTCAATATTTTTGTTGTTTAATTTTAATTTTTTATAATTGTGATATTTTATTATCAGTTAGTTTTAATTTTTCTTTAATTTTTTAATTTCTATAAATACATTTTTTTTGTAGTGTTTTGTCACCAAAGGTGTGCTGATTGGCAGTAAATTCAATGATAATTAGTTGAATTATTTTATTATTATTATTATTATTTTTTTTTTTATTGATTTAATTTTTTTATTTTTCATTTATTTACTTTTTACATTTTTTATTTATTGTCCTTTTTTATTTGTTTCTTTTTTTATTGATTTTGGTCCATTTCTGATATAATTTCAACAAAGAAAGAAGCGTCGTGGTCTTTAAGTGTCTGCTTGGTAAATCATTAGACATGATATTGTTATATCTCCAACAATTTTCTATAAGATGTACTTTCTTATGAATGCTCTTTGTTAAGTCATTGACTAACTGGTCAAGGAAGCATGTAGTTCCCTTTGGTTTCAGACACAGTCCACATGTTTCTATTCAGGGTGGAGGACCCTTTTCACCTGGAAACTTTATACGGAGTAATTAAACTTATGCACAGTAGAGAAATTTCAAAAAGTATTGTTTTTGATTGTTACATTCACATTGTATTTAAGTTTACTTCAAATGTTTTTCCCAAGTATGCATTTTTGACAGAAATTACGTATTTAGGGCAATGTAAGTTGGCATTTGTACTGCCTATTTACTTAATAAGCAAAAAAATCATGGATTAGTCATCCAGATTTGATAAATATACAGTACAAGATGACTCGAAAAGCTCTCAGCTACTATCCTTTTAACACAATTACTGTTTCTATTAAGATGCTTCCCTTACCGAATGATTAATTACTAAACTGTATGTTATGATTATGTACTGAATCCGCAGTTACTGTCTCGAGTCACTTTATCTCAAAGAAGTGATCATTCATCTGATTATGTTGTGCTTGTCAAATAGGAAAAAGCCTCTCGAATCGACCGCATCGTGTCCGAGCACCAGCTGTTCTCACAGGGCCTGAAAGAGCTGCAGAACTGGGTGGCTGATACCAGTCACATGCTGCAAACCTACTGCACTCCCACCGCAGACAAGAACGTGCTGGACAGCAGAATGATCAAACTCGAGGTGAGGAACACATATATGTCACCATAAATAACCATATTTATTTCCCACATACTACTTTTAGTCTTCAGTAGTACGTACACTCGTACTTCATTCTGAACATTTCAGCTAAAGTATTTGACTTTGCATTTAATTTCATGGCCCTTAGCATGTAGTTAACATGTAATGAGTGGTCTGACATTCATGCATCCATGCTTCCCAGGCTTTACTGACGGCACGTCAAGAGAAGGAGATACAGCTGAAAATGCTGGTGACGAGAGGAGAGTCGGTCCAGAGGAACACCTCCGCTGAGGGTGTACCGCTGGTACGCCAACAAATCGAGGACCTCAAAGACTCATGGGATGGGCTGCTGTCGGCATCTATTCAATGCAAGAGGTCAGTATGGTCTTATTAATATCAGTGCAAAGACCTAATGTGAAATACATCTGGCCTGGAGAAGACCATAATTAAATGTACTTTGATGGAAGTGACTTTGTATGTGCTCATACTGGTAATCTTCATTCTCTGTTCACTCGTATTTTTGAAAAGGTCCTGTTGACACATGGTCTTTTACTGGTAATTTACCAGTAAAGACTGTATGCGTGTGAAAGGGGCTAATTGTTTTTTCCCTTCCTCCTCTATATGGAAATCAACAACTATTATCAACAATATATACGATTTATATATATATATATACAGTACATATATATATACATATATTAAATTTCATTACATATATTATTTCTATTTATTAATATAGTTATATGAAAATATATTTCAATATTTGTATGAAAACATATATTAATATTTCTTAGTTAACATAAATAGTTTACTAATTACAGAAGCTTCATCTCATGATTATTTTTCCTGGAACCGAGCATATGCGAACCAGAAGATCAGATTTATATTCATTATTCAAATAAATGATCATTGCAAAAACAGCTTTCTAGAGTTAAAAACAAAAGACTCAAAACAGCAGAACTAGCCCTATACAGCCAACTCTAGAATCTCATACAGCTGAAAAGGGGGATCTTGGCTGAAGTTGAATTTGCTCACTGTATTAAAGAGTGCTGTGTTTGTGTTCGAACAGCCAACTGGAGGGCGCTCTGTCACAGTGGACCAGTTACCAGGAAGACGTGCATCAGTTTGTGAGCTGGATGGAGACGGTGGAAGAGACTTTAAATTCTGCAGACAAACAGTGCTCTGAGATGAGAGACAAAACCACCAACCTGGGCAAAGCCAAAGTACTGTGTTATTGTCAATACTTCAGTAATTGCATTCTAGAAGTTGTCAGTCCTGACATACTGTACAAACATTCTCCTCATTTTAGTTGCTCCTAGAGGATGTTTTAAGTCACAACAGCATCCTTGATGTCGTATCCGTGAAGGGATCCAACATGGCAGAGCACTATGTCACCCAGCTAGAGATTCAGGACTTACAAGAGCGCTACAATATTGTCAAAGATAAGGCCCAGGTATAATGCACTGCTCTTATTGGTCACCATATAGAATATGCAGAATATTTGTGTTAAATGGACTCAAATTTTTCTGCCACAGTGTGCAGTTGCCAAAGTGGAGGAGCTGGTGTCGGCCCATCAGGAGTACCAGCGCACCCTGCATGAGTTTAAAGACTGGCTGGAGCAACAACAGGAGAGACTGAGCTGCAGCTACACACAGCTGGAGGGAGACGTCGAGACTCTAGAGGACACGCTACGCAAACTACAGGTCAGAGGACATCTTGAAGTAGTTATTGTGGCACATTATTTGTTCATTTTTACTAATGCATTTTATATTTATTTGTATATAATGTCTAAGTAAAGTAGAATATGTATATTCAGATATGAATATTTATGACAATATATGAATCAACTTGACTGTTTATGACTTAGCAGTAAATATTAATAATAATGTATGCACTGATATAGATTTTGGTTAATTCGAATAGACAGTTATGTTATTATTATAATGTCTGACATTATAAATTATATTATTTAATAATTTTTCTGTTGCTTTCAAAAACATGTTCATAATAAAGATGTAAATATATTAATATTTATATATAATATGTAAATACCTTGCATCAAACTTATAATATAGCTAGACAATATGCATATTGTTTAATAATATGTTTTGTACCAGACCTGAAAAAAGAGAATACTACTTTTTAATTAAGTTAACCTTGTTTTAATATATTAATAATAATAATAACGTACTAAATATTTTATTATAATTTAAATGTTTATATAATTTGTAAATAATTATATTGAAGTCATCAAGTTTGCTGAGGACCCTTGATTTAGAGTCACTTATTGAAAGAAATACCAATATTGGCAAATACCAATGTGATCGCAAATATACTGTGCATCCATATTCATAATGGTAGTTTTTATAATTATCTGCTGAATAGTTTGATTCTTTGGCATTTCAATATAAATATGCATTAGAGAAATATCTCTAATATCCATCTCCAGGAGCTTCAGGTGCATTGCACAGAGGGTCAAGCCCTGCTCAACACACTGCTGGTGACCCGAGAGCAGGTGATTCCCTGGGGTGTCCCGCAGTTAGAGGACCGATGCCTGGAGATGGTCCAGCAGGAGTGGGGCTCGTATCAGGTCCGGCTGGGTGAGACCAGATCTCAGCTCAACAGCGCTCTGGCCAAACTTCGGCAGATAGAGCAGAAGTTCCAGCGGTTGGATAACTGGCTCAAAGGGATGGAGACTAAAGGAGAGTTACGCTCTGGCCGCCGCTCTGACAGAGCAACAAAAGAGGCACAGCTACAGCTCCTGAAGGTTAGGACAGGAACCACACACTGTAGGATTTACTTTGAAACCATTTTCAATTACAGTACAAATGGTTAGTAGATTTGACAAATATTTAGAAACGGCACTTCAATTGTGATTAAATTGAATTAAATGTGAAATTTTAAAGCAGAAAGACTGAAATAATATTTCTCCCCAGTGTCTTTGTTTTTATTGCAACTTCACAAAAAAGTTTTTACAGTGTAGTTACCATAGATCTGGGTTGGACCCCGAAGGTTATAGGTTTAAACTCAATATATTGTGATTCATGAACCTACAGTAGCTCCAAGTGACCTGTTCCTGTAGAACGTATGTTTGGATGGAGTCTGATATATTGTTGTGATGTCTCTTCAGGGTTGGCATGAGGAGGTGCTGGCTTATCAGGAGGAGATAGAGGGTCTCAGTGTCCTGGCCCAACAAGTTTTAGAAGAGACGCCCATCAGCAGCAGAGTCAGCACTAGAGCTACACAACTCACGTCACGCTATCATGCCGTGCTGCTACACCTGCTGGTACACTTTAAACACACACATCTAAATCAGGACATACCATAAACTACTGTTGTATTTATTATTAATTATATTATATTATATTATATCAGAAGAGTTACAATGATAAATTTTACTATTAATTTTATACTGTATGTGTTTGCAGGACACTATTAAGCAGCTGAAGGAGGAAGTTTCCTGCATTGAAGAATCCCAGAGTGTCTTTAGCACCTTCTCTGATTGGTTGAGTACAGCAGAAAAGAACTTCAGCATTGTGGCCACCACCACCATTGATGTGGTCGATCGCGTTGCCATGGAGAAGAAAATGAAAAAACTAGAGGTATGAAAAATATAATAGGTAAGATCTTTGGTTATTAAGCCAAAGAAGCTTCATACTTTATCGTGCACAAGTTTATACTACAATTTGGCACAATGCACTTATTGTGTACATACATGTTTTACATTGTACTTATGTTTTAAAAAAAATACCTGCATGTAATTACATCTATAATTAATTTATGTAATTACATTTATAATTACACAGTTGACCCATCCCTTACACCTTAACCCACCCTTAAACCTACCCATACCATCAAACCTGTTCCTAACCTTACCCGTATCCCACCTCGATAGCAGCAAAAGTGTTTTGCAATACAATATGAACACAATAAGTACATTGTACTTATTTTTTGATGTAAGTACATAGTAGTTAAGGCCACATCATATAAAGTGGGACCAAGATTTCAAATTCATGCTGTTCTTTTGGACTTTCTATTCATCAGAAAAATCCTGGAATTTTTACGGTTTCCACAAAAATATTAATCAGCACAACTGCTTTCAGCATTGATAATAATAAAAAATGCTTCTTAGGCACCAAATCAGCATATTAAAAAGATTTCCGAAGGATCATGTGACACTAAGAACTTGCTATTTAATGTCTCAGGCTCTGCAGGGCGACATGGAGCTGGGTCACACCTTCCTGAAGACCATGCGTGAAAAGACGGATCGTGCCATGACGTTCCTGGAGGAACCTGAGGCAGAGCAGCTCAAGGAAGAAGTCGACACCCGACTCTGCCAGCTGGAGACATTGATCAGAGCTCTGCGGTCAGAGCTCAGTGCCACAGAGAAATCCATACAGCTCTCCAAAGACTTCCTGGACAAATATAAGACTCAAACACAATGGCTTACAGAGACAAAATCACTGCTGGCGTCTCCAGTGGAGCCAAAAGCTGAACTTTACCAAAAAAAGGCTCAGCTAGCCAAATATAAGGTGAGGAAAACACTTTTGTTTTTGGTGAGAAATGAAGATACATGCACTGAATTAGTTATGAGGGTGACAAATACAACCATCTTCAGAGAGTCATGTAAACCCTTTATGCATCCTTTGCATAATGCATCCTTTGTCCCCTTCTAGACAATCCAGCAGACCATCCAGTCCCATGAGTCAGCAGTCAAATCGGTTATAGAGAAGGGAGATGCACTTCTTAAAACAATCCGTGACCCGTCTATCAGTGAAGACATCAGCAAGCTGAAAGCCGACTATCAAGAATTATGCAATGATGCCAAGGTACTGTCAGGCAGACCCTTTAAAAATGATTGTCTCTGCTACATTGATTCCATGCATTATTGCTGGTCTAATACTTTTCTGTTGTAGGTCCACGTTCAGAGTTTGACCGAGAGTGTGAGAGAGCATGAAGTCTATAACAGTGAGCTACAAGAAGTAGAGAAATGGCTGTTACAGATGTCTAGCAGGCTGGTCACTTCTGACTCAATGCAAAGTGGCAATCTAGAGACAGCCACACAACAACTAGCCAGACACAAGGTGTGTGCACTGTTATTATAGCTATTAATTATATGATCTGTAACGAATCAGCTCATGGGAAATATGAAACGTAATCAATCCTATTAAAATTAATATGATAGTTAGAGATCCTTTTTAGATATTTAGCTGACCTCTCAGGGTCAACTGTCTTGTCAATTTTAAGAACGTTAATTTCCTGGTTAAGGGGAATTACTTTCTTACTGTACAATTCTATAATTTTGTAACGTAAATCTGCATGATTATTGTCTCCGGTTATGAGTAAACAATGAACATGTCAAGTGTGATAAAAGTAAGGTTTTTATTAACTACATAAACACTTAAACTATTCTAACATACTACATAAACACATAAAGCTTGTCTAACACACACATACACACACACACAACACACACACACACACACACCACAGTTTGTATAGGAACGTGTTAAAGCTTAGCCCTTTAAAGAGAAGAGAAATAGGAACATGACGTTATTGAACCATTTGCATATTCAGCAGATCTAACCCTGAGGGAACATCAGTTTCTTAGTTCAAACACCTTTGTAAAAAGGTGTAAATGATACTTAATTTATCAATTAATAAGACTAAGTTTGGATTCTTGCAAGTCTCATCTGTCTGAAAGAGAGGTTTGATGCAATCTGAAGGCTCACGTGGGTCTTTGCTGAAGTTGGTTGATGAAAAAAAAAAAGTTTTAAGTCAGAGAATCTTGATGAATGGAAAAGACAAGGCCGAAGGCCTGGCACAAAAACTTAGAATGTCCTGGAGCATTGGAGCTCACATCTTCTCAGAACCTAACAGAACCACCGACTGGTCACATGAAGTACGGCCTTTAAAGTCTGCAAAGATTCACGCTTCTCAAGATGGGCTTGTCCAATGAGGAATTCCGGAATCTTAAGTGGGAGTTCTGAGATACTGGGGCGTTTTCACTTTCTCCTGGTCACTGAAGCGGGCTCTTAACACCCGCTCTGATTAACTGCAAACCTGACTGAGAGACGCCTATAATGACTGCCACATTGTTTGGCTATGCTGACTGAGACGGATATACAGAGGAAAAGCGGTGAAAACTGAGGGAAACAAACTCGAGCTCAAGCAGATCTGGAGATATTTGTCTGTTGCTGTTGCACAAAGCTGTATTGTAAACTGAGCCAGGAACTGTACTGTACAGCACGAACAGACTGAATGCTGGGTGTTAAAGTATAAAAGTCCTTTTATAGAAAACATGTGATGAATAATAATGCTTTGTTGACTAAACCAACATGAATTAGGCCTTATTTACTCTCTTAATGCACATTCAATGGTCTTATTGGGAATTGTTGGATGTTATTCCAAAGAAAAAGCTGTTTATCTTTGTAATCTTTCATCATAATGTAAATAAATTGTTCTTCCTTTGAAACAGCTGTACAGGCTATTAGATAATGCTATAATAGCCAAATAGCTTTTATAGCAAAGAGCTGTTCGCCTCCATTCTGGCATGTAACAGACTTTTTATAATCCAATCAATGGATGAATGTCCTGCCCCATTTTTTTTTCTTGTTCAACTCCATTTCACTCAGAAATATGTCACATGAAAGATAAATCGGTTGCAACTGCAGTTTATGTTGACTTTAAAAGTGCCTCAGATAATGCAAGCAGAAAACAGAATAAAGCATGCAAGCAAATGATCTTTCATGTAAAATCATACAACGTAAATAATGGTAATATATATGAAGTATAACTAAAATATTAAGCATCACAAATCAAAATGTCTCGTGCCGTTTTAAAGGGCTCTCATTCTTGACACATTTTCAGTTTTATTTATGACCACACACACTCTGACTGTTGAACAATATTTGCATTGTAGGGCTTATTCACTTCTCCCTGCCCTCAGGACGTGGCATTTGAGGCTCACTAACAGATTTGTTTGAACGTTTCTTTCTTATTTATTTATATCGTCTTTTTATGTGTTTTTCTGCACAGGGTGTTTATTTCGTGGTTGGAAAATCTCATTCTGTCCCTGGAAAGCCATAGTTATTGTGATGCTAATTTTTGCCTTAAACCCTGAGGCTTGTCAGAAAGCCATCTCCATTGTCTCTGCCTTCAACTATAAAGAGAGATGATATGAATTAAGTTAACATTTTATCAAACAAAACATGTTAAAAGTTGGAACAAGATCTCAGAAATACCGGGAATTCATAAATCAAGCGAGTATTGTTATATGCTTTGAATACGTGGACAGTTAGCCAGTATATTTTGGCTGGCAGGACCAGCAAATGATCTCTTCATGTCTTATCTGTCTCTCTAATAGCTCTTGTTCATTGTAAGACTGGAAGGATTTGGCACAAGAGACCTTTTCAACACCTTCACACTCTCGGTCGTGTCCCAGATGCACCTCAGGCTTTATGAGATGCTCTGTAGTGCTCATGTGTTCCTTCAAACGAGGAGAAAAAGGTTTTGATTCTTCTTGATTATCTTGAGCAGGGGTCTTCAACATCTAGGGGTTCCTCGGTTGTAGAGGGTCTGCCAGTTATTGTTTGACCCCGAACTTCAAGGTGACCATACGTCCTCTTTTGTCTTTTTAAATGTCTAAGTTTTGGCTTTGTCTTCCTATTGTTTTCATACTTTCTGATTTTAATGCCTAAAATGTAGTTTGACCAATAGCATGCTGTTATTGTTTGTAATAGCCCAATTGTAGCATGCAAGAAGATTGGAACTAGAGCATGTCGATAGGAAAACAAAGCCAAAACCTGGAAGTTTTATGCAATTTAGAAATCCTGGCCAGGACATGTCCAGGTCGCCCTACCAAACATACAATAAAAATATGCATAAAACAAAAATACAATATATAATGTAAGTTCAACCAAAGCTAAATTTAAAGGAAAATTAAACTGTAACACACAAATCAAATTTAGGACTCAGTACATCAATAATGATTATTTAATTGCTTAGAAATGGGAGCATTTCCCATAATTCCCAGTATTGTATTCATGCAACATGTTAAAAACAATACATTGCATGCTCTTCTCACAGTATGCTGCCTTTCATTCTTCTAAAACATGCACCTTTTCATTGGCAGCACATTCAGGAGGTCTTTTTCAAAGGGAGAACTTTAAAGAACATGACAAATTTACAAATGTCATGGCAGGTTTGAGAGTCATAGATTCTGAAAACAAAAATAGGTCCCCAGTGAACAGAAAAGCCAAAGGGGGCCAAGAAATGTCATGATCAGTGGTGGGTGGGAATCTCTTGCTGGGTTCGTAACTCATTCTGGATATGCTTTGCTTGGTCATGAGTTGTTCTGCTATAATGTGCTACTGGTGTG